>CAWUFW010010483.1:0-691751 GCA_963921515.1 Calotriton arnoldi
CCTAGTGGTAGCCGTGGAGAGCAGCCTTCAGGCTAAGTCTCGGAGGAATGTAAAGCAGCTTGTTTTACCATATATTCTCTTGAATCACCAAATGAAAAGACACCACACAGGTATATATATCAAATATATATGTATTTATTTCTAAATAACTCTCTACTAATCTCTTTATGAGATTAGAAGACAAACATATGCACAAATCAACGTTTCACAATAAGTTAAGCACAAAATATGGCTGGGGCCCTAGGGGCGTACCAGACCATATACTAAGTAAGAGACTTAGACACAACGACTTGCAGGGAGACAAGGCCTAGGGCCTTCAGAAGTGCTGGGGCCTCACGAAACCACCCAAGGCAGGTAAGTAAAGGACCCACGGGGGACGCGTGCAGTGTGGATACACAGGCGCGAATCGCCGTTAACTTCAATGGGGCAAGTCGCGGTTGGAAATAAAGAGTTTTAGGATACTTCGGGAGAACCTACAAGCAAGTCACTTACAGGGTAAGTAGTTCTAGGGCCCACACCCACAGGAGCACCGTAGTGCTGGAGTTACCTCACCCAGGGAAGCCGGGTGCACAGGTGTCCTTTGGTGTCGGGTCGCGGCGTCGTTTTCAATGGCGAACAAAGAAGACTTGCTGCTTGCGGGAGCTGGAGAAGTGTCCGGTGGAATCCAAGCCTGGATTCTGAAGAAGGATGACCTGAAAGCAGAGGGGACAGTGTTCAAAGTCACTTGGCAGTGACCCGGGGCAAGGAAGATGGATGCCCACCGTCGTCGGTCGCTTCAGGTCGGTTGCAGGTGCCTTGACTCTTCAGCCACGTGGTCCAGGAGGCGTCGACGACGACCAGGAGCTGGATTCGGTGTGTCCCTCGACGTCTGCAGCTGACTGCGGTGTCGACAACTCGATCGGAGCCAACAAGCCTTGGCAGCCGCAAGTCTCGGGGAGATGAAGAAAAGTCGATGGCGCAGACCAGCAAGGTCTGTGGAACTCACCCAGCGAGGGTAAGTCAGGGCAGGCCTGGAGCAACCAGGGGAGCCCTTCGGTTTCTTTAAGAAGTCTTCTGGGGACCCACAAGCCAGCGGGCAAGGGATCGCGAAGACACCTCGGGCGGAATCACTCAACAGGGGCCCACGGTCACTCGGGACGGTGTAGGCCTCTGATCTTCGGAGGGATTCCTGCTGGAGGTCGGGACCACACGTGGTCCAAAGCACAAGTTCGTAGAACGTTGTGAAGGGGTTGCACTCGACAATAGTGCACGGTACCCAGGGGTCGCGGTTCCTCGTTACTCGTGGGGTCCACTTGCCTCAGCTTCGCTGGGGACTCACGATGGCCTGGGAGAGGTCAGGAAATCCACTTCTTGGGCTGCAGGGACCTCGGACTCCGGCGGGAGCGGCGTAGTTTGCGACCGTCGTTGTCGTTTTTGGTGCCTGCCAAGCAGGGAGTCACTCCTTGACTCCAAGGGAGATTCTTCTGTCTTCCAAAGGTAGTGGAACGTCGAAGGGCCAGGATTCTTCTGTAGAGCGTCGTCCAGGGGTTATCTGCTTTGCAATGGCAAGGTTCCCCCTCTTATACTAAAAAGAGGGGATGGACTAGCTCTATGACCCCACCTATGGGAGGGTCAAGGGAGGGGTGGCTACACCCACTTCCCTTTGTCCAGTTTCGCGCCAGAGCAGGGGCAGGTAGCCCCTGAGCTGGTTTGAACTGGCATATGCACAGAGGAGCCTTCTGCTCCCCCAGTGCAGGACTTCAAAGCACTCTAAGAGTGCACCCACCCAGCCCCAATACACTAAACCCTGTCTGGAAGGTGGTTACACCTCCCTGTGACAGGATGCCTATTGTTGGGCTTCCTCCACTGTGAGTTTCGGTCATCAGCAGGAGGGCAGCCCAGTGTCTGTGACTGGTGGCATCCATTTTGTGATGCCAGGGCTCTTTAGGATTCTACCGCGTTTCCACAGCAGGTACATGTCTTATCCCTCTAGAAGGGTGGAATGCTACCCCCGCCGCCAAGATTGGCGGGGGTAGTATTCCAAGATGTTTGACACCAAACACGACATGTTTTGATGCAGCCATTCCAAAGTTAGCATTTACCGCGAGGATATAATGCACTTAAGAGTATATGGTTTAACCGCATCCACAAACAGCACCAGAGAATGGACTCTGAGAACTGCAGAGGGCCCTGCTCATGCAGAGGCACCCCCTCACATAGAAGCCAAGCACCCTGCCCTCAGGATTGATAGGGCCTGCCATAGGGGTGACTGATAGGTTTATATGTGTGTGCAGGAGAGATATAGGAAACCTATATCTCAGTGAGGGGTGCTAGCACCACCTCACCCAGGCTGCAGTAGCAGGCCTGTGGTGTCAGATTTAGTCTGCTTCCCAGGGGTGGCATAATACATGCTGCAGCCCCTGGTAGGCCTGTGAAGTACCTATGCCCTTGGCACCTAAGGTACCATATACTAGGGACTCATAAGGCACCACAGTAACCAATCACTAGTGCACCTAGAGTGCACTCCATGTCATTTAGAGAGAGCAGATAGACTGGGGCCCTGAATAGCAGGATCCCAGTCCAACTAAGTCATAAACCAGCAAAACACCATAAAAAAAGTGGGGGCAACCATATAGTCAGATTCCACCTTCCTACACCAGCAGAGTCAACCAATAGCATTAACACATTTTTGCAGTCCCCCTTGGCAGACTCCAACTCCCAGCAGGCACCATCTCGGCTTGCAGGTAAGTGTTTTGGCATGTCGACTCCTTGTAACCCATAGTGAGTGCTGGTGATCAATGACTTGACGAGTGTAGATGCAGATAAAAATGATAAGTGTCCTCGCAGCATAGAGACCTCTCCCGGGCCCCCATAGACGTCTCACCGCATAATTGAAGGTCCAGGCGAATTAAGGAACTCAGCGACAATGCGCAGGCCTCTCTGTGCAGTCACAAACTGAAATACCAGCCAAATAAGCAGCAAGTCTTCACTGGCTCTCATTGAAAACGACGCCGCGACCCGACACCAAAGGACACCTATGCACCCGGCTCCCCTGGGTGAGGTAACTTTAGCATTACGGTGCTCCTGTGGGTGTGGGCCCTAGAACTACTTACCCTGTAAGTGCCTTGCTTGTAGCTACCCTAGCAGTGCCCTAAAACTCTTACTTTCCAAGTGCGACTATCGCGCTGACTCGTACAGGGTTCGCGTCTGTGTTAAAACACATCGCGTCCAACTCCCTTGCAACTCTATCTGTAACCGAGTCCTTCGACTCGTACAAGGACCGATCGGTGTGTTCGCCTCGAACACGCAAGGGACCTTTAACATTGAAATCCCAATCGCGTCTGTTCGCATAGACTCAGACAGGACTCGCACCGGTGCGTGAACACCGCGTCCGTCCCCTGTGGGTCTCCTACAACTACCTGGGGTGGTTCTTGGGGGTCCCTCGATTCTAGATGCCCTAGACCTAGGTCTAGCCAAACTAAGATTGTGATATTTGACTGTGCTAACTTATTTTGATAACATTTGATTTGTACATATGTTCCTGACTTCTAATCTCATAAAGAGATTAGTAGAGAGTTGTTTATTAATAAACACATATATATTTGATATATATACCTGTGTGGTGTCTTTTCATTTGGTGATTCAAGAGATTGTGTGGTAAAACAAGCTGCTTTACATTCCTCCAAGACTTAGCCTGAAGGCTGCTCTCCACAGCTACCACTAGGATAGCTTTCTATAAAGGTTGTCTTAAACCTACCAACCATAAGAGTCAAATTGTTCTGGTGCAAGGTGTCCACTTTAATTAGTGAACAGCATATACCAGGCCAACTTCTCACACACTCCCATTTACTCACCTATACAGTTATACACACACCACCTCACTTATTCAAACATATACTAACACATACTTATACTCTTATACAATAACTAATACAAGCACACACTCATCCATACAGCCACTCTCACAATCACTCACTCTCACATATAGTCATTTATATACTCCAACACTCACATATACTGCCTTTCACATATGCAGTTACTCACACATGTACCACTGAGGCATCCATTCACTCACCAACACACCAATACACATACTCACCCACCCATACAGCCCTTCACAGATGCACTCTTGAACCCATACACCCAGTGAATCACCCACTCACACATCTATGCACAGAGTCACACCCCCCCACCCACCCACACAGACACTCAGGCACCCATACAGATACTCAGACAACCAATCAATAACCCATATAGACCCTCATTTAGCTACTCACTAACCCATGCAACCGCTTACACACCAACTGACAAACTAAACTGTGTGAATGTCTGTATCAGTCACTAACCCATGCATTCAGTAAGACACATTTAATCACTCACTTATACAGTCAGTCACGCACCTACTAAATCATCCATTCAGACACTTATACACCCACTCATTCTTCAATACACCTTGGCCTATATATATATATATATATAAAACATATTTAAACTTTACAGAAACACACAGTCACTGGATGATGTCATCAGTGATGTCATTTGAGATGTCATCAGTGATGTCACTGACCACGTCATGAATGATGTAATATGTGACGTCATCAGCAGTGCATTGCGGGGGCGCAAGTTATAGTTAGCTGAACTAACTATAACGGCCGAATTTCTCTGGTTTTGTACGAGTGAAATGTCCAACTAACTATAACGTCCCTAAAACCTGTGGTTTTTTCAGTGAATATATATATATACATATATATATATATATAGAGAGAGAGAGAGCGAGATACATTTCACAATATTTTAATTTTTTAATATAATTTTAATATTTACATGTTTTAATAATCTGTGGTGCTTAACTTACTCCCAGGTGAAGCTGGGGTATATTTATACCTGTTTTGACATGTTTAGCAATTTTGTTTGCAAATAGCAATGGTCTTACACATTTGTGGGCTTAGAAATGCAGTTTGTGAATAACAACGGTCTTACTCTTTTGTGAATGTTCATTTGTTTTAAAAAGTCCCTCCTTGAACCCCTTCTTAAATTTCTATAATCCCCCTCTTATTTTGAAGTAAGTATTTTCACATTTTTGAAGCTCTCTCTCCGGCCCCACACATGCAGTGTTATTTTATTTCCTTGCCTCCTTTGTTTTCTATGGGAATGCGCTGCAGTATCTGTGAGTGTCCATATATAGTGCTTGACTTACTCCCAGCCTGGGCTGGAGTACATGTACACCTGTTATGGCACCGTTTGGACTGTAGTAACATTTGAAGTATAATTTGTGAGCAGTAGTGGTCTTACTCATTTGTGGGTTTAGAAGTGTAGGATGTGAATAGCAATGGTCTTACTCTTTTGTTGGTCTGTTTGTTTTTAGCACATCTCTCCCTACACCTTCTCCCTTTCCAGCCTCTTCTACTGGTACCTTTCACATTTACTACTAAAACATTAACCTAGACATTCAGAGATCTCTGCCATGATGGTGGAGAGCTCCGCACAGAAAAGGAGAGGTGGAGGTCTCAGCCCATAGGTTTGGTAATAGCATTTCGTAGTGTGAGTAGTTATCCTGTAGTACTATTTTATGTACTAAAAACCTAGCTACATTATAGACCTAATCACTAATTGTTGTTTATCTGCCTCATGCTGGCTTTGTATATAGCAAACTACAATGGCTCTGTCGGGGAGCGTCAATCGCTTTGTTTGTAAGAACAAATCATCAGGAAATGTGGATACTTATGTTTACTTAAAGAATCCAGTAGCAAAATAAGCAGAATAAATCAGTGCGCGCAACAAAGCTAAAGCAAGTATCAGAACACCCTGATAAGAATGAAAGACTCAAAATTACTTGCAAAAAATTATTGTTATTAAATTTCCAACATTTTTCATCAAACAACATAAATTTACATATTGTCGGGATGTCCAAATAGAATAAAGTAAAAAAGTGACAGGTGTTTCAAAGTGACATGAGTGCTCAGTGCTGGTGACACGGTGCATATGTACAGTTGTGAGGCTATGTACAAATATATACAATTTTCAAAAATGTTCAGAACAATGATTAAGGAAATCTCTCTGGTCAAGGCTAAATTGCTCAACAGTGGGACCCAGAGATATGTAAAGGCTGAACCGAGGTTAAGCGTCGATGTTTCGACCCTGACAACGCATAAATGATGTGTCGCGGCGGGTCTTCATCAGGACAGGGGACAGCCTGGAATAGATGAGACATAGTGTGAGGGGGTGTTCTAAAATAGGCCAACAAGGGAGGTGGACTGGTGATGACCATTACTCACCCCAGATGCAGTAAGGCATCCCGCGCAGTGTAGGGGCAGCC
The DNA here is from genome assembly GCA_963921515.1 of Calotriton arnoldi. Taxonomy (NCBI): domain Eukaryota; kingdom Metazoa; phylum Chordata; class Amphibia; order Caudata; family Salamandridae; genus Calotriton; species Calotriton arnoldi. The sequence goes on from CAWUFW010010483.1 coordinate 6,296, forward strand.
AAAAGGATCTAGAAATTAGATCATGGGTTGGTTACAAGGCTCTTGAAAAGAATGGGTGAACTAAAATTAAAGGGCGCGCAATTGAGGATCAGGCCTTACCTGCAGGTGTAAGGAAGGACGCAAAGAGGCACAATCTCAACAATAAGTAGGGAGGGATAGCATCCCCTCCAAGGGAAAGCATGAAAGAATCAAGGCCAATACCCTAAAAAAAAGGGGGGGGGAGAGTGGGTAGAGAGAGCCAATTTATAGAGTTACAGTGGTCTTGAGTCAGCTATTCACTAAGTAATGCATACCGGCCACATCGGTAATCAAGTTTTACCTGTGGCTTGATGCGAGGTCTGGAACAATTCCAGTGTGAACCAGCATGAAAAAATCAGGGCCGGAATCCTAGAAGAAAAGGGGCCCATGCATTCCGTTAAAAATGCTTTAGGGACAGCTAATTATTAATTAGAGCGTGCGGGCCACATCGGTAATATAGTCTTACCTGTGGCTAGGTGGATATTCTGGAACAATCCAGATGGGTTAAATCTACACAACTCCAGGCAAAAAGTCCTGGAAAGTAAAAGAAATGACCGGAATTGTGAGACAAAGTGCATGGATTGAAAAGGTCGGGTTGGAATTACAGGATAACTAAATTGAAGCAGCGCTTACCGTGGAGTCAGGCATCCGCTCTGCAGTCTTGAAACAGACTGCGCGTTCTGTTTCTAAATAGTCAGACACGCGCCGACGTGCACGAGGACGCATGCCGCTGTGCAGCAGCTGACTGCGGCCTGCCCGGGCGTCAATCACAATATCGCGGACCCGTTCGCAACAGCTGAACGCCGTATGGCGGCGAGAAAAGGGCGGAAAGACTTGTGTAAAGTGACAGTAACCTATTATGGCAAAGAGAAGCCAATGCATGTACGGGAAAACCTTTTAAAATGAATGCATTGGAATCGTATGACTATATATATGCACAGGATAATGTGTTGAGATGAGAGAATTACATCTAAATGCGCAACATGTGCTGACACAAGAGGTATACAAACCCTAGGGGTTGCAATGGGACATGTTACAACAGTATTGTTAGTAATGAACGACACACTATTAAAACCTCATGATGAACTTTCAAAAGTCATGTAACAGATAAAATGCTAGTGCAATGTGTGCAAAGTGATATAATAGTCATTACACATGTCATGTTACAACAGGATTGTCACTAAATAACCAACATACTATTGAAACCACATGATGTACTAGATAAAAAGCAAGTGCAATGTGCGCAAGGTGATACAGTAGTCATTACACAGATAACGTATAAAAATGGGAAGGCTACATGCCTACACATGACTGTTACAGACCTATTATCTGTAAACAACCTGGAGGTTACAGTGGGTCATATTGTAACAGGATAGTTTCTCCAAGACAAGCAATGGTAGATGTTACATGATGTGCAGGCACATGCATCAAGGTAGGATTTTGCGAGTCCTTAATTGCGATTATTAAGGAATCGCAATTAAGGACTCGCAAAAGCCTATGCATGTAGGAATCGCTATAAAAATAGCGATTCCTACACATTTCTTATTTGCGACTCGCAAATTGCGAGTCGCAAATAAGGAATGGCTTCCCATTCATTTCTATGGGCCTACAGGCCCATAGGAATGAATGGGAATTGTATGCGCAATTTACGAGTACCAATTGGTACTCGCAAATTGCGCATGCACTTCAAGGGGCAAGGGTGTCAAAAGGACACCCTGTTGCACCCCTGAAATTGATCTGTGCACAAATGTTGCGCACACACATGTCCCAAGGACATGTGTGTGTGTGTAACCTACAACTTTGAAAAATGCACTTTAGTGCATTTTTCAACGTTTTGCAAATTACCATCAAGTTCAACTTCATGGTAATTTGCGCCCCTAGTAGCGAAATCGCTACTTCAAAGTGGTTCTTGCATTGCATTTAAGGAATCGCAAAATGCGATTCCTTAAATGCTATCGCAATTTGAGAACTCGCAATTAATTGCGAATTCTCAAATTGCGAGTGCCTTGAACCTTGATGCATCGCAAATGCCATTATTGCGGGCGCTAACGGCCGATTTTTGCGAATCGCACCGTTTGCGCTCTCAAAAATGGTTGATGCATGTGCCTGGTGGTCCGTATGATAAATAAACAGTGGTTACATGTAAACAGTCACATACATGATAAAAAAGACAGCTTAATGGGGCGAGCTCATTTAAAATTCTAAAGTAACCCCATTTGTCTGGATGTCTTTTCCAGTTCGTTCAAGCCCTTATTAACTGTGTCCAGACAATGGATCCATTTACACTCCTTTAGATTGAGGGAGGATACAATTGAGCCACCTCTAGGATGTGGTCGTATCTTCTCTACCACCCACCACTTAAGGCTATCAGGGCTGTGGTTCCTGGAAATGAAATGTTCCACCAGTGGTGCTCCTTGTACATTACATTTGATCCTGCTCATGTGTTGCAGTATCCTTACCTTCACTTTTTGTGTGGTTTGCCCTATGTAGAGCATATCACAAGGACACTTAATTGCGTACCCTAAATTCATGCTGTTGCAGTTAGTGTGTACGGAGAGATTATATGTTCTGCCGTCATATGTAAAAGATGATCCTACAACAGTTTGGGGGCAGGCCTTGCAATGGCCACACTTAAAGTGTCCCATCAGGGGGATAATCCGAGTTGGCTCCTAATGTCTGGTGGCTTGGGTGGTTCTAGATAGGCTTTAACCACTGTGTCTCTCACATTTTTTCCTCTCCTAAAGGCAAAGATGGGATCTTGCGTGATGCCAATCTCAGTTGAAACCAGGCCCCAATACTTTTTGACTATCTTTTTAATCTCCTGGCTACGTGTATTGAATGTAGTGACACATACAATATTGTCCTGGGTGGGTGCTTTTTGTTTCACTTGAAGGAGAAGGTCACGGGGACAGAACCAGGCACATTTTCTTGCCCTCTTGAGTAGTCCTAATGGGTATCCTCTTTCCCGGAGACGGCTGGTTAAGGTTTCTGTCTCCTTAAAGAAATCATTTCTACGTGGACAGTTATGTCTCAAGCGAAGGAACTGCCCGTAGGGGAGGTTATCCCTCAGGCTACGCGGATGGTGTGAATCATATTTAAGGAGTGTGTTCCGTTCCATTGGTTTCCTGTAAAGGTCAGTGTATAGTTCTCCATCATCTGTTTTGAAGGTGAGATCCAGGAAGCTGATGGACTCGTTATTGTGCGACATCGTGAATTGTATGCCCGGAGATCTGTTGTTGAGCCAATCCTTGAAGGCCAGCAAGCTGGTTTCACTTCCAGTCCATATCATTATCACGTCATCGATATAACGCTTCCAAACGTCTATCTGATCTATAAAGGGGTTGGTGTGCTATAAAGGTGCTCATCCTCGTATTGGTCCATGAAGATGTTCGCTAGACTGGGAGCGAATCCTGCCCCCATAGCGACGCCTTTGCACTGGTAATAGTGCTGGTTTTTGAAGACAAAATAGTTCTTGGTCATAGCGATATCCAACAAAGCAATCAAAAAGTCGGTAGGCACCCAATGCGGCCTTGGGCGTTTGTCTAAAGTGATTCTCACTACTTCCAATGCCTTCCCTTGTGGTATACTTGTATAGAGGCCATCATCCACTTTCACACCAGCAGCACACTTGATGTCTCAGAGAATCCTGGCATACGAGCAAGTAGTACTGAAAGAGACCATGGACCTAGTTAATAACCGCAAATATATTTACTACAACATCAGCAAAGAAGAACGCTTTGCCCTACGTTCCCTAGGTGCCAATGAGGCAATTGTCATTAAGGCTGTTGACAAAGGGGGTGCGGTGGTGATTCAGGATACACATAACTATGTGACAGAAATTGAACGACAGCTGGACATAACTGAGAGCTACCAACCCATATCAAGAAATCCAACCACTGAAGTTAAACAACTGATTGAAGACTTGACCAAGCAGGGCCTTTCTCTAGGATTCCTGAGCCAACCTGAACATGAGTTCCTAAATACTAAAGATCCAAGGATCCCTACGATTTATACTTTGCCGAAAGTGCATAAACGTTTGGATAATCCACCAGGAAGACCCATAGTCTCTGGTTGTGGCTCGATCTTAGAGCCCCTGAACAAGTATATTGACAAATTTTTGCAGCCATGGGTGCTTCAGACAAGATCATATGTACGCGACTCTATGCATATTATCCAACTTTTGGAGGGACACTCTTTTAATGCCAATACCCAGGTTTTAGTGAAACTGGACGTATCCTCCCTCTATACAAGCATACCACAAGGGAAGGCATTGGAAGTAGTGAGAATCACTTTAGACAAACGCCCAAGGCCGCATTGGGTGCCTACCGACTTTTTGATTGCTTTGTTGGATGTCGCTATGACCAAGAACTATTTTGTCTTAAAAAACCAGCACTATTACCAGTGCAAAGGCGTCGCTATGGGGGCAGGATTCTCTCCCAGTCTAGCGAACATCTTCATGGACCAATACGAGGATGAGCACCTTTATAGCGACACCAACCCCTTTATAGATCAGATAGAAGTTTGGAAGCGTTATATCGATGACGTGATAATGATATGGACTGGAAGTGAAACCAGCTTGCTGGCCTTCAAGGATTGGCTCAACAACAGATCTCCGGACATACAATTCACGATGTCGCACAATAACGAGTCCATCAGCTTCCTGGATCTCACCTTCAAAACAGATGATGGAGAACTATACACTGACCTTTACAGGAAACCAATGGAACGGAACACACTCCTTAAATATGATTCACACCATCCGCGTAGCCTGAGGGATAACCTTCCCTACGGGCAGTTCCTTCGCTTGAGACGTAACTGTGCACGTAGAAATGATTTCTTTAAGGAGGCAGAAACCTTAACCAGCCGTCTCCGGGAAAGAGGATACCCATTAGGACTACTCAAGAGGGCAAGAAAACGTGCCTGGTACTGTCCCCGTGACCTTCTACTTCAAGTGAAAAAGCACCCACCCAGGACAATATTGTATGTGTCACTACATTCAATACACGTAGCCAGGGGATTAAAAAGATAGTCAAAAAGTATTGGGGCCTGGTTTCAACTGAGATTGGCATCACGCAAGATCCCATCTTTGCCTTTAGGAGAGGAAAAAATGTGAGAGACACAGTGGTTAAAGCCTATCTAGAACCACTCAAGCCACCAGACATTAGGAGCCAACTTGGATTATCCCCCCTGATGGGACACTTCAAGTGTGGCCATTGCAAGGCCTGCCCCCAAACTGTTGTAGGATCATCTTTTACATATGACGGTAGAACATATAATCTCTCCGTACACACTAACTGCAACAGCATGAATATAGTGTACGCGATTAAGTGTCCTTGTGATATGCTCTACATAGGGCAAACCACACAAAAAGTGAAGGCAAGGATACTGCAACACATGAGCAGGATCAAATGTAATGTACAAGGAGCACCACTGGTGGAACATTTCATTTCCAGGAACCACAGCCCTGATAGCTTTAAGTGGTGGGTGGTAGAGAAGATATGACCACATCCTAAATGTGGCTCAATTGTATCCTCCCTCAATCTAAAGGAGTGTAAATGGATCCATTGTCTGGACACAGTTAATAAGGGCTTGAACGAACTGGAAGAGACATCCAGACAAATGGGGTTACTTTAGAATTTTAAATGAGCTCGCCCCATTAAGCTGTCTTTTTCATCATGTATGTGACTGTTTACATGTAACCACTGTTTATTTACCATACGGACCACATCATGTAACATCTACCATTGCTTGTCTTGGAGAAACTATCCTGTTACAATATGACCCACTGTAACCTCCAGGTTGTTTACAGATAATATGTCCGTAACAGTCATGTGTAGGCATGTAGCCTTCCCATTTTTATACGTTATCTGTGTAATGACTACTGTATCACCTTGCGCACATTGCACTTGCTTTTTATCTAGTACATCATGTGGTTTCAATAGTGTGTTGGTTATTTAGTGACAATCCTGTTGTAACATGACATGTGTAATGACTATTATATCACTTTGCACACATTGCACTAGCATTTTATCTGTTACATGACTTTTGAAAGTTCATCATGAGGTTTTAATAGTGTGTCGTTCATTACTAACAATACTGTTGTAACATGTCCCATTGTAACCCCTAGGGTTTGTATACCTCTTGCGTCAGCACATGTTGCGTATTTAGATGTAATTCTCTCATCTCAACACATTATCCTGTGCATATATATAGTCATACGATTCCAATGCATTCATTTTAAAAGGTTTTCCCGTACATGCATTGGCTTCTCTTTGCCATAATAGGTTACTGTCACTTTACACGAGTCTTTCCGCCCTTTTCACACACTTGGGCAGCTTTATTCTCGCCGCCATACGGCGTTCAGCTGTTGCGAACGGGTCCACGATATTGGGATTGACGCCCGGGCAGGCAGCAGTCAGCTGCTGCACAGCGTCACGCGTCCTCGTGCACGTCTGCGCGTGTCTGACTATTTAGAAACAGAACGCGCAGTCTGTTTCAAGACTGCAGAGCGGATGCCTGACTCCACGATAAGCGCTGCTTCAATTTAGTTATCCTGTAATTCCAACCCGACCTTTTCCATCCATGCACTTTGTCTCACAATTCCGGTCATTTCTTTTACTTTCCAGGACTTTTTGCTTGGAGTTGTGTAGATTTAACCCATCTGGATTGTTCCAGAATATCCACTTAGCCACAGATAAGACTGTATTACCGATGTGGCCCACACGCTCTAATTAATAATTAGCTGTCCCTAAAGCATTTTTAACGTATGCATGGGCCCCTTTTCTTTTAGGATTCCGGCCCTGATTTTTTCATGCTGGTTCACACTGGAATTGTTCCAGACCTCGCATCAAGCCACAGGTAAGACTTGATTACCAATGTGGCCGGTATGCATTACTTAGTGAATAGCTGACTCAAGACCACTGTAACTCTATAAATTGGCTCTCTCTTCCCCTCTTTTCCCCCCCTTTTTGTAGGGTATTGGCCTTGATTCTTTCATGCTTTCCCTTGGAGGGGATGCTATCCCTCCCTACTTATTGTTGAGATTGTGTCTCTTTGCATCCTTCCTTACACCTGCAGGTAAGGCCTGATCCTCAATTGCGCGCCCTTTAATTTTAGTTCACCCATTCTTTTCAAGAGCCTTGTAACCAACCCATGATCTAATTTCTAGATCCTTCTGGCTGCCCCTACACTGCGCGGGACGCCTTACTGCATCTGGGGTGAGTCATGGTCATCACCAGTCCACCTCCCTTGTTGGCCTATTTTAGAACACCCCCTCACACTATGTCTCATCTATTCCAGGCTGTCCCCTGTCCTGATGATGACCCGCCGCGACACATCATTTATGCGTTGTCAGGGTCGAAACGTCGACGCTTAACCTCGGTTCAGCCTTTACATATCTCTGGGTCCCACTGTTGAGCAATTTAGCCTTGACCAGAGAGATTTCCTTAATCCTTGTTCTGAACATTTTTGAAAATTGTATATATTTGTACATAGCCTCACAACTGTCCATATGCACCGTGTCACCAGCACTGAGCACTCATGTCACTTTGAAACACCTGTCACTTTTTTACTTTATTCTATTTGGACAGCCCGACAATATGTAAATTTATGTTGTTTGATGAAAAATGTTGGAAATTTAATAACAATAATTTTTTGCAAGTAATTTTGAGTCTTTCATTCTTATCAGGGTGTTCTGATACTTGCTTTAGCTTTGTTGCGCGCACTGATTTATTCTGCTTATTTTGCTACTGGATTCTTTAAGTAAACATAAGTATCCACATTTCCCGATGATTTGTTCTTACTAACAAAGCGATTGGCGCTCCCAGACAGAGCCATTGTAGTTTGCTATATACCTACCCAGGCTCTGAGGGACACTGGGTCACCCCATTGTGTTATACCTCACGCTGGATTTGATCTGCACAAATCCTGAGGCACTTCCTAGAGGCTAGAGGAGTATTGCAGGTGCACAGGGCCCTTCAATTTAATGCTCTGGATCTCTACATTAGTTTGAGAGTGCTCAGAATGCAAATTGGGGGAATTACGAGAGGAGGAATGGATGGAAGTCAAGAGAAACACAAGGGAGGTGGTAATTTAAGTAAGACTTCATCGCCCCCAATTTAAATACCTGCACAGGATATACATTATGCCAGAACACCTCTGAGAGATGTACAGATGCTATCACCAGAAAGTGAGAGGATATAGCCTTATGGCTAGGAGTGGTCGACCTCGAAGCTGGTGAACTGGGTTCGAGTCTCGGCAACGACGCTCAACATACTGTGATACTGGGCAAATCAATTAATCTCCCTGTGCCTAACAAAAATGAATGTGTCCTTGTGTAAAGAAACTGGTGCTCATGTAAAGCACTCTGAAACCTGATATCTTCGGGTCTAGTTTGCGCGATATAAAACTCTAAAAGAAAATATATATATTGGACACCTTGCACATGCGGAGGACATCCTCCATACAGTTTGGGTCTGTCAGGTCATTCACAGCGGGGGGGGGGGATAACCCAGATTATGTCTGAAGTTGTTGAATGGAGACTTGATCCCTAGCCTAATATGGTACTTTGGGGACTGGTGGAGGATCATGGGAAAGAAAAACTTTGTTGCATATGGGCATCTTCTGAGCCAAATGCAGCACTGTAAAATACAGGTCTGTGGAGGTATTGGAGAGGTACAGAGGTTTGATGAATGTCTGAGAGGTATGGGCTAAAGATCGCGGTATGATGCTCCTATATAGCAGGCAAGTGGATGCCCCCATAAATACTCTAGGATAAGAAGTCCATGGTAGTTACAGTTCAGCATATCTGCCAGCTGTCCAGGACGGAGCAGCCCCATTGGGTCAATGGTATCCAGATTACTGCTACATGCTCTTTGTAGATATAAGTACTGGTGGCCTGCACCTGTTGAGGTTTATTGCCGTTGTCAATGCCGTTACCACATTTTCTTTGCTTGTATGTCATGATTTATAACACAAAGGAATTCTAAATCAGTATTTATGTCTAGAAAGAGTAACAAATCTGATAAAATCTTCAATGAAGTATTTAAAAATGTAAAAGAGTCGCAGTTTTATAAGCCCTCTGCTCACATACTTGCACAAACTTTCAAACTTTGCAACTCTTTGTTACATTTCTTTTGAGATAATTGGAGCACTGTGTCTTACTATGATGGCTTACTATAACATGCTTCCACCCACTACTGATCTCTTTATTCCATTCATAAACTTTCTGTTTTACTGAAATACTTTCAACGGAATAGGCTGACTGGCTGCAAAACGTTGATATCAATCACTAGTCAGTCTCATCACATGATGTATATTACGCATGACTGTTGTCACACTTTTTACTTGGACCTCTAGCATGTCACTAATACATCACTACAGTGGCTGCAGTTCCTTCACCTTTTGAAGAAGTAGTAGGCGTTCCACACTAAAAAAGGCTACAGAGGATTCATCTGTTTCAATAAGTTTGTGTCCAGTCTCACTAAATCCCACTAAACGTCTGAAAAGTAGGCCTGGGCATTAAATTCTGCTCTGCTTGAGGAGTTTTTCCCACTCCGTGCTTTGCGTAGAGCGCTGAGTTCTAAAAAACTCAGCGGAGCAGAGTTTTTTCTCTCCCCAAGTTCGCCAAAGTTAAGTTGGCGAGCGAGGAAAATCTTACTCCAGACCACCGTCTGGATAGATTTCTCAACGCAGGCAGTCGCGGCTGGTCACTCCCGCTAGCGTTGAGAAACCTTCCGCTCGCGTTGAGGAAGCTGCCGCTCAAGTAGAACATCTACTCGATCAGCAGAAAGAAGCAGCACACACTTGCGCTGTGCATGGGCCATTCGCGCTGATTATGACACTAAAAATCAGCATGAGCAGCACAACGTATCGCACTCCACCACTTGCGGAACTCCGTGAACTACCCCCAGCCTACTGAAAAGGAAGTGGTTTGGACTTTCCATGAATGTATTGAAGGCAGGACCTACTTTAACAGTTTCAGAAAGGGTTTATCCTGATGAGCACAGAATAACTGATGCTTGTGGCGGCACATCCTTGTTGTTATTAAATCGTTCTGCTGTCTTTGCAACCATAGACCATCAACATAAATTGCCCTTACTGCAGCAAATTGGCATACAAGACAGAAAGTGTGCCTGGATGTTAATTCCCCTGTTTGGCTGTTGGTCTTTGAAGTGTCCTGGGCATCTGCCCTTTCCCCTTTTCTCTTTTTTTGTCTACCTTCTGTCAGTATTAAAGTGTGCCCTATTGCAGTTGACTGTTGGATGTGTCACAATAGATTGAATTTAAATGGTGGTAACATGAAGATTATAATCCTTTTCATTTTTTGAATGGTGTTTACATTTTTGGCCTTCACATTGGATTTTTCCCACTTTGAAGCTAACTTGGTAGGAATTTGGGTGTGAAACTAGACTCTCTTCTTATAGTGATATCACAGGGGTGCCTACCGCTTGCTTTTTGATCTTTGAATTATTAGATGTCTTCTTACATTTTTCTTTTTTTCCCTAAAAAATTGCTGTGGTCAATGCTTATTTTTTATCATTGCCTGGCTAATCAAATGCTTTCTGCCAAAGCATTCCAAAAACATTGCTAAAACATTTGCAATGAATTCAAACACTGCAGCCAGAATTCTTTTGATCCTCCAGTGAAGTGATCAACTTGGTCTTTTAAAATGCAATTGCCTTTGTCTAGTCTACAAGGCCAATTATCTATCTTAACTCATTGTAGGCAAAAAATGAAATCTTTAATGCCCTACTCAGAGCTAATGTTGCGCTTTTCAAAATCCCGTGATTATTCCAACCAAAAAATGTCAGACTGGGAGGCAGATAATTTTTGGAAGATGTTGCCATCACTTAATTGACTGGTGTCTTCTCATTTTTGCATGCTGATAAAAACATGCCAATATCCTTTTAAGATCCCGGCCAGGTGAAGAATGACTCAGTACTTTAGCAGTCACCTTTTTTCTCTAATGCACTAAGACATCTTAGGACACACCCTGCAGTTAAAAATCCTAATTTATAAAATACAAAAGGCCAGGTTTACTAAATTCTCACACAATGCAGCAAAAATACTGAGCTGAACTGCATGTGAAGGAGAGAGCAGGAAAGCACCATATCAATAGTGATATGCTCTCTCTCCCCTCTCCTTAGCACCGGTGAAGAATTATGCTGTTGAATGCCACACACCTCTGTGCCATGGTGCAAGGGTGTGTGTGTGTGAGTCTAGCATAAGTTCTGTACTGGAAGGGTTGAGTTCCAGTACAAAATACTAGGGCCCTCATTACAATGTCGGTCAGAGTTGCCTCCGACCGACACCGTTGCGTATTGGGAACCGACCGACCACAGGTCGGCGGTTCAGACAAAACTATTTGGATGCGACTGCACCTGGTGCAGTCGGAAATATCAATTTTTCAATGGGAGCATGTGAAACCGCCCGCAACACAAGCTCCCATTGAAAAATTTACATTTTTCAACATCCCTGCACCGTGTGGCAGGCACCACACGGTGCAGGGATTTTTAGGGGGGCACCTGGCCAAATGTGAATGACCAGAGGGGAAGGAGGCCCTGCTAGGGGCCCCCAAAGTCAGTTTCCAACAGCCAATCCATGACAGAAAGGCCGACATGGATTGGCTGTCGGAAACCGACATCATAAGCCAGACGGCGGAAATGCCGTCTTTAAGGGATTATGAGGGCTTTCCGACTGGCCGAGCTCCTTGAGCCCATCAGAACAGCATCAGATTTCCTGGCTGGTTTAAACTCCAACAGCCATCATTATAATACAGCGGTCGGACTTTAAAACTACCATGTCGGTCGGAAAGCCTCTGACCAGCGGTTGGAGGCTTTCCGACAGACATCGTAATTAGGCCCTATGTCTAGACAACTAGACAACTTTTAAAACTTTTCCTACTTTGTATGTGTGCTGCACAGTGCAGGACTCATGTAAAGTCAGAAAAGAAAGGAGAAACGAGAACCTTTCTCTTTTCAACGCCTGCTTTCAGTAGAGTTAAATTTTCGACCCAAATCCTTATCTCAAATTTTTGGTTGATAGAGCTTTGTGTCAAAAAGCATGGGTGGTTGCATGGAAATGCCGACATACCACCAATGAAACGCTCCTTTGATGCTAAGTAACGCTAAGCAGTGCTTTGCGCTGATTTACATTACTTTTAGGCAACTTTCCGGCGCAAAACAAGTTTTGCATTGGAAAGTTAATATCTAAAAAAAACATTTTGGGTTAGTTTGCGTTATTTTTGTGACGCAAACACAGCTCAAAATGTTTGTAAATCAGCCCAATGAATATAACGTCAACTTTGACAAAATTAAGTATATGTGCAAAATACTTAGATAAAAACATGCTGCAACGTGAGGAATTCTTCTGCTTAGATCAATGGATTTCAATAAATCAAGGGGCGGTAAAGAGGTATCATTTGTTACTACAATACATTAATTTTGGTACATGTTGCGCTTTGACATCTAAAAGAAAAAGAGTGCATTTGAATCCCTAACAAATTGTGTTAGGAGTTGAAGTAAGGTAAGGGTTTACAGCAAAACATTGATACCCACATTCTATTTATCAAATGATCTTGAAGAAATACTACAGCTCAAGGTCACTTTTGTTTAGGGAACTGAACTTATCTTTGGTTGAACGTAGAATAAAATAGTAATGTGGTTAGTGTCAAAATGGATTATGACATACAACCAGTGACTGCACAGTTCAATGGCTAAATAGTGTTAGATATTCTGTGACCAAACGCAGCGTGGCCTTTGTTGGGTTAATCTGACTAACAGATGTATATTTACTTTCAAGGATGAATTACAAACCCCACCCCACCCCTGGTGGTATGCTTCTGTATGCAGTTATTAATTAGTTACTAGAATCTAAAGAATACTCTTATTAAGGAAGGATAGGATCATTTAATTGCAGTCAAAACATTCACACATGATGACATTTTATTCTTGGGCATAAACAGAAACAATTATCAAATGTCAGAGCTGACTTGCAAACATCAAACACATTGTACTTTGTGAATTCATGAAACAGCAGTCACTAATGTAAATGATTAGTGCAAATTTCAGTATCTTTAATGTGTTACTGAGCGTTTCTTGATTTTGCTGAAATTGAGATGATTGAGCTGAAATACTGTTGCTTTCAAGTAGCAATTATTGCCCCTACTTTCATTATCTGACAGCGTATGATTGTTTTCGGAGCAGTTCTCTTTAATTGCAATTACCCAGGAGAAAAACTCTTCACTGCCCTCTATATTTCAATAAGCTTTTGTATGGTGGCTGGTATTACTAATATGGTAAAAAGGTTGTTTTGTTAATGTCCACAAGATTTAAAAACATCAAAATACATGGAAACATTTCATCTTAGAAAACCTTAAAGGTGATGCAAAAAAATAAAATGTGCCCATTTATTAAAAAAACATTACTATGTATGAAGAATAAATATTTGTGTTGCAATATAAAATGAAATAACAATATATAAAGTTGCTCTGTATAAGAAAGGTGATAATATTGTAAAACTCCCAGAATTTTATGCAGTTTACCCAGTGGTTTTAAGGTTGTAGTATGTTTTAGAGGGCCCTACTCATAAATACATCTTATACTCAACACAACCCATCCAGTGCCTATTGCATCTTTCCTTTCATTGGACTCTGATGGTTTGTGGTGTGGTCATGATCTTTGTGCGTAATGCAAAACGCATCCTATGAAGTGGGGCTGCCACTGTTTTGTTGTTAATGCTTTGCATTAATTTGTGATGATTTTATGACTATGGGCTTGATTTTGATTTCGGCAGCCGGGTTACTCGTCACAATAGTGATGGTTATCCCTTCTACTGAAATAAAAAAATCACTTAGGATAATATGGGATTTATATTTCGGCGAATGGGATATCCATCACCGTTGCGACGGAGAAACCTGTCTGCCAAATTCTAAATCAGGCACTATGTCTTGTATAGACGTTTAATTCTTGTACAGAATGGCTTTCAGAATGAACAATTGAAAGTCCGAAGGATGACATTTATAAGGACAAAAATGAAAACCTTTGCACATTTTCATTTGAATATGCCTTCAATTCCAGTCTTTTATGTTCACTTTACGACAGATACTGTCCTTGTGCTTTGCAGAGTGGTTAGCACAATATACCATTTTGTGAAATTAAAGTTGATTTTTGATATTGTTACTGTATCTTGAAGTCCACTTTTAAAGCAATTGCATCTGAAATGTAAGAAATATCAGGCACAATCCGACAATTGCAGTTTGAAATTAAGAAACTCTATAGAGCTCCTAAGGCTGTACAGCATGTTGTTAATTACAACTGTATTAGCAATGTATTTTCTTCACCAATAGCACCGGAGACAGTTTATATACTCAATACATAGTTAGGTAGATGAGTCACATTATGAAATCAAATGATTTTACATAAATCACAAACCATTTGATCTAACAATGCAAAATATATAGCAAGCCACTTTTGCTTTATTGTACAAATTCTTTAAATAATAGACATACTTAACAAAAAGGCACAGGACCTATTAAACGTTGAAATAAATAAACATTTCCTCAAAGTCCTATTTTACAGAGAACTGTAACCCTAGCAGAATCCATCTGTAATACAGTGCACTGTAAAATGAAGCCCTCATTTGGTTTTCTGTGTTTGCTTTTCTGTGATATAACATAAAATTGACATTTGGAAATGCTTTGGATCACAATTCGCTTACCTGTTTTTAGTTCAGCTCTGCTATCACAGAAGACAAGTATCATATACAAAAACAACAGAAAAAGATGACCATAAATTCATTTTCATTTTAGAGACAACTTTTGTGTTGTTAGCAAATATTTGATTAAAAGTGCAGCTCACTATTTAATATTGTTTATATTTGCATGTTGGTATGCTAAAAGATGTTGAATCAGATTACTCAAGGCTCAAAATCTATTTTCACTGTACAAGCTTCTTATAACATAACATGATAACATATTATAACATGACAAAAAAAATAATACAAGATAGAGGCTGAGCACAATATTTAAAACATATTAATTTAGAGACTGAATACATAGCTCAAAGAAGCAATAAAGATTTCCACAAATGAATCAAGGTACAGTAGGACAGCCCATTTGTAGCCATAACTAAGTTTAACCTTTCTCTCAAAATTTGCCAGGAATTTTTACGATAAAGACTTCTGCCCAATACAAAAAGCCTGCTACCCTGCCACGCACCTCATATGGTCTGCACTATATCAGAAGAAAAAAATGTAGCTACATAGAATGAAATCTAATAGAACAGATACCTGTGAAAATGGAAGCACAGTAAAAGCATAACACTAATATAAGTAAAAAGTAATCAACTAAGAGAAAATATTCATTTATGTAAACAGAAATTTAATATATACTGAATGTGGAGCTCCAATCAGTCAATCATTGTGTATTAGAAAGTAAGTTAACATTAGATTTGATTTTAAAACCCATCAAGACATTAAATAATGGAACCAAAGAAAGAAATAAAGGTATGTTAAACAGTACTCTGTGTAGTATTCTGTGACTTATGTTTGGGGCTGTTTTTTGTACTGCCTTAAATTAAGTATATAATTCCCCATATTGCATTAAGAGAAGTTTTGTTAGTAACCCAGTTGGAACGAAAGTGCTTGCAGATAGTTATAATGCCATCCAAAAATATCAAGACGATGAAATAGTGGAAATAATTTGCATCTGTTACTACATAAAATACCGACTGTAATCACTAAACCAAAAGCAACCACCCATAGGAAGCAAACAATATTTTAAGGTATATCAGGCATAGATAACCTGGATGCACAAATAGTGGTGAAGATGCAAAAGTCATATTATGTTGGGAAGTAAGCAGAAAATCAGTATCTTGGACTGGAACAAAGTCTCAAATGCCAAGCTGCCTCGTTGAGAAGCAGTTTCTCTGTCAAAAAGAAGAAAGCCTGTTTTTTTTTTTAAACAAGAATCACTCTCCTTAGGCTTACTCTACTATCAAGTCACATGAAGGGAATACTCAAATAAAGGGAGCATAGAATTTAAACATTGTGCAAACAGGGATGAAAGCTTTAATAATAGTTTTAAATTATAGGACCAGCTCACACATGGAAAACAACCACAATTCAAAGGAAAATACACTGAACACTAGACCCAAAACTTTTGAAAAATGAGGGAGCGAGAAAGCTGAAAGAAATGACTGCTTTAGCCACATATCCATTAAAGAGTATTTTAACCTGGAAAAAAATACAGCATTTAGAAGGAACACTATCATATACTGAAAATATTGAACTAACATACATAAGGAAAATAATGATGATAATGTATTTAATGGACACAATCAAATGATTGAAGAAACTAAGGGCCTGATGTATCAAAAGACTAGGTGCAAAAAGATGTGGCAAATTCCGCACCAACTTTATGTGACCAGTTTTTAATTTTGTGAGACAACCTTTTTTGCTAAAAGGTTGCATTACCAAACAACCTTCCTAATGAATATAAATTAGGCAGTCACTATTTGTGACCATCTGTGATTGGCTACAAACACAGGGATAGTAGCCTTCAACAGTGGACCACTATCTGTGTGTAGCATTCTCAGATGGGATTTTATTTTTGTAGCAGTATATGTTCCGTAAACGAACCATAGCAGATTTGTTTTTAAAAAAGGTTTGCTGGTTGAGAAAACATCTAGGGGAGCAGACGGTGGTCCCCCAGACCACAGCCTACTCCCCCTGAGGCTGAAGTGTCAGTAACCAATGAATGGGTTGAGAGAGCAATAGCAGTTCTAAACTACTGATCTATACAATACTGGATCACATTTAGGAATACCCCTAACTAATTGCGATTCTAAATGGATTAGTATACCCATTTTGCAAGTGGGAAATGGATTTCAAATTTGCAAAACGGGTTTTGTACATACAAAATGTACATCTGGCTCCTAGTTACTGAGTTATCGAACAATTTGATGTGAAATACTTAAAAAGGCATGTTTACCATGGGAAAGAATCTTTTGTAGCACTGACTATAAAAACATTGATATGCTTCTTTTACTAAAAGTCATATCAACTCTGCTACTTCCCAGCATGCATGTCAAACTTACAAAAGCCTAAACAGCATCAAAAAGGACACATATTGGCAAAATAATTGGTTTAACTATGTACATTCTGTCTGCACTAATATCAAACAAAAGACAACCAGGGGTGCAGAAGATATATTAAGGCTAAACTCTGATTTAGATGCTATCATAAATTCTAGGATCCTGATTCACAGAATCAGTGTCTGCCTACATTTACACCAGTAAATGTGCAACTTACTGCAGGCAGCCATTGACCCTACAATATTCAAGTATTGACAAACGTAATTACAATGGTTATTAATTTCCATCTATGATTTTCTTTTCCCATGCTTTTTTCATCTGTACGACGGTTGATTTGATGGAATTATAAATGTTAAAAGGAGGCATAGAACAGTAAAGAGGGGTGCACATAGCCAGAACAGCAACATTTAGAAGCTTTTTACAGTGTGGTGGAAAGGCCCTTTGATACAGCAGCACAATTGATGAGTGTCAATTGAGCAAGGTTCGTGGTGGGTAAGTGGCAGAAGGGGAAGGAAGGAGCAGGTATGTGTGAGAGAGAGAGAGAGAGAGAGTGTGTGTGTGTGTTGATGTGTGTCTGAATCATTCTTTAACCTCTTGTCTCAGTGAAAAAGCTTGTTCTGCTTGTAACTCACTTTAAATGTAGACAGTTTTTAAAGATGGTAACCATGATTTGTGAGGGTTGTCCATTTACCAATTGAAACCTACTAAACCCATTATACAGTTTCTTCTCCACCATTACCTCATTTGTGAAAAATACCACTGTACAGTAATTCTGAGAGGTATGCTGGGACATAGATCCATCCCAAATTGCTTGTAGTGTACTGTTTAAACTCTCTTTCTTTGGCAAGTAAACAAATGAACTGTTTCCTGTGTCTCGAAACTGGCATTGGATGAGGGGTTCACTTCTCAAATGCATTATTTAAATTGTACTGAATATAAATAATCTTTTGACTGTGTGTTAAAAATGTTTTCAAAATAACCTCGGATAGGAGAAGGCTTTATCCCTTTTAGTGTAAAGCATTTTATTTTTTAAATACCAACATCTGTAGGTACTAGTCTACATTTAATTTTCTTCCATATCCAATGATGGCTTTTTTAATATGAGTTCTATAATATAACTAATCTGCATTGATTAAAAACATCGGGGTTGTTCTGGTTAAATACTTCTATAGAGCCTGGCACAGGAATCAATCTTTTATTTTAACCACTATTCCTATGAGAAAATCAGTATTTCAACATAAGATGCAATTTGCAGGAACAAACTGCATCTTTGTTTAAAGACAGGCTGCACCATTGAAAATTCACATGTATGAGAATTTTTCTGCATTAATACGTTTCTAAAAAATTCTTTTAGAAATAATGTCTTTTTGTATAGCACGTCCTACTACACACTTCAGTCATTTCTAAGAGGAGTAGGTAACAGATCTTAATATTATCCATTTTAATGCTTCACAATTTACTGGCCTCATAAAGATGGAAGCATGAGTCTGCCTTGCCAAGTTGCAGTCTTGTTACATTCAGATCAATGCAGAAATCAGTTGTCAGTGTTTCTTGCCATCCAATAAAGAAATTTAAAAAAAGGCGGGAGTAAGTCTGTATAAAGGTGAAGAATAGAAGGGCTCACCCTCATATTTAATGTCTTATGGGTGGAAGATGGTAAAAGTGATTTATCCACAGCCAAACATTTTACTTAAGGGAAAATATTTCATAAGCTACTGCCAGGTGTCATTTGGGATGAACTTCTAGAGAAAATGAAATTGTTCTATTCAATCATGAAATCCACATTTATCCTTCAAGGCAATTCATTTCTCTCTCCATAATGTTATTTGACTTCCCTGAAAATCATATTTCAAAAATCATGTAAACGTATAATGTGCATCTTCTGAAAGAAATTACTAGAAGTTTGAAACCATCAAATGGTAAATTATTTGGTTAAAGCTCCATCTGACATGAACTTTATTCACATGTAGATTTTTAAGATAGAATATCTATAATTTTTGTAATTTTATATTGAAAGTGTTTAAACAATTAACTAACAAATCAAATGAGCATGCAAAGTGCAGCGTAATTATTTGGATTTGTGATGCTGATTAGGTGGAGGTATGTCTTAGAACATGAACACAGTTATATATTTTAATGATACTCTTTCTTTGGGAGTATCTAAATCATTTTATATTGAATGAGCTTTAGTAAAACATGAAACTTGAAGGATATTTCATTTTAGGCCTGGCCCTGCAAAAAGAATCAATATGAAGTATGTTTCAACATTCTCTGGCCATCATATTCTTGACAATAATTTCATTTTACAAGCCCCCTTTCTACCACAAAGAACTGTAATATATGTTGTCATCATGCCACATGTCATAGACACGTAATTACTTCTAGATTGTAATATCTTAGTGGCAATCACCAGAGAAATCTAGCAGGGAAGGTAGACAATGATGATGTGCTGTTATAATAAATTTGTCACTACAGGTATATTTCATAGAAGCACAAAAAATATCTATAGCATTTGCGGTCTGCCTAATATTGTTCCTTATTTGGGGAATTGATTGCAGTATGAGATGGAGGAAGTAGTAGTCACATTTTTAGATTTAAATCTTGTTTTCGAAAGTATCCTAAAATTTTACAAATGTATTACTCCATTTTGACATCTCTAAAGCCAACCACTTTCAAAGCCAGTTGCTTTCGAAGCTAGTTCAGAAACAGATCAACTGACCTTCAAGAAAAGCTGATTATTGACCTTTTTGCCCGGAACTAGTTGTAATTGACAATGTAAACATGATTCAACTTCATAATGGTTTCAACATTTTACATTTTTCAAAACAAATAATGTTTTGCTCACTCTGCTAAGGAAGCAAGTAATGAGCAACAATGAGCGATTGCAGACAAAAATACAGGTCTACGTTATGCCTCAAGAAAAACCCAATACATTTTGCCACTCTGAATCCAACTAGAATTACAACTAACATGAGCACAGGAAAGTTATCAATATCACAAATACATTGGTGTTTAGAATAATTAAACCCCTGATTTAGGGTTTGAGAGATGGAGTAGTGTGCTTGGGGATGGCAGAGGACATTACCTCCACCATCCTCATAGTACACTGTCTGCCAAATTTAGAGATGACATTTGGCCCAGTGTGGTTCCTTTCAATGTACTAAACATTTGGTGGACAGCTGTTGTCGTACACTAAGGGGCCGATTCTGATGCGGGTTGGAAAAGCTTCCCGACCGAATCGGTTGGGAAATGGTGTCCGACCCACTCGGATCGGGAAAGTCCGACCGGCGGAGTAGGATGCATCTGGATGCTTCCAGATACGATTTGGTTGAACTCCCATTGACTTCAATGGGAACATTTGTTCCTAACCGCATCAGAATTGGGCCCTCGGTCGGGAAGACACGTTCCCGATCCGATTTGGAAGGAGCAAATGCCGTTAGGAGGCCTTCCTAACCTCATCAGAATCAGGCCCTCTGTCGGGAAGCTTTTCCAACCCGCATCAGAATCGGGCCCTAAATGTTTTATATTTTTTCATTATTGTTTTTTTCCTGTCCCTCGCTGCCCTTCTTGTTCTGGCAGTGACAGACAGGAAACAAAAGACATTACTAATTCACCCTTAATATGGTGGGTGGTGTAATGTCTTTCTTCCAACAGACCATACTTCATCTGGCCTTAGGAGGAAGTATTCCATCGATGGAGCGCAAAAAGTGGTTTTGTCAACAGAATACTGTTTGCAACAGAGTACATTGTCAGCAAAACTATAAGCCAGGCCCTAAATTGTGTATTGTTCCACATTAAATCGAAAGCAAAGGAACCAGCACGTAACCTAAAATTCCGAATTGAACTACATTTTTAATTAAAAACCTTGGATTGTGCTATTTTGAAGTAAATAACTTTTTTGAAAAACGTAATACTTTTCAACTTCTGTGCCTTTCTAATAGAATACAACATATCATCTGGGTTATTTCTTTCATATAGTAGAGTAGCACATATTTGCTAATACTTCTCACAGGACAAAGGAGAAAAATAACACTAATTTCCAACAAAACCAAAGCATATATGTTCACTTACGTCAACAGATGACAACCAGTGGCAAATCCATCTCTTATGCTTAGGTAATATGGTATTATTGCATAATTTGGAACAATAGCCCAACATTCTTTCTCATTCTTAATATATAAATTTTTAAAAGTGCAGAGGTGTATGTGGCAACATCTAGATTATTTGGATCAGTACCCATTGCCACTTTGTGATTTGTTAAATCAACAATAATCAGATGACAAAGGAAACCTTTTTATGCAGCTTCATTGACATTTCAGCATGTTATAAAATGCTGATTTCCCACAATGGCATTTACTCAACTGCTAAATAATGAGAAAATAATCTGACTTGCCACCAGCACTTGCTTGCTCAGTTGAGGCCAATGTTGAAATTCAAAATTGGTCCTAATTATATTTTTATACATGGTAAATGTCAGTTTTGTTATCCAAGTCAGACTATCTGTATGTTCTTACTCATAGTATGGTATGTATTGGATTCTGAACTGGGAACTACACTATTTATACTGTAATAATTATTTGGAAATGTGATACAGCAGTATGCAAAGCAACTTGTATATTTGAATTTTGCATTAACATGCATTGACTCTGTTTCACATGGTGTAAAATGAAGAAATGGTACAAAATCATATGCATTATTTTTGCACTGGTCTAAAACTTCATAAAATGTGCCACAGGCCACATGTCCCAAGTTTCACATTTGTGAGTTTCTAAATACTCATTCATATAACACACAAATACGATGAGAGTCATAGGTTTCGTGTATTTGTCATATTCAAGTGTTGGCAATTTCATTTTGTAAAAAGATATATATCTCAGGCACTTCCGAGGTTTAATTCTTGTGATATATTTTGCAAGCAAGTTAGAAAAATAGCTTTTTTGCAATATCCCCATCAGTAGCATTGCATATTGGTTTGTATATTGCAAATATAGCCAGAGACCATTATTTAAGGCATGTGGCACTTGTTTAAGTGACAAGTTAGAAAAGTTTAAAATTAAGCAATTACAAAATATTTCACAAGTAATAATTCAAAATGCAAACATTTCTAAATACAGATTGGCAGTGAGGTATTGCATTAGTTATTAAGTACAAATACCACAGCGTAATGTTGCACTTCATGTGCAGTGATCCTCAGGCTTGACTACCTCCACTGAGTAAGGAGCTCACTTCTGAACATACCATGGTTCTTGGCTGGAGAAGGCTTAGCCACTTACATGTTACTGAATTGAACAATCTGTAGGCAATATATGCTAGCTGATAAAGACATGAACTAAATGTTTCCATATGGCAGCGCAAGCAGGCTCTCATCCTCTACCTCAAAAGGCCTGTTCATAGGTATCTGGTAAAATATGAAGCTGTGGCAAGTCCACAAAAGTGGAATGCTCATTTGTGAAGTTTAGGCTCTTGTTTCAGCACGTGTCAGGTGTCCATTAGTCCAGGATTTTTGGTTTGGATTGCTCTCTGCATCAATTGAGTTAGGTTGTGATTTCTTAAGTTTTTTCACCAATCTGGCACAACATAGCAGCATTGAACTAAGTATCATTGAAAATCCACTGAGAAGAAATACCCCTGTATAGCTTTGAGTTGTGTCCAGAAGCCATCCTGTTAGAAAACAAATGTTTACGTTAGTAAATAATTTTCACAGTGAGTGTACACTTTATTGAAAAGAGGCAAACTATGTATGGGATTAAAGTGTTCCCTGCCATACATTATAAGGATATTTCAAGTCATCAAGGAGTTCCCTGATCACATAGAGGAGTGACGCCGAAGGCCAAATTCCGTTATAAGTTCATGGAACTGGGAGGATACTTGCAATATCGTTATAATGTACGGCAGAGGGTACTTTAGTTCTTATAGGAAATGATCACAAAATCACCCTTTCCAAAAAATGCTTAATTCCTTGGTGTGTTTCTCTTATGAAATGATAGGATTTTGCAGACCTAAAGAATAAAAGCAGTATAGAATTAAACACACCAAAATTGAGTTAGCTATTTGTTGCAAAAATATATTAGAATCAGTTTACCATAAGTCAGATTTTAAAAAAATGCTGCAGCTCAGAATGTTTAGAAACACGCAGAGAGATTCTATCTTTCCTATACTTATCAGTGCAAAAGCATGTTGATAATATCTCTTTTCTGATCACTGCACATTTGAAAAAAAGAACAGGAGAAGGAAAAGCCATTCCCTATTTTCTATGTTTAAACTGCAAGTTTCATTATGCTCTGTGACCTGCCTTTCACCTTGGCTGCTGCCTCTGGCAGTAGGCATTATGAAGTCAGAACTCAACTGTAATAAGTTATTACTTTTTGGGCAGCTGCATCATTTCTTCATTACAGGCAACTAGAAATGTCACAAGTTGCCCATTATATATGGGAATAAGCACCCCCTGTTGTACATTATAAGGATATTGCAAGTCACAGAGGAGTTCCATAACCATATAGGGGAAGGAGGCCGAAGGCTTTATATAGTAATGGATCTCCGAGGTGACTTGCAATAGCCTTATCATGTATGGCAGGGGGTACTTTATCCCATATAATACATGGTCACACCATCACCTTTCCCACAAACCACTTAAAACCTTGGTGCATAGCTTTTTCAGAAAGAGAGAGCCTGTTTGCAAACATGAAGCATAAGCATAGAACCTCTAGTGCAAAATTAAACACATTAAAAACTTGTTAGATATTTGTTGCAAAAAGATATTAGAAACAGTTGAATGCATGTGAGTTTAAAAAAAGCTGCAGTAACTCAGAATATGTAGAAAGATTCTAACTTTTCTATAATTAACTAAGTAATGCAAAAATAATCATGTTCTTTCTGCTAGTCACTGTAAGCTACAAAAATAGAGCAGAAGAAAGAAAAGCAAGGTTTCATTTCCATTGCTTTAAACAGCTGCTCCGTGACCTACCTGCGTTTCAACTTGACTGCTGGCTCTGTCAGGAGGCATTGTGACGTCATAACTCGACTGCAATAACTTATTCCAGTTGAGTTCTGAAGTCTTATCTTTATAAAGGTCGGCTGAGTGCGTCACTCGTCGCCAATTATAAAAAAAAAATAGAGACATGCATTTATACAGGGATTGCAGAATCCTATGTATTATAAAGAAATTAGAGACTGATTTATACAGGGATTGCAGGCTCCCATTTATTATATTGGTAATAACAGTGAAATGCTCAATAGCACTCTCGGTTTATGACAGTAACAATGACAATGACAACTCGCTACATAAATTGCACAATGAACGATCTATTTATTACTCAGGATAAGTACTATTTGGTTGAGCTAATATTAGTCCCACACAATTTTTTTATTTCTGTTTATTAGAGGTATTGGTCAGTACAGAGTGGAACACCGTCCATTTCTTACATAGAGTCGTTCAGGACAAGAGCCCGATATCAAAATGTTATACAAACATAGTGCAGATCTCCTAATTCTATCGCTTTAGAACTAGAAAGTCAGAGGGACATGGGAAAACCAGGGGAGAAAGAGAGAGAGAAAATGGGGGGAGGAGGAAGGGTACAACTTATCCATAGTGTGATTTCTATGCCAACCATCATTCTCTTCGTCACCAGGTCGTCACTCATGAGGAGGTGTTGAGGTGGGGAGTGAGTCTCACTTTGTGTTCGCAATGTGAGATAGGTCTGCAAAGGGCCCCAAATATCTCTGGGTTGTGCCTGGGTAGTCATTAGGTCCCAGTAGGCTGTCAGCTGACCCTGGCAAAAACTCTGCATCCCAAAGCCAGTCCTCCACACGGGGGATCAGGCGGCAGCCCCAGCACATCGCTGAACGTCTCTTACCAAGCAGCAGGAGTAGCACGATTAATTTCCTGTTATCTAAGGGGACAGTCCCCACATACCCCAGCAACGCAGTCAAGGGGGAACGCTCCAACTGCAGATCTACCATGTCATCTATTGCATCAAAGACAGCACTCCAGTATTGACTAATGCTGGGGCATTCCGACAACAAGTGCAGGAAATTCGCGCAGGGAGCCATGCATATCAAGCAGCGCGCATTTTCAATCAAGCCCGTCCTGAGCAGCCATTCCGGCGTACGATACAATCTATGCAGAAATTTTAAATGAATCAGGCGCAGCCTATAGTTAGAGGATAGTTTTCTGGCCTGAGCGCAGCAAAAGGTCCACTTTTCATCTGACAGTGGTGTACCCAGCTGGACCTCCCACTCCTGTCTCGTCTCGCCGTAGGTACTCGCACCGGGGCCATACGTTGCATCTCTGCATAGAGCCACACTATCATTTTACGGGCGAAGGGATTCTTCAGAAAGCTTTCCAGTACCTGCAGTGTGGGAGGCGCAATTGGAAATGAGGCAAAGCTAGCATGCAGGGTGGCCCGAAGCTGATATTAGGTAAATCCGTACAACACATTGATCTCTGCTCCATTCAGGGCCTGCTGGGGCGTGATGAATACTCCCTCTGGAAACGCATCTCCCATTGTGGTAAGCTGAAGTCTCCTCAGTCTATTGCAGGCACCCACTTCATGAGAACAGGGCAATGCAAGGTGTTTAATAAATGGTATGGAGGTGGCATAAAGCACCTCCAACCGTGCCCTCCGACGCAACTCGTGCCAGGCCCATACAGTGCAGCCAACCGTGTCCACTCTGGGGCATGGTCGAGCCAGCTTCCTATAGAGGACTGTGTGTAGCTGGTGCGGTGCCGCCTGGTCGTGCTCTGGACTGTGTGAGCCATAAACTGCATAGGGTACACCCAATGGAACCTGAGTTCTGCCTGTGCACAGCTGTAAAACAAATCCATGTCCCATGCACACAGTCCACCCTGCTCGAAAGGGAGCATCAAAGTTTGCCAGGAGGCCCTGGGCTGTTTCCCAGCCAATGCCAATGATATCAAGTTCGAACGTAGCCTACGTCTAAAGCTGCTGGTAAGAGGGAGGGGGAGATTGTTGAATAGGTGAAGAAATTTGGGTAAGACAACCATCTTAGCAATGGCCAGGCGCCCCTCTAAAGACAGCAGGAATCGTGCCCACCGTTTCATTTGATTCTCCATTCAGTCCATCAGGCGACCGTAATTCGCCTTCCAGAGAACGTCAGTGTCTCTGCTCAGCCATATGCCGAAGTATTGCACTGGGCCCTCTGCCCAGCTGAGGGGGAATTCCCATTGAAACTGCCCTGTGGACCCCGCAAGTGGGAAAATCACTGATTTTGCCCAATTAATGCATGTGTCCAACAATCCACCAAATTTGATGAATTCCCTAATTAATGGGTCTAGCCTCACTGCTGGGCATTTCACATATAATGTAACGTCATCCGCATATAAGGAAACAAGTATCACCTGGGGCGTGAAGGCTACGCCACGGTGGGCATGGTGTTGCCTTAGGCGTGCTGCCAAGGGCTCCATGGCCATAGCAAAGAGAATAGGGTAAAGTGGGCATCCCTGCCTCGTCCCCAGGGAGAGACATGAAACGGGGGTTGATCACCCCATTAATCCAGAGCCTCACAGTTGGCTTTGTGTTAAGGAGGCGGATCAGTTGCATAAATTTAGGGCTTATCCCCAGACGTGTCAGCAGCATGAATAAGTACAGCCATTCAAGAGAATCAAACGCCTTAGTGGCGTCCAGGAAAATGGCAACCGCCTCCAGCTCCGGGTTTATCTCCTGATGGGTGGCAAAAAAAGTGCTCAAGTTATGTGTTGTGGCTCTGCCTGGGATAAAACCGGACTGGTCTGGTCGCATTACAGCAGGGGAGGAGTTGCAAAGCAACCAGCTGTCCCCTTTCCATTGACCCCCATACATGTTTAAAAGATGTGGAGCCAGTATTGCTGTGAATTCCTTGTTGAACGCAGCAGACAGGCCATCTAATCTGGGAGCTTTATCACCTGGGATAACTCTAATCGCCTGGATCACCTCCTCCTCCGTGAAAGGCTCATCTAAAAAACGTCAGTATCCATGCCCCGGCCAGAGCAGCTGAATCGAATTAAAGAAGGCCTCCAAATCTGGAGGGGCCTGCAGCTGCTTTGCGTCGTAAAGGGAAGAAAGAAAGAGATCATTTCAGCCTGCACTGCCTCTTGACCCACAGCTGTCCCATTCTCGAATGTGCTGAGTATCGCGATATAATCACTTGCCCAGGGTTTCCTAAGTAGACTATCAAGGGTCTTGCCCGCCCCGTCCCCCTCACCGTACCTCCTATTACTCGCCTCTTGGCCTAGGTAGTGGGTTCCTCATAGCGCTGCCTCTTCAAAGTTCCCGATCTTGCCTCTAAAGCGACTTAACACTTCTGCATTGTTGGTGGCAAAGTATTCACTCTCTAAGCCCTGTATCTCTGCTTCAATACGTCGTAAATCGCTTCTGAGTGAGTGCAGGACACCTGCCTGTTTTGCTATATATTCCTCCCTTATGACTGTTTGGAACGCCTTCCACAATATCGAAGAGGACTCAACCGTGCCCGCATTAAATTCGAAGTATTCCCCTATTGCAGTCCTAATGGTCTCTCGGAACACCTGGTCTCGCAAAGCTCCAGGTGGTAGTCACCACCCAAATGCCTGGCTTGGGCATTCCAGTAGGGAGAGCTCAATCAGCACAGGCAAGTGGTCAGAGAGGGTTCGGGGCAAATGAGTAGAAATGGTAACCCAAGTCTCTGCATCTCTGCATCTCAGGAAGCAATCCAGTAATCAATCCGTGACCAAGATGGGCCAGCAGAAGCAACACATGTGCCCTCCTCCCTGTCTCCATTCCTATTCCTCCAGACATCCACTAATTTATTGTCTGCTATTAAGGAGTGGAGTTGCACTGCCGCTCTAGGATGTGGGCGCCGGATCCCACCCGACCTACCTTCCTGAGGGTCAAGAACCCCAAAGTAGAGCACCAGGCCCCAGGGTATCGATCAATCGCCAAATCTCTGCGAAAAGGCCAGGGTCATCGATGTTAGGGCCATATGGTGCACAGTGTTTGCACTGTAAGCAGGATTGTTTTTGTGCAGGAAGGGACACCTTCCTGCACAACAAAAATCATCTGAGGCATTTTTTTCTTTCTATGTGAACTGCACAATGCAGCACATATAGAAAGAGGAAAAAACAAAGAGAAATAAAGAGATTTCTCCTTGTTATGCCTCACCTTGCGTGGCAGAATAAATCTGACTTTGTTGTTGCATTGCCCTTGGGCCCCCTTGCGTAGCGCAAGGGCGACACAACAACAATAATAAATATGCTCCTTAATTACCAAGGTATTTAGAGCTAATTAGGCAAGAAGGTGACTATAGCATTGCTAAGGATAGTCTTTGAAGGAATGGGAAGGGGGAGGAACAGGCAGAATGACAGCGGTGAGAGCTGTAAAGGAAGAGGAGGCTTATGCTATTTGTAAGTTGTTGAGCAACAGAAGGGAGAGGTAGAGATGGAGATGAGGAGAAGTAAACAGAACATTAAATCTTCTGATTCCCTTGTCAGGATCATACAGAGAGCATGAATTAACAAACCATGAGCCCTGTCATAAAAAGACCCAAAGGAGAATTATGTGACATGGAGCTGTTTCAGCATTGGATGTTCCTTCAGTCTAGTTTTGAAGGAGAAAAGAGGCTGTTTGTCTGATTTTTCTAGAAATGCTGATCCAGATCCTAGGAATAGGTCTGAAAAAGAACTTGACAGAGTGAATTTATGAAAACATTGGTCTTTCTTGGTTAGCTTTATTTTCTTTTCTTTGAATTATGCCTATTTTGAATACAGATCACCCTCTACTGTGATTCATAGTCTTGGTTAATATGATGTGTGAGTTGGTTTCTATTTGCATTTTGGCAGCACACTGTTGTATCTTGGATGTTGTAATATGATGTTGCACGCACTCGTTGCCGTGCTTTGTTGCATGCGGCCACCATGTATTTTATGCCTGCACCATTTGTATGTGTGCATCTTCTGAGCGTGGTTCCAAGTTCTGTTCTCCTGCATGCTGACTTACCATCTCCTGTCGGCCAGTCAGTTGCAGGACGGCAGAGCTGGAGGGACACTAGAGGATAGGCTCTTCACTTGAACCTTAAAAAGAATAAACTTCACTGTGGAATATTTTTACCTTGGATTTGTTTAATTTATTCCCGACGTGGCTACAAGATACACCAGCTATTTCTCAGAGTTTAAATTTGTAGTTGGGAGCTAGAACTTCTATAATTGTAAATAACTGTACTTGTCAACCATTTTTCCAGTGTTTTTGTCTGTACATTTTTAGATAGGTAATTTGTCATGAATATGGGCCTCATTACGATGCCGGTTGGACGAGCGTCCGACCGGCATCGTGTCAGACACGGGACCGCCCGACAAGGAATTACGATGCGACCGCCTTCATGGTGGTCAGAAAGTGTATTTTCCCTATTGCGGCTTGTGCTGTGGGCCGCAGCACAAGCCACAATCAGAAAAATACACTTTTTAAACATCCATGCATCGTGTGGCAGTCACCATGTGGTGCGTGCCATAAGATGCATGGATGTTTAGGGGGCACCACAGGTGCCCCCCAGGGCCCATAGCGGAGGGGCCACAGGTTATAGGGGCCATGCTAGGGGCCACAAAAGACAGTCTCTGCCAGCCTTTCGTGGTGGAAGAACCAACATGAAAAGGCTATCAGACAGGTGCATCTTTATCCCCACGGCAGTGCCTGAGCAGGCACCGCTTCCATTTTAGAGCCTATGGGCTCCTTGAGCCTATTGGAGGCGGAGCGTATTCCCCCCGCAGGCATCGGCCGTCCACCTGTTTCATAATACGGCAGTCAGACTGATGCCTCAGCTGTCAGGCAGACTGACGAGCTGTTAGATGGCCTTCCGCCTGACATCGTAATAAGGCCCCGTGTTTATCAGCATTATCTGTAGCTGTGATGGTGAGGAATGAAGAGCTGACTGCAAAGCCAATGCCGACTTCTCCCTTAAGAGCGCTTTGATCTCACTGCGACACAGGAAGTGCAAAACAGTCTTTGGCATCACTTGCTGGGGTGGGACTATGTCCCCCAGCATTATCTGTAGCTGTGGCGGTGAGGAGGAGGGGCTGCCCGCAATCCCAATGCTGACTTATCCCTTAAGAGCGCTTTGACCTCACCACAACACGGGAAGCGCAAAACAGTCTTTGGCATCACTGGCTGGGGTAGGACTATGTCCCCCAGCATTATATGTAGCTGTGGTGGTGAGGAGGGGCTGCCTGCAACTTTTTGTTGTTTTTGACTTACCTTATACACCTCCCTTTTGGTTTCAGACAATGGGTAAGCACAACTCGACTTCGGCTGCTCGTTCTATTAAACGCCCGCAGAATGGGGAAACTATTATTATGCTGCTCGCATCACCTGTTCGCTCTATTTCGGAAGAAATAAATGTAGTTGAGGTCGAGCATGGGATTGGCCCTCAGGCTCCTGAATAGTCTCCAGTCTTGACTGCAGAGGAGGTGGGCCCAGGAAAAGGGCCCGGATCTGGCTTGCAGGCGATTGTAACTGCCCTGAGTGTGGGGAATATTTTGGCCCCCTTGGATGTCTCGGATCCTAGCACTGTTGGCAGCACAAGTGCCAGTAAACCAGCCTATGGTGATATCCCCTTTGGTGGGTCTAGACTGACCTTGTCATGTGATTTTAAAATGAAAACAAACACAAAGGGTACTATACCCAAGGCAGTCAGCCATCCTTTACCTGTTAATCACTCGCTTTGTTCCTTATCTTGTGACTCCTGTAACACAATAGCAGACAGGTTGATGGCCTTATTGTTAACGAAATTTGAATCTTTGGTCTCTTCTACCTTTTCCAACTGAGAGCAACATAGACATACTAAGATTGAAGAAACAATAACCATCTTGAAGCGGAGCTTTGATTGGCAATCTAATAATGATTGTCCTAGGCGTGGTGCTCAAGACTCTGGTCCTGAGCCCACCAGGCTGGAGGATAACTCGAGATTATTGTTTATTTCTGGTGATGTAGTTGGCACTATCCCACAGTCGGGATACTCTCAGGCACCAGGAACGTACGATCTTTGTCCACCTTTGATTCCGCAATCTCTGTCATCTCAACTTGGGTCCTAGTGCTGCTGAGAGCACGCTAGAAGTTTCAAACTCTGTGGCCTGGTTGGCAGGGCCTCCTCCTGTGGCTAGTCATTCGAACCCAACTTCAAATTTAGCAACCAATCCTTCTCCTGATAATGCAGTTTCACTCAACCTAGAACTTCCCCCGGCTGCCACACCTTATGTTATCGTTCTGGCTAATGTTTCTCTATAGGCGCCTAATACCACCGAGAATTATGGCCAGCTTAAAAACAAAGTGATACACTGGTTGCATAAATGTCTAGGTTATTGCCTGCCCTTGCCTAAGGAAATCCTAATGGCCAGGAGAGTACCTTGGGTTGACTGTCAACTTAAGTCTATGATTGTGTTGTGGTTAATTTTAACAACCCAAGACCAGCTGTTTTTTTGATATCTCAGCTCTCAAGTAGAAAGGAGTCACCAACAAGCATTTCAGTGTTTCCTTTAGGTTTCTATTATAAGCCACCTTTTCTATGTTCTAACAGGCCTAATGTACCCACTGTTTCTCCTATTATTGCTGGCCCTTTAATCTCTGTTGCAGCGCCTTTGCCTGAGGTTAATGTTTCCACCTTTAATCGTTTCGCTCCATTAAGTTTATTATGTGATACCAATTGACTGTCAACTTCCGATGCTGGTGGCTCGTCTGCTTGCCCGAGCGAGCCCAAGGTTAACCAGATGGACTTTGGCCCTATTTCTTTCCTTAGCTAGAAAATTGCTGGTCTCACCAATATAGAATATGTGACCTTTTATGATTTTGTAGCTAATTTTAATGTGGTTTGTCTTTCA
Source organism: Calotriton arnoldi (assembly GCA_963921515.1). NCBI lineage: Eukaryota > Metazoa > Chordata > Amphibia > Caudata > Salamandridae > Calotriton > Calotriton arnoldi. The sequence continues at coordinate 38,243 of CAWUFW010010483.1, forward strand.
GATACTTGGGATACTGCTTCTTATTTTTTCCTGAATGTTTTTTTGTCTTTTTCAGTTCCTGCTGTTCCCTCTAATAATGGGAGGGCAAAGGGCGGACTTCTTATTTTAGTTTCTGTAACACTCAAATGTATTGTGTCAACGATTTATACTGGGTCTCCTAATTTGGCTGCAGTTATCCTGAAACGTATTAATTCTCCCAGTTTGCTCCACAATGCTCCATCCTTGTCATTAACTCCTACTTGTGCAGCATCCCTAAAGATTTCTTTGATTCCTTGCCGAAAGTATGCCTAGAGAAAAGTTATGTTATTCTCGCTTGAGATTTTAATTTACATCCTTGCCTGAACTGGTGTTTTAATCAGTGCTTCTTTAGATTCCTAGCACTTTTTACACACTACTGAGGAAAATTATATGAATTCGTTTCTAGCAGAGTTCAACCTGTTTTCCACATTGGCCTCTGATTTTGATTTTTCCTCAGAAGAGTTTATTCCCACTTTCACTGGTCAAGGTGCCAACAGTGTAATTTATTCTTTTTTTATTTCCCCTTCCTTGAATGAACCTTTATGTGAAATTTGAAGTGTCCTGGAGTATATTGAGTGATCATAACCCTTTATCAGTTGTTTTTCATTGGGATTCTAACCGTCAGCGTCCGGTGCATTTGGCTGTGTTCAACAGGAGTCTCTCCTCCCAGTTGCGGCGCCTAAGATGGAATACCATGCTTCCTGAAGCCTTTTTCAGAGATCTACTTAGGAAATGTCACAATGAGATTGACATGTTTAAATGTTACTACTTTTATTGTGAACCCCTTTAATGTTATTTGTTGTAGCATGTTTCCATGTTAACAAGCAAGGGTAACAACAAAATCAGTAAACCATTCAAATGGCTTAACTCCAATTGTACTAGAGCGCATCGCAGGCAGTCAAAGCTATTTCTCGAGACTGTAAATGGGTTTCTATATGCTGTGCCACCTATATGAGCCCTATATAGGAGCAGAAAAGGTCACTGAGAGAAGAAGCATGGGAGCAGCTGTTGGCTGCAAGCCATCTTAAGGATAGTGCCAAGTTTTGGGAAATTGTTAATCACCCTCTTTTTAGGACAAGCTTTAGAACCTGCTCTGCAGTCCACCATTCCACCCAGGATATGGGTCAAACACATCAAATCTATTTATGATATGCCCACTCCCTCAATCGCTGTTGGCTCAAATGGTAATGCACAAGCCCCTAATAGTTTCACTTTAGGCGAGGTCCATAATGCTATCCATGTGCTTCCTTCAAATAAGGCTCCTGGTCCTGATGGGGTTGCGCTTGAGTTATTTAAGTCAAACAATGATTTTTGGGCCCCTCTCTTAACTCTATATTTAAACTCAGCTGTGAAAGTGTACATTCCTGATGTCTGGTCCAATTCTGTGGTTCTCCCTGTCTTTAAGAAAGGTAACCATCTAGATCCTAAGTGGTATAGGCCCATTCATTGATTAATTCTACAGGCAAGATTGTTGGCTGCATCTTATTGAATAGATTAGTGGACTGGGCCACGAAACAGAATGTCTATTCTGACAAACAGTATGGTTACCGTCCGGGCCTAGGTACAACTGACAAGGGCCTTAACCTGTATTTGATTATTTCACAATATACTATTGCTAATAAAGGGGCTTTACATCTTGCATTTATGGATCTTAGTACAGCTTATGACAGTGACAACAGGGAGAAACTTTGGGCTATCTTGTTGGAGATTGGGGCTGATATCCAGTTCGTTTTCTTTTTGTGTGGCCTTCATTTCAATCTGTCAGCTTCAGTGAGATTTAGTGATGGGATGAATGCACCGAGCACTTTAAGCTTAACAGGGGGTTCCCAAGGTTGTCATAGCTGCCAAGGTTTCAGATTGCTATGTGTGACATTTTCAAAATTTTAGTGTAATTATGAGTGACATTTCAAAAACTATGAGTGACACTGTCTCGCGTGCAAAATCAAGCAATGAAGACTGGGGAATCATTTAAACATAAACATATAAATATCAGAAATTACACTCATTTGAGTAGGAAGATCTAGAAACAGTTGTAAACCACCAGAAATGGAAGGGCACTGACAACTGACACTGAGGGGTCGATTCCGATTCGGGCCGGAAAAAGCACCGACCGACTCGGATCCGGAAAAAATACCGACCGACACGTACCAGTGGCGCCCGACACGCCAAGTACGATGCAAGCCGCGATAAATCCGACCGACACGTCAGGAAACCAAGCCGACCGACCGACCCGCTCGGAAAATAGCAATCCGGCCGGAAAAACACGCGAATCCAACCGACCGACACGCACCCGGAACAAATCCGACCGAATCGTACCCGCCAACTCCAACCTGCAAAGTACGATGCAAGGCGCGAAAAACACGACCGAGTCGGACGGAGGACAAGCCGTACGACCGACACGCATACAAAACCGAGCCGAAGCAACACAATACACCGCGACCGACGCGTACGCAGCATACAAAACTGCACAAACACAGCGTGAACGAAACGGAAAACACCGTACGAGACCAATGCAGGGTCCGACTCGGTCACAAGAACGTTTCCAACATACACAAACAGCACAAAGGAAAAATCAACCAAAAAAAGGCCAAACAAGCAATTACCAAGCCAATAAATACTGGGGGGGTGGGGACAGAGAACAAAGACACACCAACAACTCCACCTATATAAAGGACACAAATCACTACCATGAGCCTTTGCAAATGCCATTCCACTGCCAGCACCCAAGAGAAAGCAACCACACACCCACAGCTCATCCCTCACACAAGCCACACACCAGCAGCACACCAACAAATACCTACCTCACATACACCCAGCACAACACACACCCACACACCCTCACCTGCACACCAACACACACAGCACCCACTATCACCACCCATCACCATGCCCCCCAAGAAGAATCCCAAGTTCCTAGATAGTGAATTGGAAGTCATGGTAGACGAGATCCTCAGGGTGGAGCCACAGCTGTTTGGCACTCTGGTCCAACAGACCCCCATGTCGCAGAAAACCAAGATGTGGGAGAGGATCATCAACAGGGTGAACGCCCAATCACCATGTCGGCGCACAAAGACCGACATCCAGAACAGGTGGTATGACGTGCGCAGGAGGGTCCGGGAGCTGCTCAAGAAAGACTACCACCTGAGCCAATACACCGGCAGTGGCCCTCCTGCCAAGCCAGTATACCTCAGGCCCTGGGAGGAGAAGGTGCGGGCCATCCTTCCGCCAGTGAGCGTATATGGACTAGAGGACATCCCAGAGCCTGGTGAGTACACAACAAATGTACACAATAAACTGCCACAAAACACACACATCACTGTCAAGGGGAGAGTCAAACCATGCACTCATAGCAATTACACAGCAACTAGAACAGAATCATCCCAAAATGTGTATGTCAGTCAGATAAACACAACACATGCCATCAAAAAAGTCACATCCAACTGTGCCAACACATGTACAAACACAACCACAACTACAGCTAGGCAGTGGCACAAATAGAACTAACACACACATCCACACATGTAGCCACCACAACAACACCAACACACAGTGAAGACCACTCAAAGGAAGGAATTCTGTGTATGCTGGCCAAGTCAGTGTAGCCAATAGCATCATGGGAGTCGCACTCACACATATTGCCCCCCCACAACTGTCCCATCAACACCACCCTGAACCATGCTCACATCACAGGGAGTGGAGAAGGACTCACAAGATGGCTGACACTGGCTACTGCTGTGGGGAGCACAAGGCTCTGCTGCCAACTGTGCACCAACAAACAGCAGGACACCACTGACTGACATCCTGAGAGACAACTTACACTCCCTGCAATGCAAGCACGTTCCATGGTGGGATATCCGGCTGGCTGGGTGGGAAGGGGGACTTGCAGCACTGACCATAGTCACCAGCACCTCCCCTCACACCCCCCCAACACAAACTCCACAGTACCCACCTGGTAGAATGCAATGCCCTCCATCCTAACACAAGATCCCACAAAGCACCACCACCCTGGGTTATGTTGTGTGAAGCACAGGGACACTCTTGGGACTCTTAGCCAAACAACTGCCAGGACAACACTCCCAGCCATCCTGTCAGCACAGCCAGCCCACCCCACAGGGAAGCAGAGTCAAAAGGAAGGAAGCATGGGCATGCTGGGAAGGGGGTGGAGGCAATAGCATGATGGGAGTCGTAGTCACAGCTCTACATCCCCCACCACATGGCCCAGCAAGCTCACACTCACACATGCACATCCCACAGAGAGTAGAAAGGCCCATCAAAGATGTCTGACACTGTTGCTGTGTCGTGGGGAGCACAAGGGCATGCTGGGAACTGCACATCAACCAACAGCAGGACACCACTGACTGACATCCTGAGAGACAACTTCCACTCCCTGCAATGCAAGCACGTTCCATGGTGGGATATCCGGCTGGCTGGGTGGGAAGGGGGACTTGCAGCACTGACCATAGTCACCAGCACCTCCCCTCACACCCCCCCCAACACAAACTCCACAGTACCCACCTGGTAGAATGCAATGCCCTCCATCCTAACACAAGATCCCACAAAGCACCACCACCCTGGGTTATGTTGTGTGAAGCACAGGGACACTCTTGGGACTCTTAGCCAAACAACTGCCAGGACAACACTCCCAGCCATCCTGTCAGCACAGCCAGCCCACCCCACAGGGAAGCAGAGTCAAAAGGAAGGAAGCATGGGCATGCTGGGAAGGGGGTGGAGGCAATAGCATGATGGGAGTCGTAGTCACAGACATTGCTCAGCCTCACAACTGGCCCATCAACACCACCCTGAACCATGCTCACATCACAGGGAGTGGAGAAGGACTCACAAGATGGCTGACACTGGCTACTGCTGTGGGGAGCACAAGGCCCTGCTGCCAACTGTGCACCAACAAACAGCAGGACACCACTGACTGACATCCTGAGAGACAACTTACACTCCCTGCAATGCAAGCACGTTCCATGGTGGGATATCCGGCTGGCTGGGTGGGAAGGGGGACTTGCAGCACTGACCATAGTCACCAGCACCTCCCCTCACACCCCCCCCCAACACAAACTCCACAGTACCCACCTGGTAGAATGCAATGCCCTCCATCCTAACACAAGATCCCACAAAGCACCACCACCCTGGGTTATGTTGTGTGAAGCACAGGGACACTCTTGGGACTCTTAGCCAAACAACTGCCAGGACAACACTCCCAGCCATCCTGTCAGCACAGCCAGCCCACCCCACAGGGAAGCAGAGTCAAAAGGAAGGAAGCATGGGCATGCTGGGAAGGGGGTGGAGGCAATAGCATGATGGGAGTCGTAGTCACAGCTCTACATCCCCCACCACATGGCCCAGCAAGCTCACACTCACACATGCACATCCCACAGAGAGTAGAAAGGCCCATCAAAGATGTCTGACACTGTTGCTGTGTCGTGGGGAGCACAAGGGCATGCTGGGAACTGCACATCAACCAACAGCAGGACACCACTGACTGACATCCTGAGAGACAACTTCCACTCCCTGCAATGCAAGCACGTTCCATGGTGGGATATCCGGCTGGCTGGGTGGGAAGGGGGACTTGCAGCACTGACCATAGTCACCAGCACCTCCCCTCACACCCCCCCCCAACACAAACTCCACAGTACCCACCTGGTAGAATGCAATGCCCTCCATCCTAACACAAGATCCCACAAAGCACCACCACCCTGGGTTATGTTGTGTGAAGCACAGGGACACTCTTGGGACTCTTAGCCAAACAACTGCCAGGACAACACTCCCAGCCATCCTGTCAGCACAGCCAGCCCACCCCACAGGGAAGCAGAGTCAAAAGGAAGGAAGCATGGGCATGCTGGGAAGGGGGTGGAGGCAATAGCATGATGGGAGTCGTAGTCACAGACATTGCTCAGCCTCACAACTGGCCCATCAACACCACCCTGAACCATGCTCACATCACAGGGAGTGGAGAAGGACTCACAAGATGGCTGACACTGGCTACTGCTGTGGGGAGCACAAGGCCCTGCTGCCAACTGTGCACCAACAAACAGCAGGACACCACTGACTGACATCCTGAGAGACAACTTACACTCCCTGCAATGCAAGCACGTTCCATGGTGGGATATCCGGCTGGCTGGGTGGGAAGGGGGACTTGCAGCACTGACCATAGTCACCAGCACCTCCCCTCACACCCCCCCCAACACAAACTCCACAGTACCCACCTGGTAGAATGCAATGCCCTCCATCCTAACACAAGATCCCACAAAGCACCACCACCCTGGGTTATGTTGTGTGAAGCACAGGGACACTCTTGGGACTCTTAGCCAAACAACTGCCAGGACAACACTCCCAGCCATCCTGTCAGCACAGCCAGCCCACCCCACAGGGAAGCAGAGTCAAAAGGAAGGAAGCATGGGCATGCTGGGAAGGGGGTGGAGGCAATAGCATGATGGGAGTCGTAGTCACAGACATTGCTCAGCCTCACAACTGGCCCATCAACACCACCCTGAACCATGCTCACATCACAGGGAGTGGAGAAGGACTCACAAGATGGCTGACACTGGCTACTGCTGCGGGGAGCACAAGGCCCTGCTGCCAACTGTGCACCAACAAACAGCAGGACACCTCTGACTGACATCCTGAGAGACAACTTACACTCCCTGCAATGCAAGCACGTTCCATGGTGGGATAACTGACTGGGTGGGTGGGTGGGTGGGAAGGAGGTCTGGCTGTCAACCAAACACAATCAATGCAGACCATGTTCACACCCCAGAGAATACATAGAAATGCCCAAATAATGCAGGACAATGTGCCACACCAATATCAACCCCTGACTGTGACGACTTAGGACAATACAATGTACAGGCCCGCACCCCGAGGCACAGTCACAACTGTCAGGTGTGTCAACCACTGATGCCTGCAGAAACATGACATACATTGTTTGTGTCTCCCAAAAACAGGTGATGATAGGGACACAGCAGCAGACGCTGAGGAGTCCCAGTCCCAGGCTCAAGAGGATGCCGAGCTCACTGGCGTCGTACAGCCTCTGTCCTCCTCGGACGATGAAGAACAACCTGGCACATCCGGTGCAAGTCAACATGCTGCACCAGCAGGACCACCAGCTGCAGCACCAGCAGGTCCACCAGCTGCACCCCCTGCACCCACCCCTCCAACGACTGTCACCACGAATACCATCCCTGCCGACATGGACAGAATAAGGAACAACACCAGCGCAGTGACCCTGGACCAACCTGGGGCCATGGACACCACCACCACCACCAACCCCCAAGGTGGACCAGGGTTATCTGTGCGTGCAACTGCACACACTGCACATGTCAGCAGGGGTGGTGGGAGGGGTGGGAGACAGAGGTCGCTGCTTGCAGACGTTGCTGGTGTGCATGAAGACCCACAACTGGTACGCATAGCTGATGCGTACCAGTCCAGCACCGGAGAGCTCAGCCAGGTAGTGGGGCTCCTCAGAGACATCAAACAGCAGCAGGCTGCCCATCATGCCCGCTTGGACTCCCACATGTCCCATGTGGAGTCACACATGTCACGTGTGGACTCCCACATGTCACGTGTGGACTCCCACATGACCCGCGTGGAGTCCAAGTGGGATGTACTACATGAGATGACGGCGGTGCACAGGGACATTTTACAATGCCTCCGCCAGATGAACAGCAACCAGTCCACACCTCCCTGTGTGCCAACAACATCTGGTACCGAACAAACTGCAACTGCCACAGGGAGGGAGGAGGACTCTGGCGGAGAGTCCCCTGCACCGCAGCAGCCTGCACTTGAGGGCCCCCCCCAAGAAGAGGGGTCGTCCGAGGAGGGGAAAGTGAGAGGCTGATGGCCAAGCGCAACTCCCAGGAAGCCTGAACCTGTTCTGGATTTTCGCCTTTGTGCACAGACTGTTCACCCTGTTGATGGCAACACTACTCCCACACATTGCATGGGGAGTACAAGTTGGAACAATGTGTCAGACAACTGTGGCCCCGATACTGGGGATCCTGTCTACCTGGACTTTCTATTCATCTAGGAACTTGGGATTGCAAGATTCATGTACAGCACAATCCATCCTATGCACTATTATCACAGATGTATCACAATAAACACAATAATACACCATACTTGCCTCTGTCGTGATTCCAACGTGGGTACTGTTATGGGGATGATGAACAACAAAATTACACTGTGTATGCGAACTGCAACAGCAAGGACAACACAGGCATGTGAGTACAGGCAACGTGACACATATGAGGGAGACACACCACCAGGGCTACACAACACATACACACCTAGGCCATCTGACTCATTGCCTACACTGATGTTGCCAGGGAAGACGGTGCAATGCACAGACACCACACCCATTCCCAGTTGTAGTCAAGTAGCCCACAGGTGCAGTAAGCAAATGGCAGTCAAATGTGTGACCACAGACAACGCACATCACTAAGTGAAGCACAGGTTTATTACACAGTAGCAACATGCCGTAACCACTACAGATGCAAGGTAACCCCACCTGGTAGCGGGCACACAGTCAACAACTGTAGACAGAAGGAAGTCCATGGGTGTGGCGCACATCACCTGTAGGGACACAACAGCTACCAGCCTGGATGTGCAATCACGTTGTCGGTGGACACAGTTGACCAAACGAATCTGAAAGTACCCTGTGAAGGACAGAAATGACACACAGTCAAAAGCAATGGAGTACAGGACAGAACAGCAAAACTCATGCACAATACATGTTACAAGATACCCACCCAGAACCAAGTTAGCATGTCAACACTGTTGGGGAGTACAGCCCACCTGTCACCACACATCGCAACACACATCCAGTCAAGTAGCCCATGGACACACTCCAACAGCACCAGAGCACCACCCACACATCATGCCAACTCACATCATTCACATGACACCTCAGGATACTCACATTCAGCTAAAGAAGTTGGTGATGAGCTGTGTGCGGACATCACCATCACCATCATCATCATCATCGTCACTGGCATCGTGGTCCAGGCCAGGATCCTCCACAGGTGGCGGATGTTGGTCATCGTCATCCTGGATGAGAGGCAACTCCTTCCGCACTGCCAGGTTGTGGAGCATGCAGCAGACGATGATAATCTTGCACACTTTCGCAGGGGCATATGGGAGGGACCCTCCGGTCTTGTCCAGGCAGCGGAAGCGGCTCTTCAGGAGACCAAAGGTCCGCTCAATCACTCTCCTGGTCCGACCATGTGCCTCATTGTAGCGCATCTGGGCAGGTGTCACAGGGTTCCTGAGGGGTGTCAGCAACCACGGCATGTTGGGGTATCCCGAGTCACCTACGGACAGACAAGTGCACATCAGCTGACTTGGAAAAGTGGGCGGAATACTACAGATCAGATCACACACAATGGCACAAAGTCAGTACACACCGACAAGCCAGGCACGCTGGTTCTGCATCTGTGCCATCAACCTGGGGATGCGACTACTCCTCATCACAAAGGCATCGTGTGCTGAACCAGGGAAACGGGCACACACGTGTGTGATGGTCATGTCTGCAAGACACACCACCAGTGCATTGACCGAGTGGTAGTGCTTGCGGTTCCTGTAGGCCTGCTCCTGGGCCTGTGGTGGTACCAAAGCCACATGTGTCCCATCAATGGAGCCAATGACATGCGGCATCCTCCCCAGGGCATAAAAGTCACTCTTCACGTCAGTGAGTCGTCGCAGTCTAGGGAAATAGATGTACCGGTTCAGGAAGAGCAACATTGCCGCCAAGAAATCGCGGAGCACACGGCTGAACATGGTCTGTGACATCCCACCAGCAGACGCCACAGTATGTTGGAAGGTACCGGTGGCAAAGAAGTGTAGGGCTGCCATCACCTTCACCTTGGGGGTCAGCGCTGTAGGATACGGCCGGCCAGGCTGCAAATGTGGGGACAACTGCACTGCAAAATCCTCAATCAGCTGCCTGGTGAAGCGGTACCGTCGGATGCTGTCCCGTTCCACCATCGTTGCCAGGTCTGGGAATGGCCGATGGACAGCAGGAGCCCTGCAGTGCAGAGGAGAAGTAAGCAAGATCGTCAGTCACCCCACATATGCGGCATTGAACACACTCAAGATCCCAACATACATCATCATGAGGCACAACTACATGAAGTGTGCAGTACCGGAACGACATTTATGGTACATACATGGCCAACATCTGTCAACACGGTCCTACAGGTGGCATCAATTTGTCCCAGGTTGGCCCATTGGATATCATGATGCTGTGTCACAGTCACCCCCCAGTGACATGTGAGGACAGATGTGCCCCAGGCACCACAGCTCAACGACAGGCACATTCCCAGGGACCCTGTAATGCCACATGGACACTGGCATCACCTGGAGTATCATGTGTACACCACAACAAAACAAACATGACCCCCACAGGTAGTGGCCACACTTGCCATGGCAGGAGAGCCATGGACGTCTGTGACACACACGCACAACATCAGAGTCCATGCACACACAACGTGGATGTGGAGACTGTCTCCCATTGTGCACATGAAATCAGAGACATTGTAAACACTACATGCACAAAGACTGTGGAGGGCCATCACTATTGTGCCACTGGGACACCCTGGCTCAAACATACCGTCCCACATGGGACTCACGGGGTATGTGACATGACATACACAAACACCACTGTGAAATGTGACCATGGCACATGCACAGATATGAACAGTTGCACATCACAGTGGTCACGTACACGTAACACCCAGGATCCTGTCCCCATTAACACGTGCACAGCCTGGGGGTGGCTGCCCACAGGTGACACCCACAGGACAACATGTACACCAACATACACACAATAGGAAATGCAGCCTTACATGCCTTATGATAAGGTTTGGACAGGCTGTCGTGATGTAGGTGTGCCCCTCACTCCCTGGGAGCTATCTGTGGCTGGCATATGTCCATCTGAGACAGGCATGCTGACATATGCCAGTCACATGTACAGTGATGCGTTGAACAGCAATGGACCGATCGGTGCCTCCGGCCGGCCCATTGCTTTCAATGTGTGCGGGTACGCGTTGTACCCCTGTGCGCGTTGTACTGCAATGGACCGATCGGTGCCTCCGGCCGGCCCATTGCTTTCAATGTGTGCGGGTACGCGTTGTACCCCTGTGCGCGTTGTACTGCAATGGACCGATCGGTGCCTCCGGCCGGCCCATTGCATTCAATGTGTGCGGGTACGCGTTGTACCCCTGTGCGCGTTGTACTGCAATGGACCGATCGGTGCCTCCGGCCGGCCCATTGCATTCAATGTGTGCGGGTACGCGTTGTACCCCTGTGCGCGTTGTACTGCAATGGACCGATCGGTGCCTCCGGCCGGCCCATTGCATTCAATGTGTGCGGGTACGCGTTGTACCCCTGTGCGCGTTGTACTGCAATGGACCGATCGGTGCCTCCGGCCGGCCCATTGCATTCAATGTGTGCGGGTACGCGTTGTACCCCTGTGCGCGTTGTACTGCAATGGACCGATCGGTGCCTCCGGCCGGCCCATTGCTTTCAATGTGTGCGGGTACGCGTTGTACCCCTGTGCGCGTTGTACTGCAATGGACCGATCGGTGCCTCCGGCCGGCCCATTGCATTCAATGTGTGCGGGTACGCGTTGTACCCCTGTGCGCGTTGTACTGCAATGGACCGATCGGTGCCTCCGGCCGGCCCATTGCATTCAATGTGTGCGGGTACGCGTTGTACCCCTGTGCGCGTTGTACTGCAATGGACCGATCGGTGCCTCCGGCCGGCCCATTGCATTCAATGTGTGCGGGTACGCGTTGTACCCCTGTGCGCGTTGTACCTCAATGGACCGATCGGTGCGCACCCATTGACAATGGGCTTGCCTGGCAACGGACGCGTTTTCGAATATTCGAACGAGTCGGTTGCTGGAAAATCAGTTGGTCACCCACAACAATGTTGCAAAATCATGTATGTCATGAAGTTGAAATTTTGAAGGATGCTGTGGGCGTGTTTTGGTGCTGCTATTCCATGGATTGGCCAGATTCAGAAGATGCAAACGACTTGGACCTATCACTTTGGACACAAGGGACAGTATCTGCCTCTCCAGCACATATATATTGCTGCATGTTCCCCTGAGAGCCCACTTGCCTGCACTACATGCTCCAGGACGACATCTGCCACTGCACTGCTGCTGTCTCTGCCCCTCTGGACCCTGCAATGGCACGTACTGTGGAGAGAGCCCCAGCCTTCAGCCTTGAAGAGAACCAGGCCCTGCTGGACAGCCTACTTCCACAGTACAGCAAGCTGTATGGGACACCAGGGGAGCAGGTGAGTGTTCTGTGCACTGCCTTTCTGAATGTGCATTTTGTCTGACTAGCAAGGCTGAGAGTCAGCACACCACTGGCTAGCAGGCTCACTGAGTAGTTGTCACCCCCCATAGTGTGTAGTGACTTGCACTGGACAGGTATGGTGCAGTGACAGTGCTTCTGAACAGGGTTTTACTCCCCATGCTATGATACCATGTAGTGACTTCTGGAAAACTGTCCATGGGCAGCCGTGCACTGCCTGGGTACACCATGTGCCCCTGTGATTGCGACATGTATATGCAACTGTGTCATGCACGGATATGTTGCATGTGTAATAATGGCCTTATCACTTTGTCATCCTGACAGGCTTCTGCCCATCGGAAGCATGAGATATGGAAGGACATCGTCCGGGCTGTCCGGTCCGTGGGGGTCTACAAGCGCCGGATCCGCAACTGCCAAAAGAGGTGGCAGGACCTTCGGGGCTGGACCCGGAGGATTGCACGGGTCCAGCTGAAGCTGTCGCCTCCTCGCAGGAGGGGCGGAACACGGACCCTGACCCCCCACATGCTCAGGATCCTGGCGGTGGTCTTTCCAGACCTGGATGGGCAGCTGAAGGCCAGAGAGCAGCAAGGAGGGGGTGAGTCAAAGACTGCACTGTGTACTCTGTCTAACATGTTATGTGCCCTCCTCGGGCCAGGTTGAACTGCCACAGTACAGCAGTCATGTTGTCCAGGAGCCATGTCCCTCTATTGTGCACTGCCCACTCCTCATCTGATACCCAGGTGTGGCCCTTACATGCAGGGAATTCTGTCACTTAGGACTGTGTCCTTGCAGTTTGCTTGACTCAAGGTGGGAGACAGCATCTGTTTCCCTGACTCTGTGGTGGGCATCATGGGTGGGTCCATTGCTTACACAATGCCTGTATTCTGACATGTATTCAGCGTGTTACTTTGATCTGTGGTCCAATTGCTGAGCTGATCCACCACATGTGGCTGGGGTACCTGGCACACACCCATGCTGCGGGTGGGAACAATGTTTGGGCCCCAGGAGTATGTATATGACGTGTGTCACACATACTTAGCCAGCTGCCTACAGTCCAGGGCTCATCCCTCATTCATGTGGGGCTGGACAGTCATGCCTACTCCAGGCCATACAATACACTCTGTACTCCCACTCCCGTGTATCAGAGGACACATTGTGCACAGTGTTTTGACCCCTCAGGTGTCTGCCTCTGTGTCAGTGTGCTGTGGATTAGTCGCCAGGACTGCTGTGGAGTTTCTTGGTAGGGGCTCAGCATGCCACTGGAGATGTGACCATAGGAGACGATACTTGTGTGACACATAGGTGTCTGATCAGCTGCCCATGCAGACTGGGGCATGTAAATGTGAAGTTCAGGCAGCTGTTCCCCATGCACAGCAGAGTGTGAGGGGCTCAGGTTCAGAGGGTAGTGTCACAGGTCTCCCATATGTCCAATAGGTATGACCTGGACAGATGAGGGTTAAGAGGATGTGTTGTGGGGGGATGTACATGTGCACTTGTGCAGCTCCAGGACTTGCATTCCCCATGACCTACTATTGTGACACAGTGCAGAGTGTTGTTGTCTGGCTGCAAAGTCATACATCACTGAGACAGTGATGTATGACTTTGCAGTCATGCCTCCGCCATGGCATGTGTCTACTGATTGGTGATCCTGCAGGGGAGTGACATGTGCTACATGCACACCATAGTGGCGCTGGCTATCAGGACATGGGTGCATCATGGTGTCTGTCGCTGGAATGCATCACATGCATTTCCTATTTGACTCTGGGCATCCCTTACATCCGTAAACCTGTACTGACTCAGTGGCAAGAGCTGTGATGTGTCCACACCGTGTCCTCTGCACTGTCCAACTACTGTGTACTTGGTGCATGTGTCAACACTGGGGTGTTGCAATCCAACAGACACCAGACAGATGGGTGCAAGGCCATGTGGGATGTGAGTGCCATGCTTGGCATCAGACTGACAATTGACTTCTCCTGTTCAATTAGGGCACTTTTAGCAATGTACAACTAATGATGCCAGGGCTTGCTCTGTAATGTGCTGTGCTCACAGTGGTGTGTGCGTTTGGTGCAGGTGACTGATGTCTGTCTGTTTCCCCATTGTTTGCAGATACATCCACGGCCACGGAAGGGGACAGCTCCACGGACCAGGAGGAGCCGGAGAGCCAGACTGGGTCAGCAGCCGAGGAGTGGTCGGAGGGACCCAGTGGCACGGAGGGCGAGGGGAGCCACACCGAGGAGTCCTCAGCAGCATCCACCTCAGCTGAGGACCAGAGCAACTCGGAGGATGACTCCCTTGTGGAGGCGGGTGTCAGCAGCCACCACACCCCAGCTAGTGTTGCTGTCCCCGCCACCACCAGCACCACCACCGCCCTCCCATCGGCTCCCATTCCCCAGGTCCGTGGAGGCTCCCATGTCCGGGAGCGTGTCTCCTTTGGGCCAGGCACCGCACCCCCTGCCCCTGTGTCCCCTGCTGCCCTGAGTGAGGAGTCTGTGTACCTCCTTCGCCAGCTCCATGTAGGGCAGACAGCCATGCTGAGTGTCCTCCATGCGCACACCGCGCTGTTGACTCAGCTGGTGTCGTTCATGGAGGGCATCTCATCGGGCATGTCTGACCTACAGAGGGGCAATAGGTCCATGGACTCCTCCCTGACGGCAGCAGTGTCCCTCCTCAAACGGTCCCTCACCCCTCCTGCCTCTGCTCCATCCACACTCCCCAGCACCTTACCCATCCCAGGCACACACACACTGGCACAGGCACACACCAGCACACACACATCCAGCACACTGACACACACGCCAATGACAAAACGCACACGCACGCACATTCAGGGGACTGAAGCCAGACTCACAGGGGATGGGGCCCTGGAACACACACACGCATCCACATGCACTGCGCAGTCCTCAGTTCCCTCTCCCTCCAAAGCACCCTCCCTTGCCTCACCTGCAACCCCAAAGTCACAGCAGCTCTTCCTCTGTGACCTCGGCCTCTTCCCCACCGATGAAGCTGCTCCAGCATCCCGGGGGAAGAGGAAGCCCACCCACACGGAGCAGAGTGCCCCTCGCCCCCGGACACCCTCCCCCAGGCGCAGACGGACTGAGGCCCCCACCCGCAAGTCCCCCGGAGTGCTAAGAGCAAGACCCCGCCACCACCCTGCAGCTCAGGCACAAGGTCTCCGTCCTCCATCCCTCAGGCCCCCACTGCACAGGTGCCCCCACCACACCCTGCCCCAGGTTCCCCCACCCACAGATATACCATCCCCAAGATGCTCCGGCCTTCTCCCCCTGCCACTTGCTCTCCCAGCACCACACCCCCCGCTGCGCTTGTCTGTGCCACTGATGTGGTGAGGGTGTCCCCCCCTCTGTCCAACCCACCTTGCCTGTTCCCCATTCTCCTCCCCTGGAGGTAGGCACTGCAGTGGAGTCCACTACCGCCCTGTCTGACTTGGGCACTGCAGTGGCGGACCTGTCCACCCCATCTGCAGGGTCCACTGCAGTTGTGCCGGCACCCACGACATCTGTGTCATGCCCCCCAGTTGTGCCGGCACACACCATGTCAGACACCTCCACTGCAGTTGTCAGTGGCTCTCCTGCACCCACCACCCCTTCCCTGACTCCCCCTGGTGAGCCCTGATCCTGTCCCTGCGGTGCCTGGCCTGCCCCCCGGTTGCCCCTCCTAGTGGATTGTCCCTGGTATTGTGCAGGCATGCGTAGGGTGACATCTGCCAGTGTCACCCTGTTTGAACTTTGACAATGGACTGGCCATTGGCCTTTGCTCTTTTTCAGGACTTCGTTTGGCCTCAACACATATGCTGAATAAAGCAACTTTCTTTTCTCTAGTGCTCATGCTTCAGATGTACATGTTGTTGGTGCAGCTAACCATGCCCTTGCTGCAGTGATGGTGATATCTGGTCTCATGATTATGAAGTGTTACTGTGCAGGAACCCATGTGGTCCAGGGGGAATGTGTCCTATCATGTGGTGTATCCATGTCATCAATAGCAGCATCTGAGGGTGTCATGTGTTCAGTATTTGGCAATGGGTTTCCTACTTACATTGGCAATTTCATATCTGTGGCTTCCACCCCTGCACATCTGTTGTGCCTGCCATCGTTGCATTTGTCTACTTCCCTGACCGTGTTGCCATCTCCAGTGGACATGCAGGTTTGGGCATCAATGGGGAGGGACTCATCCGTGTAGTCAGTGCAACATTGCTATACAAGTGTGTTGGATCTGTGCTGATGATTCCGTTGGCACATCCATGACCAGGCTGATGTGATGGGAGCCCTCATTTGGTGCTAATTGTTGATTGTGTGACCAAGTGCTCAGCTGACATGATGGGGCCCTACTGAGGCAACATATGGCACAGCTTTCCTCACACAGGAGTGGAGTCCCCTCATGGCAGTGTGTACACGTGTGACATTGCCTGCACCCAAGGTGTGTGTTGTATGTGCATGTCTGTGTGTTCACTTCCATTCATCTGCGCATGCTGTGATCCCTAGTGTTGTACCTGTTTGTGATGCTTGCTGACTTGAGCTATGTTCCCCCAAAGTCTTCTCCCTGTGTTCTCTGTGATGTGGGTGCATGGCACATTACTGGTCATCAGGGTGTCACCCATAGGTGTGTTTGCTGTCAGGGCTGAGTTTGTGTGCAGACGCAGATGGGTCACAGTCAGGTTTCCCCTTGGCACTTGTTGTTTGCCCCTGTCATGTGATTTCCAGTTTGTGTTATCTTTCAGTGATTGTGACATGTTGTGTGTGTGACTGCTGCCACTCCTCAGGGTCAGAGCTGCAATGTTGGAAGTTGTCTATGTGTGTTCGTTGTGGGTGACCTTGGCTTCTTCATTGGTGTGTGACTGTGGCTGGGATCCCATTGGTCGGTGTGGTATTGCCGTCATGTCCATGTACAGCGTAGTGTGCAGTGTGTCAGACATTCAGGAGTCTTGTTGAGTGTCCATGTGTGATGTGTTTCTACACCTTGGTTCCCACCCACCACCCTGGAATAGTCATGGGTGCATGTGCAATGTCACCAGTGCATGTGTACTTCACTGCTGCACATTGTTGGAGGTCGAGGGGTGTGGTGTTGAGTGTGTGCAGATGAGAGTTGTTGCCCGGCTAGGCCCCTGCCTCCATGTTGGCCTTGGCTTACTGGCCATGCTGATTGATTTGTGCTTGTGTAGGTGTGATGGTAGTTTGTTGCTCAGGACACCTGACTGTGGTTCATAGTGTGAACGACATTTAGCTTTGTCATCACAGTGGTATTTTTATTCAGCCCAGGGTCACCACATTGTGGGGGCCCTGGGGGTGGTGCTGTGGTGTGTCTGTGACTTGCTGTGTCAGTTGTTGTTCCTACGTGCCTGTGTGACATGTGTGTTTTGTGCTCCCTCTCACCTGACAATGCCTGCTTGCCCACATAGGGGATTTGGATCCATGAGTTACCTTAGTGTGGCAGTGTATGCACATCTGTATGATTGGTATTCAGCTCTCCTCATGTGTTGTGTGGTTGCCTGGGGACACTGGCACCCCCACCCCTCACCTGCTGTGTATGATGACAGTGTTGGTCTGCCTGTTTGTGTTTGTGCATCTGCACCACTGCATTGGCATATCTTGGGTGTGCCATTGGCTGTATGTTGTTTGGTGTGTTTCCCCTGCTGTCCCTGGGACTCCTAGGTCATCGGTCAGCACAGTGATCATGGTTTGTGTGTCCCATTGCTGCCATGGTATGGTATCTGTTCACCTCACATCTGCTGTCTCCACAGGGTATCTGCATTTGTGTGCCCATTGGTGCAAATATGTGGTTCTGCATTCTGATGGTCACTTCTGTCATTGTGTCATTGATGACTGTTGACGGTCTCAGCCCCCATGGGTGTTGTTTGTCTGCACATGGCCAAAGGAATGTTTCATTTGCACTGCAGTATTTGGCTCCCCCAATTTATGTTGCAATGGGACACATACACTACTTTGCCACAGATGAGTTTTTGGTTCTGTGAGCAGGAATGATCCATGCAGTTTGGCAGTTGCAGCTCTTTCTTTGTCAACAATTACCTTTTGGTCACTGTGATGATGAGGGTGTAGACCCCATTGCCACAATGGTCAAAATGTGCTTCAGCTATGGACCCCACACTTGCCTTTTGGTCACTGTGATGATGGGGGTTTGGACCCCATTGCCACAATGGTCAAAATGTGCTTCAGCTATGGACCCCACACTTACCTTTTGGTCACTGTGATGATGGGGGTTTAGGCCCCATTGCCACAATGGTCATGGGCTGCTTGCATTGTGGGTGCCACACACATATATGTGTGGCACATGTGCTAGGGGGTCACATTGTATGTTGAAAGTCATGTTCGGTGTTGTAGGCATTTGACACAGCCTACACACGCTTGTCATGGTGGTGGGGGGATGTCTTAATCTTGCATTCCCTAGGTTGTGGTGTGCTTGTTGTGTCATGCATTGTCCATCCTATGAGTGGGGGTGGTAGTAGTGGTAGGCATCCAGCCCCCCTGGCTAAGGGTGGTAGTAGTGGTAGGCATCCAGCCCCCTGGCTAAGGGTGGTAGTAGTGGTAGGCATCCAGCCCCCCTGGGTGAGGGTGGTAGTAGTGGTGGGCATCCTGCCCCCTGGCTAAGGGTGGTAGTAGTGGTAGGCATCCAGCCCCCCTGGGTGAGGGTGGTAGTAGTGGTGGGCATCCTGCCCCCTGGCTAAGGGTGGTAGTAGTGGTAGGCATCCAGCCCCCCTGGCTAAGGGTGGTAGTAGTGGTAGGCATCCTGCCCCCCTGGCTAAGGGTGGTAGTAGTGGTAGGCATCCTGCCACCCTGGCTAAGGGTGGTAGTAGTGGTAGGCATCCTGCCACCCCTGGGTGAGGGTGGTAGTGGTGGTAGGCATCCAGCCCCCCTGGGTGAGGGTGGTAGTAGTGGTGGGCATCCTGCCCCCTGGCTAAGGGTGGTAGTAGTGGTAGGCATCCAGCCCCCCTGGCTAAGGGTGGTAGTAGTGGTGGGCATCCTGCCCCCTGGCTAAGGGTGGTAGTAGTGGTAGGCATCCTGCCCCCCTGGCTAAGGGTGGTAGTAGTGGTAGGCATCCTGCCACCCTGGCTAAGGGTGGTAGTAGTGGTAGGCATCCTGCCCCCCTGGGTGAGGGTGGTAGTAGTGGTAGGCATCCTGCCCCCCTGGTTGAGGGTGGTTGGCATCCAGCCCCCCTGGGTTGGGGTGGTGGCGCGCATTCAGGCCCCTGTGTGCATATGTGGCATTGGTGATGGGCATCCCGCCCCTATGGTGCTGCTGTTGCAAGTATATTCAGATTCCCAGTGTATGTGTGTGATGTGTCGTGTACGTGTTGTATGTGTTTTGTGGTTGGTGTCTGACTTACCTTCTGCGCCGTACGCGTCCGTGCCTGTTCCGGTAGTAGATGTAGAATATTGGTATGATCGGGACGAAGGGATTCATGGTTGGTTCGTGTCGTTCGTCCTTCTCGTTGCTTCGCGTCGTCCTCGTCGCTTGGCTTCGTCCTCGTCGCTTCGCTTCGTCCTCGTCGCTTCGCGTCGTCCTCGTCTGTGCTGTGTTCGTCTCGTAGCCGTGGATCGTGTTGTGGCGCGATTCGGAGCTTATGTGCGCCTCTCCCGGATGCTTTGACGTGCCGTGCGTAGCGACGGGTTCGGCGCGTACGGAAAGCGCATCGTACTTGTCCGGCCGGACGGGGCTGCATTTTCCCTTCCGTGCGACTCGATTCGGCGTTTCCGGATTCGCCTCGGTCGGAGAACAGGACCTGGTTTGGGTGAGTACGGCTCGGCCGGAATTTTTGCTGTTGTGCGCATCGTACTTGCTCGTTCGGTGTGCTGTACGGATCGGTCGGGAAACTGGCTTTCGCATGGCTTTTTTCCCGACCGAATGGTATTGGGTGCGCCTCCGACCGAGATCGGAATCGGCCCCTGAGTCTGTCCAGGTTCTGTCGCATGTAGGAGTGACCAACCAGGCTGAGAGGCCCTAGCTCATATCTCAGCTGCTAATCAATTATAATTAATTAACCCAGTCAGTGTTTTACAGGCTCAGTCAGGCTGTAAGAATATTTTAGACCTTTAGTGCTAATAAAAAATAAAAAATAAATAATTTATAGACTCCTCTCACTGTCTGTCAGCTGAGCAGAGGGCTGGGGCACCAGTGCACCCTGACAGCAGTGAGTTACAGGCTCAGACAGAACGGTGACGTGGTGATTAAATATAATGTACTTTTGGTTCTAAAGTTGAGCCTCACCTGACCAGAATTAAACGAAAAGCAGGATGAGTGTGGCTCTTACGATATATTTCAAACACATGAGGCAAAAGTAACTACCACTTAATATTCACTGATATCTTGAGCATCATACAGGGAGCTCAGAGCTGAGTGGAGCGGCGCTGCGCAGCACAGCCTGAGGAGAGCAGTGTGAGGAGAGTGGAGCCGTAACAGGTGTCTAAGTCAAACAGTTAGTGAGGCTCTAAATTAAATATATAAGGCACTGCCTGGAGTTCAGAATCACCCGTGAGGGCACAGCCGGGTCCTGTATTAGTTATGTTTACCACGCGCCGGCTCTGAAGCTACGTGGTACAGAAGGCTGGAGAAAAACCAGAGGCAGGGCTTGGTTGAACTGCCCGGCCCAGGCACAAAAGTAAAATAGGGTTGTTGCTGCCCAACTCAGATCCCAGCTAACAGTATTTGTAACAGCAAGCACATGGAGTGCGCAGGCTTGCTACTTAAAGGCCTCGTATGAATCAATATCAACCAATCATTATCCATGCATCAAGTCTGCCACGACAGCCTCCTGCGTGGGACCCGACTGACAAGCCTGAGAGGCGCCACCGTGGATCTCAGCTGCTGCCATTTAAACTCACAGTAAAACTTACTTGAACAACGCCGGTCTTCTCTGTCAGTCAAGCCTGTGACCGTCTGACACCGACACGGTCTCGTCCGGCGGCCGCAGGTCACCGACAATGGTGACGGGGTCACGGGCGTACTGGCACAGCACATTATGACCGGCCGGGTGCTGCTGCACCACCAGTCACTCTGCTGACAGACACCCCGCAGCGCGCGGCCGGCGATCATCACGCCAGTTCATGCAGTGCTGCGGCCCGGCGGGCCATGATGATCAGAGTGTCTGTAGTGCAAGAGAGTAATGCGCGCTGCCATCGTCCAGCGTCGGCTGCCTGGGTATTTATTATTTATGCGCACTGGAGGCAGCACTGCTGCAGCGGCGAGCGCACTTCTGACTCCGACGACTCCCGCCACTTAGACTCTGGCGACCTCACTTCCTGCAATGAAGGACCGTGTGAGGTCACATCCGGATTTAATGGGCAGAGTGAGGGCTGTGTCAGTGACTCGGACAGCCTGCCGCGCGGCCCGGGAATAGTTGATTAATGAAGCCTGCCAGGCGGCTGAGTGTGGCCGCAATTGTAACATTGTAGCAGTGCTGCAGCACTCTCAGTGACTCAGCCAGAGCTGAGGAGCAGACAAATACATCCTTAACTGTTTATGAGCCAGAGCTGCTGGCGGCAAGTCTGCTGGGAGCAGCAGAGCCAGGTGCGCTAGTACCGCGGCGCAGCCACTTTCAGTGGTATTAGAAATGCGTGACAAAGCATTTCAGTGCGGTGATGCGGAACACCGCACTGAAATGCGTTAGTGTCACACGTGATGCGTGATACTTGGCAGGACTGGGTTGTATCCTGGTCCAGTTTCTGTTTACATTATATGTTAATAGCCTTTATATTAATAGCCTTAAAAGTCACTGGTTGAAGTTGGTAGGGACATGCCTAAATTGGTTCTCGTCTGACCCCTGTAAAACTCTATGCAGACGACACCGTCCTTATTTCACAAACCGCCTTTGGTCTAGATGTTTTGCTTAACCGATTCGTGGAATTTATGGATAGATTTAAGTACCTTCCCCTTCCCAATTTATGGATAGATTTAAGTACCTTCCCCTTCTGTGCCTGTTTCCCGCCGCCGACCCCTGACCTTGACTGGTAGGTCGGTCCCCCACCACACAGCTCCGTCTGTGTGCCCTGCTGCTGCCCCTGATTGTGCTTGTTTTTCCTTTCTGTGCCCCCTTGCTGCCCGTGATTGTGCTCGTGTTTTCCTTTCTGTGCCCCCTTGCTGCCCCTGATTGTGCTCGTTTTTCCTTTCTGTGCCCCCTTGCTGCCCCTCATTGTGCTCGTTTTTTTCCTTTCTGTGCCCCCTTGATGCCCTGATTGTGCTCGTTTTCCCTTCTGTGCCTGTTTCCGCCGCTGCGCCTGCGGCCCCGCCCCCTCACTGCCCATTCGCTGCCCCATTCCCTGCTCCTCCCTCCCACCTCCCCATTTATGGCGGCCGCTGCGTGGTGAAGAGAGCGACCCCTGACCTTGACTGGTAGGTCGCTCCCCACCACACAGCTCCGTCTGTGTGCCCTGCTGCTGCCCCTGATTGTGCTCGTTTTCCTTTCTGTGCCCCCTTGCTGCCCCTGATTGTGCTCGTGTTTTCCTTTCTGTGCCCCCTTGCTGCCCCTGATTGTGCTCGTTTTTTCCTTTCTGTGCCCCCTTGCTGCCCCTGATTGTGCTCGTTTTTTCCTTTCTGTGCCCCCTTGCTGCCCCTGATTGTGCTCGTTTTTCCTTTCTGTGCCCCCTTGCTGCCCCTGATTGTGCTCGTTTTTTCCTTTCTGTGCCCCTTGCTGCCCCTGATTGTGCTCGTTTTTTCCTTTCTGTGCCCCCTTCCTGCCCCTGATTGTGCTCGTTTTTCCTTTCTGTGCCCCCCTTGCTGCCCCTGATTGTGCTCGTTTTTCCTTTCTGTGCCCCCTTGCTGCCCCTGATTGTGCTCGTTTTTCCTTTCTGTGCCCCCTTGCTGCCCCTCATTGTGCTCGTTTCTTTTCCTTTCTGTGCCCCCTTGATGCCCTGATTGTGCTCGTTTTCCCTTCTGTGCCTGTTTCCGCCGCTGCGCCTGCGGCCCCGCCCCCTCACTGCCCATTCGCTGCCCCATTCCCTGCTCCTCCCTCCCACCTCCCCATTTATGGCGGCCGCTGTGCGGCCGAAGGCGCGCCTAAGGCAAGCCCGTCTGCGCCCGTCCGCGCCCAGCGCCAGACCCCCTGGTCCGGGCATCCCCCGCGCCCGCCACATCAACAGACGCCGATACGACGCCAGCACCCTCCACGCACTCAACCCCGGAAAAGATCACGCCTGCTACCAGGCCACCCGAAGCGCACCCAAGGGCCCTTCACCTGCCGGAACTGCAGCTTCGCCAGCACCCGCCCCGCCAAACCACCGCCCAGGAAAGAACCCAACTACCTCAGATGCATCCTCCTCAACACCCGCTCCGCCCGCAAACACGCCATCGAACTCTGGGACCTTCTCGACTCAACCTCCCCAGACGTCGCATTCCTGACGGAGACCTGGCTGAATCCCGCTTCAGCCCCCGACATCGCCATTGCCATCCCGGACGGATACAAGATCACCCGCGAGGCATCGCCATCGTCCACAGGAACACCCTCAGAGTCTCAACCAACACCGACGACACCCTCAGCACCGCCGAACACATGCACTTCCAGATCCACACCGATCCCAACACCACCCTCAGAGGAACCCTCATCTACAGACCCCCGGACCCCGACCACAGTTCAGCGATTCCATCGCTGACTTCAGTCAGCACACACGCCATCGCCTCCACGGACTACATCCTCCTCGGGGACCTGAACTTCCACCTCGAGAACAAGAAGGACACCAACTCCACCACCCTGATCGACAACCTCGCCACCCTCGGACTCAGACAGCTCGTGACTACACCCACCCACGCCGCCGGCCACACGCTCGACTCCATCTTTTCCGCAAGCCCACACGTCTCCTTCAACCACACCTCCGAACCCCACTGGACTGACCACCACTGCATCCACTTCACCTACAGGAAGCCCACCACGCACCACCACACCGAACAAATGCCTCGCCGCTGCTGGAGCAGAGTCATGGAAGACCAGCTAACCACAACCCTCGCCCTGAGCCCACCCGCCGAACCCTCCGACCCCGACACCGCCGCCCGCAACCTCAGACAGTGGATCGACGACTGCGCCAACACCCTCGCCCCGCTCAAGAATCCGCCCAACAGCCACACCAGCAAGAAAGCCACCTGGTTCACCGAAGACCTCCAGGCCTCCAAACGAACATGCCGAAAACTGGAGAAGATCTGGCTCCACGAACGGACAGCGGACAGCTACGCCGCCCACAAGAGCGCCACCCGCAGTCACCATCACCTCATCAGATCCGCCAAAGGGCCTCACTCAAAGACCGCCTAGACAACAACGCACACAACAGCAAAGAGCTCTTCAACATCGTGAAGGAACTCTCCAACCCCAGCTCCAACACCAACGACATCCAGCCGTCGCGAGACCTATGCGACTCACTGGCCACCTTCTTCCACCGCAAAATCGCCGACATCCACGACAGCTTCAACACCACGACCGCCCCGGCAACCACCGAGACCACTGCCCCCACAACCACCAACCGCCTGCTCTCCTGGACCAACATCAACGACGAGGACACCAGCGAGATCATGAACACCATCCACTCCGGTTCACCGCTAGACCCGTGCCCTCACCACATCTTCAACAAAGCCAGTACAGCCATCGCGCCCCATCTCCGGAAAATAATCAACATCTCCTTCGAGACAGCAACCTTCCCGGAAAGCTGGAAGCACGCCGAGATCACCGCCTTACTCAAGAAACCCAAGGCAGACCCCAAGGACCTCAAGAACTTCCGACCCATCTCTCTGCTCCCGTTCCCCGCGAAGGTCACCGAGAAAATCGTCAACAAACAACTGACCCGCTACCTCGAGGAGAACAACATCCTGGACCCTTCCCAGTCCGGCTTCCGCAGCAACCACAGCACCGAAACCGCCCTCATCGCCGCCACCGATGACATCAGGACCCTGCTAGACAACGGAGAAACAGCAGCCCTCATCCTCCTGGACCTATCAGCCGCCTTCGACACGGTCTGCCACCACACACTACGAACACGCCTTCATGACGCCGGGATCCAAGAGAAGGCCCTGGACTGGACCACATCCTTCCTTTCCGGCAGAACGCAAGCGTCCGCCTCGCCCCTTCCGATCCAAGGCCACCAAGATCATCTGCGGCGTACCCCAAGGCTCCTCCCTCAGCCCAACGCTGTTCAACATCTACATGGCACCCCTCGCCCACGTCGCCCGACAGCACAACCTCAACATCATCTCCTACGCCGACGACACCCAGCTGATCCTCTCCCTCACCAAAGACCCTCACACCGCCAAAGCCCACCTCCACGAAGGAATGAAGGCCGTCGCCGAATGGATGAGGACCAGCCGCCTGAAGCTGAACTCGGACAAGACGGAGGTCCTCATCCTTGGTTCCAACCCTTCAGCCTGGGACGACTCCTGGTGGCCAACATCACTGGGAACAGCCCCGCCACCCACCGACCACGTACGCAACCTAGGGGTCATCCTCGACCCCACCCTCTCCCATGACTAAGCAGGTCAACGCCGTTTCCTCATCCTGCTTCAACATAATCCGAATGCTCCGCAGGATCTTCAAGTGGATCCCCACCGAAACAAAAAAAACAGTCACCCAGGCCCTCGTCACCAGCAGGCTGGACTACGGAAACGCCCTCTACGCAGGAACGACGGCTAAGCTCCTGAGACGGCTGCAACGCATCCAGAACGCCTCTGCACGTCTTATCCTCGACATCCCCGACGCAGCCACATCACACCCCACCTGAGAGACCTGCACTGGCTCCCTGTCAACAAGAGGATAACCTTCAAGCTCCTCACCCACGCACACAAAGCACTCCACAACTCCGGACCAGCCTACCTCAACAGACGACTCAGCTTCTACACCCCCACCCGCCAGCTCCGCTCGACCAGCCTCGCCCTCGCCACAGTCCCCCGCATCCGGAAAACGACCGCCGGCGGCAGATCCTTCTCCCACCTCGCCGCCAAGACCTGGAACACCCTCCCCACCAACCTCCGACAGACCCAAGACCTACTGGCCTTCAGAAGACTCCTCAAGACCTGGCTCTTCGATCAGTAGCAGCACCACCCCCCTCTTCCCCCAGCGCCTTGAGACCCTCGCGGGTATGTAGTGCGCTTTATAAGTGACATGATTGATTGATTGATTGATTGAAGTACCAATTTTACCAAGTCCCACGTCATTGTGATTGGTCCTCGGTCCACCAAGTCTAGATCATACTGAGTCAATGGCAATCCCCTTAGTCGAGTCCCTATATTCCGTTATCTGGGAGTCCTGTTTGATTCCTCTCTATCTTAGTCTCCCTTGGTAACGGCCAGAGGACATTTGTTTTCTAGGACATTGCTGCTGTGTTTAATTTTGCCTCCAGGGTGTGTCACAAGTCCATTAAGGCCATGACTGATATCTACAGAGTGAAATGTATTGCTATAGCGGCTTATGGTAGTGATATCTGGGGGTACAACAATGTGTCTTTCCTGCAAGTTCTCAAAAATAAGTTTTAAAGAAAATTCCTCTCCCTCCCCCAGAGTACATTCGCCATAACCATTCATGAGGAATTAGGGATTGATTATTTAGAGGATACGTTGATGTTAAGGCACTAACTCCTCTGGATCTCGGCATGGGTACACCCTGCTAAGCATTTTAATTACTTAATGCTAAAGACTGCTTGGCTCTTGACCGAGCGACCACTATAACATGGATTAGCAATATTAAGGTCTGTTTTACCAAGTTGGGTCATCCAGAAATTTTTCATCACCCAGAATCTTTCGTTATGTAGGATTACCTTTGGACCAAGAGAGCTTTTGCGACTTGGAGGGCAGATGGGAAAGCATTATTAGTCAAGGACAAATGGTCTGTAAGAGCATGATTAGCACTCTAGACCACTCTTTTAATCAAACCGTATCCTCCCTACAATATGTCTGACTACCACTTGATCCTGTTTAAATTAAACTTAATACACCATTTGTTAGCAGTGTTGCAAGGTTATTCATTTGGTTTCACCCCATTCCAAGTAGCTGTAATAATATTTCAGCCCAGGACATGTTGCACTTTGTCACGTTTTGCATTTTTTCTTTTTACAAAAGATTAAGAAAGACTTTTATCATTCCACTGCTTACTGATAAGCATTTTGCACAAGTCCGTCCTGCACTATTCTACTTAATGTTATTATTGGATGTGTATACTTGTTTTAATTTAGCTAAATTTTTATCTGGTGCTGTTCGCCGGAGAAAGGTTTTATTTACTACATGATGTGACGTTAGAATTATTTGGGCCTGATTTTGGTTTGATGATGTCAAATAGATTTGTTGGACAGTTTGTGTTCTGGCCCAATTGCATTCTGACAAATGAGGCTTTTGTTTTAAAGATTTGTTTTTATATATTCCCATTGATTGCCGTAGTGAGAGGAGATTCAAATGTGACTATTTTTGTCTCTATTAGCAATCCTTTGGAAAAAGATGTCTTCTGTCTCTTTTTAGTTCTAGGGAAAGCCATTGATATGAATTCTTAATGTTTTGCCTCTTGGGCTTTGGGTAAGCTAGCTCTTTCATTAGGTTTGCCATAGTGAAGTTGTGCGATTAGTTAATAGCGTTGCTGAGTGACCTTGAGTTGAAATCTACAGATGAGTATCAATTTTCACTGTGAGGTCTTGCGGGTTTATCTACCTTGTGTCTCTGATCCATTGTTTAGGTCTAAGTGATTGGCCTTTTGATCACATTTTCATTGGGGGCAGGAGAAATGGCTGACGTTGTGGTTGGATAAGTCAGACAAAATATACAGACTGGTTCCTCCGCCTTCTGGTCACTAACATCAGATCATACATTAAAGATACAAAACATCTGCTAAATCTCCTAAACAAAGTTGAATATGACCCTTCCAGAGAAATCATGATATGTCTGGATGTGGAGGCTCTATACACCAGCATACCACAGGAGGAAAGCCTACGAGTAATCACTAACATACTGCGGGATCAGGATTGGCCATGAAAAGCGTCAATCAAATGGATCATGACATTGGCACGCCTAGCTCTGATGGAAAGCTTCTTCAAATTTGAACACCAGATTCTTTTACAACAACACGGAACGTCAATGGGGAGTACAATTGCTCCAAGCATAGCATGCCTCTACATGAGCTTGTTCGAGGAAGAGAACATCTGGAACAATAGCCCCTAACTTAACCAGATTTGCCTATGGCGCCGCTACATAAATTATATCCTGGTAATATGGCATGGAGATAAGGACAGCACAGAAGGATTCAAAGGATGGTTGAACCAACGAAACCCTTACTTATGCTTCACTATGACCACCAACAGGAATAAGATCTCCTTCCTTGATAACATCTTGGCAAAGAACGGTAAACTTGAAAGTACCCTGTACACGAAACCCAAAAATTGTAACAGTTTGCTCCATTTTCACAGTGCCCAAAGCACTTAGAGAGAATCTCCCTGTGGGGTAATTCCTCAGAATTAGAAGAAGCTGTTCTGACCTACGCAGTTTCAAAGATGAATCCGAGAAGTTCACAAGACAACTGAAAGAAAAAGAATACCCAAACAAGATCATTGAACACGCATAGAAAAGAGCATGCAACACCCCACAGCAGCACTACTGGAAACCAAGACCAAACAGGAAGCCAACTTCCTTATATGTGTAAGAACATATAATTCTTCTATGAATGACATAAAAAGAATAATAAACAAGAATTTGTGCATCCTCACTTCTAAACAATTGTCCTTTAGGAAGCCTCTTTTTTCATTCAAACGTAACAGAAGTATAAGGGACATGCTGGTACACAGCAACAATTGGAAAGGCCCACCAGAAAAGCAAACTACCCTTTGGGGCCTACAACGAGTGACAGGGCATTTTCGCTGTGGCTCTTGTTCAGTGTGCTCGCTTACCACACAAACAAATCAAATCGACCTGGGCCTACCAACACCATAGGAACAAAGAAACCACACTAATTGCAATAGTAATAACATGATCTATATGATCACCTGCCTATGCGTTACCGCTACGTGGGAATGACCACTAGAAAAATCTAAATAAGAATCAGTGAACACAAAAGTACTAAATGTTGTAAAAGAACATCTACGAAACTAACAGCACATAATGTAGAGAAAGCACACACTGATCAAGATGTAAGATGGACTTTCATAGAGAAATTAAACTACAACACAGGAGTGGCACATACGTTACTGGAAAAAGAACAACGCTGGGTGTACAGATTAAACACCCATGTATCAGGACTCAATGATGAGATTCCATTGAATCAACTAACCCCACAATTGTACCCGAAAAATATGAACCCCAAATTGAACCATAACCGCAAAAATGAACACCTCATGGTTACGTGAATGATCAATAGACTGACGAAATTGCATATAAACATGGTATATCAACATCTCAACCCACCCCCTTCCGGCTATATAGTTCCAGTTGACAATTTTTACAAAAAAAATATCTAAAAAAACACAGAAGCCCCACAAGGATGATGATAATAATAATAGGCTTTGCAGATGACGAGAAGCTTTTTTTGATAAATAAAATATATTGTTTTTCCAATGTTTTGATTAGATCATCAAAACAGGATGTCTATTAATACCATAAAACACAAGAAGGGTAAAGATCTAAACCTTTGCACTAGAAAAGGAGTATATGCAGAAATACGCAGGGAATTGTGTTACAGAATACATGATCAACACGAATCAACACGAAACGCCGTGGATACGGTATCGGAACAAAAAGAACCACAGGTCCGATGGCTACCCTGGTTTAGGGTAGTTTCACGTCGCCGGCGGGTTGCCCGGGCAACCACCGTAAGCCACGCTTAATTTTAGCTGTGCTGACATTTCCCCTAAGGAAGACGCCATATTTACAGTAATGCTTTTAAAAAAAAAAAAATGCTGAACCACCAAAGAGTTTGACTACAGGGCAACCCTTTTCCTTCTGCTAAAGAGAAACAAGGAACCCAGACAAATTGTGTGAGTGTATGGATGTATGAGCTATTAACAATGATTTTGGAGTGATGCTTGAAATGATTAAATTAGGGTATGCCTGATAGTCTACTTGTCGTCTCTCATGGTTTTCGAAAATTTACATAAGAAAATCAAAAATATAGCTCTGGCATAAGATATGAGGTTGGCGGCACAAAATGGGCACAAATAACTATTAAGGCTACTAAGAATAATATAGCGCAAAACATGCGCGTTTCACAAATTTCTCCTCCTAAACTGAAGGGAATGAAGTCTTGCGTGATACGGAGGGCGACTTGTGGCTAAACACCGCATAGAAGTACTCCCTGATTGAATGACGTGAGGTGAACTTGATAGTATCATTTTCACAACTAAGATAGCATGCACTGGGTAATGCGTGCCACAAGTGAAAAAATTCACGGTGTAATTGGAAATGACACACTAGATGTCATAAAAGAAATTTTATGATGGCCGTAACCAAAAATAAAATGCCTATTTTAAAATTACAGGTCGGGTTCCAAAAGAAGAAAAGGGCAGTATATTCACTGCCCAAGCATGCATCACATACACGAAATAGCGTGATGAGCTAAGAAACTGGGAAGATGAGTTTTATTACCCCGAAGAATGCCCCGGACCTCCTTAGGCCTTCAGAGTAGGGCTGAAACATGTTAGACACTATAGGGTCATAGGGCCATTTTATCCTAAGCACTCCTTGTAATTTTTAGTTTTAACTTCCCCGACCACTCCGCCAATAAAGGGATACCTTGAAGTATTCGAGGGAATTTAAAGCTGTAGTTACTTCCCCTGGTCTTTGTCTTTCAAGAGCTCCCTGGAAGACAGTTGAGCCCATCCTGACCTTTAGGAGTCGGGGTGAACCCTATCATGAAGCATGACACTAATAGAGTGTGTGAGGGTTATTTATAGAAAAGGAAGTCTTCCCTTTTGTGCATTTAGAAACGTGGTGTCTTAGCGAGAACTACCACTCCCCACCACACTACATCTGGAACTTTAGGTGGGATACTTGTGATTTGTGTGTATAAATAGCTAGCTCGGATAAGTCATCATGTTGTAAGGAGTTGATAGAAATGTTCTCTATCTTGGCAATCACGAGGTCAAGTGTGGCTCCCTTTTTATGCATTGGTTCACTGCAGAATTGTAAAATGCTGTTTTTTGTTAGGGAGAATGTTCAGCAGAGTTACCTGAGGATCTGTTTTTTTCCCAGTGTAAGCTGAAATCAGCTACAAGATAATGATGTATGAAGGAAGGGCTAAGCTTTAGATGCACTCCATTAATTATTCAAACATAATCTGATTGTCTCTGGGGGTGGCAGATGACGTAAATCCTGTGGGGGTTTGAATTTGTGCCCTCTAGTTCAACACCCAGGTATTCAAATGAGAAATAGTCCCATATTCCAAGAAATCAGAGTTGGATAGATTTTCTGTTGCCACCCTGTCGGCCATCACAGTCCTGACGGAGGGTGCCAATGTCAAGGGCGACCATTCGGTCATAAAGAGGGGATGAGTGTTCAATGTGCCATGTTTCTGTGAGGAAATTGATGTTGTAGTTGTAGATTAGGATAGACTCTGCAATCTCAGTGCAGTGTTTGGCAGCAGACAACAGTTATGAAGCATTCACTTCAGGTTTGTGAGTGCTAGACGGGGCTATATGAACATGGATTACATTTTTGGGGTTGGGTCGAGATGATGTCTGGGAAGGGATTCATTTCTTAGAACTTTCGATTACCTGGCTGTTGGATGCTTGAGTGTGGTGAAGAGGAACACTCTGAATTGTAGAATTTAATTAAACTGTCAATGTTGATGTTGTAGTACAGATGGCTATTGAGGAGACATATCTTTGGGGTTTAGGAAGGAGGAAGTAAGA
Source organism: Calotriton arnoldi (assembly GCA_963921515.1). Taxonomy (NCBI): domain Eukaryota; kingdom Metazoa; phylum Chordata; class Amphibia; order Caudata; family Salamandridae; genus Calotriton; species Calotriton arnoldi. The sequence goes on from CAWUFW010010483.1 coordinate 70,403, forward strand.
GAAGGAGGCGCTGTTCCATTTTGGTGGACTTTAGCAGTTATCAAGTCTGCAGACCTAGGGGCATATTCCCAAGGACTTATCGGCGAGTTAGCGGCACTTTATCGCAGCCAAAGTGGAGATAAATCTATCGCATCATTCACAAGCAGGTGCTAACAGCCGATATCACCAGTTTTCCTGCGATAGCAGCCGCAAAAAGCATCGCCACAAATGATACCGGCAACTAACGCTAATGATATGCAGAGTAGGCGTTCCCGTGCAAAAAGCTGCGAAAACACCACTTCGCAACATTCCCAACAACCAGCCAGATCGGCGATAAGATTCAAAAACATGCGATAAGGCGCGTTAGCAGCAGGGATTTAACACCTGCTCTTACCTGGTGTTAACTCGGACGACAACCTGCACCATGAAAGGGAGCCCAGCCCACAGCCACACCAGAAGAACAACAGATGCCATGGAGCTACTGATCATGCAGCTCGGAGCCCCAAGAGGGCCACAACACCCACCGCCACCACCCCCAGGCCCCCCCCCCCGGACTACCACACCGGCAGTGGGGTATGTGACGTGCTAGGCCCCTTTGATTGGCAGGGTCACATGTCCTGTGACGCCTGTGCTGGATGGGTGTGAGTCTGACCGAGCCCTCAGGGAGTGGCCGTGGCATGCTGACGACTAGACCAGTGATCAGCAGATCACTACAGGGACGACCTGGGACATTTAGCGTTGTCCCCCCCCCCCCTGTAAGCGTAAGCGGAGTGGACTGGCCTGGAATATGGCCGGCCAGCGTAGGGGTGGGAACAATGAACGTGGGGCTCTGGGCGTGCTCCAGTTCTGGGCTGGACATGGAAGTAACTGATGCGTGTGTCCCTGTAGTAGTGACTACGCCAACCGGACCGCAATCGGCACTGTTGCACCCTGTCACTCAAGTTCCATGACATGAGCAACATGGACGTCAGGGGGAATCTCTCACCCTACATTCAACCATACTCACATACGTGAATGATCAAAGGCATGACACATCTGTGCAATTCTGAATGTTTAATTCATATCCAGTGGAGTGTTGCAGCTGGAGCAGTACAGGGCCATGCAAGCCCCACTTCACATTATTGGCCCGTGGAGGGCCAGCCAGAGTCCTTCAGGGAATGACAAGTACATCGGAAGGGGAAGAGTTCAGTCCGCAGTCTGATCGCTGTGTCATTGGTAACCAAACAGGAGATGGCAGTCCATGTCGAGGTCCAAGGTGAGTGTCGTAGAGTGTATCGGGGGACAGTGGAAGGTGATGATGCAAAGGGCAGGACCAAGCAGAAACCCGCCATTTTGCAGAGATGAATGCTACTGCCTCCTCCTTACCAGTAAGGTTGGTTCACCCGCATCTTCGTCCTCTGATGGCACATGTGCCTCACACGTGGGTGGTGGTGGATTGCCTGCCGCACTGTGAGGCACTGCGACATCAGGGGGCGAAGATGTGGATGTAGAAGCTGCAGCAGCACTCATCTGAGCAAGGCCTTGAGGCAGCAATGCCATGACGATGTGCTGCAGGGCATTGAAGGCCCAGTGGCAGCCATCCTGTCCGCCACCATCCGCACCATGTTCTCCATGAGCCCCCGCATCTTCCCAACTCCCGGCAGACGTCACTGGAGCCACTCTGACTGGACAGTTGTTCTTGTCTCAGTATCATGACTCCAGTGATGTCAGCCATGGATCGCTGGAGAGCATGGAGCGGACTGTGGGTGTCCGTTAGGGACTGAAAGTGGTCCCTGATGGGAATCAGACACCCATGTAGGGCATCAAGTTTGGCTGCCATGCGGTCGAACCCCACCCGCACCTGATCAGCCACCTTCTCCTGGCACTCCAACACACGGCGTTGGAAGGCCATGTGTTGTTCGTGGGGGTCCTGGGAGTCAGCCGTGGTGGTAGGTGCTTCCTGCTGTGTGGTCTGTGCAGGGGGTGGGGTTTCCTCGATGCAGCTGGGCTGCCCTGCTCCTGGGCGTGGGGTCCTGAGGGTGTGCATGAGCTGTTGGAAGGCGTCGGGTCGATGGTGGTGTGGTCCTCTTCGTCATCAGTGAAGAGAGGTTGGGCCTGCTCTGCAGGAGGTGTTGGTTCTCCCTCTGCAATGTGAAGGGCAGATGCAGTTTAACATTGTATTCACATGTATGTTGACGCATTGTACAAATTTACATACAGACTGCATGACAATGTACATTGTGACTGTTTGGGAGGAACTGCCTATTTGATGCGGGAGAGTGGACATTTCGACGACATCATGGATGTGTGTTTGTACTTGTACATTTTCATCCCACGTTTCCCTGCTATGCCAAATGTGATTGGCCAGTTTCTACACACAAGGGGCACCACTTGGGTCCTCTGTTCTGTTGTGAATGTGTTGCAGTTCATACCACATTGTTGTCAATGTTGATGTGCTCTGAATATTATGTGTGTGTGCTGCATTTTGGGAGAGTCACCCCTGCAGCTCTGATGTGGCTGGCCCTTATCCCTTTCAGGCAGTGTGCCTTGACTTCTGTGCTTCTACAGTGCTGAGATGTTGCATACTTGGGTAAATTGGGCTCTTGGTAGGAGTTGGGACTGTGGGGCATGGTTTGTCCGCAGGTGTGTTGTTGTGGTCAGGGGTTGTTTGTGCAGGTGGATGTGTCAGTGTGACCTGCTCCTTTACGGATGTGGTCCACACTCAGCCACCTCAGTGTCATGGCGTGCAACATGTCATGTTATATTGACTGCAGCCATGCTATTTGTCATGCAGTGTCACTTGCATTGTCAGTGTGGCTCACTGACACGCCCTTTGCTGGGTTCGGCACATGTGCATGGGTTTGTTGTGAGATTAGTGATGTGTGGGGAGTGCCCCCTCTGTGCACATTGTGGACGGGGGCCCACTTGCTGTTTCTATGTGTACTGCAGTATGCCAAGGAGATCAGGGGCATGACCCAGAGTCATTGTGGGTGTGCAGTGTGCTATTCTTGATTGTGCATGTGTGCCATTGTGCCCATCTCCCCCCGTCCCCCCAGTCCCTGGTGGTTACTCACCCTGTTGCTGTTGTGTCCGGTCATGTTGAGCACTGTCCGGTCCCCCAACTCCTGCCACCGTCTCCCCACTGATGACTGTGGACACCATTTCCTCCATGTCATCCAGCTCCTCCTGTGGCGCTGGACTCCCACCTCCAGTCTGCATTGCTGCCTTCTGGTTGTTGGCGAGTTTCTGCTTGGTTTTGCGCTTCACATCATTCCAGCGCCTCTTGACCTCTTTCATTGTCCTCCTCAGCACTCCGACTGCATTCACCTTGTCCAGGATGGACTGCCATGTTGCATTTTTGGTTGCCAATGACACAGTGGAGGTGACGAACAGTTGTTGATGGTGTTCTACCACCTCCGTGATCAGGATCCTGTTTTCCTGCGGACTGAACTTCGTCTTCCTCTTCTTCTTGTCCTTGCCCTTCCCTGTCCCCGGGGTCCCAGGCTGGACCTCCGTGGGGCTTGTGGGGTTCTGGCCGTCCTCTATACCTGCTCCGGCTGCCTCCATTGTGCTTCGCTGTGGTTCGGTTTTTGTTTGTGGTTTTTTTCTGCTTTTATGGTGATTTTTCCCGCCTGACATGTGTGATTTGCAGGCCTGGGGCTGCTTTTCGCTGATTGTCTTATCGCGATTGGGCCCATCGCAACTTTTTTCACGTTCGGCTTTGGATTTTTATCGCCGTCCCGGTGAGTTACTCGCGGTCATTTTCTGCGTTATCGCAAAACTATCGCATGTTACCGCCGTGTTGTGAATACGACGTTAACACAGTGTTATTTTCCCGCGATAGACTGCGATGTGAGAAGTTGCGTTAAGCGAATTTGGCGATAGTTAACACACATTCTTGAGAATATCCCCCATAGAGTTGACGATGGTGAGTGGTGAATCAAGATTGGTGCAGATGTTCTTGAAGGTGCACTGGATGTGGAATGGGATAAGAGCCTGGGCCGAGTAAGTCAAGCAGGTGCATGTACAGTGGTAGGTGGAGTTTGATGGTTTCTCTTATATCTGGCTAAGGACTGGCTTCTGTGGTGGGTGGTGAGGGCGTTGTAGGACAAAGGGAGAGAGTAGGGGTCTGATTTATAGGGGTAGTTCACATAGTGGCTAGATGATATAATGGTGGCCTTTTGGGTCAGTAGGGGGATAAATAGTAATTGGAGGAAGTAGTGGTAGAAGAGCGATTGGACTTGAAGATTGGACTTGACGATAATGGTAGGGATAGGCTTGCAGGGGACATGAGGGGCAATAATAGAGAAAGCAGGGGGAGCTGTGTAAGGAGTGTTTAAGTTGTGTGTGGTAGTACTACTAGGAGGAGGGGTAGATGATATGTTGAGAAGGCAGTTCTGGAGATGGGGAGCCAATTAGGTGGGAAACTGATGTAGGTATCTGCAAGAGGGTCACAGTACAGTATAAGGGGGTGTTCAGGCTGTGAGTGGTAGTGTTAGGAGAGACAGTGCTGATAGGTGGGATGAGGGGGGGATTGGGTAATGGGATGCCACTTAAGAGGGTATCTGGAATCAACCAATGCAAGTGGGTCCCATTGAAGGTGTATTGAGCTGGGCCTGTGTGTTACTTCAACGTTTAAGACTAGGAATAGTGTTTTTGATGTAGTGAAGGTTGAAAAATGTTTGCAGGTTGATGTCAGAGGCTTGGCTCACTATATTGCCATTGTTGTAGATTGAGATTAAGAGTTCTGTTTTGAGACTGACTGATGGGCTAATTGCACGTTTCCAACCAAAGGGGTTCCAGAGGAGCGAGTTACATTTTGGTGGTTGATGAAGAAGTTTGTCTGTCCTGCAGGTTTGTGGAAGAAGAAGATAAGGTTGATCTTTAAGCGTCCTTTTTTTAGCACAGAAATACTGGTCAAGGTGGAGGGTTTTTGGATATTCCTTGAAATGTCTGTATTTGAAGTTCTTAGCAGCATTTTGTGAGAGGTTTAAGGGGGGCCTGCTCTGGCGAGGGTGGGGTGTGGCTTGGAAGTTAAGTAGGAGACATTACAATGTGGCCACTGAGGACATTTAGGGGAAGAGGTTTATGGAGGAAAGAGAGAGATGGGAGGACCGAAGAGGTAGTGTGGCAGAGAACAAACTCTGACTGACTGCAGTTTTCAATTTGCATGAGAGATTAATAAAGTTGAGGCTAAAGTGAATAGCATCAACAAGTGGCCTCGGCAAGGGGTTGAAGGTAATAGGAGATAGCGAGAACATGAGGCGGGGGCAGAGATGGAGCTAGGAGGACACGGAGGGCCGAGGGGGGGAGAGTAGATGTTAGAGAAGTATCAGTATCGGGGGAGAGATGTAACAAAAGCAGCATATAGTAATTGAGCTTGAGATTGTGAATGGGAGCTAACATTTGTGATGTATTGTATGGTAATAAAAGGGCAATTGGTTCGATATAATTTTGATGTTGGTGGTTGCGTTATGAGGTAGGAATGACTGGGAAAATACAACATACAATTCCAGTCACATATGTTCTGGATTCCCATGACCAAGTCGTATTTAGATGGAAATGTTTATTTTGGAGGACAATTGGTTCAAGTTGATGCATAAAAGGGTAATCATATCATCGGTTGAAGGGGCAGAGTAACTGTTGATTTATTGGATGTGATTAAGATTTCAGGTTTACTTTAGTGACTGTCTTTTTCTTACTCATTGGAGGGCAGGATATATGCCTTATGATTACAGGCTGAGGTTAAGGTTTGTGAGCTTCACTTGTGGGTTTGGAATTGATTGATCTGTGATCATGAGAGAGGTTCAGAGGTAACTATACATGAATGGTTGAATATAGAGTTTACCTAGGTAGTGCAAGGTTGTGTCTACTTGAGTTGAGGTGGCTGAGTGAGAGTAGCTGTTTTTGTAGTAGGGACATGCAGATGAGTGATAACTATGTTGTTTGGGGGTTTGATCTTGAAAGAGTGTTCATAAATGGGCCTTAGCAATTAGTGGTAGGGTTGATATGTTTGGATATCAGCTTGAGTTCATTAAAGATAGTCGTGAATATATCTGGGGATATTATGTTATGGTATCAGTAGAAGTATAGATTTACTATTACTAACTCCACATCTACATACCTTGAAGATAAATAATGATATCACCAATGTATGTATAACTAATGGAGTTAGGTATAGAAAATCTAAACTTACTTGCCTTTTCAATATTTTGGATTTTATATTTTGACTTCAGTATTTGCATGCCCCGATATTCTGCATTCGATATTCAGGGTGAACACTAATGTGGACACATACATTTTGGTTAGATCTTGATGGAGAAGGTGGAGGGGCCACAATGTCCGGTAATAAGGAAATCTGCTTTTGTTGATTTAATAAGAGGATGTTTAACACTATCCAGTGATGCATGATGGCTAAGATATTGGCAAGAGTATCCTTGTTTCAAATCTGGGGAATGCAATGGGTTCGAAGAAGGACAGGTTTAATGTAAGCTGAGTCCCATCAGCACACATGTAAAATTTACAACCAAGGTGTATAGCACAGAATCAATCAATCAATCATTATATTTGTAAAGCGCGCTACTTACCCGTGAGGGTTTCAAGGCGCTGAGGGGAGGGGGGGGAGCTGCTACTGTTCGAATAGCCAGGTCTTGAGGAGTCTCCTGAAGGTCAGTAGGTCCTGTGTCTGCCGTAGGTGGAGGGGGAGGGTGTTCCATGTCTTGGCGGCGAGGTGGGAGAAGGATCTGCCGCCGGTGGTTGCTCTTCGGATGCGGGGGACGGTGGCGAGGGCGTGGTCGGCGGAGCGGAGCTGGCGGGTGGGGGTGTAGAAGTTGAGGCGGCAGTTGAGGTACGCTGGTCCGATGTTGTGGAGTGCTTTGTGTGCGTGGGTGAGGAGCTTGAAGGTTATCCTCTTGTTGACGGGGAGCCAGTGCAGGTCTTTCAGGTGGGGTGTGATGTGGCTGCGGCGCGGGATGTCGAGGATCAGACGTGCTGAAGCGTTCTGGATGCGTTGGAGCCGTTTGAGGAGTTTTGCCAAGGCTCCGGCGTAGAGGGCGTTTCCGTAATCCAGTCTGCTGCTGACGAGAGCCTGGGTGACCGTCCTTCTGGTTTCGGTGGGGATCCACTTGTAGATCCTGCGAAGCATACGGAGGGTGTTGAAGCAGGAGGAGGAGACGGCGTTGACCTGCTTCGTCATGGAGAGGGTGGAATCGAGGATGACCCCTAGGTTGCGTGCGTGGTCGGTGGGTGTGGGGGCTGTTCCTAGCGAGGAGGGGCACCAGGAGTCGTCCCAAGCCGAGGGGGTGGACCCGAGGATGAGGACCTCCGTTTTGTCTGAGTTCAGCTTCAGCCGGCTGTTTCTCATCCTGTCGGCGACGGCCGTCATTCCCTCGTGGAGGTTGGTTTTGGCTGTGTGAGGGTCTCTGGTGAGGGAGAGGATCAGCTGGGTGTCGTCGGCGTAGGAGATGATGTTGAGGTTGTGCAGTCGGGCGATGCGGGCGAGCGGGGCCATGTAGACGTTGAACAGCGTGGGGCTGAGGGATGAGCCCTGGGGTACGCCGCAGATGATCTCGGTGGCTTTGGAGCGGATGGGAGGAAGGCGGACGCTCTGTGTTCTACCGGAGAGGAAGGAGGTGGTCCAGTCCAAGGCCTTCTCTTGAATACCTGCGTCGTGGAGGCGTGCGCGTAGGGTGTGGTGGCAGACCGTGTCGAAGGCGGCCGACAGGTCCAGGAGGATGAGGGCCGCGGTTTCACCGTTGTCTAGCATGGTTCTGATGTCGTCGGTGGCGGCTAGGAGGGCTGTCTCGGTGCTGTGGTTGCGGCGAAATCCGGACTGGGACGAGTCCAGAATGCTGTTTTCCTCGAGGAACCTGGTTAGTTGTATGTTGACGGCCTTCTCGATGACCTTCGCCGGGAACGGGAGCAGGGAGATGGGTCGGAAGTTTTTGAGGTCCTTGGGGTCAGCCGTGGGTTTCTTCAGTAGGGCGTTGATCTCGGCGTGCTTCCAGTCCTCTGGGAAGGTCGCTGTCTCGAGGGAGCTGTTGATGGCCTTCCGGAGGTGGGGTGCGATGACGGTGCTGGCCCTGTTGAAGATGTGGTGTGGGCATGGATCTGTCGGGGATCCGGAGTGTACGGAGTTCATGATCTTGATGGTGTCGTTGTTGTCTATGTTGGTCCAGGAGGTCAGGCGGTTGGTGCGAGTGGTGGTCGTGGGTGTTTCGGTGTTGCCGGGGCGGTCGCGGTGTTGAAGCTGTCGTGGATGTCCGTGATCTTGCGGTGGAAGAAGGTGGCCAGTGAGTCGCACAGTTCTTGCGAGGGTGGGATGTCGTTGGCGCTGGAGTTGGGGTTGGAGAGTTCTTTCACGATGTTGAAGAGCTCTTTGCTGTTGTGTGCGTTGTTGTCTAGGCGGTCTTTGAAGGAGGCTCTCTTGACGGATCTGATGAGGTGGTGGTGGTTGCGGGTGGCGTCCTTGTGAGCTGCGTAGCTTTCCGGGGTTCGTTCGCGGGTCCAGTTCTTCTCTAACTTAAGGCAGGTTTTCTTGGATGCCTGGAGGTCTTGGGAGAACCAGCTCACTTTCTTCCTGGTGTGGCTGGTGGAGGGTTTCTTGATTGGGGCAAGGGCGTTGGCGCAGTTTTCGATCCATTGTCTGAGGTTGTGGGCTGCGGCGTCCGGGTCGGTCGGGTCTGCGGGTGGGCTTTGGGCGAGGGTGGTGGTTAGCTGGTTATCGGTGACTTTGCTCCAGCAGCGGCGTGGCATCTGTTGGGTGCGGTGGGGTGTGACGGGTTTCCGAAAGGTGAGGTGGATGCAGCGGTGGTCGGTCCAGTGGAGTTCGGTGGTGTGGTTGAAGCAGACGTGGGTGCTTGCTGAGAAGATGGGGTCCAGCGTGTGGCCGGCGGAGTGGGTGGGCGTCGTGACGAGCTGTCTGAGTCCGAGGTTGTCGATCAGGGCGGAGGAGTTGGGGTCGTTGTTGTTCTCGAGGTGGAAGTTCAGGTCCCCGAGGAGGATGTAGTCCGTGGAGGCGAGGGCGTGCGTGCTGACGAGGTCGGCGATGGAGTCGCAGAACTGTGGTCGGGGACCGGGGGGTCTGTAGACGAGTGTTCCTCTGAGGGTGGTGTTGGGGTCGGTGTGGATCTGGAAGTGCAGGTGTTCGGCGGTGCAGAGGGTGTCAGCATCGTTAGTCGAGATGTTGAGGGTGTTCTTGTGGATGATGGCGATTCCTCCTCCTATTCCGTTGGTGCGGTCCTTGGGGATGATCTTGTAGCCTTCCGGGATGGCTATGGCGATGTCGGGTGCTGAGGAGGAGTTCAGCCAGGTCTCGGTCAGGAAGGCGACGTAAGGGCTGTGGGTGTCGAGTAGGTCTCATAGTTCGAAGGCGTTTTTCCTGGCGGAGCGGGTGTTTAGGAGGATGCAGCGAAGGTGGTTGGATTGATTGGCGGGTGGGTTGGCGGGCTGGATGCTGGTGTAGCTGCAGTTTCGGCAGGTGAAGGGTCCGTGGGTGGGTGTAAATGTTGAATACTAATGGAGAGAGCACTGATCCCTTGGGAAGGCCTTCAATTAGACTAGAGTAAACCATAACTAAGTTAATCAAAAATAAAAAACATTGTTCTTGGAGGATAACATTGTGGGGTTAGAATAAATGAAAATATTGAAAGGTTTCTATGATTTTGAATGAAGTCTTTTGTCTTAAAATATGCTGCACCCTCACACACTCATGGGTGGCATGTTTCATTACTAGACCCGCACCTCTGTCATGCAAAGTGTGGCTAAGCATGAGTGGGCTCATCTCATGAATGAGGGAGGAAAAGATATATCAAAGAGCAACACCATTTTCATCTTGAGGACTGCGGGCAAAGAAGAAGCCATGTACATTTTACAAGCTCAATATGCCAAACCACCCCTCCCCTACCCCAATCTAATGATAATGCTTCGGTGATGTGCTTTGATAATGGAAATCTACACAAAACCTACTGATTGCAATTCTCTGCTGATAGTTAACATTCCTGTTCACTCACAGAGAACTGAATCCTTTGGCAGTTTGGCCAGTTCCTACAATTAGGATGGAAATTGTCTTCTTTGACTAGGTACTAATATGGAATTCTCTGGAATCTCTCCTGTAAACATATCCAAAAACACCAGCATCCAAAATAACCTATGCAACTACATTCTTAAACATGGCAAACAGGCTACAACAATCCATCAGGAAACATTGTCTTATACTCAATTTTGACGACAGGAACTAAGATAAACCATTATTTGCACTATAAAGGTAGCCCAAACCTGAAAGACATACGTACAGTAGCGAACCCTACACAGTTGACTTTAAGGGGTCTACCACGTGTCACATTCCATTGCCCAAGTGGTTACTGTTGTGTGAGTCCCTTGATGAGACACAACAGTAAGTTGGACTTAGGCCTTAATGCGCCTTGTATTTTACTACATCCCATTAATTATAGCAGTTATAATGTCATTTGCTTCATCTCATGTTCATAAACATTTTGATACGTGTGCATGACCATCCACAAAGTTCAATTTTGGATTGGTAAAGCAATATTAGATGCAAAATATCCTCCTCCAAACTAATAGCTCTTTAGCAGGAAGTGGGCCACATAGAAGACCAATTAATTTGGAGCATCATACAAAACCAGCACCCCAACATCCTGCAAACTTATTCTACCCAGCTGCTATTCTGACAAAAACAGAATTTTTGAGAGTTTTCACTTTATTGATGTATTTTAGAAGCTTGAATGATGACATTCCTTGGCAATCATTATGATGCAACCCTGTCACTAATGTCCTAACTACCATGCATTTAATCGAGAATGATTAGGTTTTGACATAATTTCTCTCTTACACAATGAGTACGTTCTCCTGCTAATATCATTTCCACTGATTATTTTCATACAAATTACGCACCCATGCGATTTAAATTAGCCTTAGTCAGCAAAATGCATCAAAAGACACAGCAGATTTTGCACATTTACATAAGGATTTTTAATACCCATGTAAACCCTTTGATGGCAATGTATACGCAATAGCTTAGATTATGGTAAGCCATCTTCCAACCCATCTTCTTGTTCATAGCATGATCAAAGGTTTTAACAATTCAACCTTTAAAAGTCATGCTTACAGGGAACACATACTTTTATTGGATTTCCTTTTTCTGTTTCCTTTGGTCAAGCTTAGTCTCTTTTGTTAATTGGACAGCCGTCTTCCTTCACATTAACAATTACATGCAGTCCAGGTGGCTTATGGAAGCTCTTCTTTAGTCACAAAATGACTACAGACTTTTTCTTCATTAAATTAATCATATGTGGTCTAGTTGTTGTACAGTAGCTTCCACTCATCATGCTAAGCCAGTGTCATCTCTTATAATTGTGCGTTTTTGCGATTTTACCATGACCATAACCGGACGTGAGTGATTTTTAGGTTGAAGCGTGCATCTGGTTGTGAAAATACTTCTTGTGGGCATTCTGAAAGGTTCCCTTGGAATACATCCCATCCATTGCTTACCACTGGCTTTGTGATTTGTAACTCACATTTTCTGGCTTTCTGTTTGCTGGCTTTATTTGTTTTAGGCTTCCCAAAATGTCTTCGTCGCTCCCGAGGAGCATAGCCTGTTTACTGTATACTTCTCCAAGTGTTCGTTTTCTGTAAACAGGCCCACATATCTTGGGCCTGATTCACAGAACTAACTTACGTCAAAAACGTAAAGTTAGTACTTTTTGGTATTCACAGAATACACTTACTCATTTTGGTATTCACAGAATGAACTTACTCATTTCGGTATTCACAGAAGTTAGTAGTCCTAACTTTAGGACTCCTAAATGCCTTCTGTGAATACCGAAAGTCTTAAAGTTAGGATTTTTCTCAGTTTAGGAGTAGTAAATTTACTACTCCTAAACTGAGAAAAATCCTAACTTTAAGACTTTCGGTATTCACAGAAGGCATTTAGGAGTCCTAAAGTTAGGACTACTAACTTCTGTGAATACCGAAATGAGTAAGTTCATTCTGTGAATACCAAAATGAGTAAGTGTATTCTGTGAATACCAAAAAGTACTAACTTTACGTTTTTGACGTTAGTTCTGTGAATCAGGCCCCTTGTTCGTATCTTGTCACATTTGCTGTGCCTTTAAAGACAGAGGTCAAATGTGAGGCTTTGGCTTCCGAGGGAGCTTTGTGTTTACTTTTCTATCTCTGGCTTCATAGTGAAAGGATTTGTAAGAAATTGGGTTACTGGTTGAGGGGGGTGAAACTCTACTCAAGCAGGATCCACAGTCCTTGTCAGGACTGTGGATCCTGCCCACGATCCAGTCCTTGTCTATGATGGAGCATGGGCTGACTACAGGGACCCAGTTAGGCCCGCTGAACAGAGTGCCTTACATCCTAGATGTGAAGCATTGTGAGGTCCTGCACTGAGGATGCATCACACAGTCGAAGAGATGTGTCGGTTCCGAGGACCCAAAGAGCTGCGTTGCGAGGTCCTGCATTGTCGTCGAGGATCCTGTAAATGAGAGCTTGTGATCAGGGGCATAGCTCTGGGGGGACTGTTACACCCCCCTTATAAATGTATTTTTCCGTAAAATGTTGGGTACAGGTGATTTCATTCGGGTATAGAGAGGTGTTTGTCGGATTTTCACATACACGCAAACAAAAATATACACAGACTCTCGTTCTCTCTCTGATTTTACAAAATATTGTGTTTTCTCTCACTTAGTACCCCTGCCAAACTGCATTCTTCTTCCTTTCCTCTGTCCTTTATGCCCTCTCATGTGCCCTGCTTGTCGCATAATGCATTTTAAAATTATATGGCAGCTTGATTATTGGTAAATCTGAATCCCACCCCCCCCCCCAATCTTCCAGACCAAGCTACGTCACTGCTTGGGATTCAAATGACGGTGTAGGGGATGCATCGCGCAGCCGAAGCAATGCGCCGGTTCTGAGGAGATGTGAGGCTCCGATGAGAGAACCTGCGTCGTCGTCAAAGCTGCCATCGATTAGAGATTTGTGATATAAGGACCTACGTCGATAAAGCTTCGCACGGGCAGTGGTTCCGAAGTGGGCTGTAAGGTCGAAGGGGAAAACCCTGGCAGCAGAGGCAATGCATCAGTTCTTCTCAGGTTTGTGATGCACAGCAGAGGAGATGCATTGATTCTGCTGGGTCCATAGATATGCTAACAGAGCACTTTCAGGCCCACTTCCAAGTAAACAGGACTGGGGGGGGGGGTACAACATGGCAGGGTAGGACTCACAGATTGCAGAGTCCAGGCATCTTGTTCAAGGTTGTTGGAGCCTTCTGTCCCTGAGGATCTAGTCAGGAAGCCAGCCAACTAGCCCCTGGAGTCACTTTGGGATCCTGGGTTCAACAGATGCAAGCCCAGTCCTTCTCACCCAGGCATGGGGCGCATGCAGCAGATCAGCAATGCAGGGCAGCAGTACCTTCAGAGCAGCAGAGTGGCAGTAATTTCAGCAGCCCAGCAGTCCTTCTTCCTTGCAGAGTATCCATAGGACCAGAAGTTTACTGAAGAGTTGGTTTCTGAGGTCCAAACTGTACACCCAGTTCTGCCTTTGAAGTGAGGGAGAAGCTTCTATAGGTTTCACTTTGAAGTCCCCAGGCATCCTGCTTTCCCTGCCTTCAGACTAATAACAGGGGGTATGGAGCCTTTTGTGTGGAGGCAGGACATAGCCTATTCAAGTATAAGTAGGGCTGTGCCCAGCTCCGCCCTCCCCTTCTGCCGGTGATGGCCATCCACACACACTGGCTGCAATGGCAGGCCTGAGACATGTTTAAGAGCTGCTAAAGTGGGTGGCACAATAAGTGGTATGGGCCCACTTGTAGCATTACATTTACAGGCCCTGGGTACATGTAGCACCATTTTACTATGGCCTTATAAGTAAATTAAATATGCTAATTGGGGATAGGCCAATGTTACAATTTTTTAAAGAGTGAACACATGCACGTTAGCACTGGTAAAGTGCACAGAGTCCTAAGGCCAGCAAAAACAAGATCATCAAAAATGGAGGAGGAAGGTAAAAGGTTTGGGGAAAGACCACCCTAAGGCTGACAGGTCTAACAGGATCTATCAGACAATCTTGCTGCGTACTGGGAAAGAAAAGTTTTTTTTCTAGCACACAACAAAATGGCAGAAGGGTTGCTCTGAGGAGTTATTTTCTGTCTCTATAAGACTACTTGATCCACAAAACATGTTTTGACACCAAAATGAAGTATATAGGTCTCATGGTTCCTGAAATATTACATCATCACAGCAACACGTCCGCCATTTTTAAAAATGTCATACAAAAAAATTCACCCATATTAGCAATGTGTCCGCAAGCTAAATTACTTCTCTAATGATACAAAAACACTTTGTTCACCTTTTCGGATAACATTAACCACACAATATAGGAGTCTTTCTTTCCGTTGTATGTTTTATATTTCAGCACGCAACTCGCAATACGGTTTCCAATACACTAGCCATGACGCGGTTCACCATAGACCTCGTGCCGGAGGATTAATTTTTGAGAGCACTCGGAGACACAAAAAGCAGAAGGATTCCTGACTCCAGGAAGGCCCGGAGGACTAGACCCTGCTGGCGTCTTGGCTTGAGGGAGACATGGTGGGAGAACTAGACTAACTAGAAGAAGCTTTACCAGGAGTTTGAGACTAAGTCTGAAGGGCTTTTGGAGCCCCAACGACCGTTTGTTTCCGCCAAGGGGGCCCAGGCAGCAACATCAAGGGAGCCAACATCATCGCTGGGGTGGGACTCGGTCCCCCAGCAGGCTCCTCATCCAGCGCGGCGCGGGAGGTGACGTCACCCTCCTGGCGCCTTTAAAACAACTCCTGCACTCCAGCAGCGCGGGATTGTCACCAGGGCTTTTGGAGCCCCAACGACTGCTTGTTTTCCGCCCAGGGGGCCCAGGCAGCAACATTGACGGAGCCAACAGCATCGCTGGGGTGGGACTCGGTCCCCCAGCAGGCTCCTCATCCAGCACGGCGTGGGAGGTGACGTCACCCTCCTGGCGCCTTTAAAACAACTCCTGCACTCCCGCAGCACGGGACGCGCGCGGGCGGACCCGTCTGCGCCCGTTAGAGCCCAGAGGAGGCTGGGCTGGGCCATCTCTCTTGGTTCCCCGTTATTGGTACCGATATTTGCTCTTGGGACCTCTATTTGTCTAAGACATAATCGCGGGAAGTACACGTGAAGGCAAATCATTTAATATTTTAATAAATTTTAAAAGTACATGTACAATGGGGAAACGGAAGCCTACAGTAATACCTAAAACAACAGACACAACATTGGACGGTTTCTTACAAAAAGCGGTAGGGGTTTTAACTAAGGAGATCGAAATAGCTGAACATAGACTTTCTTTTGCTCCCTGCTCGATTCCATCTGCCCAAATTGACTCCCAAATTACCACCTCGGAAACTGCAGTAGAGCAAAGGCCACAACCTTCTTTATTACCCATTATAACTATTTTAAATCAAGGTGTTTTACCTGTTCCAATTGAAGGAACTGACCGGTCCACCGGTCCTGTGGAGAAACCTTCTGCAGAAAAAGGAGGGAAAAGAAAACGAGCGGATGGGGCAGGAGCCGATTGCAGATTAAGGGGTCATTCGCCAAGGGGGAAAAGAACTAAGAAAATCGCCTCAGTTGGCAATACCTCAAGGAACCAGTTGGGGGGAGGGAGAGGAAATGAACTAAATGTTTCGGCTATTAATGTTGACAACAAAGTAGATAAATTTGGTAAAATCGTACAAGAGGCCTTGACTCCCATTTTGGTCAGACTAGCTAGCATTGAACAACAGCTCGCCCGAGTCCTAATGGGTGTAGGTAATAACCCGGAATGCAAAAACCAGACTGACAACATCACTAGCATAAGAAGCTCTGATGTAAACACCATTATTTCTAGTGTCCCGTTAAGCAGATTGAATCCCACAAGTATAACATCTACTGTAAAAGAACGGGCTCCTCTCACAGATATAGCGCCTACTAATGTTGGCAATAATACTGCGGTCTTGGTAACCCAAGACCCAATCATGGTTAGGAACACCGACAGGAATAATATGAGTCTGGGGCAAGGGGACACTAATTATCCTAAGCTACCCATAACAGAAAGGGCCGGTCTGCCACAAGATTACACACATATAAATGGGACTGGTCGAGATAATAGGGGCGGGAGGGGCGCTAAAAGTGTGTTGAATTTGCCACCACAATGCACACCGTATACTCTGATCCTGAAGGGGGTTCCCTGCCTGGCAGCCGGCCAGGAAGAAACCTGTCGAAGTCTTATCAATAAATCAGCTCACTGGTGCTTTAAGAAAATCTCATCGAAGATAAACTGGTCGGAAAATATTATTATGGCCAGGCGAGTGAGTTGGCTGGGTCACACGATCAAAAGTGGGGGCGGGGATTGCGTTGTACTCAATTTTAACAATGCATGGTGTGTACATTTTGCACTAACGCACTTTCAAAGCTCACATGACGACTCTATAGAGGCTTACCCGTTGGGTTTTTTCTATCCCCGCAATCTGAATATCAGGTGAGGAAAAACTTGTCACGGATGGGCCCTAGCATAAATACGGTTATACAGCCACCTTCTTTCAGCCATCACAATCGTTTTGATGTCCTTTCAGGGCTGTCAGAAATTGACTGACTAACTGGGTGTTTCAGCCTTCAAGCAGCATCGGCGATAGCAGGACTGACTTTTATAGCTCAGGGGATTGGAGTTCACACAGATGTACTCACTAATAGGGATACTGTTGTTCCCCCTGAAATCTGCGCCCCAAAATTAATCACTAATGTGAATAACTGGGATAATTGTGAGAAATTCCCCCGTCCACACAATTTATCCTTAAGTGATACCCCGACTAGGGAGGCCTTTGGGCCCCCCACTATTATAGTCGATCAAGATTTAAATAATGAAGCTATGGGGCTGGAAAATGATGGTCATCAAAAGTCTTTCCTTAAATTAATTTCATGGAATATAGCAGGAATTGGCTCCAAACTGTCCGATGAGTCTTGGTTAACGTATATCAAAGGATTTGACATCATCTGTCTCCAGGAGACATGGTACACGAAGGACATTGCATTGAATGGTTACTGCTCCTACACAGTTAATGCAACCCCCTCGTCTTCAGGGAGGGCTAATGGAGGGTTGGCAATGCTAATTTCAGTAAAATATGAAGCTATAAAAGTCACTGTTGCTGGTACATCCCCCTGGTTTAAATTAGTTGTGATTTCCAATTTGTTACAAGTCGAGTTACTAGTGGTGAACTGGTATTATAATATTTTTAATCACAACCTTTGCCAAGTTATTGAGGCTCTACAGTCAGAAATTAATATACTTTCAGAGAAGTGGCAACCCCTTTGTATTCTCTGGGTTGGAGATTTCAACTACTCAATCTGCCCATATAGCTCTGGTCATGCCTGCGGATTGTTAAGCATGGTGGGGCAGCCCCATGCGCATTTTAATCATACCCCCCAGGGAGAGGCTCTAAATTCTATTATTGTGGAGAATGATTTGGGCCTTATTAATGATTTAGTTAGTAGCCCCTTAATACAGTGCCCCACCTATGTGGGTGGAGGTAGGGAGAGTATTATTGATTTTATGTTCATAACACGAAAGTTCCTGCAACTTATTGGTGACTTCGAGGTGGAACCAAATAGTGCGAACCCCCTTACAGCGTCCATCAGTATAATAGCTCAGCCGGGCATTGTTGTTGGTTACAAAGTTTCTCTTAATTCTAACAAAGGGGTAAGACTTAGGGGCCGATTCCGATTCGGGCCGGAAATCTCTCCGACCGAGCCGGACCCGGAGAGATTTCCGACCGAATCGGACTCTAGCAGTCCGACCGAACGAGTACGATGCGCACGTATGCTATCGGACTCGATTCGGTCGGACTCCCATTGAAGTCAATGGGAGCCAGTCGTACGACGCGTACACGGGCTCCCATTGACTCAATGGGCATGACGTGAACAAGGGCGCCCCCTACAGCGTGTTCGCGTCGATGCGGGTCGCACCGTACATGCACGTGCACGTGTAGGGGGGACCCATGGGTCCCCCCTGTGTGCGACTCGCACGCCTACGCTTCCAGGGGGGTCCGACACGGACCCCCAAAGTGCGGCTCCGACAGCTCCTTGGAGCCGGACTGCGCGAGTCGGTCGGAGCGGTCGCGATGCGCATCGTACTTACCCGGCCGGGGAACGTCTCCATAGCGCGGTGCGAGTCGTCCCCGTGCGAGTCGGTCGGAGCGGTCGGGTCCTGCGTACGAGTCGGTCGGAGATTTCGCGAGCGCACGCATCGTACTAGCTCGCCCGGACGCACGTACGATTCGGTCGGGAAATAGGGCTCGGAATCGGATCCGGTAAAGCCGAATCCGATTCGGAGCCCTACCGGCCGAGATCGGAATCGGCCCCTAAAATGGAATAAAGAAAAACCTATTGAGTTTGAAGCTAAAACTGTTAGATCAAATTATGACTCTATTATGAAGTGCTTAGCCCATGACTTGCCCCCAGCTGAGATTATTCAGGAATTCCAACTGATCTGTTCGGATGTAGCCAAAAACTTGACTAAAACAATTAAGGCGAAGGATCATCCGGAGATAAGGTGTTTTAATGCGGAATGTACAAGAGCGCATAAAATTTTAAAACTGCCATTGCACGCACACCCCCGAGATAGGGCTCAGATTAAACATGCTCGGAAGGTTTACAAAGATACAGTGAAACAGAGGAAAGAAGAATTGAGGCGCTCAGCCTGGGATGATCTGGAAAGAGCAAGTACCCTTAAGGACTCAAAATGCTTCTGAGAAGTCATAAATCGCCCTTTATTTAATGAGGAGTTGGGCAGGATGGATTCCCTGATTCTGGGGGATGTTTGGGAATCCCATTATGCGGCCATATTTAATCCAAAAGGCCGCCTACATGAGGTTCCCAGTTAGGTTCTGCCCCAAGACCTAACCTCGGCCTGTCACCTAAGTGCGTCAATTTCAGTAGTTGAGGTTGAGGAAGCCATAGCTAAAGGAATTAGCATGAAAGCCCCCGGCCCGGATGGAGTGCCACTGGATCTTTTTAAAATCAATCCTAATCTGTGGGCTCCATTACTGACCAATATGTTTAAAGCAGTAGTGGCCGGCCCTAACCCGGTATCTTGGAAGGAGGCTACAGTGGTCCCAGTGTTTAAAAAAGGTAACAGGTGTGACCCTTCCTGCTATAGGCCAATCTCCCTTATTGATGCCACAGTAAAATTGTTGGGAAGGGTTGTTCTTGCTAGATTAGAAACCTGGGCGACAGACACAGGGGTGATTGCAAGATCACAGTATGGCTTCAGGAGGGGCATGGGTACTGTCGAACAGTGCCTCAACTTGTCTCTGATTATGGGCAAGTACATGAAGGCCAGGAGGGACTCTATCCATCTGGCCTTCAGGGACTTGTCCAGTGCTTTTGATACTGTTAATCGGGACAAGCTGTGGGCGCTGATGGGGAAAATGGGAGTTGAGGAACCCCTAGTTTCTCTTCTCCGCAGGCTCCACGCCTCCACATCTGTAAGCATTAGATATGGCGACAATGGTGAAAAAACTAGGCCTATCACATCGACAGAGGGTGTCCGGCAGGGATGCATCCTAGCTCCTTTTCTTTTCATAATTTACACCAATGGTCTTGATGCTTTCCTGTCAGAAAAAGATCTTGACTGTCCACGTATTGGGGGCACCCGGGTCCCGCTTCTTTCCTACGCGAATGATACTGTCCTAATGGCCCTAACAGCAAATGGCCTTCAAAAATCTCTTGATGCATTTTCTGATTTTATGTTATCACTGGATCTAAAGGTTAATTTTATGAAATCTTATGTTATGGTCTGTGGGCCTAAAACGACTAAAACTAGAAACTATGCCGTTGGCCCAAAGAGGATTGATAAAATGAATAATTTTAATTATTTAGGGAACATTTTTAATAATAAGCTGAATTGGGATTCGATTGTCACCACAAGGATGCACAACGCAGGAAGGGTGGTTGAGTGACTTTTTCGTTTTGCATCCAAACTAGGGCACAAACCGGTGACCGAACTGGTTAGACTTTATAAAGCCAAATGCGTTCCTGTGGTAACATATGGTGCAGGTGTCTGGGGGTATCATAACAGTCGCCAGTCGCAAATCATGGAAAATAAATTCATCAAAATGTTACTGATGTCTCCAAATAGTGCCCCTACAAGCTTTTGTCATCGCGAGGTGGGGCTTGACTTTGTAGAAGATTGTATAAACATTGCCCCCTTACTTTTATGGGCCAAAATTTGGTTATCGGAAGAACTGGCATTCACCAGAGAGATTATTAAAGATTGCCTTAACCTTGATAGCGCATTAACTATCCCCTGGCTACGATTTGTCAGGGATAACTTTCACAAGTTAGGCCTGGGACATTATTTTGATTGCCCAGTCAGTATCCATGAGAATGTGAAAAGGATCATAAAAGAGGTGCACTCTGCAAGGGCAAACATCCGCCGCTCTCAACCTGAGGTAGCAGGTGGGAAACTATGCAGGACCATATTGTGGCTCTTTTTTCGCAGCTCTACAAGGAAGATATTATTCCCGACGCACAAAAGTTAAGAAGCTGGCTTAGCTCGCTTGGCCTCCCCGTTTCGAATGAGGAAGGGGGAAAAATGATGGAAGCCCCAATAACCCAAGAAGAGATTATGGGAGCAATTAAACGATCCAAAAATGGGAAGGCTGCGGGGTTGGATGCTATTCCCTCAGAAGTATATAAAATGGTAATAGAGGAAGTAGTGCCTGTCTGGGAAAGCTTGTTTAATAAGATATACATGGGTGAGGCGCAGGTCCCAGAATCATGGAGGGAGGCCTCTATAGTTCTGATATTAAAACCTGCAAAGGACCCGGCTAAAGCAGAATCCTATCGGCCGATATCCCTGCTGAATGCAGACTATAAGATCTTTGTCAGTATTTTAGCAGGGAGGGTGTCCAGAGTTGCTCCTCAGCTCATACATGAAGACCAGAAGGGGTTCATCCCCGGGAGACAGATGCATGAATTGACCCAGCAGTTAATAGGGTGCATAGATATAGCAACATCAAGGTTGGTCCCCTTGGCGGCAGTTACATTGGATGCCGCCAAGGCTTTTGACCGTGTCTGCTGGGAGTATTTATGGGCAGTGATGGAGATCATGGGGTTTGGGCCTCATCTTATAACTACACTAAAAGCCCTATATCATCGTTCCACAGCTAGGATACTTCTTAATGGTGCTCTTACTAGGAGTTTCATGATTCTTAGAGGAACGAGACAGGGCTGCCCCATCTCCCCTTTACTGTTCAATATATATATTGAACCATTTGCCCAGATGTTGCGTCAAGATGAACAGGTCATGGCCTTCAGTACAGGAGCATTTGAAAAGAAAATCGCTCTATATGCGGATGATCTTATAATTTATACAGCAGATCCCGCCATTACAATTCCGAGAGTAGAGCTATCAGCAGAAGAATACGGGGCCTTTTCAGGATACTTGGTGAACAAGGAGAAAACCGGGATTATGTGTTGGAATATCCCAGACTGGAGGGGGAGTTTCCAGAGAGAGATTAGGTATTTGGGAATTTGCTTCGTTAACTCATTACAGGATATCCCCCAGCATAATTTAGAGAGGGTTGCAAAGGATATCGACAAATCACTAATGAGATGGAAGAACCTTCCACTAACATTATATGGAAGGGTAAATTTAATTAAAATGGTGTTACTGCCTAAGTTGACATTTCTTTTTAATTGTATACCTCTCACCTTTCCAAGAGGCCTAATTGATAAAATACAGGGCAAATTGGGTAGTTTTGTCAGGGCGGATAGGGGAGCACGTATGTCATGGAAGAAATTGCGGCGTAAATTGGTAGGAGGGCTGGCATTACTGGACCTAAGGCTATATTGCATGGCATTTCAGTTTAAGAACTGTAGAGCTCTTTTAGGTACACCAGGGCCCCGGGTATGGGGTGGTTTGCTAGAGGAGATGGTCAAGGAGTGGGGTGAGAAAGGGTTTTTATACAAACTTGGGGCAAAGAAATTTTTATTGTATTTTTTAAGTGTCTAGTTCAAGATTGAATCTTAAGGATTGTACTCTTTTATCCTATTTTTATCCTTTTCTTAATAATTGAATTGTATGAATTGCTTCCAATGTTGTTTGTAAAAAGGTCATGGTAATTATAAACTGCACTGTTGATTTTATGTACTTTTAGGGTTTTTCTTCTGAAACTGAATAAAGTTACTTTGACTTGACTTGACTTGATACAAAAACACAATAAAAAATGAAAATCTCTGGCCAACATTTTTTTTACGGAGGTATATCAAGGGGCCAGACTACCATCTAATCTTATGGACAGTAACCAACTGACTCTTATAGATGCTGAAAGGAAGGCCCACATACCCCCACAGCATCCATTGCACCACTAAAGAGAGGACGAGCCTCTGCAGACTATTTAGAAGAGCATGCACCAGGATGTATTAGACAGATTTTCAGAATTGAATGTCAAATTATTGAGGTTAATAATATCAACCTACAAACATGTTGTTACAATAATTATAAGAAGGGAAATATAGAGGTACTATTCTTAACTCCACACCTACTTACCTTGCTGATATGTTGCTTGTAAATTCTATGGAGTCAGTTTTTATACAAAATCAATCTTGATATTTTGATAGAACACCATTCTGACAGTTTGCAAACCTTGATTTGTTGGAAGCAATTAATCACATGTTTTGAAGAATACAAATAAATAATGTACAGACGTGTTAAAATATGAAGCAAACTAACCTGCTATAGGCGGGCTCACCAAATAAGGTATGGCATGAAGAAAGAAGATCACACCAAGAGCTGATGACAAGTAAGTCGTTCCTACAACGTCAGCAGCCACCACAGGAATTAGTGCCACGTAGGCCCCATCAAAGTAGCCAAAAGTCACTGAGAAAGGGACAAGCAGTGCAAAGCTTTGTAGAATTGGAAGAAAGAGGCACGACAGTCCATCGAGTCCCACAGCAATGAGATAGCAAATAAGTCGATACTTCTTTAGAAACCTGTGAATAAAAAACATAAGCAGGGTAGGCATTGTGGCTAATACTGACATTTCTATCTACCAGGGAGAGATGTAACTTAGGCACCAATGTGATACAGGCAAAGTAGAAATGTAAAATGTGATGGCATTAGAATTTATTTTCCATTCTGAGACAGCTACATATAATTGCCTTTAAAACAAAATGTGAAACTAGGACACTTGCTTTTATACCCTTTTTGTGAGCAAGTAAGGAATGGGCCTTTGTTTATTTGTTTTACAGACCAACCAACCCGAAACTACTTTGGGGTCTTGATTTTGCAAAACAAAGGAAAATGCTGACTGGCCATCATGACATGAAGGCCAGTTGGCATTACTGTTTTGACAAAAATGATCTGGCCATGTTGGCCGGGGCATCTTTGCTAAAATAAACCTTACCATCCCTATGGAGTTCTCTACTTATGGCAGGATGCCCAACAGCATTTAATTGGCATTGGTGCCCCCCTGACGAGATTTTAACCAAAACCAGCTGTAGGGATATTAGTCATATCCTTCATGGGCTACGGGTACACACTTTTTACTGAGTCCCTTTAAACAGAATCACCCGACAGAATGGAATCCTCCATGCAGCAGTGCACTTCCTAAAACAAAACAAAATATCTGACGATCTTAGCAGAGCACTCTTGTCTCTGAATTGCTGCCTATTGAGGCCCAATGCATACTTTAGAAGTTCATTACTTATGCACAACTCTCTCCGCCTTAACTCTCCTAAATACCTCACATAAAAACTGAGATTGACCTGAAATTCTAGATTACTCAGAAGGACAAACTCCTGCTCGACACTCCTCACTTCAATTAAATTGTATGCAAGCCAGATCCTTTCAAGAACACCCAAACAAACCCTACACATCATGAAAGACTCCAATTGTAATGTTTTCAAGAACTTCTTAAAAAGCCTGCTCATAAAAAGTAATATGGCATCAGAATATCTTTGACTTATTTTGTAGGATTTCTCGCCCTCTGTTCATACATGTACTTTGACTGATGACTTAAATCTAGATTTTGATTGATGGCATCCATTTTGTACACTCCTATGTGCAAGAGAAATGTAGAGTTTTGGCTCACCACCCATCATATGTACTGGCTGAACAAAGGCATTTCAGTTTCGTTTCAATCGTTGCTACTGTCAGCCGGTGATAGCGGTATGCCAACCCTCTTTTCTGCTGTCCATTTCTATTTGTGCCGAATATGAGTTCAATCTATGCCAGTTTCTTGACCCTAATCATAAACCAAAGTACGATGCGAAGACAAACAGTAAATTAATGAGGATAGAGACAGCTTATCACAGCCTTTTCTAAGAATGGGTGTCTGTACGGAGAAGAAAAGCACCTAGAAATGCTTTCCATGTACTGTGCTCTATAAGTGTTTTTAACTGATTTCAAAGGCCATATGCTACCCAGATCCGCTGCCCCATACCCCAGACGGTCGCTTCTTTATGAAGGACAGTCATACTTTTGATAAAAGTAGATCTACTCATGTATTGGATACGGTTATTCTTGCAAACTGGGGAAAGTCCACTATGCATTGTTCCTTTTTAGGTCGAGCCTGAGCAGCGCATGCGCTGCTCTGCGAGGCATGCTGTATTGGAGTATGTACTTGAAGCCCCGCCCACTCTCCACCCATATTTGTCAGTGGTTTGGGTCATTGTCATTCATAAATGCTGGCTTCTGATTGGTTAATAGGCTTGTTAGTCCCGCCTTAGTACCGCCTTGTCTTCATTTGTAACCTCCCATGAAGACACCCCCTGTTACATGTGTTGTTACTCGTATACTTTAATTAGAGCTTGGGAGCACTATTTTCTTAACTGGCTTTCTTCTGCGTGCTGTTGCAGGCAGGACACGCTCGCTCTATCTCTCACAACATTTTTAAAAAAATTTAAACAGCACGGCTGCCTCAGCTGGGATAATGGCGGACGTGCTTTTCTTTTGTTCATTGTTTTTATTTTTGACAGCGGGCCATGCCCGCTTTCCCTTTCATAATAGCGTGCACACCGCGCTAAACATGTAAAGTGGTGGCCGCGTTTTTGTTTTCTTATGTGCAGCTCGGCAAAAAAAACTTTACAAAGATTGATTTTATACTTTTTAACAGCGAGGCATACAGCACTTTCACTTTCATTGTATCGGACGCGCTCTGTGCCTTCCAGCACTGCTGCGTCCCCGGACTCACTTGACACCCCCTGACCCCGCCCCCACTACTCAGCAGCAGAACCCAGAAGCAGCGGTGCCACCGGTCACAAACGCCATAGCGGCCGGCAGTGGCAAGGTAACTGGCACGGGAATCATCGAAAGGCCCTTTAAATGCAGCATGTGCGTGTGAAGAAGCATTTCACCAGCTTGTTGTTGATTGTTACTTTCTGCCACTGCTTGCATTTGTGTCCTTGCCTTTACCTAGAGTTGGGCTTCTTTCGGTAGGACTCGAGCATGTTTGGGCATCTTTCCAAGGCTATTCCTGCTTGCTTTGGATTCGATGCCTGGTGGACACACACACAACAACGCACGCACACAGGATCTCTTTGTTTAAAAGTAATTCAATTTGATAGCTGTGGTGTATCATATGCGTCCAATGTGCATGTTTGATCGCACTAGTGAAATGGTAAATTCGGTGATTTGCAACATTGTTCTTCCACTTTTGATGTGAACATTTTTAGGTTAATGAACTCATTTAAAAGGGCGTTGTGTCTCCTGGAGGCGGGGTGATTACAGTGTGGAGGCAGTGAAGTATGAGGTGAAAGGGCCACCTATGCTGGGAACTGTTTACATTTACACGCTTTGGCACTCCCTGTTGTGTCACCTTTTCACATTCAGAGGCATTAATTCACAGTCATTAAAGTGTGCATATCATTATCCGCCGTGTCCCGGCCAGCTGCGGAAGAAAGGTAAGTCAACTCGTGAACAATCTGCATTGTAAAGTAGTTCCTTGCCAGCTATGATAATTGCATACATTACTGTTAGAACACATGGATAACGTGCATGACCCCCTGCCCCACTCACCGATTAAATGTTACCATTTACAAGCTGGCTCCTCTTTGTATATTGATGTGGAGACGTGCATCATTCACACACACACAAACCCACACACACACACACACTGTGCTTTTTCATACCAGTTGCTCTGGGTTGCCATCAGTTTACCACAGTGCTGTGGGAACATTAACTATTAAGCTTAACTTACCAGCTATGGCTACTGGCAATGTGTATCCTTAGCATGTTAAGACACCTCATGCACAAATCATATCAACTCTGAGTGTATTCTTTAAGGCAGGCTAGATGATGGTATCATACTGGAAAGCAAGATTAGATGGTTAACGCGCTTAATACAGAGAGCTGTTTTGAAAAAGATGGTCACAAGTTAGACTCTTTATAAAATATATCTTAGAGAGTTAAGTTGCTTGTGGCAGAACACTGAATCTACAGGGCATGTGTTTGAAAGCTAAAAACATAGCTCAGAAAGCGGTCCATCATGGTGGACGCGACTTAGCCTGGCTCCCGTAGCCCGAAAATCATCCTGCATAATCCTGCCGGCTATCGGCAAACAGCTATCCTGAATCGGACACTCCTGAAGCTGCCTGGCCCCTGGGAAACAATCCGGCTCCATTACAGCCACTGCAGCGCCCAGAGACAATAGAACCGCTGTGCCAAGGATCGGAGGCGGTGTGGACCGCGCTGGCTGCGTGCGCGGCACGGGAGACGAGGCCGTGAGCCTAGTGGTGCAAAGACCTGAGCCTGCCGGGAAGCGGAGGCGCCGGACCTCTGTGGCTGAGGAGGTGAGCTGCGACTCCAAACACAGCAGCCCCACAGGAAATCGGAGGCTGCTACTCGGGGCGGCTCCTCCCCGGTAGCGGTGCTCACCAGGTTCGGCTGGAGCACCCAGCTTGAGTGCGGGAGTGACGCAGCCTGGGCTGTGGGCCGCAACGACTGAGGTGAAGGGCGTAGCTGGCCCACCGCGCAGCAGATATGGGGAACCGATAAAGCAGCTGCCTTACGCCAGAAGGAACTCAGGTGAGGAGCTAATATCCTTTGCGTGCCTGTGGACATCTCCTGTGCTGCCGGCAGATGGGGCTGGATTGTGCACCGCATTAGTTAAAGCATGGCAACTGACATCTCGAGGTACACCTACGAGAACCCTTCTTACGTGGGGAGGCCCAGTCGGGAGAGACGGAAGGTGCGCAACTTAGACAGTGAGGGACAAGCACTACAGCGCTATCCGGCAAGTCAAATTGGCCTGCGGGGGGAGGAGAACTAACATAACGCCTCCAAAGGGACACAAATTCCAAGTGTGAAACCTATATGCCTCACTACGATCCCCACTGGGCCTTCAGTGGAGCAAGAAGAGACCAAGGGTAGTGCCCGTTAGAGGTGGGGGTGTCACCTCATCTGCGGAGGCGACCGGGCTAGGCCCCGGTGCGGTTTGTAGGTGCAGGGGACCCCCTGAACTGCACGCCCCCTGACATTAGGACTTGGCACTCTATAATAAACCAATAATAATCTGCGCCGCCCTTGGCGAGTCCATATCATACACCCAGCATGTCTAAAAGCCAGTCAACTGGTCCTGCAACGAAGCAAAGTACGATGGATAAATTCACAAGTGGAAGCACTAGCTCTACCATCGCGGGCAACAATCCCAGAACAACACCAGATACCGCCACAATCCTCGCTGCGATAACGCAATCACGTGACGTGCAGGATGCCAAAATTCGTGCAGTGGGAGCAGATGTTATGCTGCTGCGACAGGACTTACATAACGTTGTGGAGCGTGTAACACAGGCCGAGACTAGGATCTTGGGGCAGAAGATACCATCACTGTGCTGCAGAGACAAGTTACTACACTTGAAACACTCACATGAGGTCTTGCCACACAGGTGGAGGGCGCGGAAGGGAGGGCCCGCCGTAACAACTTACGCTTTGTGGGATTTCCAGATGGTTGTGAGGGCTCTGACATGTGCATGTTCCTGGAACATGGGCTCAAATCCTGGATCCCGGATGGGAAGCTGTCTCCCTGCTTTATTCTGGAGCGAGCCCACCGAGCCCTTGCTTCCAAGCCTCACCTGGGCTCTCGTCCTCGACCAGTCATTGCTCGGATCCTAAATTATCACGACAGAGATATCATCCTGTGACAAGCCCGGATGCAGAAGTCTCTCACCTTTGAATCTCATTCAATAAGGATTTTCCCGGTCTATACCAAACTGGTACAGCAGCCGAGACAATCCTTCACGGCTGCGAAATCACGCCTACGGGAACTGCAAATCTCATACATGCTGCTCTTTCCGGCTCATCTCTGAATTAGTTATAAGAATAGTACTATGTTCTTCGATACTCCTGAAGAGGTCTTTCAATGGGCAGATTTGTTTCTTGAGGTGTTGGGGTGGGTTAGGGCGGGAGAGGAAGGGGGGATTGAGCTACAGTTTTTAGAGATGTTGTATTTTAAGGTTCTAAAGTGCCTGCATTACATTGTCTTCTCCTGGTTCTTGTGTCATGCACCTCGCAACCTTGTAGGCCGCACAACATGTCAACACATCTAAGCAACCCAAATCTAATAGGGGAAATCAAGGTGGTCACCTGGAATGTTAGAGGTCTCCTTGATGAGATCAAATGTGGGGCTGTCCTTAGGCATGCAAAATGTTTGGGGGTGGATGTCTTGCTACTACAAGAAACACAACTGATGGAGTCTAAAGTCCCATGTCTGGCCCGCTATGGCTACATATATGTTTTCCATTCCGGCTTCACAAGTGGCTCCAGAGGAGTGGCTGTCCTGATCCACTGCAGATTGTTATTCACGTATTTTCGCACATGGGCAGACACTTTTGGCAGATGTCTATTCATACAGGGCATGATCAATCGAGAGTCTATAGTCCTGGGTAGCGTGTACGTACCCCTGCCAATCAGCCACATAATCACGGACCGCATCATCGATACCTGAGGATCAATACCCGACGTCCTTGCATTGATAAGGGGAGACTGGAACGATGTCATGCACCTTGACCAGGATAGATGCTGCCCCATAGCCATACAACACACACCAAGAGAGTCTCGCATCGGGCCAATGGTGAATGCTCTGGGGTGGACAGATACATGGAGGACATTATATCCAGACGCCGCTGGGTATACGTACTTCTCGGCTGTCCATGGGTCGTTCTCTAGACTTGACCATATTTTCATCACCGGGGAACACATTCATTGACTAGTCGGGTCATAAATTCTAACTAGAGGTCTATCAGATCATTCCCCAGTTCAGCTGCAGGTAGGGATAGGCCCTAGAAGGTTTCCGAGTTATTGGCAACAGTCGCCCTGGCACTTACATAACCCGAGCTATAAAACCAACCTACATAAAGCCCTGTTAGAATATTTCCTATTAAACGAGGCGACAGCAGGCTCCACCACCACCTTATGGGAAGCCATGAAGCCAACCATTCGGGGCTTCGACATTAGTCATAACACTGCTGCCAAACGCAAGAAATAGCAGACCTTAATACAACTCGAAGCCCAGATCCCACAAATGGAGCTGCAGGCACCAGAGCGTAATTGCGATCGCTCCTGTCGACAATTAGGAGCATTACAGAGAAGGTATCAGAGCATCCAGCTAGACTAAGCTAAACAAACATCACAGGCTACACAAAGCAGGATATATCAATAGGGGAACAAGTCCGGGAAACTCCTCTACAGACTATGCCAAAGCACCCTAAAACCAGAGCAGATACCTATCATTACATCACACACGGGCGAGGTGATCACCGATCCTCCACATATTGTTCAATCCTTTGCAAAGTTTTATCAAACTCTCTACACCAAGCACAAAGTCTTATCTGAATCTCAGATTGAGGCCTTCTTTCGCAACATACCACCCAGGGTGTTAACCGCAGCTGCACGAGACTCATTCGACCTGCCCATTACGCAGGAGGAATTAACCTCAGGCACTGCAGAAATGGCCTTGGGCAAATCCCCAGGACCCATGGATTCTCTAGTGAATTCTTCAACGATACTGGGTCCTCGATACCTCGCAACCCTCAATGAAGCCCACGAAAATAAATGCTTGCCCCAGACTGGAGACACGCCGAAATTGTGGTCTTCCCGAAACCGGGGCGTCTACCTGAATTATGTTCATCCTACAGGCCAATCTCTCTCTTTAAATATTGAATCTAAGATACTTGCCAAGGTTTTAGCGAATAGACTGATACCACACCTTCAAGACATGATCCAGTAAGATCAGGCAGGCTTCATGCCACACAGAGCGACCCGGCATAACATACGTCGTGTGCACAGTGATATTGCCACCATTGATAAACTGGATAGACCAGCAGCCCTCCTCCTAGTAGATATGGATAAAGCATTCGACTCCGTCAGTTGGTCTTACATGCTCACTCTATTAAGACACCTTAATATGGGGCCCAGGTACATAGCAATGTTGAGATTGCAATACATGGCTCTCACCGCATCAATTCGAGTGGCTGGGGTCACATCGGCGCAATTCCCAATACAATGCGAAACCCGACAAGGGTGCCCTCTCTCCCCCCTGCTCTTTGCCCTCGCCATAGAGCCTTGAGCCACCTGGGTGAGAAAAGACGCACTCTTCCGCGACTTTGAATGGGCCCCCGAAATCTCTGATCGAAATGCATTATATGCTGATAATATCCTGTTTCTCCTAACGGACCCTGTTGGAAAGTGGATTATTGGTAGGGGCAAATGTAGGTCTGCCACTGGCAATAAGGCCACTAACACATGATAGGACTCAGCATAGGTCTTAGAAAATTATTCCCATGCTCAACCCTTGGTAGCTTGGCTGCGAGCAGGCAGGCTTAACTTCAAAGACAGGTATGTAAAGCATTTAAAAACACCAATTCAGTAAATAATTAAGACACAACACATAATAAAAATCCAACACCAATTTATAGAAATAGGAAATATTTGTATCTTTATAATGGCACCAAAACGACAAAAATCCAATGTAGAGAACCGGAGATATGAATTTTTAAAGATGTATCACTTTATAGCACTTAGAAACATATAGCACCATGTTGGGATATCTGGTCGCGATAGACCAGCTCAAAGTCAAAGTTTCAGGCCAACCGCGATGGAGCCCTGAGCGGCTACCCCTCGCGGTAGGTCCCGGTCACAGTTTTTACCTTCGGACTTAGAAACTATTCTGGAGCTTTTTCTCGTGGGGTCCCTCGATGCTCTTCTCCAGGCTGCATTCGGTGAGGGTTCGCCGGTCTCGGATTTCTTCTACTCCCGGTCAAACTCTGGAAGTCGGACCTACGGAGCTGTTAGCGGGACGAACCTGGATGGCTTGGCCGGCTCGCGGTTGAAGGCAGGCGGCTTGGCTGACCAGGTTGAGTCACCCCCTTGGAGCTTTTTTTCAAAGTTGCTCCAAAGTTCTCCAAACTCCTGGAACTTCTTCCTGAAGGTACCCAAAGGGTCCCAAAGTGTCTCAAACTCACTCCAAGGGTCTGGAAGCTCCAAGATGGTCCTTGAAAGTTGAGGACTTCAGTTCCCATAATCCACTTGGACAAAACCCTTACAAATCCACTGGTAGTTCTCCAGGTTGAGGATCCTTGGTGGTGATGTTCCAGGTGAGCTCTGTTAACCTGTAGTTTGCAGGGAGTCCACTCTTTAGTTATTTTACAGCAAGGTAATCCACAGGGCTGTAGTTTCAGCTGGTGCAGTCTTCAGAGGGCAGGCCTTAGAATTTGCACCCCAACTTCTCAGCATGGCAACGTCTTGCTTTTTTAAGTTTCAAGCAGCAGATCTGAGGGGCTCTGCCCTTCTCAGATACTTATTCCAAGTTCTCTGGGTCATGCAGGAGGTCACTCCTGACCAATGGGAGCAGAGCAACTCCCCAAGGATATGACCACATCCTGTAGAGTGTGTCATTATTTTGTCCCAGAGTGCATCAAATCTTCCAAATTCATAATGGCTGATTTTCCAGCAGAGAGGTAAGAGCTGGCTAAACACACCCCTAGGATGGCTACTTTCCATAGACTCTCCCCCTTGCATCTGCTCATACCTTCCTTAAGCCTAGCATCTGGCTGAGGTGAAGAGTTTAGAGTTGTAAATGACACTGCTTTCTTCTCTCCTCTTTGAAGACCATGGTTTACGACTCCTCCCCCTGCTCTGGCATTCCTGTGTAGCAGCACACTGCCCTCCCAGCAGAGCTGGTTAACCCCAGGGGCTCTTTATCACCTCTTCAAGGCAGCCTGGCTAATCCACTTAACTCTGACCAATCAGGACAAACCACTGGAAGGCTGAATCTGGACTTACAAACAAGAAAGTCTTATAACTTCTTGTCTGTACATTTTAGGAGAAATTCAACAATATCATATTGTTGGATTTATCACTACCATTCTGGGAAGTCTTTGAATGGGAGTTCTATCATTCTCCTGTCAGGAGTTATTAGTTAATAACTTCTTGCCATGTTAACCTATGTGGCATGGGATTTGCAATGGGAAAAATGACTTGGGCCATTTTTCCAGCACCAGGACTTACAAAAACATATTTTATAAGTACTCCGCCTATATCTACAGGACCCCCACCCCATGGAACACCTAGGGGACGTTTTAGGGGTTCTGAATCTGTAGAAATATTGCAGATCCTCCCTCCACAGTGCTCCTAGCATCAAAGTCAATTTGGGCAGCACTTTATCACAATGTGGGGAGTAAAATGTGAAATTTCATTTAGCCCAGGGCATATAAAACTCATCTTATAAGGGTCCACCTTATAAATACCTGACCCCCCACCTCTGGGACACCTACGGGAGACCCTGGGGGTTCCTAATATGCCAAAACATTGTAGGTTATCCATTTTTAAGTGCCCCAAACACCAAAATAGAGTTTGGGCACTATTTACTTTTTAAAAGCAGTCATGGAACCCAGGGCTGCTTTTAAACTGACCTCAGGCTTCAGCAGTACACACCTGCAAGTGCAGAAAAGGCTGCTGGCCTCTAAACTGCCATGCCCTACTATATACTAGGGACTGATAGGTAGTTTCAATCCCCCTGCCCTATTATGTACTAGGGTCTTATAGGGTAGGTCATGCCAATCACAGGGGTACCCCAACCCATAGTGTACCCTAGTGTATGTAGGTGTTTTAACTGTATTCTAAGTGTTTTCAGCATAGCACTGGCCCTGGGCCTGGTTATGCAAAGCCCAGGGTCAGTCAGAGTCAGTTACCACCAGTACCAGTCAGCAAAAAGTTGGGGGGTGCCCAGGGCACAGGATGACTTTGAAACATAGCCCCCCCCCAAACGAAAGGTGATGGGTTACTAACCTACACCCTTGTAGTCCTCATCAGCTAAGTGGAAAAACCTGGAAAGTCCATCTGCATTTGCATGGGCAACCCCAGGTCTGTGTTCCACTGGAAAGTCCATTCCCTGTAGGGAAATGGATCACCTTAACAGCTTTGGATTCTCCCCTCTCATCTGCATGAGCCATCTGAGAGGCCTGTGGTCAGTTTGAACACGAAAGTGAGTCCCAAACAAATATGGTCTCACCTTTTTCAGGGACCAAACCACAGCAAAAGCCTCTCTCTCTCAATGGCACTCCACCTCTGCTCTCTGGGAAGAAGTCTCCTGCTAATAAAGGCAACTGGCTGATCAAGGCTCTCTTCATTTAGCTGTGACATCACTGCCCCAATCCCTTGCTCTGAAGCATCTGTAAGAACCACAAATTCTTTTGTGTAGTCAGGGGCCAGCAACACTGGTGCTGAACACATAGCAGCTTTCAGAGTGTCAAAAGCTTTCTGACACTCTGGGGTCCAATACACCTTTTTGGGCCTCTTCTTAGAAGTGAGTTCTGTTAGGGGCCCCACAATGGTCCCATAATTTTGAACAAACCTTCTATAATACCCTGTCAGTCCAAGGAATGCCCCGACCTGAGTCTGGGTAACAGGAGCTGCCCAATCCAAAATAGTTTGGATTTTAGCTTGGAAAGGCTGTACATGGCCCCCACCTACCAGGTGGCCCAGGTACACCACAGAACTCTGCCCTATTTGGCACTTACTTGCCTTAATAGTCAGGCCTGCCTGCTGCATGGCCTGAAGCACTTCCCTTAGGTGGCTTAAGTGATCCCCCAGGTAGAACTGTATACAGCTATATCATCCAGATAAGCTGCTCTGAACTGTTCCAACCCAGACAAGACCCTGTTCACCAACCTTTGGAAGGTGGCAGGTGCATTCTTTAAGCCAAAGGGCATTACCTTGAACTGATAATGTCCCTCTGGTGTGGAAAATGCTAACCTCTCCTTTGCTCCATCAGTGAGGGCAATCTGCCAGTAACCTGAAGTCAAATCAAAAGTACTCAGGTACTTAGCAGCCCCTAACCTGTCAATGAGCTCATCAGCTCTAGGTATAGGGTGAGCATCAGTCTTTGTGACTGCATTCAATCCTCTGTAGTCCACACAGAGCCTTAACTCCTTGGGTCCCCCCTGAGGATTAGGTTTAGGTACCAGCACCACTGGACTGGCCCATGGACTCTCAGACGGTTCAATTACCCCCAATTCCAGCATCTTAGCAACCTCAGCTTTAATGCTGGCTCTGACATGGTCAGACAACCTGTACAGTTTATTTTTGACAGGTAAGCTGTCACCAGTGTCAATTTGGTGCACACACCACTCAGTGATGCCTGGGGTCAAAGAGAACAGGCCAGCAACCTGCTCCAGCACTTGCTTACAGTCTCTGTGCTGCTGGTCTGGCAACTTGGGAGAGAGTACAACCCCCTCCACTGACCCATCTTGCACATTAGTGGAGAGGAGGTCGGGCACAGGCTCAGTTTCCTCCTCCACACCCTCATCAGTGACCAGTAACATGGTCATGTCTGCCCTGTCATGCAATCAATTCACATGCAGGACCCTATGAGGGTTCCTGGGGGTGCCAAGGTCAACCAAATAGGTAACCTCACCCTACTTTTCTATGATTGGATAGGGCCCACTCCACTTGTCATGGAGGGCCCTGGGAGCCACAGGCTCCAACACCCACACCAATTGTCCTGGAGTATACTCAGGTGTAGTAGCCTTCTGATCATACCAGTGCTTCATGAGCTCCTGGCTGGCCTCCAGTTTTCTATTTGCCTTGTACATGTACTCTGCCATTCTAGATCTCAGGCCTAGCACATAGTCAAGCACATTGTCCTTTGCTTCTTTAAGAGGCTTCTCTAAAGACTCTCTCAGCAGGCTCAATGGCCCCCTCACAGGGTGTCCAAACAACAAATCAAAGGGACTGAAACCAACCCCTTTCTGTGGCACCTCCCTGTAGGCAAACAGTAAGCATGGGAGGAGAACATCCCATTTCCTCCTGAGTTTCTCTGACAACCCATTTATCATGCCCTTCAGGGTTTTGTTGAATCTCTCAACAAGACCATTTGCTTGTGGGTGATAGGGGGTGGGGAACTTGTAGTTGACACCACCCTCATCCTACATAGCAGTCAGATAGCTGGACAGGAAGTTCGTGCCCCTATCTGATACCACCTCTTTTGGAAAACCCACTCTGGTGAACACACCAAGCAGTGTCCTAGCCACTGCAGGAGCATCAATGGTTCTAAGAGGGATTGCTTCAGGGTACCTAGTGACATGGTCTACTACCACTAAGATATACCTATTCCCTGATGCAGTAGGTGGGTCCAGGGTACCAACAATGTCCATCCCCACCCTTTCAAAAGGAACCCCAACCACTGGCAGTGGTATTAGGGGAGCCTTTGTCTTGCCCCCTGCCTGGCCACTGGCCTGACAGGTGATATAGGAGCTGCAAAACTCCTTTACCTTTTCAGACATATGGGGCCAGTAGAAATGGTTCACCAACCGGTTCCATGTCTTTGTCTGTCCCAAATGTCCTGCCAAGGGGATATCATGACCCAAAGTCAGGATGAACTCTCTGTACTTCTGGGGCACCACCAACCTCCTGGTGGCCCCCTCCTTGAGGTTTCTGGCCTCAGTATAAAGCAGTCCATCTTCTCAGTAGAGTTTGTGAAACCCACTGTCATCCACCTCCTCTTGCTTAGAAGCAATCCGCCTCAAGCTCTCAAGGGTGTCTCTGTCCCTTACTGAACTCCTCTCTGGAGGGTCCAACTGCTCCTGTCAGTTCTGCCAAATCTGACAGCTCAGGCAGGGATGGAGTCCTTCCCTCAGAGGCTAGGTCCTCCCCTTCAGGGTTAGATTCTTCCTGCACCTCTGGAGTTCCCAGGGCTGGCTCACCAGGCCCAGTACCCTTGTCCTTGGATGCTTGGCCCTTTGTTCCAGGGTCCAAGTGTCCAGCCCCTCCCTTCTGGCTAGTCTGTGACCTAGTCACAGCACATACCCACTCAGGGAGCTCCAATATTTTCATATGGAGTCCTCTCTCCACCTCTGACCACACAGAGGCTTCAAGATCATTGCCCAGTAAACACTGGACTGGGAGCACCTTTGACACAGCTACCTTCATAGGGCCTGTCACACCTCCCCATTCCAAATCCACCATAGCCATAGGATGGAGTTTGGTGGTGCTGTCTGCATAAGTCACCTGGTGAAACTCACCAGGTAACAATCTCTCTGGAGGCACCAGCTCATCCAGGACCATAGGTACACTAGCCCCAGTGTCTCTGATAGCCTCAACCTCAGTCCCATTCACTTTAGGCCTCTGCCTGTACTTGTCCATGTTTGGAGGTAAGGCAGCAAGGGTTGCAATATTCACCCCACCCAGGGACACTAAGGTTGCTTCCACCACCTGACTACCCCTCTCTGGGGCACCACTCTCCACCCCTACACTTACACTGGCAATCCCTGTGGATGGCCCCTTAGGGGGGGAGCTTCTTGGCGCAGACAGCATCTCCCTGTTTGTGCCCTGGCTGGTTACAGTCAAAGCACTTACCAACCTTTGAGGGATCAAAGAACCTACCATTCTTTCCCTGATACCCCCTCCCTTTGAATTTGGGTTGGCTCGGGGCCCCCCTCCTTGTGCAGGTTTTTGTGTGTCTTTGGAGGACTCCTTCTGGTTTTGACCTTCTTTCCCTTGGGCTTTCCTTTGGGGAGGGACCTGTCCTCCTTTCTTCTGGTCACCCCCCTGGTGCTGAATGGAAACCCGGGTTCCTACCCACTCATCAGTAGCTTCCCCCAGCTTTCTGGGGTCGGTCAGCTTAGAGTCCACTAGATACTGGCGTAACTTCTCTTCTGCACAATGAGTCAAAATATGTTCTTTCAAAAACAAATTATACAATCCCTCATATGTGTCAACTTTGTTACCAACAATCCAGCCTTCCAGTGCCTTCACTGAAACGTCCACAAAGTCTACCCAAGACTTTGAACACAATTTCTGGGTGCCTCTAAACTTCACCATGTACTGCTCTGGAGTCAGACCAAATCTCTTGACTAAGCATGCCTTCATCTGCGGGTATGATTCTGCATCCTCTCCCTTCAGGGTCAGGAGCCTATCCCTCCCAGCTACTGGAATCAACTCCCACAGGAGTGCACCCCCCAATACCTAGTGTGGACCCTACTCATTCCAAGGGCCCTCTCAAAAGCTGCTAGCCACCTGTCAATGTCATCCCCCTCAGTGTACTTGGGTACTATACCCTTGGGAAGTTTGTGATCAAGACCACCACCCCTGGACGTCTCAAAATCTTCATCATTTTCACTGCCACCATTTCTTTTCAACGCCTCCTCCCTCTCCCATCTCTTCTCAGCCAATTCCAGTTTCCTCTGCTCCAAAGCTATCAAAGCTAATTGAGCCTTAAGCTGGCTCTCTGCAAGGGACAGTGGTGGTTCCTGAGTAAGGGACCCTTCCCCCATCTGGAATCATAGGGCTAACATTAGAGGATAATGGAAGAGGCCCCATCCTCACCCTCCTCTTGGGTGAGGTTGGGGGGAACACCCTCCATCCCCCCTTGAATCTCCTCAGCTACCCCAGCCCATGCCTGTAGGGACTTAAGCAACCCTGCCTTCCTAATCTTGTTGGAAGCAGGCAGCCCCCTAAGCCTACACTGTTCCCTAAGATCAGCCATCTTGAACTGGGACAGTTTAGTCAGGTCCAGCTCCATGGTTCCCTAGTTTTGGGTCACAACAACTGGGCACAACAGACTTAGAACAATTTGGAAAAATCAAAACAATGGATTAAAAACAGTTTAGTCCAAATTCCAAAAATCAAACTCAAAAGTTTTGTTCTAAGGCAATTTAGGGGATTTTTATAATCTTAATTCACTTTCCTGAAAGGTGTACTTTTTAAACACAAGTCCTCATCCGCACCGCTGAGCACCAAATGTTGGAAAGTGGATCATTGGTAGGGGCAAATGTAGGTCTGCCACTGGCAATAAGGCCACTAACACATTATAGGACTCAGCATAGGTCTTAGAAAATTATTCCCATGCTCAACCCTTGGTAGCTTGGCTGCGAGCAGGCAGGCTTAACTTCAAAGACAGGTATGTAAAGCATTTAAAAACACCAATTCAGTAAATAATTAAGACTCAACACATAATAAAAATCCAACACCAATTTATAAAAATAGGAAATATTTTTATCTTTAAAATGACACCAAAACAACAAAAATCCAATGTAGGGAACCGAAGATATGAATTTTTAAAGATTTATCACTTTATAGCACTTAGAAACATATAGCACCATGTTGGGATATCTGGTCACGATAGACCGGCTCAAAGTCAAAGTTTCAGGCCAACCGCGATGGAGCCCTGAGCGGCTACCCCTCGCGGTAGATCCCGGTCACAGTTTTTACCTTCGGACTTAGAAACTTTTCTGGAGCTTTTTCTCGTGGGGTCCCTTGATGCTCTTCTCCAGGCTGCATTCGGTGAGGGTTCGCCAGCCTCCGTTTTCTTCTACTCCCGGTCAAACTCTGGAAGTCGGACCTACGGAGCTTTCAGCGGGACGAACCTGGATGGCTTGGCCGGCTCGCGGTTGAAGGCAGGCGGCTTGGCTGACCAGGTTGAGTCGGTCCCCCTATGGAGCTTTTTTTCAAAGTTGCTCCAAAGTTCTCCAAACTCCTGGAACTTCTTCCTGAAGTTCCCCAAAGGGTCCCAAAGTGTCTCAAACTCACTCCAAGGGTCTGGAAGCTCCAAGATGATCCTTGAAAGTTGAGGACTTCAGTTCCCATAATCCACTTGGACAAAACCCTTACAAATGCACTGGTAGTTCTCCAGGTTGAGGATCCTTGGTGGTGATGTTTCAGGTGAGCTCTGTTAACCTGTAGCTTGCAGTGAGTCCACTCTTTAGTTCCTTTACAGCAAGGTAATCCACAGGGCTGTAGTTTCAGCTGGTGCAGTCTTCAGAGGGCAGGCCTTAGAATTTGCACCCCAACTTCTCAGCATGGCAACGTCTTGCTTTCTTAAGTTTGAAGCAGCAGATCTGAGGGGCTCTGCCCTTCTCAGATACTTATTCCAAGTTCTCTGGGTCATGCAGGAGGTCACTCCTGACCAATGGTAGCGGTGCAACTCCCCAAGGATATGAC
Source organism: Calotriton arnoldi (assembly GCA_963921515.1). Taxonomy (NCBI): domain Eukaryota; kingdom Metazoa; phylum Chordata; class Amphibia; order Caudata; family Salamandridae; genus Calotriton; species Calotriton arnoldi. Next base: position 109,850 of record CAWUFW010010483.1, read on the forward strand.
CACGTCCTGTAGAGTGTGGCATTATTTTGTCCCAGAGTGCATCAAATCTTCCAAATTCATAATGACTGATTTTCCAGCAGAGAGGTAAGAGCTGGCTAAACACACCCCTAGGATGGCTACTTTCCATAGACTCTCCCCCTTGCATCTGCTCATACCTTCCTTAAGCCTAGCATCTGGCTGAGGTGAAGAGTTTAGAGTTGTAAATGACACTGCTTTCTTCTCTCCTCTTTGAAGACCATGGTTTACGACTCCTCCCTCCTTTGGAACAGCACACTGCCCTCCCAGCAGAGCTGGTTAACCCCAGGGGCTCTTTATCACCTCTTCAAGGCAGCCTGGCTAATCCACTTAACTCTGACCAATCAGGACAGACCACTGGAAGGCTGAATCTGGACTTACAAACAAGAAAGTCTTATAACTTCTTGTCTGTACATTTTAGGAGAAATTCAACAATATCACATTGTTGGATTTATCACTACCATTCTGGGAAGTCTTTGAATGGAAGTTCTATCATTCTCCTGTCAGGAGTTATTAGTTAATAACTTCTTGCCATGTTAACCTATGTGGCATGGGATTTGCAATGGGAAAAATTACTTGGGCCATTTTTCCAGCACCAGGACTTACAAAAACATATTTTATAAGTACTCCTTCTATATCTACAGGACCCCCACCCCATGGAACACCTAGGGGACGTTTTAGGGGTTCTGAATCTGTAGAAATATTGCAGATCCTCCCTCCACAGTGCTCCTACCATCAAAGTTGAATTTGGGCAGCACTTTATCACAATGTGGGGAGTGAAATGTGAAATTTCACTTAACCCAGGGCATATAAAACTCATTTTATAAAGGTTCACCTTATAAATACCTGATCCCCCACCCCTGGGACACCTAGGGGAGACCCGGGGGGTTCCTAATATGCCAAAACATTGTAGGTTATCCATTTTTAAGTGCCCCAAACACCAAAGTCGAGTTTGGGCACAATTTACTTTTTAAAAGCAGTCATGGAACCCAGGGCTGCTTTTAAACTGAACTCAAGCTTCAGCAGTACACACCTGCAAGTGCAGAAAAGGCGGCTGGCCTCTAAACTGCCATGCCCTACTATATACTAGGGACTGTTAGGTAGTTTCAATCCCCCTGCCCGATTATGTACTAGGGTCTTATAGGGTAGGTCATGCCAATCACAGGGGTACCCCAACCCATAGTGTACCTTAGTGTATGTGGGTGTTTTAACTGTATTCTAAGTGTTTTCAGCATAGCACTGGCACTGGGCCTGGTTAGGCAAAGCCCTGGGTCAGTCAGAGTCAGTTACCACCAGTACCAGTCAGCAAAACGTTGGGGGGTGCCCAGGGCACAGGATGACTTTGCAACAGAACCACACAGATAAGGCCCCAGAATACTTCAAGTAATGTGCATCAACGGTGAGACGTCAGGCCTATATATGAATGCCTCCAAATTGTTGCTTTGGCCGATAAGAGGGTCGGTGGGAAACAGCCGATGGGTGGAGGGTCTCACATTGGTGACACACAGCTTCACTTATTTGGGGGTATATGTATCTGACAATCAAACCCACTCTTGGGAGCGTAATTTAGAAGCAACGACAGAAAGAGTTAAAATAGAGCTGAAAAATTAGTCGGCCCTTCCCCTGTCCCTCTACGGAAGGTCGGCCAACTTTAAGATGGTCTCCCTACCCCGACTATTATATCAACTCCAATTGCACCAGTAACCAATCCCCGTGTCTTGGATCCGTCAAATTAACGCTATTATGGGGCATTTCCTATGGGGAGGTAGCACTGCCAGTTGTTGCTTGCGCATCTGCATGCAATCCACATATTTTGGAGGCATTCCCGCAGCTGACCTACAATCCTACCATGCAGCTGCACACCTTCAGATACTGAACGAATGGTGGTGCGGGTCTAGAGATGACCCTGCATACAAAATCAAACAATGGTTAATGGGAGAACCCCCCGAACATTCATTCCTCTATAGCAGGTCCAACCCCAAAGACCTTCCTCCGGCGACAAAAGTGGTAATTATGACTTGGCGGCAAACCCTACGCCGAATTGGCTGGTGGGGTCACCTAATGCGAGAAACTCCACTGTGGCGGAATCGCCTACTTCCACAAGTAGCAGACCTTCAGGGTTCAGAGACTGGGTTCGCATAGGCATTTCATCCCTGGGTGACATCATAAGTGGGACAGTCCTGAAATCCTTTGGGGACCTCCAAGGAGATTTATCCATGCCCCACTCTCAATTTTACAAATGCTTACAACTGCAGCATGCCCTTCATCCCTACATTAAGCACATAACAAATGTACCAGAATTCAGCCCATTAGAGGGCAAACTCCTCATGGGAGACCTGGGGGATCATAAAGTATCCAAAATCTATCAAAATTTAGTTACGAATAGCCCCACGACTATTAATACCCTAAGAGCCACGAGGGACGCCGATGTGGGGCCGATAGATGACGATGATTGGGTAGAAGCGCTCAATCACCGTGAGAGGCGGCAATCTCCACCCGACTTCGCTTTATCCAGTTCAAATATTTGCATAGGGTATATTATACCAGACTCAGACTCTGGAGGGCAGGATTGATTGCGTCACCTCATTGCCTCCGGTGTCACTCGGAAGAAGGCAATTCTTACATACAATTTGGGCATGCCCCTTCCTAGATCGTTTCTGGCGGGGGTGCTGGCCTGTCTATCAGAGGTACTGGCATGGGAACTACCAAGATCCCCCAAACTCACGCTTCTGCAGTGTATGGATGGCATAGGTGGTAGTAGATATAAACGACATCTCTTATTTTTAGGCCTCAGATTAGCAAAGCTAGATATTGCTAGACAATGGAAAGCAGAAAATTCACCCCGAGTATCACTTTGGAAAGCGGACATGGACTACATAATGGACTTGGAACTTCCGGTTTTCATTGCCCGAGGCTGCCCACAAACTTTTGGGAAATTATTTTATGTTGATCGGGGCTCAATATTCAGTCAATATCGCATTTAAGCTAACAAAAGAAAATGCTTAATTAGAATTATTCGAATCCACTAGGGGGCAGTTTCTGCATAGCAAAGTTAAATCCACTTTGCACGACATAAACCTGACACAGTAATTTACTGTTTGTTTAATCCTTACAAGTAAACCTATGATGAATTTACCATTTACCTGGGTTCTGGTCCAAATAGTTAACTTTGCTATGGGGACAGTATGTGAAAATGCATACTTCAGCAGGTAAGATAAACATTGACTACGACTTCACTGCTCAAAATTTGCTTTCAGGATAAGTGTGTGCTGTATGTGTGCTGTATTTTGGCAGTTGCAAGCTGAAAATGAGCACACAGATAAAAGTATAATAAAATGAGCATTGTAAACCCGGTTGCACATAGGGGCTCATTTATGAGAAACGAATAGTTTCTTACCTGTCGGTGTAGTTTTGCAGCTTGAAGACTTTCTGGATTCACTATGCTGTGCATTATTCCGCCATCTCGTGGTTGGGTCCGGATTCGTAGTCTTTTCTTTGTTTTTGTGTTTTTTTGTTTTTTTTTGTTAGCCCAGGTGGGCGGCGACGCCCACCATTTGGTGTCTTCGGTGACGTCGTCGCGCTTCCGGCGGAAGCTCCCACCTTTAGTAGCCATCTTCGGATTCTTTTTTCTTTTCCTCTTACAGTTTTTTGTTGTCTATGTCTTTCACCTTTAATCCTTCAATTATTCTTTGATCCCTCTAAACCTTGTATGTAGTCTAGTTGTACCCTTAACCTCCTATGTTATCTTCCTGGCGGAAGCGGGTGGGATCGCTAGTGAATCCAGAAAGTCTTCAAGCTGCAAAACTACACCGACAGGTAAGAAACTATTGGTTTTGCAGCGTGAATCTTTCTGGATTCACTATGCTGTGCATAGACTTAGTAGCGGTTTTGTTATTGCGGTGGTTGGGTGGAAGATGAGCATTGGTTGCTGAAAATGTGCTGTAAGACCTTCTGTCCTACTTGTGCCTCTTTGTTCATTTGGATATCAACACAGTAGTGTTTGGTGAACGTGTGCACGGAAGACCATGTTGCCGCTTGGCAAATGTCTTGTATAGGTGTGTTCGCTAGGAACGCAACCGTTGCTCCCTTTTTCCTTGTTGAGTGAGCCTGGGCGGCTCCTTGTAATTCTTGTCCTGCCTGCTTGTGGCAGAGTTGTATTGCTTGTGCAATCCACCGTGCAATGGTATTTTTTGTTACTGGTCGTCCCAGGAAACTGCTTGCGAAGGAAACGAAGAGTTGTTTTGTTTTCCTGCATTCCTTCGTCCTTTCTATGTAGTGCATCACTGCCCTTCTGGCGTCCAGCGTGTGTAGCGCCTTTTCTGAGGGTGTTGAAGGTTTCTGGAAGAAACTTGGTATCTGTATTGTTTGATTGATATGGAACCGCAACACCACCTTTGGCAGGAAGTGTGGGTCCGTTCTCATGACAATTCTGTCCTTGTGTATTTGCAAGTAGGGCTCTTGTAGTGTGAGAGCCTGTAGTTCACTGACTCTTCGCAGTGACGTGATAGCCACTAAGAATGCCGTTTTTAGTGTGAGCATGTGCAGTGTGATCTTGTGTATGGGTTCAAATGGTGATTTCATCAACTGTGTCAGTACAGTGTTGAGGTTCCAGCTTGGGGCTGGCATCCTTTTAGGGGGCTATTCTTTTACCCCCTTCCAGGAATCTTTTGACCACTTGGGAGGTGAAGAAGCTTTTCACCGCTTCTCCCCTGGTGTAGGCCACTATGGCTGCTAGGTGAACCCTTAGTGACGAGTAGCTCAGCCCGCTTTGTAGTAGGTGTGTTAAGTATCGCAGTACTGTCGATTCTTTTGTGACTTTTCGTTGCAGTCCCTCTGTAATGCACCATTGCGAGAACCTTTTCCACTTTGCAATGTAGCATTTTCTTGTAGTGGGTCTCCTTGCTTCTCTGAGTACTGCCATGGTGCTTGGAGGTAGCTTGAGGTGTGCGAATTCTAGGTCCTCAGGAGCCATGCTGCTAGGCTGAGGCTGTCTGGTTCTGGGTGGAGCACTTTTCCGTCTTGCATTGTGAGGAGGTCTTTCCTTCTGCTGAACCTGTGTGCTGGTTCCTGCGCCATTTCCATTATCTGTGAGAACCATTATTGTCTGGCCCACTGAGGTGCCACCAATATCAGTGTCATGCTGCTGCTCCTGCATTTGCTGAGTACCTTGTGTAACAGTGGTATCGGGGGAAAAGCGTATGCAAATTCGTTCGACCAACTTATCCATAGCGCATTCCCTAGGGACCTTTGGTCCGGTTGTCTGGATGCGTAATGTTGGCATTTTGCATTGTGGAGTGTTGCAAACAGGTCTATCCGTGGTGTTCCCCACTTTTGGAACAGCCGCTGCACCTCCTGCTGGTTGAGTTCCCATTCGTGGGATGCAGACGTCTGCCTGCTGAGTCGGTCTGCTTCCACATTGTCTATTCCTGGAAGGTGTATTGCCAGCAGGTCTATCCTTAGAGGGATGGCCCATCTCCAGATCTCTTGTGCCAGGCTTGATAGCGGTGTTGACTGTGTTCCACCCTGTTTGTTGATGTAGAACATCGTTGTTGTGTTGTCTGTTTGTATCAGCACTCGCTTCCCGTAAAGCTGCTTTTGAAAGGCTTTTAAGGCTAGGAACACCGTTTTTAGTTCTAGGAAGTTGATGTGTTTCACTGCATCTTGTTGTGACCACAGCCCCCTGACGCGGAGTCTGTCCATGTGTGCGCCCCAGCCCTGCTGTGAGGCGTCCGTTGTGATGGTCACTGTTGGAGTTGGCTGTGTGAATGGCTTCCCTTGTAATATGTTCTTTTCCTTCCACCACGCTATTTCTTGCTGCACTGCGAGTGTGACAACCACTAGATCTTCCCAACTCCCTGTCGCTTGTGACCACTGCTGCTGTATCCATTCTTGGAACGGTCTCATGTGCAGTCTGATATGTGGGACAAGGTGAATGCATGATGCCATCATTCCCATTAGTCTGCTCACCGTCCTCACTGTCAGAACTTGCCCCTTGCGGTAATGACGTGTTTCCCTCAGGAGCGCTATAGTTCTCTTGTCGCTGGGGAACACCTTGGACTGTGTGCTGTCTATTAGTGCCCCTAAGAATATTTTGATCTGCTGAGGTTCTGTTGACGATTTCTCCCAGTGTATTGAGAAACCTAGTGTGGACAGTGTTTGTATGACTTGTTCGATGTGGTCTTTGCAGAGTTTGTATGATCCTGCTTTCACAAGCCAGTCGTCGAGGTAGGGGTATACATGTATGCTCTTTCTCCGAAGGTGTGCAGCAGCTGCTGCTAGGCATTTTGTGAACACCCTTGGTGCGGACTTTAGTCCAAAGGCCAGCACTGTGAACTGGTAGTGGTCGTGGCCTATCACGAATCTTAATAGACGTTTGTGTTTGTGGTTGACGGGTATGTGCAGATATGCATCTTTCAAGTCTAAGGTCGCCATGTAATCCCCTTCTTGGATTTGGGGTATTACTTCCTGAAGTGAAGTCATTTTGAATTTTTGAGTTTTTATGAACTTGTTCAGGAATCTGAGGTCCAGTATTGGTCTTAGTGTTTCGTCTACCTTTGGCACAAGGAAGTATGTTGAGTATACTCCCTTGTTTCTTTGGTTTTTTGGGACTAGTTCTATTGCTCTTTTTTGTAGCAGCTCCTCTGCTTCTAGACGGAGGAGGGCGAGTTCCCTTGCGGGTATTGTCCGATGTCTTGGTTTTTCCCCGGCGGGTGTTTTAGGAGGTCTATGCAGTACCCGTGCTGTATGGTGTTTAGTATCCTCTTGTCCGTGGTAATTTCCCTCCATTGTGTGAGGAATTTTCCTAATCTTCCTCCCACCGGTGTTGTATGCTCGGTGGTTATTTGTTGTATGTGTGTGTTCCTCATTTTGTCCTTTTGTGGACTTCTCCTCTCCCTTGGTGTTAACTGGGGAGGGTGTGGTTTGTGTCTGGAGTCACTTTGAGGTGGGCTGCTGGCCCCCTCTTCGGGCCTGTCCCCGTCCGTACCCGCGCCCTCGAAAGGACCGTCCTCTTGGTTGGTACTGCCAATTTTGCTGCTGTTGTCCCTGCAGGTTTTGGCCCTGGTTGTTCCCCTGATATCCTTGCTGGGGTGATTGGTGTGAAGTGGTGGGTGCATTGCCCCCTCTACCACTGGGTCGCCTTGAGGGGTTTCCTCTTCTCATCCCCCTGAACTGCAGCGCTCCCATGGACCTTGCAGTTTCGTTGTCCGTTTTCAGTTGAGTTAACTTGTTGTCGACTGTTGCCCCAAACAGTTTCTCACCGTCGAAAGGTGTGTTGATGATGTTGCTCTGTACTTCTGGCTTGAAGCCGGAGATCCTGAGCCATGCGTGTCTCCTCTCAGTTACTCCTATCATCATTTGCCTGCTGGAGTTCTCTGCTGCGTCCAAAGCTGACTTTAAGCAAGTGTTAGCGATGGCCTTGCCTTCCTCCGCTAGGTAATTTGCCCTTTGTTGGTGTTCTTCTGGCAGGTGTTTAATGAGCTGACTCATTTCTGCCCAATGCTGGTACGCATGCCTGCTGATGAGGGCGTTGGAGTTGGCGATGCGCCAGTGTATGGCTGCGTTCCTCTCCACTTTTCGTCCTGTGAGGTCTATTCGCTTGCTCTCCTTGTCTGGAGGTGGGCCTGTGTTGGTGGGCACACCGGCCCTTTTCTGGCCGTTGCAGCGATAATGGAGTCTGCTGGTACTGACCCTTGGATGTACGCCGGGTCTTTTGTAGAATGTTTATATTTCTTCTCGCTTCTAGGTGTAACCGCTTTGCAGACTGCCGGTTCCCTGAAGGCCTCCCTTCCCTGGTCGAGGACGCCAGGCAACATGGGTAGGAATTGGCTCCTTGTCTGTTGAGGGAGCAGGGTTTCGAAGAGGAAACCTGCCTTTGTTTTTCTTCCTGCATTTCGACCCCATATGTCTTTGCAGCTTTCTGGACGACCTCGTTGTAGACTCCGATGTCGTCTGGCGGCGAAGGCCTCGAGGGGTAAGAGTCTACCCCTTCTTCTGGTGACTCTGCGTCGAGGTCTTGCCAGTCTATGTCTTGTACCTCCGAGGACGCCGAGTCCCGGTAAGACTGCATCTCTTCTTCGCCTTCGGCTCGAAGTAGTAGTCTTCTTCGTCCTGGTCTTCGAGTGGTTCAGGTGTTCTCGGGGGCTCGATGTATTCGGCTTCGAACTCCTCGAGCGCCTCGTGGGCTGGCTTCGATGGGATAGCGTATTGCTTCATCTTGTCGTCGAAGTCTTTTTCCGTTGCAGGATGCTCGCCATCTCTGCCTCGAGCCTCCTCTTCTTTTTCGCCATCTCGTGGGCCTTTTCGGCGTCGAGTGGTGCAGTGCTTCTCTTCGCGGTCGTCGAAACAGACGCCGGGCCTTCCTTTCTCGGTGCCGAGGCTTCCCTTTCGGAGGTGACCTTCGACGCCTTTGTTTTTCGGAAGCTTTCGCCGATTGTGAGTCCTTGTCAAAGGATCCGCTCGACTGCTTGTCCTTGGACGCTGTTGCTTTCGTCGAGGGTTTCGGCAGCAACGCTCCCTTCGAGGACTTTGCTACACTTCTAGTAGTGTCGCTAAGTGTTCTGGCTTCACTCTTTCGAGCGTCGCTTTGGTGTTTTGGGGTCGACGACTCCCTTACCTCCTTCGACGTTTTCTTATGGACCTCGACGACAGCGCAGTCCTCTGGTCCCTCAGCGATGTTGTCTTCCTCTCCGCTCGAGAGGCCCAGGTCTCGGAGCGATGGTGCTGGTCCCTGGCCCTGCATGTTGTAGTTCGCCCTTCTCTGTCTGTCTCTCACCCGGAGGGTCTTCGGGGTGAACGCCGAGCACGCGTTGCAGTCTTCGCTGATGTGGTCGAGCGGCAAGCAGAGGTTGCAGACTGGGTGCTGGTCTTTTTGGGCGTACTTGTGGTGGCAGTTTTTGCAAAACTTGAACGGAGTCTTGTCCATAACCGCGCTCAGGGAGCCCCCTGCGAGCGCATTCTCTGTAGGCGTCGAGATTTTGGTCGTGGACCTTCTACCTCGTCGTCCTTCTTGTTGTCTCCGGTACTTGTGTCGTCGTCCGGTGTCTCAGGAATCCATCCTCTGTGATGATATTTCGACTTTTCGAGATTCTTCGTCCAAAATTTCTGGAACTTCTCGGCAACGATCCAGACCCCACGGCGGAAAAAAGAATCTGAAGATGGCTACCAAAGGTAGGAGCTTCCGCCGGAAGCGCGACGACGTCACCGAAGACACCAAATGGTGGGGCGTCGCCGCCCACCTGGGCCAACAACAAAAAAAACAACAACAAAAAAACCACAAAAACAAAGAAAAGACTACGAATCCGGACCCAACCACGAGATGGCGGAATAATGCACAGCATAGTGAATCCAGAAAGATTCACGCTGCAAAAGTGAAGCAGTGGATCACAGCAGCTGCACTGCATGACAGGAAAAGGGCAGGAATCATGCGCTGGCACACTTTCGGCAGCATAGCGCCAACGCAGGCACCCTTACACCATGGTGCAAGGATGCTTGTGTTGCATGCAGAATTGTTTTTGTGCCGGAAGGGACACCTTTCCATACAAAACCAATTCTGAGAGGCATATTCCTCTTTGCAGCACACATAGAAAGAGGAAGAAACGAGGAGAAATTGAGACATTTATTTATTTATTTTTAAGATTTGTAATGCGCATGGCTGCCCCAGCAACGGGGCGTCCCAGCGCAACCAAAGACATGAGATTATAGAAGCTGAAGAGGAATTACGCCGGAAAAAGCCAGGTCTTTATGGCTTTGCGAAAGGCAAGGTGTTTCTGGATCCCTCTGATGGAGGCTGGGAGAGAGTTCCAGAGTCTGGCCGCGAGAGTTCTACAGGAGCGGCCTCCAGCTCTGGCTCTTAAGACTCGAGGAATACAAGCCAACCCTTGGGCAGCTGAACGTAGAGTGCGCCGAGGAACATAGAAGGTTAGCAAATCCCGGCGGTGCTTGTTGAGTCAGAATTTTATGAGCCACACATAGCGTTTTAAACTGGATTCTTTTTTCTACTGGCAGCCAATGTAATTTAGGTAGAGACTTAGACACTGAGCAAGATTTCGGGAGCGCCAGGAGAGTGCGGGCTGCTGCATTCTGTATTCTCTGCAGACGCCGGATACTGGACTTATTGGCGCCTAAGTAAAGAGAGTTGCCATAGTCTATTCTAGATAAAATCGTGTCCTGAACAATGGTCTGACGGATTTTTGAATCAAAGAAACCAAGTAGAGGTTTTAATCCTCGCAGGAGCCAAAGCAGGTCCCTGCTACTGATTTGGATTGAATATCAAAGGAGAGACCACTATCAATCCAAACGCCTCTTTAGGCAGGGGTGCTGGTTTTAGTCGGTCTGGCCAATATTGCTCCGACCACAAGTCACGGTCTCTCCCGAACAGCAGAATTTCTGACTTACTGGCATTCAGCTGCAGGCAGTTTGAAGCCATCCAGTCCGCGATCACCAACAAGTCCTCCTTGAATTTCACAAGGTTGTGGTTACATTTCTTAGAAAAGGCAATAACCAATTGGGTGTCGTCAGCGTACGACACCTACGACAACCCTCTACTTTTAGCCACAACCGCTAAGGGTTGAACATAAATGTTAAAAAGTAAGGGGCTCAATATTGAGCCCTGTGGCACCCCCTGTTGCAGGGCGTACTCCAGAGAGTGGAAAGGTGGCACCATGACCTGGAAGGATCTACCCTCCAAAAAAGAACGAAGCCAGGCCAGGGCCGACCGCCTAATTCCTATCTCCTGAAGACGATTTAAAAGTATCACGTGGGAGACAGTGTCGAAAGCGGCACTTAAATCCAAAAGAACTAAGGCCGCAGAATTTCCGACATCGAGGCTACCACGGATTTCTTCCGTCACTGCCAATAAAGCTGATTCGGTGCTGTGGCGAGATCTGACACCGTTTTGCGAGGGGTCTAAGATTTCATTTCGCTCGATAAACTCTGTAAGAATGGTATTTACATGCGATTCTACCGTCTTTGCCAGAAATGGCAGCTGGGATGTAGGACGGTAATTACCCGGCTCAGATGGATCCAGAGACGGTTTCTTCAGGAGAGGTATAACTTTAGCGTGCTTCCACGCAGATGGTACAGGCGCTGCGGTTAAAGATAGATTGACCAAATCCCTACTCACTGGCGTAATAAGGGTATGAAACTGACGAAAGTGAGCAGGTTTCAAAGGGTCGGCTGGAGAGCCTGATTTAATTTTCAGACAGAGGGACTCAAATTCAGTGAGAGACAACAGGGGAAAAGACGAGAGTACACTAACCACAGTGGATCCAATATTCCCATGCATTTCCACAAGGTCAGTGGTGCCAGTGACCGGTGGGAGGCTCTTATATATCTTCTCCACCTTATTCAAAAAGTAACTGGCCAGATCGTCACACTGGAGATTTGAGGTGACAGGCGAGTCAACCTTCAATCCAGAACTCTTCATAACCTTGAGCAGGGTGAAGATTGTTTTAGAGGGGTTGTTGCTCACTGAGATTTTACCAGCTATAAACTCTGCTCTGGCTCTCCGGGCCAGTTTATGATAGAGCTTAATAGACGCTCGGTATTTATTTTTTGCTTCAACATCAAAAGTGCGCCTCCAGGCGCGCTCTAGTTGTTTGCAGTGTTTTTTAGCTTTAATCGGCGAATCATTAAACCAGGGATTAGACTGCCTTTTTTTTTAACACTCAATTTGGCAGGGATGCAACTGTCCAAAACTTGCGTCAGCCAATGCTGAAAAAGCGTATTTGCATCATCAATATCAGGTGGGAGCTGAGGCTTGTGGCTTAACAGTAAATCCAAGAAATGATTTATGTCTAACTTGTGCCAAGGACGTTTTAAGACTGGTAAGGAGCAGTTCAAAGCAGGCTTTCCTTGCCACCGCAGGGAGAAAGAGATGGGAAAATGATCTGTCCAGACCACAGGGATCGGCGACAGAACCTTTAAGGAACCTAAGTTGGAAATTTCTCCTGGTTACGCCTCTCCTGGGAAGGTGTAAGATTTTGGTGTATTCCCAGGTTTACAAGTTCTTGTAAATCTGGGAATGCATCAAAATCCATGGGAGTTGCGTGGGAATACCCACGAAACACCCATGAAATGCCTTCCTAGGGTGCAGTAACGCAACGCAGCGATCTGTGCTGCGTTGCGTTACTTCTGATTTTTTAAGCCACTCAGAGCCACGCAAAGTGGCTTTGCGTGGCTTCAAAAATCTGACTAAGAGGTTTGAGTCATGCATGTACCACATTGCGTGGTGCAAATGCGACGCGAGCCTTTCATAAATATGCCCCTAAATATGTACATTAGTTTCCATACTAACTGCTGAAAAACATCCAGCATAACACAGTATATAGACATTTCTCACACTTGACACAGTAAACAATATGTTCGAAGTTAAGAACCTAACCTATGGAAAACATATCACTGCAGGGAACTGTGACATAACTAATAGACAATCAGGCCTTTTTTTGCTCCATCGTGATAATTATAAAAATCTTACAACGGAGGCAGGCCTTACACAACATTTTGAGGGGCCCATGTCACAAACTTCATGCACTGCCCCTCTGTTTTTCTGGCAGTATGAGAAACTCATTCAAAATAGAAACAATGTCCTGAGAAACATTTGAAGGCAGCTCCGGCATATTGTGCCACCTAGTGGCAGCTGCCATTAATTGCTTCGATGTGACTATATCACCAAAGCAGGCAAGGTCTTGCTTTTGTGAGTTATAAATACATTTTGTAGTGTGTGGCCCCAAAACAGCAAACAGCACCCCCCATCACTACTCCCCATGATGTCTGGTGGCAAAAAAAGATCACGTCTCCACAATTAATAATGCACCCTGTCTTACCAAAGAAATGCCCCAGACTTTAAAAGAACTGTCTGCCCATGGCGCAGCTTGACCGCTAATTGATTCTTACTAAGGCATCTGCAATAAACTGAGCACATACTTCACTGATAAATTATTTAAGACTCAAAAGTCCATCAAGCTTCCTGTTCTGGGTAGCATAGTGCAAATGTATCTCACGCAGTGTGCTTAGAGCTGTATACGCCAGCGTTGAAGGAAACTCCAAGCACCATTGAACTCATGGTGACTGAAAAAAACAAGAGCACATCGAGTTGGCCTAGCCCCTGCGGTCTTCAAGAGGGTTTGTAATGCCTCTTTTGAAGAAACTATGACAACATCTCAAAAATGGGCAACTTCCACCCATTTGCTAGCCTACTATAGTGCCATACAAAACTGGATGAGTCCGTCGTAGACCAACAACTGAGAGGGTTTCTTAAATGCAGGGACAGTGTCAGTTCCTTCATGACAGCATTCTGACCATGAAAAATCAGTGAATCTGTCCTACTAGCCATGACTGATTAACTCCACCAGGCAGCAGAAGAGGGCAGGGTCTCTGCCATTTTCCGTTTGGTTCTTTCAGTGGCCTTTGCCACCACTGACCATGTTATTTGGTTGAGGCGACTGATTGAATTGTGTGTGTGTGTGGGGGGGGGGGGGTGTTAAGGTGTTGGAACAATTTGCTTCTTTCTAACTATATGTTCTCAGCAAGTGGCAATTGACTGTCACAAACTCACACCCAAGCTGTCAGATGGGCTGTGTCACATGGTTCATGGTTGAGTCCACTGCTCTTCATTGTCCTCATGAGCCACCTGGATAAAATAATATTAAGATCTGGACTGTGCTTTTTTTGTTTATTTTTCTGGATCTGCCACAGATCAGAAGAGGATGGAACCTGTTGTCTGTGATCAGAGAGGAGCACCTCTCCCTCTTGTACCCAGGACAAGAGTGGGCTGCAATGACCTCCTTTGTGACTACCGGGTCAAACCAAACTGCAAGAGGCCTTTTTCATGAAGTGACCAGTTGACCAGTACCAAATGGACCATGACTTCACTTTGCTGGCGGCATCTCCTGGAGTAAGACCTGGCCCCTAACTGCTATCCCTGTACATGGGAGACGTTGAAGTGACCCAAAGTAGCTTCCCTAGAAACCCTGGGACTTAAAAAATATTTGCACTTGCGAGGCTTTCGAAGCAGTCTACTGGACCTTGCACTAATGGTGTCTGATTTCAATGCAACTTTCTTGGTTACAACTTCAGGCTTGCCCCACTGGGGGATTTTGGGCTTTATAAAAAAGATTAAGCCAGAAGGTAAAAACTTTGACAGTGACGAACCCGCATGATGTATCCGACCTGTGCTCCATTGCGTGCCTAAGTCTTGGTCTACCACATTCATTGACTATGATAGGTACTTAGTGGTTTTGGTGCTGTTTTTACTTAAAACATAAAAAATTCACATCTTCAGTTTCCCTTATTGGATTTCTGACTTGATTATTGTTTTGGTACTGCATAAGTAGTTTACAAAACGCCCTTAGCTAAGCCGGTCTCCTCTGTGCCATAGCTAACAGGGGTTTGAGCACAAGTGAGCTTTGTGACTTTAGGATTCAGCATGACAAGTTAGTGGTATTATTCCTTCAGGTGGGTGATCGCCAATCCCAAACTATCAACATAATAGGAAAAAATTATTTTTACTGTTTTTAACTTAAATATATATTTTTTTACTTTCCCCTTAATTTATCATAGGGAGATTCCATAGTTGGGGTGGAGCTCTCTGTATGGTATACAACTTTATCATAAATTAGTAAAAATATCTTTATGTTAAATATTAATTTAAATACATTTAAAAACTGTATTTTAGGGCGTGGCTTGCGGCCAAGCACGATGGCCGCAGCTTGAGTGAGCTCCATGGCCGAGAGAGCCCTTGTCATTAATCCGGTCACAAATCCTGCAGCTGCACGGCGCAAACGAGGTGTGCAGTAACCGGAACACCGGCGGAGCAGATATCGACATACCAGACCCCCGTGAGGCGAGTGGCGGCTGAGATCTTCGGGGTGGCGTCGGAGGGCCTGCTGGCGGGGCCACAGCTGGGGCCTCGAGTGTGCTGACTGTCCGCACCTCGGACTGGAGTGGCGGAGCCGGCCGCGACGGCGCGGAGCGGGCGGCAGAAGCTGTCACCGGAAGACCGCCGCATCTACGCCTGGATGATCGACAAGCTGGGGCCCCACTGGACATCACAAAGGACTCCCCGGTGAGCTGAGCGGCGCACGTTCGGAGGCTTTCAGGGGGACCGCGTGGCAGAGGAGCGCGCTCCGGCGCGAGTAAATGAAGGGAAGACGGGGTCTTGGAGCCGCACCACCCCCAGAGGCTTGCTGCGGTGCCCGTGATTGCCTGACGTCCCGCACCACCGGTAGCGGCTAACCGGTTCAACATCACGCTCAGCTGGGGGAGCCAAGAGGGCGGTCGGAGACGCCCGTGGGACGAGGCGGCTGGGGTGCGCCCTCCCTTCTGGATGGATCGTACCCGGTTGGATTGGAGGAGGGTACTCCAGTGCTGTGAGACTTGGGCAGCTGCCCACGACCCCGGCTGCACTACACGTCTGGCGGGACTCCGGGCACAGCCCCGGTGAAACACTCACCCCAGCCCCAGCACCTTTACCGGGTACCGCCTGACGAGTGGTGCCCCGCGCTCACACAGACCTACCTCGGGGGTGGCAAGACCGGCACCGCGCATCAGGACACGCCAGGTGCCCAGAAATTGTGGACCTCCTTGCGCCATCATTATAAGGGGCATCTTGAACAGCGCACCAGCGGTCCAGCGTTGCAAGTGGAGCGAGGGGGCAGGAAACCCGAGAGGCCGCGCGTTGCACCACATAACGTGGCCGGCGGCGGCGACTACTGCCCTCTCCCCTTATACGTCCGGTGGGGACTCTGCTGCGGAGGCCAGGATGGCAGGCCGTGGCCCACGTGGCCCACCGGCTGGAAAGTTGGATAAATTCGCCTACAACAAGGATCCGGTCAAAAAGCAGCAACCGAACATGACTCAAGTAGAGGGCCCCGCGCAGCAGACCTCGGATGCGGTCACGCTGGTGGACATCATGGCCGCCCTACAGCAGGTCCAGTCATCTATAGGTACGATCTCCACAGACATTTCTCCGATTCGGGCGGACTTCTCCAAACTGTCGGGAAGACTCACTGAGGTCGAAACCACGACTACGCTGCTCTCCACAGATACGGCCACGTTGCAAAGTCAGGTGCGACAGTTAGAGGCAGACAATAACCTCATTCTTGCCAAGCTGGATGATCAAGAAGGCCGCTCACGACGCAACAACATCCCCATCGTTGGCGTGCCGGAGAACGTGGGCGGGCCGGCCTTAGACCTCTTCGTAGAGGACCTTATTAAAACCCAGCTGCAACCCCGAGGACTGTCGAGTTTCTTCTCGGTGGAGAGGGCGCATCGTGTGCCGGGAGGTAGACCCAGGCCGGGTGCCCCCCACCCCCCAGACCAATTCTGGCATGCCTCTTCAATTTTCGAGACCGAGATGCTATTCTGCAAGCGGCAAGAATGACCCCAACGCTCCGTCTCGAGAATCATGAGATCACGCTCTACCCGGACTACACAGCTGCTGTAACTAAACAGCGACGTAGTTTTCTGGAAGTAAAGAAAGAGCTGAGAGCCAGAGAACTTAAATACTCGATGCTATTCCCGGCGAAACTGAGAGTAGAAGCGGAAGGAAAGACATGGTTCTTTGCCACACCGGAGGAAGCCCGAGACTGGCTGGACGGGTGGCGCCCAGCAGCAAAGCCCGGGAAATCGAGGACCCAGCAGCAGCGCCATCGTCCAGAGCTACAGAGGTCAAGATCCGTCGAATCCAGCGATAAAGGGGACTGAGTGAAGACGAACTACCGCTTAAGACTCACTGTCACTTACAACTCACTAAAAGACCGTCCCTCCCTACAACGCGAGGGCCCGCCGAGGCCTCAACCCACATGCAAAGACCCGATCCTGCGATGGCCGGATAAGCGGGGGGGACCACCGTATTTTCAGAACTAATGTAAGCCGTTGCAGTCGCAACATTTGTGAGGGGGCCTCCAAGGATCACAGATAGACTCTCACCCCCACGCAAGTACTAGTTCTGGGGACAAAGCACTCTGCTCAGTTGGGGTGGCGGGTAGTTGGGGGACCGCCGGGCAGGGACGCAGGGAGGGGAGGGAAAGGGGGGCAGTTCTGGGTTCTAAGTTTGTTTTGTTTTAATTCACTAGATGGCATTTACGAGGACCGACTAAGGTGGGGACCACAATCAGTTCCACACCCCTCCGTGGTTACAAGCATAGATGACACACACCAGTCCACTAGCTGACACTACAGATAGTATGTCCCAGGACCCCGAGGGGCCACCCCCTCCGTTCACAGTTCTGTCGTGGAACGTGAACGGTCTAGGAGACAAGATTAAAAGGGGACTGGTCCTTCAGTACATAAAACGCAGAGGTCCCGCGATAGCGCTCATACAAGAAACGCACTTGACGGGGTCAGCCACCAAAGCCCTGGACAGATGGGGGTACAAAATGGCAATACACTCGGAATTCACCTCAGGCTCAAGAGGGGTAGGAATCCTGGTCAATAAACTCATCCCGCTGATATGCACCGCATCCAGAGCAGATGATCGGGGGCGCTTTGCAGCACTGACATGTCAATGGGAGGGGCGGCCATACAACCTGGTCTCAGTGTACATTCCACCGACATTGCATCAGGAGACCTTCCCAGCATTGGGTACATTTTTACTATCTCTGCCACAAGGAGAGATCATTATGGGGGGAGATTTCAACGCCATAATAGACGCATCCATTGACAAACAGCCACCTAGGGGTCCCGGTGGTGCGAATCTTAAATTGACGGACTTCATTGCCGCCATAGGTCTACTCGACGTCTGGAGAACCAAACACCCGCAAGACAGACAATACACATATCACTCAGGGGTACATAATAGTCTCTCTAGGATTGACTACATATTCACGATAGCGGCTGGGTTGGAGCGGGTCAAGGAGATTCAACACCTACCCCGGGGAATATCAGACCACTCGCCTGTGTACATGGTGTTTGCATCCCACAGCACAACACGACGGCAAGTATTCCCAATCCACCCGGGTTATCTCAAAAACTGTCAGATTAATAAGGGACTATGCGCGGCCACGAAGCACTACTTCGCCGAGAACGAGCACTCTGTGTCCTCCCCCTTAACACTGTGGGAGGCTTACAAAACAGTTCTACGCAGTCAGGCGATCTCACTAATAGCTGGACACAAGAAGTCACAGAGACAACAGTTAGAGGACTTAGAACGGGAGGTGGCCGACGCAGAGGCACAATACGCGCAAGATATCACCGATGACACAACACATAAGCTAAGCTTAGCGCAGCAAGAATATAAAGCTTTTGCGTATGAGAATGCAAGGGCCAGACTCACAGCTACACAGGACGTAATTAGGAAATGGGGGACAAGGCGGGCAAGCTGCTCGCCTGGTTGGATAAAAAGGACCGGGCCAGTAGATGGATAGCCCAACTCCACTTAGACAATGGAGATATGACCTCAGATCCACAACGAATAGTGGACGCACTTGCCTCACACTACGCAGCGGTATACACACCCACAGCTACGTCTACAGTCGACGACAACATAGCCTTTCTCAAAGATATTTGCATGCCTACACTGCCACACGACACCGCTCTGGCGCTTGACGCTGAGCTAACCGCTGATGAGCTCACCCTAGCAATTGGTGCACTCCACACGGGGAAGGCCCTGGGGCCCAACGGCATCCCGGTAGAATTATACAAAAGACTGGCGACTCAACTCATGCCACACCTACTCAATATGTATAGGGCAAGTCTGGAATCAGGAGAACTCCCTAGAGACCAGCGTCTGGCGACCATAGTCACAATTCACAAAGCGGGCAAACCGCCACAAGAATGCACGTCCTACAGACCGATATCCCTAATAAATGCTGAGGCGAAAATCTTGGCCAAGGTGCTGGCAATGCAATTGCAGCCGCACCTTACCATGTTGATCCACCCGGATCAATCAGGGTTCATGCCCAATCGCAACACGGCCCTAAACCTCCGGAGGCTCCAGGGTGTCATGGCAAGACAGTCAACTATTGCGGAAGATGCAGTTATTCTCTCATTGGACGCTCGCATGGCTTTTGACATGGTCGAATGGCCCTTCCTTTTTGCCGTTCTCCGACACATAGGCTTTGGGCCTAAATTCTGCGCCTGGATACATCTTTTATATAACAAACCCCTGGCACAAGTGGTTGCGAACGGCCGTATTTCAAAGGACTTTCCCCTTGGTAAGGGAACGAGACAGGGATGCCCATTACCCCCACTCTTGTTCGCGATGGTGTTGGAGCCACTGGCGGCTTGGATACGCCAAGACCCGGTTATCAGAGGGCTTAAGTGGACCATGGGCTGGGAAGATCGCATATCGCTATATGCAGACGACGTGCTGCTCTATATGACATCCCCATCGCGATCAATTAACCGTTTATTGCATATTTGTGCGGCATACGACAAAGCTTCAGGATACACTATTAATTGGTCGAAATCCCTTCTTTATATTCTTCATGGCCCGTCACCCAGATTGCCGCGCAACTGTGAAATCCAGGTTGCAGATCAAGGTTTCATGTACCTTGGCATCTATGCCACCCCTCACGTCACCCACTTCACAGAAGAAAACCTAATGAAGCCCCTGGCCCGATTTCAGCGTGACGTAAAGCACTGGCGCTCACTACCACTCACCCTACTGGGTAGAGCGGCCCTCTTCAAAATGATGGCGCTGCCCAGATTTTTATATATACTACAAAACACCCCCTTCCAGATCCCTCCCTCCTTTTTTACACTGATAAACGCCGAAGTAACTAAACTCCTATGGGATGGAGGGTCAGCCCGAATTGCCATGAAAAAACTAGTGAAGGGATGGTATGACGGAGGAATTGCCATCCCGCATATACAAACGTACTACTGGGCAGCGCAGCTCACTGTAATAAACCAGTGGCTCCACGCGCCGCAGGAAGACCCGGCATACCGTATGGATCGACATCTCCTAGAGTCCGAAGGGATAATGGGGGCACTCTATAATAGAGCCCAGAAGGCAAGATACACGGGCCCCACGGCTCATACAATACACACTTGGCATGCGGCGCAGCGAGCTCTGGGTTGGGACAAGACGCTCACACAAGCGACACCACTGTGGGACACCCGGGCACTGGGGAGGCTTCGAAATACTAAAGGATTCCGGGAATAGGATCTGATAGGTATCTCCAGGGTTGGGGACCTGTGGAAAAACGGCACGGTCATCCCATTTGCTCGACTGCAGGCCACCTATAACCTGGCGCACACTGAAGCCTATAGATACGCGCAGATCCGACACGCATTAACGGCGGCGATCCCGACAGCCACACAATTACCGGAGGCCTCCCCACTGGAGGACAGACTCCTTACAGAGCACCTCCCCAAAAAAGCCATTTCCCTAACTTACCGGAAGATCATTAATAATCAGCAGGATCCAACGGTGGCTCTAAAAGAGAGATGGGAATTAGATCTGGGAGATCTAGATGAGGAGGACTGGCTGGCAGCTCTGGCGTCCCCAAGGGAAGCTGGAATACCCTCCACTCTAAAATTAGTACAACTCAAAATCCTACATCGCATCTATTACACGAGAACCCTGCTACATAAGCTAGGTAGGACAGATACCCCTTCCTGCCTTCGACACTGCGGTGCTGAGGGTACCTTCTGGCACACAATCTGGGACTGCTCGATTATTGCTCGCTTCTGGGGACCGTCATGCGCACAATGACACAGGTCACCGGAGTAGAGATCCCACCGGAACCAAAACGATGCTTACTTAACATCTGGGAGCCCACGGACCTAGGCCACGCAGACCAGGACTGGGTAACACTTGGCACGACATTAGCTAAACGATATATAGCACAATATTGGGGATCAGGGCTGTCCCCGTCACATCAGCAGTGGTGCCGAGATTTGGACCACACGATGGTGACGGAGAAATCGGTGTACGTCCACCGGGGCTGTCCCAAGAAATGGACGAGAATATGGGAAAAATGGAATCGGTTCTGGGGAGACATTTGTGAACCTCCCCCTGCTGAGCTGGACCCATAAGATAGTGACTGACAGGGGAAGCCTAGTGGGACAGGACAAGCATAAGAATACAAAACACAAGATAGCACCAAGGGGTGTGCGATGCTCAAATGTTGACATACCAGATGTACCACTGTTCACCTTAATTTTCAGCTTGTATTATGTACGCCATGGAATGCACCACCAATGTATCGATTGTTTATTTGATTATATCTCAAATGCCAATAAAAATATAAATAAAAAAATAAAAAAAGTTGTTAGTAATATGCTGCAAAAATGTACTATAATCAGTTTCATGTAAATCAGATTAAAAAACACTGCAGCTCAGAAAGTGTAGAAACATACTGAGATATTTGATCTTTACTCTAACGGCCTATAACGTGGAAAAAATACACTTGTTTTTCGTTGTTTAACCTACAGCTGTAATTTTACTCTGTGACATGACTTTCACAATTCAACTGTAATAAATTATTAAAATTGAAAAACAAAACAACAAAAAAACTGTATTTTAAATGTAGAACAAAATAAAAAAGCTCAACAGCACTAACTTTTAAATTAAATCTTTATCAGTGGATGAGCATGTGTGATGCTAGACTTACGGCTGTTTCTTTTTGGTAGTAGTAACTTACACCCGTAAGTTTGGCTCCCTGTTTTTTCAGGAGATGGAGACTACTTTTCTGAGTAACTTTACAATTGGATTTTGTGGATAGCCAAAGTAGTAAAGTTACTCAAAAGTGTAAGAGTAAACGTACTCATGTAGTTACCTTTGTGAATCAACCCGTAAGATTACACTTTAAGAGTACACGCATTATAACATGTTTCATTTGTTCACCTACACTGTCAATCTATTTTTTCAGCAGTTATGTGTATGGTTTTTGTTCATTTGTAAGCTGAATTCTGAGTTTTGTACATTTTAAAAGCACATTTACTTGCAGAAATCTTTAATCACATATCCTTAGTCCCATGATATATCTTTATGGTGGTTCAATTAAAAGGACTGTGTGATACGACTAATGTAATGCTGCAGAATTGGACCTGGTGTATGCAAAGAGTGCACCTTTGCTCACAGTTGTAGCATGCTGAGATAGGAAGTGAGTTCTAAATTAAACCTTGTATTTGATTTATCAGTGTTCTAGTCGGTGGATACCACGGTCTATTGAGAAACCACTGGCCATTAGATTTCTGCACTATATCATGCAATGTTGCTTGTGTTGTCTCCTTGGCTGCTACCTTTGTCCCTTCTTCTCATTCTTTCCTGATTACTCCTAGTTCTTAACCCTAAGAGTGGGACTAGAGTGGTTAATGGACTTGTCTATCCTAATTTGGCAGGATATTTCATCAACCTTGTTAATGTTAAAAATACGTTAATGCATTTAGGCCCTGATCACAATGGGCCCTGGTATCGCATTTTGGACACAAACTCCTATTTGTGCCCAAAATGGTATTACTAATGTGCAATGTGCAGCAGGAACAAATTATTATTTGCATATGGCTGGGTCTGAACTGGGGTGGCGAAGTGAGCTAAAGAACGATGATGGATTCAACCCAGATCTAATAGTGACCGGGGGTGAGTGTCTGAAAAGTTTCAACGCTCTGTCCATCATCTCATGTTTGCACTGTGCAAAAAATGGCACACTTATACCTTTGCTCCAACACCGCATTACAGACTAAAGGGCACTGATTGTGCACCACATATGAGATGGCAAACAGTCAGTACTGCCTCCCGAGGACACACTTTAGGGGATGGTATAGAAGTCACAGCAACCCTCCCTCCCGGCGGGGGGCTCAAAGATGGCTGCAGAGTAACAGAGCTCCGCCAGCCATCAGGAATATCCAACAATTATCCTTGCATACCCGGACACTGGGGTCCCAGGAAACACTGCTGCTGTAGTTGGAAAGCGCGGGCTATCGATCGAGCCCGCTATGGAAGAAATCAGGACACCCTAGCTACAGAAGTGGTGCGAGACGTCACGCGGCCTTCTATGTGCGTGGGGTGAGGCCTGCTGCTGGGCTCCCCGTCCGCGCCTCGGAGGACGACGGGCTCCCCAGACGCTGTGAGCCCTGTGCGGAACAAGAGAGGAATGTCCATAGAACGCCAGTGAGCCCAGAGACGGAATACTGCTGGTAGGATTGGCACCGGGAGCTCTGTGCGGAGGGCCGGCTGCGTGGGGAGGCCTAGGAGCGGGATCGCTTGGGGTGACGCTGCGTCCCAGGCCTGTACGGCGGTAAAGACTTATGCCAGTGATAAATGCGGCCGAAATAGCGGGCTGCCGTCGACTTGTGGCGCATCCGCCCCGCATCGCCTCTGGGCGTTGCCTCCAGTGGAGAAAGCAGGCGAGGGGTGAGCTGCAGCACCGCAGACGATAGTGCGAACGCTCTTTGGAGGACTTGTGGAGCTGCGAGGCCTACACAGGATTGATGGACAGGCCTTCTGTCGAGGCTGGCGTCTCCGGGCCCTGATGTGACACACTAAAGACATCCAAGAACTGGGCAGGTGAGGAGCCCTGTGCTCGCCGAAGCAGACTCTATATTTGGTACCTGGCACGCTCTACTGGGCTTGGGAGCGCGGAGACTGGTGCTGCGCCCAGCATAGAGGAGGTTAAGCTTCTGCCCGCGATAAAGGTGCCTGGAGGTTGAAAGGGATTCATGTGTGAAGCGTAAGAAATTTGAAGAGCCTTCCCGCGATCTCAATAGGTCACAGCAGTACCTACCTCCAACCCCCATTGCAAGAGCACATATCCCGCAGAGTACGAGGACCACTCTTAATTCTCGGAGAGCGCCAGATGTTGGAGGCTGGGTTCGCCTCACACACATGGGACTGACTCTGCGCTGACTATCTACCCGGTTTGTGACGCTGGGCTGGCTGCGTGGCCGTCTCCTGCCTGGGCCTATCTGAGTCGGCCGTGGAGAGTTGCTTCGTTGCGGAATTGGAGGCAGAGTGTGGTTGGCAAGTACTGACCCTGCCCCCCCACAAACATTGGCAAAGTTTATAAAACACAGCGGACGCTGCTGTTCGAGCAGCGCAAGTCACGGCATAGGGAGGAGGAGGCAGGCCAAGTGGGGACAGATCAGCAGACTATCTCGGAGGAATCGGAGGGAGACCTGCAACAGATATTATCAGCAATGCAAAAGAGTCTGTCCACCATTGACGCTAAGATTGACTCTCTGGCCTACAGGATGGACAGGATGTCAGAGAAGATAGACAAGCAAGCGGAACGTATAGATATGACAGAGAGGAGAGTTGCAGACATTGAAGAAGCTCAAATGGAAGCTGACAACACGCAGAAGCAGATGGGGAAGCTATTTACAACCCTACAGGAAAAAGCGGAAGATTTAGAAGCAAGATCTAGACGCAGTAATATACGAATTACTGGATTGCCTAAGACCACGCCGATGGGGAACATGGAGGTCTTCATAGAAAAGCTGCTGGTCACTTTGCTGGGACGAGATAAGTTCCCGGACATGTTCATCGTGGAGCGTGCTCATCGATCCCTGGGTCCCAGACCACCGCGGGTGCTCCACCTCGCCCAGTGATTGCGAAGCTATTGAACTATAGAGACAGAGACGCTGCACTGAAGCGGTCTAGAGAGTTGAAAGATTTGCAGTATGAAGGTTCCTCCCTCTCTCTTTTCCCTGATTTCACCTTTAAAGTTCAGGAAGCCAGGAGACAGTTTGCCCCACTGAAGCGGAAGCTGAGAGATCTTGGGCTTGATTACGTGATGCTCTATCCGGCCAGACTTAGGGTCACGATGAACGGTATGTCAAAAATATTTGTCGGCCCTAGGTCAGTACAAAAGGCCCTCAAGGACTGTAAAAAATCGGAAGGATGGGGGAACTCGACCCGGGAACAGCCGGAGGTGACCTGGAAGAATAGACGTCCTGGTTGGGTGAGATGAACCGTTTGTAAATGATAGTAAAAGGTATGTTACTGTTAATCCTCTGATCCGGATGTCACAGAGGTATCCTGGGGCTGCCCAGGGGTCTGGGCCTGTTTTTGAGAGACTGGCAATGGCCATTGGCTGTTCCATTGATGGTACATTGAGACATTAAACGAGTCTCTGTATAAGCTTGATGTTATGGCGCAGTAGTATGGAGCTGGACTATGATCACGACGCTCCACGTGTCAATGTGAGGGCTGCTTTATGGGGACTCTTCTCTTGAAGTTGGGTGGGAAATGCATAATTGAAGTTGAAACTTAGCCATCAAAGTCTAAGTTTCACAGGTGCCTTTAGAGGTTATGCCGGTAACATCCGCCCTTGAGTGTTACCCACTACCTAATTTGAAATTGGAAATAACTGTTTCACGTGCTTTGCAAATTGATATGGAATTGTTATGCGAGACTGGGAGGGGGGGTTGGAATCGATCATGTCCTGTTGGGAGTGGCATGGTGTGGGTGGGCGGGGGCATTTTTTCTTCTAGTTTGGTACTGCAGTGTAAGATACAGGTAGCGCGCAAACGATGCTTTACAGTTACGGATGTTTTTGGTGAGTGGTCTGTGTAACTTCTCATATGCGATTACCCCTGATGTGACTGTTGGACTGATCTTAGATGGCAAGTAGAGGTGCTAAAATTCGATTACTGACTTGGAATATTAGGGGTTTGAATGACCATAGAAAGCTAAGCAAGGTGGTTGCCTACTTGGTGAGACATGAGGTCGATATTGCGCTGATTCAGGAGTCCCACCTACCTGCAGGCAGTAATATGCTGGAGCTTAGAAGTCTACATGGTCATACTCACACTGCTGGTTTCACCTCCCATGCCAGGGGAGTTCTTACATGGGTTAACCCCAAATCAGGTATCAAATTGCAAGCGGTTGAAACCGACGCATCTGGCAGATATGCTATTTTCAGGTGCACAGGTAGGGGAATAGATTGTCTGATGGTCAATGTCTATGGGCCTAACTATGATTTCCCCCAGTTTTATCAAAACTTACTAGACCGCATGATAGCTGGGGGGGACTTGCCTGTCATCTGGAGTGGGGATTTCAACTGTGTGTTGGACCCCTCGCCGGACCGATTTGGAGGGTCGGCGAGACGTCCATCAGCAGCAGCCAAGGTTGTTAGTGATATAGCTGTGCAGCTGGAGCTACTGGATGTGTGGAGGAAGCATTCCCCAGGTGTGGGTGGTTTCACACATTACTCTGCCCCACATCACTTGCACACCAGAATCGATTACTGGTTTGTATCGAGAAGCCTGATTCAGCGTGTGCAGGATTGTAGGGTGCTTCCCCGTTCTTTTTCAGATCACTCCCCAATACTGCCGGATATAGATAATCTAAAGAGAAGACCTGCACCTTTTACATGGCGCTTTCCACCATTCTCATTAATGGATAGCATTTTCCGGTCTGAGCTTGCTGAAGCTATAGAGAGCTTTTTTTATATTAATATAGGATCTGAACAGAAGTTCTCTACGATCTGGGAAACGTTTAAGGTGTACATCAAGGGGATAGCCATGTCTAAGCACTCGGGTGTACTTCGCTCCTTCTGGTGGAGAAGTGTGGCTCAATGGTTAGAGCGGCAGACCCTGATGCAGAGATCTGGCCCGGGACCAGGGTTCAATTCCCGCCTCGGCGGGTCTTGGGCTCAATTTCCTCGGACCTGATAATTCTCGCCTCGGTGCCTATTCTAATCATGGGTCCCACTCTGCAACTCTGGGCAATAGCTTGCTTAGTCTCCACAACGGCCCCAACAGCGCTGGGATGCCTGGCTTCACCCTGGGGGTGCCCAGGAGTGGACATTTCACAGGGAAAAGCCAGGAAGGGTTCCACAGCGGTATGCGTACAGCGCCAGGACACCTCTTTGGGGGTATAAGTGCGCTTTACAAGTACGAATTTCATTCATTTAATTTCATTTCATTTCCATCCGTCAGCGCCTGTCACGTTTAGAAGAGAGGCTAGCTGAGCTGGAAAAGGAAGCTATAGAGAAGGACTGCCCCAGTGTTGCTGATAGTCTGAAAGAGACGCTGATCGAATACCATGAGACTGCAGATTGTGAAATAAAGCACTTGGGGAAGTATGCTGTGGCTAGAACGTATGGTGAGCATGACCGACCGGGTGCTGTGCTGGCTGCTTTGCTACGCTGCAGGAGGGAGGCAGCTAATGTGATGGAAATACCGGCAGCGGATGGAGGGTTGCTGACTGACACTACAGATATTGCAAACAAATTTAATCAATATTACACTGACATATAGTAAGAAAGTACCCACGGACGAGACGGCTATTGCAGACTACCTAGAACATGTACAGATGCCCAGGCTCCAACGAGCACAGGGAATACCTTATGAGGCCACTGGATGCGCATGAGATATCGGTGGCATTGAGCTCGTTGAGATCGGGGGGCGCGCCCGGATCGGACGGTCTCACCGTGGCATCTATAAAGAATTTAAAGATCTCCTAATACCACACTTGTGTACGCTTTTCGAAGAGATGGGTGAGGGGACGATGCCTGTCTCCATAAGAGAAGCGCTCATTGTAACTATCCTAAATCCTGGTAAACCGGTGGATGAGTGCTCGTCATTCCGACCACTATCGCTACTTAATGTTGACACTAAACTTTTTGCGAAAGTTCTGGCTAATCGCCTTGCCCCTTTGGTCCCTGGGCTGGTAGGCTCGGAACAGGCGGGGTTTGTCCCAGAGCGAAACCTGTCGTACAACCTTAGAACGGTATTTGGTGCAATACAACATATCAGACCTGAGATCAAGGCGGCGCAATATTTTTAGATGCCGAAAAGGCCTTTGACTCGGTAAAGTGGTCATTCATGTACGCTGTTCTGAGACGCATGGGTGTGGGCGATATCTTTATTCGTCTGGTGGGAGTCTTATATAGCTCTCCATCCACCCGACTATGAGTTGGTGACATCGTCACGTCCCCTATCAAAATATCGAGAGGTACACAGACAGGGATGTCCTTTATCCCCGTTACTTTACGCCTTAGTACCTGAACCGCTTGCCTGCGCTCTTAGGGAATATCATAGCCATAGAGGGATCAGGTTCCCTGAATATAATCTCATTGTGTCGGCATACGCGGATGACATGCTGCTGTATGTCAGGGACCCCGAGGTTAATCTCACCCCAATTCTGGACGAGGTGGTAAGATATGGTGATAGATCGGGCTTAAAAATTAATTGCGCGAAATCAACAATTTTTCCCTTAACTCCCGCTATGCTACCGATCGAGCTGGGCTACCCTCTGCAGTGGACAACTGAAGCAATAAGGTATCTTGGAGTCCGAGTTCATACAGATTCTGCCTTGGTGGTTAGGGACAACTATGGCAGGCTAATCTCCAGGTTAGAGTAAGATATCGAAAGATGGATTCGGCTACCTCTGTCGATACTGGGACGTATATCCCTTATGAAGATGGTAGTACTGCCCAGATTTCTGTTCCTTTTCTTAAACATACCCATTGTACTGCCTATGCATATTTTTAAGACAATTCACACGCTTCTCACAAGACTAGCCTGGCCTGGAAAACAGCCGAGGGTCACTTGGAATATCTTGACACTCCCATACTCAATTGGGGGGCTAGGGGCTCCAGATCTGGAGCTCTACTACAAGGCAGCCCAGAGCTCCCATGACTACCACTGGTTGCACGAGGAAATGTGTCCTCCGAATTTATTTATAGAAAAAGTGGCGGCGGCGCTGGAGAAATGACCTGTAATGTTGTTTCAGGCTCCGATAAGAAGAACTGGAGTCCTGGACTCCATAAACTCTGTGGTGCACGCTTGGCATAACTTGTTGAAAAGGCAGGCTGGAGCCATTTTATATTCAATCAACAATGTGGACGTACCCAGTACCTGAATAAATGACACTGGGGGCTCACAGTGCAGGAGAACCATCAGGTTCTTTTAAAAGACCCCTCACACACCAACCTAGTTGGTGTCATGCTTCATCATTGGGGTCCCAACCAGGCGGCCGAGTGCCGCCCGGTTGTGCTACGATGCCTGATTACAGCGGAGCTGGTGTAATGTGATAGTGTGATGAAGTGTGGTGCTAAATTAAAAATACCTCCGGGAATCCTTGCCTAGATATCCAAAGATTATTTAATAGTGGCGGCCCGGGGTATGGATAAAAACAGGGGGGTAGACAACCATAGGAGTATAATAGTTCGCTGTTGTCAAAAAAGACGGTCTACATGTTTCAGCCCCAGAAATAAACATAGGGGGGGCTTTCTTCAGGACCAGAGGTGAAAACAGTGAATAAAAAGTGAGTGGCAAAAATCAGGCCACGTGTCAACAAATAATCACAGCCCACACGCTAAGGTGGGAAGGAATAAAACGATGGTCGCAATTTGCGGCTCATATGTAGGAACACTCGGTTTTGGAGAAGGCAGCTGATCGGGCCCGGGAGGGGGACCGGTAGTCCCAACACTTGTGGGAGGCGGTGTGCCCTCCATCCACCTCAGTCAGGCTCCGTGGGTCCCGGGTGCATCGAGGGCACACCGCCTCCCACAAGTGTTGGGACTACCGGTCCCCCTCCCGGAGCGGAGGTGGCGCTTACGTCAACTAATTCCCCCCTTCCAACAGTTGGGAGCCCAAGTGTACTTAATGAACCCTGCCAGATTGAAAGTCATTTTAAATGAGGCCTCCCGAATCTTCTTGTCTGAGATCAAGGCTGGGGAATATTTGGGGGAAATCAAAGCAAAAAAGAGCTAGAGCTAAAATCTAGAGGATTTTCCCCCGCCCATGAGAAATCTATAAAATTACTGCTCTATTGCCTTATTCTCTTTTTCCTTTTTTTTCTTCTTTCTTGATTTGGTCAGTTTTTTATGGTATTTACTATCTGCTTCATGTGGGGTATTCACAGAAGGCTTAGACAGATCAGCCCTCGAATGTGGGTACTGCTCTCCGTTTACTTTGGTTTTTTTTTTCCTTTCCCTTTCTTCTTTGATTCTCTGTTTTTTCTTTTCTCAAAAAACTGATATAGCCGAAATTCTTTATATTTGTTCTAACAGCGAGACTTAGCGGCGAGGACCCATTTCTGACTACCATCACTCAGGGTTCTCCTGATTGCTCTAAGTTAGGGGGGGGTGGGTGTGGGAGGGAAATTGTTTCGAGATGGAGGGACTAAAGGCACTTGTCACTATTGCACTATTAATGTTTAAAGTAAATCTATACCTAAGGTTAAGTGGGCTAAAAAATGGAAAAAAGATAAAAAATGCACAAAATGGGCTAGCTAGGGTGAAGGAATTTGTAAGTTTTTTTTGCTTACAAGATGAAATTGAATGTATCTTTGATCATGTGGGGAACACAATCTGCATATTGTTTAAAATGGTCCTACTGTCCAAAATGCTTAAATGAATAACTCTAGCACCCTCGGAATTGTTCCAGTCAACATTTGCGGTTTGAATGATGCCCTGAAGAGACAGAAAGTGGCACTGGGCCTGCGCTTACTGGGGGCTGACATTGCCAGCCTCCAGGAAACGCACATTGAGGGATCGCATAAACATCTATTGAACTCATTAGGATATAGAGTCATTGGGGGAACTACACAAGGTGCAAAAATAAAAGGTGTAGGGGTCATGGTAGAAAATAGACACCCATTAAGATCTATCCGTGTGAAATCTGATCCTTTGGGAACATTGGTTATAGCGGTATGTTGCTTATCTCCAAACTCCCCTTTTACTTTGTGCTCGATCTACGGGAGTAATATGGATGACCCCGGGGTTTTTAATTGGATCACAGGAGAACTCGCCCATTGGCCCCCCCCCAATTATTATTTGTGGCGACCTTAATATTAACTTACCCTGTAATTGGAAAGCTGATGACCAATGGACCTATGTTGGCAGGAAGCCCCAAGTTTATCAAGCAATTTTAAACTTAATGCAAATCCACGGGCTTAGCGATGTGTGGGCTAGTCTAAAATCTACCCTGCCGGGTTACACATAGTTTTCAGCCCCGCATCATTCCCTAGCTAGGTTAGATTATTTTTTGGTTCCATCCCCTCTGCTCCGAGATTGCTCTATAGACACTGCCCCGCGCTTTATGTCAGACCATAACCCACTTATTTTAAACATTAGAGGACTTGGAAACTGCAGAGAAATTCCGACTTGGAGTTTTGAAAGAGCTTTATTGCATGATGCTGGATACCGAATGCACATGCAGGCATGGATCCAAGAGTTTCTCGAGTTAAACATAGGGTCAGCCTCAATTATGATGGTATGGGATGCATTAAAGGCGGGCATCCGGGGGGAGACCCTCAGGTTTTCTATAAGGAAAAAGAAAAAAGAAAAGATGCAGATTTCGGAACTCCAAGACAAGTTAAAAAAAGCAGAGGAAAAACTAACTCATGCAGTCCTAACAGGGGCGGAAATAGAAACTGCCCAATTTGAAGTGACGGTCTTTAAGGCTGAAATAGGGTCAATTTTTGCTGAGAAGGTAGCAGCTAAATGGGCCTCTGTACGGGAGAAAAGTTATGAGTGCAGCGAACTCATCGGTCATCAACTGGCTCTCAGAACCAGACAGCAGGTTTCAGCCAATGAAATACTCTCGATCCAACTTCCAACTGGAGAGGTTACCAATGACCCGATAAAAATCCAAAGGGCATTCCGAGAGTATTATCAGAATCTCTATTCAGAGGAGAACCGCAGTCCAGAAGATTTGAGAGAGGACGAGATCGCTAAATATTTAGAGAAAATCACCCTATCCCAACTTAGCGCCAAAGACCGTGACCAACTCGAGGAACCTCCGACTTGGGAGGATATCGCCATAGCGCTAGCTAGTTTTCCAGATGGGAAGGCTGCAGGGGCTGACTGTATCCCGGGTGAGTTTTATAAAATCTTCGCTCCCCAAATAAAGGCTATTTTTACTTCACTGGTAGCTTCTATATTTGATGGGGCTTCCCCAAACGCTTCCTGGTCCAATGCTAAAATCGTAATTTTCCTTAAAAAAGACAAGTCACCACTTGAAATGGGTTCGTATAGGCCGATTACTGGTGTCAAATTGGCAACACGGGTTCATTCCCAAGAAAGATACTACCGAACACATCCGGCGAACCATCACGTTATTCGACGCGGCTCAGGTATCAGGAGACCCGATGTCGCTAATTCTATTAGATGCTGAAAAAGCATTCGACCGGGTCTCCTGGCAGTTTCTCTGGGGCGTCATGAGAATGATGTGTTTCGGGCCAAAGCTAATTCAAGCCATTCAAGCTCTTTACATTGACCCTATAGCCAGTGTATCAATAAATGGGAAGTTAACTGAACAGTTCGAAATTTCACGGGGTACTCGACAAGGGTGTCCTTGTTCCCCACTGCTCTTCGCTCTGATCAAAAAAATAGAAAACAACCAAGCTATTCGGGCAGTGAGCAGATTTGGCTGGGACACTAAAATCATGGCTTACGCCGATGATTTGGCCGTAGCAACCCCGGATCCCGAGAGCGCTATTTTGGCATTGGAACAGGAGGCTCAGGAGTTCGGGAAAATTTCGGGGTATGCTCTTAATAAAAACAAAACCCAGATCATCTTAAACAATAAAATCAATTGGGTGGTTAGTCAGGTCGTCCCGAAAGCTAAATATTTGGGGGTGACTGTGGTCGCAAACACCGATATGATCGTGGCAGAAAACCTAATCCCATTGGCAGCAGATACTAAAAGAGCGCTTAATCGGATCAATAACATGCATCTGACCATAGTGGGGTGATGTAATGTCATCAAGATGACTTATTTCCCTAAGTTACACTATTTCTTCAGGGCCATTCCGCTAGAGTTCAACAAGACTATGCTTCAGAGATTCGAACAACATATTTCACAATTTATCTGGGCATACTCTCAGCCTAGCCGGGCTTTTAAGCAACTCTCTCTTCCCAGGGAGAGGGGTGGATGGGCACTCCCTAATATAAGACTATATTATTGGGCTTCGGTTCTACAATATAGCTTGGAATTGCTACACGAACATTCCTATACTCCAACCACTAGGCTCCCGTCTCCCTTCCAACTATTGCTTGGGGAAGAGGCCCGTGGATGCCTGTGGTGGCAAGTGACCTTTGGCTATTACAAACGGGTCAGATTTAAGACCCTGAGGAGTGTATTTAAAGTTTTTTCTAACGTTCGTAGGATTTATGGGCTGGGTAGATTGAATTACAACTCTCCCATTAATATGAACTCTAATTTGCCAGCTATTTTCGGGAGATCTTATTTCCAAGATTGGTATAAAGCGGGGATTTTAAAACTAGGAGATTTAATCACTATTGACGTTATCAAGCCATTCACTGACCTCAAAACTCAATATAATCTACGGGACCAGGACGCTTTTAAGTACATTGCCATAAGAGATTTCTTGGCCCGAAAGGCTGGTGGCTCTGCTGGGTTCGCGCAGATAGACCTTATTGACAAACTAAAATCCCCCGCTCCACCCCGGATTGGATTTATCTATTCCGCTCTGAATAGTCAAATGCCCGATGATCTGCCGAAAATAGCTGACAAATTGCATTCAAAGCTTGAGGTCTCTCATAACATCTTCTATAGTGCCTTGAGATCCGCCCAAAACGATCTGCTCTCGGCTAAACTACAGGCGCAATTTTTTAAAACCGCTTTTTTTCTTTACATCACACCTAGTAGAGTTGCTTAATGGGGAACTGGCAAAGGGACGTTGTGTCCCAGATGTTCGGAGTTCAGTGTAGATTCAGTACACATGTTCGCCACCTGCCCGAAACTCACTCCACTCCTTGTCAAAATACAGGATTTCTTAAGGAAAGTCCTTTCTCTGGACATTGAGTTAACCCCCATGACCATTCTGTTAGGGACTCAAGACAAGGTTAATAAAAAAAGCGGTGGCGCATTTATTTTTGTAGCCATGACAGTTTTGCGTATCTGTATAGCCTCTGTATGGATAGACTTAAATCCCCCACTGTTCTCCCAATGGTTGGCCCGATTGGTTACGACATGTCATCTAGAGAAGGCTATCTATGCTAAAAAAGGTATCCGGGGAAAAAGGAAGGGCTTAATCATATGGGATCCTTTAACGGCATGGCTCAATCAGATACAGCAATAGGGCCTATGAAAGCCATGCTCCCTTCCCTTTTTCTCACTTTTTTTTCTTTTTCTTTTTTATTAACCGCCTTTCAATGTTGCTTGCAATGGAGGTATAAGTTGTTAGTCTATTTATAGGTTTTTCTTTCACTGATGGTTTACTGCTCATTATGGTCGCTAAGAAATTGTTTACTCCTATTCGATTTACTTATTTCTTCTATTATGAAAGATATTTAGAGAACAGAGGTAATTGGTTCTCTCCATCTAGTGTCTAACTCTTTGCTTTACGTTTGGGATGGTGGGGTGGGGGGTGGGTTTGGGGGGTTTGATATTATCTTATCTCTGTATTCTCTGTTGGTGTGTATTTTTTTTTTTTTTTAATTAAAAAAAAAAAGGAATGTTGGGAGCTCCATTGAAGACAATGGAGTGCTCCCTGCTTCTACGGGCCGGTAAAGGCCCGCAGAGCAACATTCCAATGTTTTACAAAGGCCTCTGGGAGCTCGAGGGGATTTAAATCCCCTCGAGCTTCGAGAAGCCTTTGTTTTATTTGTTAGAACATTCTGCCCTCTAGTGGCAGAATGTTCTAATAGCCTTATAGCCCTTCGTAGCAGGGCTATACCGGCTATTAAAGTCCCAGTCCCTTGTTAAAGTCCCTCGCCTTCGGCTCGGGCCTTTAACGCGGGAGCGGGCCTTTAATAGCCGGTATAGCCCGCTACGGCGGGCTATAAGGCTATATTACTGACACCTACTTTATTTTTGTTGATTAGCAAATTTCATTGTAGTCGTTTTTGGAGTGCTGAGATGAGATGGGTCATAGGTTTATTCAAACAGTATAAACTCCGGGGCTTATTCACAAAAGCAATTTTAAGTAAATAAAGTGCCACTGCTGTAGTAGTTTTTTGCACACTCTTACATGCCTTTGTGAATTGGTCCCAAAACATCTAAAATGGGAATAAACTAGCAGTATTTAAGGACCATTCACACAGATTAGTACAAACAAAAATGACTCTGCCCTCCTTACACTTGTACTAATAGGGAGTTGGATTTTTGGGCAGATTCACAAGAGGCAATTAAGAGTACGTAAAAGAGAACTCCAAGGCTGTATTATAGAAAGTGCCCTAGGAGCACAACAGGCATGTGCACCTGCTTTGTGTGCCCATGGGGCATTTTGATATGACAAAAGGGGCCGCAGATTCTTGTGTGGACCCTTCTGTAATACTGATAACACTGGTGCACATGTAGCGCCAGCACTATCTCAAGAGGGTATTCTCTCATTTGCATAGGGTTGTGGCCCCATGCAAATAAAGGAATCTCTTTGCCTCTGCGCCCACGGCGTATTAAGGACGTGGGTGCATAGGCAAAAAAGATGTCAGAAGGTGCAGTTATTGTCCGCCGCAAAAAGCTGGCGTGCTGTCAGTGCATCCCCTGATGGCAGCCCTCTGGAGGGGGGAAAGGGGCCACATGGACCCCCAGACATCCCCTTGCAGGCGCACTTTTCCTGTTTGCGCACAATGCACCTATTTAAAGATGCACCATGGTGGAAACAGGAAAAGTGCACCCTCTGTGTAAAAAGGGCCCTGGAGTACTACTTCCAGCAGTCATAAATGATTGTGTGAATCTGCTCAAGTGTGTCCCTTCACTGTGTGCATATCATAATGCAGCTAATATGATGATGTGTTATTGTAAATTGTGCTTCATGTAGTGTGTGCACCCCTTGAATTTGAAAAGTACTGGGAGTTGCATCACACTTAATTATTTTCAGCTTTACATCCACATTTTTAGGAGTTGAGAATTAACTGTGTTTTTGGTGATTTTATTCATCAGCATAAAAGTGCTACACAAATGCTGAGAAAATGAGCCGTTCCTAACTGGCTCAGCAGACAGTACATGTCCTGGAATAACCCCAGGCGGCCAGACTTTCAACCACTGCCTGATATCTGTTTACACAGTGTGTCTGTGAGAGATCATTTCTCCTGGACTGGTAACAGTTGAAGGGTTTATATCTTCTCCATCCCTCCATTGCGGTTCTCTCCACCCATTTCCCTCAGACAACAGATGCCAGTTTAGAGTCTTATCTCTCCACACATTCCAAATCCCTACTCCCTAGTGCAGCGTGATAGATAGTTTTCCGATGTATTTTGTAGGTTCATTGTTTGATTTTGGTATGGCAGTTCATAGTTCTGTCCAGCAGGTGGGGCAAGACACAAGCCACTAATGTAGTTTTCACCTTGGCAAATAACTTTTAAAGTGCTAAAGGCCTCATTCTGAGTTGTCAGTGCAACAATGACGTTGTCCGTCATTGTTGCACTGTTTGTAAAGGCAAACAAACGTTTGTTTGAAAAGACCGGGGGGGGGGGGGGG
This sequence comes from Calotriton arnoldi, assembly GCA_963921515.1. Classification (NCBI taxonomy): domain Eukaryota; kingdom Metazoa; phylum Chordata; class Amphibia; order Caudata; family Salamandridae; genus Calotriton; species Calotriton arnoldi. The sequence goes on from CAWUFW010010483.1 coordinate 146,150, forward strand.
CAGATTTACAAGCCCCTTGCGCCACCGGTGCGCCACTTTTCACATGTTAAAAATGAGGCAAAAGTGGCGCAAGGGGCTTGTAAATAAGCCCCCGGATTTCTAAGATTTTTAAAGGGAAAACGGATTTTTTTTGCAGTTTTATATGACGCAAACTTGATCCGAAGGTATCCGAGCAATTTACATAAGCACCCCTTACATTACTCAAGGACATTCATTTTTGGTTTTTAGGCACTGGGGGGCAGATTTACAAGCCCCTTGCGCCACTTTTGCGTCACTTTTCCCATGTTAAAAGTGACGCAAAAGTGGCGCAAGGGGCTTGTAAATCTGCCCCTGGGAGGTTAAGTGATTTACCCAGAATCACAGGATGTTGAGCTGACGACGAGAATTGAACCTGGTTACCCAGTGGCAAAATCAGCAGCTCTGGCGGTTACACCACATTCCCTCCCTCGGTTGTCCTCTCAGAGATAGGGAATGAATGAATGACCAACTTCGAAAGTGCGAACACTTGCCCAAAGGCGTCAAGATGTGGAGCCCTGAACTCAAATGGGCATGCCTCCACAATTTTGTTCATTGAACTTTGAATGGTGGAATGTTCACGTGTTATTTGATTGGGTGGTCCCTGATTGGTTCATATTGGGGGCAAATAGCTCCCGTAGGCCTTGTGTACATTCAAAGGACTTCTATTTTAAGTTTGAACTTCATCAGAAGCAAATTGAGTACTTTAACGTTTGGTTTTGTGTGCTCTTTATTTTTCATTATAAGATCAACCTCTCAATTTTAATATTGTGCCAGTGTACATTATAATTATAGTGGTCCGGGGTCCAGATTTATAGAACAGTCATAGAATGCAGCGCAGCAGTCAAAAATACTGCGCTGCACTGTGTTGCATGACAGGAAGGGAGCAGGAGAACGCCATATCCACAGAGATATGGCTCTCTCCTTCCCTCTCCCTAGCGCAGACGCAGATTTTAGCTGTTGTGTGCCAGGCACACAACTTAGCGCCATAGTGCTAGTGTGTGTGCGCGAGTCTACCTAGGTTTTGTACTGGAAGGTTAGCCTTGCAGTACGAAATATTATGCTTAGACACACATTAAAACTTTTCCAACTTTGTATGTGTGCTGCACAGAGCAGTACACATGCAAAGTCGGAAAAGAAAGGAGAAATAAAAACATTTCTACTTTTAACGCCTCCTTTCAATTGTAGTTAACTTTTGGCACTAAACCCTGTCTACTATTGTTTGTAGATAGGGTTTTGTGTGGTTGCATGGTAACACCCATGTACCACCCATATAAGGCCCCCCTTGGCGCTAAGTAACACAAAGTAAGGCTTCGCACTGCTCTGCATTAATTTTAGGGTACCTTCCAGCGCAAAACAAGTTTTGCAGTGGAAAGTAAATTAGGAAAAAAAAATTGTTCTGGTTAGTATCACTATTGTGACGCTAACCCAATGCAAAATGTTTGTAAATTGACCCCCAGATTTGCCCTTACCAAGGAGGTAGTTATTTTCTGTGAAAGACAGGATCTCTAGAATCATCAGTAGTTTATTCTTGAACCCTGCACTAATAGATATGTTTCAGAACATTTGCAGCGTTGGCTGGCTCGTAATTTGGTTTTCAAAGCTGAGATAGAATGACTTATCATTAGCATGCACCTGGAACAGCATACTGTGCTTTTCAATCTGAAGAGCAGTGTTAATATGATAGATATCAGGAGTCTTTGAATGTTCATCACAACAGCATAAAATCACACCGGTGAATGTTTAGTAGGTTTTGATATACTACATCCTCCTAAAGTTGTCAAGGTATTTCCTTTCAAGATTTATGCTATGATATGGAAAGCCTGAAAGAGGTCTGTAGTTGAGTAACACATTAGGACCTGTACTGGCTTTCCTGAGGTGAGTGGTGGTGAGTGCATGCTTCTTGAACTAAGAAGTTTCTTTTTGAGCATGGATAAATTCATGAGTTACATGAAGTTTTAGAACAAGAGTTAGGAATAATTCTTCAATGCATTATATGTTACTTCTTAATTGTGATTCGATATTGTATATAGTTGCATACCATTGATTAGTTACTGACTCCTTAAAGGAGGTGATTACTCAGTCACAAAAGGAAAGGTTTCCCCTTTAGACACCTTTCCCTTTGTGAATGATGTTGGCATACTCGGGAGGAGTAGATTATGGTCCTGGGCACCACTGTCTTCTCCCCTGCTATGTCTTCCCAAATGAAAAACTTTGTTTTAAAGCAAAGGAGTTCCTTTAAGGAACGCAGGTTGCTTTAAACGAAAGGTTTCCATTGGAGAATGCAGATACAGGATAATGGTCAGCTATTCATTACAGTCCATCTTCCCTATGTTTGCAGTTGATTGCAGGGGTCACAAATAACGACCTGGTTAATAAGTCATTAGACAGGTTGTTAGTCAACCTCTTGCAACTGGAGGTTATCCAACGCGACCCATTGGTACAATCAGAATATCAGAGACATGGCACAAATAGTCTGTGCCCAATTGGCTACCTGTCTCTATGTACATCAAACCCAAATGATGATCAGACAACTTACAAAATACAATAAATATTTCCTTTAACTGTTTGCTTATATCCTTTACATAGTTCAGTTACAGAATCCTCTTTTGTTCTGTTAACTGCTTCATAATAACCTAACTTGGCTATTCTGCCCAGACTTCCTTCTATCACTATGGGAATAATATCTACTGTATTCCAGACTCCTATCTGATTTTTAGGAATAGCACTCCTTTTCCCGCTTTCCCTCACCCCGCATGTTATTACAACGTGGTCGTTACAACGACCGCGTTGTAACAACGCAATACCATTACCCCGCAAGTCATTACCATGACTTGCGGAGGGGGGCGCTGGATGTTGGAATAGTATGATTTACTATTCCAACTCCAGTCTGTGCGGACATTAGGGAAGGTGTTGGATTTTAAATCCAACACCTTCTCCCCCCCTCCGCAAGTCGTGGTTTCGACTTGCGGGGTAATGGTATTGCGTTGTTACAACGCGGTCGTTGTAACGACCGCGTTGTAATAACATGCGGAGTCACGGATGCGGGGTGAGTGATGTTTACCGATTTTTAGTCTAGGTTGCGCTAACACCACCAGTCATTGGTAAATCTGATCACTGTTTTCATTTCTCATTTTTTAGTTTTGAAAGGAGCTGCTCTGTAGCAAGTAAAGGAAGGTATCAGCAGGGCCGGACTGGCTACCGGGCGTTTTGGCATGCTGCCGAGCTGGGGGCTGATTTCGTTGATGGGGACCTGCGTGTGCCTAACGAAATTCGTTTTGCTTTGTTTATTTCGTAGCACACACAGGTCTCCATCAACGAAATTAGCCCTCACCGCAGTGACATCAGCCCCCAGCTCGGCAGCATGCCAAAACGCCCGGTAGCCAGTCCGGCCCTGGGTATCAGGTCACAATTTTTCAGGGAAGGGTTATTTCTGGGATTACATCCAAAATGGAATTTCAAATCCTGGACTTTGCTAAATAACAAAAGAAGTAACGGATAAGCTTGGAATGGTTGTGCATCAATTGACCACATGCTTGAAGGTTGTGCACGTGGTGACTTGGATCACCGTCCATGTAGGTGCTCTTTTGTAAGAAAATACCAGTGCCATACTGCCTCTTCTCACACACTGCCTGTGTTTGGATGAGTTTGTAGTCCACGAATACATTTTTCACAATTACAGTGATCCACCTGATTATAATACAGGGTTCCTTATACTCAAGAATGAGACACTTGATGTCAGCAGGATGGTTGTTGGAATCAAGGTCTCATTTGGGACACAATGGGTGTTGGTCATACTATCTTTTTAAATAGTGTTGTTTAGGTCAGATGGTCATACCTATTGATTTTCATGATTGGATCTGGTTCTGTTCTATTTCCTTTGATGAATACTCCTTAATATTAATATTTTGGGATTTAAACCTGGATGTATGGGGCTTCAGCGGGTCGTTGTGAAATCTGAAGGTATGGCTTCAATGCTGATGTTTTCTTTATTGGAGTTACTGTATGGAGTTTCTAAGATGTGTCCAAATTAAGCCAATACTCTCTGATTAGCCGGAGACTCATGGTCACCTTTTTCAAAAAGACCACCTTGTTTGGTTCACGGGATGCCTAGTTGTGAGAGGCGATATGACTCTTTATGCCCTTTTTTTCATGGTCTGCCCTTCATTCTGGGTGGTTCATTTCCCGTCATTCCTCAATGACTCACAGGTTCAATTGTTGTGATGGAGATGTACAATCACAGTGTAATCAGTTTTGACAAAGTCCCCATCATCTTTGGTGTAAAGCCTTTCTGCACAACTTCACTTCTGTGTGGGGTAGAAAGGCTTGTTTTTCTTGTTTAGATGAAGAGAACTCTTCTATCGCATGGTGGTGGTTTGAGCATTGAGACTCTTTCTATAGGACTCAATGCTGTTTTGTTGATGTATGAATGGTTCAGATCTGAGAGATAGTGCTAGTTGTGTAGACTTTTGAACCTGGGATGGTTGTTCCCTCCTTCACACGTTATTCATCTTTAATAAAATATATTGCTGGATAAAATATTGCACATTTTCTCTATTGATCTTACCTATTTCATAATCCAAATAGAAGGTTTTCAAATTTCTGTGATATTCTTGAATAAAAAAGTAGCAATTCCAGTTCTTGTAAACATTCTGTTTATTATATTATTTTATGAAAAGGTGCCCATTGTGTTATATACTGTCTTAGACCCCCTTGTATTTCAGCACATTTGTAGTCATGTGGAATCCCTCGAAAATCTCATACCATCTTGTCATGTCTGGTGTGAGAAAAAGAAGTATTGTTTTGCCCTTCTGCACTGTAGTATAGTTCTGCAGCACACATTCAGGATGCCCTCAGTGTGTTGTATCTTATTAGTGCATTTTAAATAGATGGTTGTAAAACAGATCATGGGCACTGCTTCACACAGGTGTGTTCCCTAATTTTCCAGGTGACAACTCTCCATTGATAACTCACATTTGTGGTGGCATGAAGGTAGGGCTATAATTTGTGACCATCTGTGTGCTCAAGGAGTGTGAATCCTTCTTCTTTATCCCCCTTGCTCTCAAATTCTTTGTACTCTACTCCCTTGTTACTGACTATGGTCCTCTTTCCCTCTTTCCTATCTCCCCTTCACTTACTTCACATCTCGCCCATGTGTACACCATCCCAACCTCCCTCTCATGTGGACCATTCTTTCAAACTAGGAATATTAAAAGCTCCTTGAAACACATAACCAAGTCATAACGAGATCATAACCATGCCCTTCCAAAAGTGAGCACACACACATGCATACACACACACACATGCAGGAAGCAACTCTCAGGCTATATTAGAAAGATTTGAATTGATCACACACACTGAAGTATTGGATCTCTTAGCTAAAACAAAATCTGGATCTCCAGCTGATCTTTGCCCCCCCCCATATCACAGCCATGCTATACAATTCTCTTGCACCAGTGGTTACATTTTTATGCAACTTATCATTGTACTCAGCAACACTGCCTAAGGAATGGAAAACCGCTTTGGTTACACCTATTTTTAAAAAACATTGGCCAATCCCATAGACGTGGCAAGCTACCATCCTATTTCCTTGTTGCCCTCGATTAGCAAGCTGTTGGAATCTCATGTTAACAGACAACTTTCCTCATATTTAGAGACACATCACTTGCTCAATTCCTCCCAATCGGGCTTTCGTCCGGCTCATAGCACAGAAACCACTCTTGTAGCGGTAGTTGACTCGCTTAGCCTTTCCTTGGATGCAAGCATACCTGAAATGCTGGTCCTTCTCGACTTGTCAGCGGTATTCAATACAGCGTCTCATCCTATCCTGATCCAGCATACATTTGAGATGGGAATCCACGGTACAGCACTGAATTGGCTAACTGACTTTCTCAAGGACAGGACTTAAAAAATTATGCTTTGTCCCTTTCAATCCAAGACTCTGTCCCTAGGAAGAGGAGTGCCTCAGGGCTTGGCCCTGAGCCCCACACTTTTAAATATCTATGTCTCTCCTTTGGCTCAGTTGGTTAAGCCCTTCAGCTTTGAAATGCTTTCATATGCAGACGATACACAACTGGTCATTGCTTCGGACCAGAGTTATAGAATGTCAAAATACGTTTCACTACATACATGAGAAACATTGCCACGTGGATGTCCCTAAACTGCCTTCAGTTGAACGGGGATAAGACTGAGATTTTACTGTTTGGAAAGGCACAGTCCCTCTGGACAACTGATTGGTGGCCCACGGAGCTCGGCCCTGCTCCAACATGAGCGAGCAGCAAGTCATCCTGCACACGCCAATCACAGTACTGCTCTCATGCTGGTATTACCAGCATGAGAGCAGCGCTGTGATTGTCCCCTGGGAGCCTGTGCAGCGTCAGAAGAGGAGCACCGAGGTGGTGGCCGAAGGAGCAGTTAAGTTTAAAAAAATATTTTCCTCTCACCCCCATCTTCCATTCCCCCCCGAAAATTGTGTTGATTTACAACTTTGGACCTGACTTTGAGTTCGGCAGACAAAGTAATCCATCACAAAGGTCGCGAACGTGACGAAATACCAAACCCTCAGTCCACCCAAGGGTTAGGTAGGCAGACAGTCAGATTTCCAATAGCGATGCGTCAGCGGATTAGGTCATCAGAGTAAGAGCGTCAGACTGCCTGCCCTATTTAGAGCGGATGACCTGATATAATTTTTTCCCTGTCCACCTCTGCTAGTCACAAAGAGAAAAAAATAATGACCCCCACACCCTGGGAGAAAGACCACAGAGTGTGGGGCCATTAGTTTTTTATTTTCCAGAAACAAATTCCGCTTTGAGAAATCTTCACTTATGTCCCATTTCAATGAGAAAATTTGGAATAGGTAATTATTATTCCACACAAATTCCGTACATATCGATTTTATTATTTATTGTGAGCAATGGGAAATAGTCGCAACAAAGCGGGCAGAGCCACACGTGCGCCAACATAGCAAGCACTACCACGCTTGCCTTAACCACGTATATGCTTTAACCACGCATATGCGTGGTTAAGACAGTGCACGCTCAAGATGCTGCATGGAATGGGCAGAAGCAGGAAGGATCAGGAGAGGAGGCAGGACACGGTGAGGTAAGTTGGGCTGCGGGCGGATCTGGGGGTCGCTTTCTAAAGGGGGTGCTCAGGGCATGGGGAGGGGGTTGGGATAGTTTTAAGGCCTTGGTTTAGTGGGAGTTTTTTTAAGAATGGGTGGTTTTAGGGCTCAGGGCGGGGGAATTGGGTAGATTTTTTAATTGGGGGCAGGGTTTTAGGCCTCAGGGCAGTGGAAGGGGTTGGGACAGTGCGGGGACGTTGGTCAGGGTAGTGTATGTTAAGGGGCAGAGGGAGGGAAAGGGGTAGTTTTCAGGGCAGATTTAGGGCCTCAGGGCTGTGGGTCAGAGTAGTGGCGACGTTAACCACGCATACCCCCTTATCATTCATGCATTTCCAGTGAAATTGCATGGTAACGGCATGTGTGGTAAAGGAATGCTTGGTTAAGACGCATTTGTGGTTTGGGCTGCATGGTAGAGATACGCGTGGCTTAGCCATCTGTGCCTCTATCATACATATCATTCAGTCTACTCCTTTCACAAAGTGCTACATAAAATATTAGTGGTATTTTGATTCTGTAGAGGGGTAATACCTTTTAAGACTAACAGAAGAAAAAAAACATATTTCGGTGATATAGATATGCACATCAGCTTTTGGAGCACCTTTAGATCGATCCACAGGCTGACTGGGTTGCACTTTTCTTCCTCACCAATCTTAACAAAAGAAATGCATGAAAATGGTCTTTATCAAAGGGTTTAAAGTCACCTTACCTTCTGTCCGTCAGCCATCCAAAAGTGATGTTCCCAACAATGTCAACCCCCCCAAGAATTGACATGAGGAAAGCAGCTTCTTGATTGCTCACGCCCATGCTTAGTGAATAAGGCACCAGGTAGACAAAAGGGGGGCTGCAGCCATATGCTAGAAATAGAAAGGAAACTGCTAATATTATAAAGTCTGGCATCAACAAAAAGTGGTACTCTTTCTGTGAGCAGTAGCATAGACTCTTATGATTACAGTCTTCAGGTAGAGGGGAACATGCCGAAGTCTGTTTTTCCTCTTTAAGATCTGGATCAGAAGCATATTGTTCCTTGAGAAGCTCTTGAGAGTTCCTGTTTTTTTCCTTGATTGCTATGGGTCGCATCAATGCCCCACAAACACACAGGTTGGAAACAAAACCTCCCATAATAAGTAATGCTCCACGCCAGGAATACTGTTCAATGAGGAGTTGCACCACTGGTGCCAGAACAAATGTACCGATTCCGCTCCCCGACATGGCAATCCCATTTGCCAAGGCTCTCCGTTCATTGAAATACTTGCCAACCATAGCTATTGCGGGACTGTAACAAAGTGCAAATCCGAGTCCTGGCAAAGAAAACCAAAATGTTAGACAGAAGTGCATATATAACATCTATTGTGTTATCTTAATAAACAACAGACACAATAAAGGTAGTATATGACAGGTGGCTCACTGTGGGCAAGTTCTGATTACATTTCACTAGCCATGATCCAATTCAAATTTCTGGTTCTGAATTTGTAGCATATATTCGCTACTAGTGGCATATCAATCTAGAATTTGAGACAGGTTGAAGGATGCATAATATCAGGAATCTTTAACAAGGTTAACAAGTTCATTTAGATATGATATCACATTACAGATATTGCTATTTGTAGGCATTGATATAATACTGCTGAAGGCATAGGATACTACTCAAGGTTTTGTAATAATGTAGGTTGTCAGGACAGCTCTGCGTTTAAATTGGTCTTGTATTAGATTTACAACTTTGAACTTGATAAATTCAATGTGTTATATTAAGGTTATTGTAAAAGTTGGGATTGGCTGCTAAAAATTATCGACCACTTTAACATTGTTTTAGCAGTAAATCACATTTTTGTTTTAATTCCAATTAATTCTATAAATGTAAAGAATTAGCTTGTTTGCAAACGTTATAAATACTATACTATAATTTTTCCTACCAAAATGAAAAGTGGTATTTGTTTGGTTTGTTTTCTAATTTTTTGCTTTTTATTGAGTTCTCATACAACCTCTGGGGAGAGGATGTGGCCTAACGGCTAGGGCGGTTGACCTCGAAGCTGGGGATCCAGGTTAGAGTCTCGGCAGGGACGCTCAACATCCAGTGATTCTGGGCAAATCACTTCATCTCCACGTGCCTAACAAACAAAAATTGATGCGTCCATCTGTAACGCAACTGGTGCTCATGTAAAGTGCTCTGATACCTTAGAGTCTAGTTTGTGCTATATATAAAAACATTTTTAAAAAAATTTAAAACCTAAAATGAGCCTTCAAGCAGATAGCCACCTGCAGTGCTCACCAGATATGATCCAAGGCCAGTAGTCTCACAGTGAAATCCAAGGCCCTAAGGTGACTTTAGCCAAAGAGGTATAATCATAGGACCCTACCAGGGTACAACATTCCACCTATGGGGTCCCATATACCCTGATTGCGAGAGTATCCCCTCTCCACCGCTTTCCTTTCTATTTCATACATAAAGACCACTGATAGCCACCAGTCTGCCTATTCAGGGAGCTCTGGACTGGACCACCTCTTACAAATCTCTCTCCTTGCCAATAGAAGTAATTCTCATTACTTGAGCTCTTTAGAGGCAGATGTGGTATGTCTCCACGAGACCTGTTGTACGGGTGAATTGGCTTGTGATGATTTTATCATTCCAAATTGTAAAGCAACACCTTCAAGGAGGAGATATGCAAAGGGGGCATGTCTACTGTCTAACAAGATCCAATGGAGATATGATTGTTATAAAGAGCCGAGTAACTTATTTTTGGCAGTAACTTTATCTAATTTTGATGGAAATCTGAGAACGCCCCCGCTAATGTTGATAAATGCTTCTATCCCGCCAGAGGCCTCTTATGATGTTCTTTTAAGGGAGGTATTTTCCTATGTTAAAAAAGCGTGTGATAAGGAGTTTCCCCCACATATAATTTTGGTAGGGGATCTGATCTGTAAGATATCTAATTTTACTTTAGATCGGTTACGGGAGAAAGAAAATGAGGAAGCCATGTGGATAGCACAAGCTCTTTTTACCCAAAAAATAAGAACTAACAAAAGTGGGAAAAGGTTAGCGACTGGGCTGAGAAAGGTCGATGGTGTCATAGCGAATGAGAGGTTACCTTCCGACTCTCCCGCAGCTTATACACATAAAACTACAGAGGAGCGACTATTTTGGACTATGTGGTGGTAGGAAGTGCTTCCTTCTTTTTCCTGGGTAACTTAAAGGTCTCAGACTCCTTTCTTGTGATCATAAGCTTCTAGCTCTTCTTGTAAATTTTAATATGTCACTGATTAGTTCTTGGGGGTTGGATAGTCAGTCCACTAGGTTTGATAAGAAAACAGGGAGAAGTTATTGGGATTATAGGGCATTTGTAGGCCTTAGACGTACCCTAGAGGCTTCTTTAGACAAGTTGTCTGGTTGTTCAGGAAAAGAAACAGAACGTTTTAATACTCTTATGCAGCAATTAGCAGAAACTGTAAAAGAAATGAACCCTTCTCTGGTTAAATCGTGAAATAATTACTCTAGTCAGGGAACAATATCTGGATTATATCCCTGAAAGACATTCCAGGGTGTTGTTATTAAAAAGGAGGAGAAGCCGGTTAAAGGTTAGGTTAGGAAAGGAGGAGGAAGATAGATTCTGGATAAAACTTAAGGAAGCAGTATTAAAAGGCCAGACAAGGATTTTTTGGACCCTTGTTGTGGAGGGTTGTGGAGCTAGAGTTAGATCCATCCCTGTCGCTATTGAAAGAACTCAGATGGGCCAGTTTTATCCAGGGACTCTACGCAGCAAATGAGGGTGCTATCAAATATTTTATATTAAAGGAAGATTCTGCTCTGTATGGTCCGTCCCCTGAAAAAAAAATTGAACTTGTAATTAGGGGAATGCGTATTTCGGAGGCAATAGGACCCGATGAAATACCAATAACTGTTATAAAACAAAATGATCCTCTTTGGAGTAAAATTCTGCGCCTGGTTTTCAAATGTTGTTATGAAAGAAAAATGGTTCCCCCCTCTTGGACGGGGAGTATCATAGTTCCACTCTTTAAGAAAGGAGACTGTAACCTACCAGAAATCTTGTCAGATTGCACTTCTTGACACGGTGGGTAAAGTCTTCGCCAAATGCCTACTGATGCAGATTAGTGAATGGGAAAGTTCATAAAAGTATAACTATGGAGCAAACTGGGTTCAGGGCAAAGCATGGAACGATTGATAATATGACCGCCCTTCAGGTAATAAATGAAAAATATGTTAAAGTTATTGGGGGAAAGTTATACACTGCTTTTATTGACTTCTCCACAGCATTAGATAAAGTAGATCGTCCTTTGCTGTGGAGTACGTTTTTAAATATGTGTATGCCAGGTACCGTTTTAGAGCTAGTTCGCGCCCTTCCTACTGATACTTGGTGTAGAGTTTTATTGGGTTCGGACAGAGGTTTATCGCAAGCTATCCCTACTGCAAATGGGTTAAAACAAGGATGCTTGCTTGCCCCCTGCTCTTCTCCCTATATATTTCAGACCTCTCTGATCATTTAGCCTGAAGTGAGGACATTGCCCGGATACTTGGGGGAAAGCCGATTGTGTGCCTACGTTAGGCAGACAACATAATGAAATTGGATCTAACCCCTGAGGGATTAAATAGCCATCTGCAGCCATCCAAAAATTTGCTGACGCTCACTATTTAAAGATCAATGTATCCAAAAGTAAAATGATGTGTATGCATGGGAGGAAGAAGCCAAAATATGGAAACTTTGCATGGTCTCTAGGTGGTCAAAAACTGGAAACTGTATAATAGTATGTTTTGTTTGGGGAAGATAGTGTGCGGAAACGACAAAGCCCATATAGAAAATAATATGTCTAAAGCCACTTCTCAGGCTATTTATATAGGGCCATCGGGAGAAGACATTTTGCACTTTTATTTGAGGTCTTTCAGGCTAGGATTCCAGCCTCCCTTTTGTATGGTACAGAACCGATTGATGTATCAAAATGGGGCTTTTTGAACACAATGGGAGGTCGAATTCTTAGAAGCCTAATCTCAGTAAATCCGGCATTTTCTGTGGCCATCCTGAGGTTAGAATTTGGATTGAGAAGCACCTGGGTATAGGGCCTCGCAGGGGTAGTGCGTTGGACCGTGGGTCTAGCAAAGAGCGACCGTGGTACACTCAGGTTCTGGTTGCGAAAAGAAATTTTAGATGGTCTAAAAGAAAATATCATTAATCTTTAGAAGTTTTATGATTGCAATAGATTTGTTGCAATTCGACCAGTCTTTGATTTCTACTTGGACACCGCACCAATTAAAAGCTACTTTGAAACAGGCCATGTGGTCAAAACGTTTTCTTATGGACAGGGAGGCCTGTATTTTAAGGAAGTGTTACCATCCGGCTATTGATTCCTGTTTGAGAAACGAAGCACAGGCTTATATTTTGTGGAATGTGCTGTATAAAGTGCGCCATTTTTGATACTGTTGAGGCAGATATGCTTTCTTTAAATCCCCTCCAGGCTAAATTGTACGGTTCATCAGCGATGTGCAACCTGTGCAAAAATGGTTCTCAAGATATTAAACATCTATTATTTATCTGTCCTGCTTTGCTATTATGTCGGCACAAATGGCTGAGGCCAAGATGTTTACAGTTATCTATCCTCTCAGCCTTAGCAGTATTACATTACAATCACTTTATGATCCTCCTAATGAAATATTTTGTAATAGAAGTTTTAATTTTTTAAGTGTTTTCTAAAGTTATAGTAAGGTATATCAGTTTGTAGGATGTAGAGTTTCTTATGTGGGCGATTTTTATCTTCTATGTATTAGTCATTTATATTGTTCGATTGCATTTTTGTGGTATATAAATTATTTTTCTCTATATGTATTTCTTAAACCCCTGCACTGATGGCACGAAAGTCACTTTATATTCTGCTCTGCATAATATGCTGCTGCTTGTTGGAATCTTGTCAAATGAAAGTTTTTTTAACTTTGGATATTGTTTATGATTGTCAGTTTTCATGATGGGGTGGAATATTTTATTATGTGCAATCAATTGTAAATTAGAATCATCCTATTTATATGTATGTAATTTTGTGATTTTATGTGGACCTCTTCGGAGTTCTGTAATCATAAATAAAAATAAAATTGAAACTTTAAACTTTAGTAGTTCTCACTAGTGAAACTGGAAGTTTACGTGCCTTAAACATATGTTTGAAGAATAAAAGTAACCACATTAAGAACAAGCCCAAAACGTTTAATGCACGAAAAGTGGTATTTGGTACTCTAAACATTTGGGCTTGTTCTTAATGTGATTCCTTTTATACTTCAAACATATGTTTATGGCACATAAACTCCCAATTCCACTAGTGAGAACGAAATAGTTACTTACCTGTACATGTAGTTTTACAGTATAAAGATGTTTCTGGATTCCGCAGGTGGGCATTATTTTGCCATCTGCTAGTTGGGCCCAGAATGTTCTCTTTTCCTGATCTTTTTAGGTTTTTTTTTCATCACAGGCATTGTCACCCATCATTTTGTGGTTTTCCCGTCCCCTCATGATCTCAAACATATGCCCCGAAAGCCCTTGTCTGTGGTCATCTTCAAAATCTTTTTTTCCCTCTTGGCGATCTTGAGTCCATGTTTATTTTGTCTTACTACATATGTGAGCATTGAAAATTTCCCTCCTGAAACTGTTTGGAAAGCACCTCACTTTGAGGAGGTGATAGGGTGACATGTAAATCAAGGAAATTCTTCAAACTCTAAAACTACACCTATAGGTAAGTTGCCATTTCGTTCTGCAGCATGAATCTTTTCCGGGTTCACGTGTTTGCCTCTCCTGAATTGCTTAGTTCCATCCAGGTAGTACATGACTGTTTTACGGACATCAAGCGTAGGCAAAGCTCTTTCTGCTTGTGTCATTGGCTATTGTTAGAAACCTAGTAATTGAATGGATTGGTTCGCATGTAAAAACAATGTGACGGTTGGCTGGAACTGTGAATTAGTTTGCATGGCCACTCTATCCTTATGGATCTGCAAGTAAGCTTCCTGTGTACTTAGCGCTTGAAGTTCGCTAACTCTGTGTAGTAACTTTATTGCTATTAAGAATGCTTTTTTAGGGTTAATTAGGTCGAAGCCTACCAGACAGCACAGCTGTCTGGTTTTCTAAAGACATCTCGGGGACATTCGGAAAGCTTCCCTGGGAATGCATTCCTCTCATTGCTTACCATTGGCTTTGTAACCTACGTTTTCTTGCTTTCTATTTCCTGTTTTGTTCGTTGTAGGCTGTCCTGCTTGAGTTTGTCCCTTGCGTGGATCATAGCTTATTTACTATATCCTTTCGAGTGCTCCCTTTCTGTACACAGGCCATTAAATCTTGTTCTTACCTTGTCTCGCTTGCTGTGCATTCAAGATGGAGGTCAAATGTCAGGCTCTGTCTTCTGAGGGAGCTTGGCGTTTACGTTTGTTTCTCTGACTTCAAAGTGAGAGGACTAATGTGACAATCTTGCTGTGAAAATTGCTTTCTTTCTAGCACACAACAAAGTTTAAGGGCCAGATGTACGACGCTTGCATTTTGTGAATCGCAAATTGCGTCGCTTTGCGACTAACAATTTGCGATTCGCAAAATACAATGTACAACAGTGTCTCAGACACTGTTTGCGATTCCCAAAGGGGTCGCACATTGCATGCCTCATCAATATTTATGAGGCAATCGCAATTTGCAACCCCATTGGGAATGGCTAGCACTCACAGGGATGGTGGCCTGCTGGGGTCCGCAGACCAGCATGTCTGTGATCGCTTTTTCAATAAAGCTGATTTTTTTTTAAATGCAGCCCGTGTTCCTTAAAGGAAAATGGGATGCATTTAAAAAAGAAAAATTAAACTTTTCAGTTTCATTTTTTAAGGGCCACTACCTGCTCTTAAAAAATAATTTCGCACCCATTCACAAAGGGGAAGCAGTCCCCTGGGGACCCCTTCCTATTTGCGAATGGTTTACCACCTACTTGAAGTTGGTGGTAAACTGTGAGTGTTTTGCGACCGCAAATGCGGTCGCAAAACAGTAGTAGATACCATTTGTACTTGCTATTAGGAAGGGGCACACTTGGCACGCCCCTTCCTATTAGGGAGTTACAAACGCTATTTTGCGAGTCTGTGACTCGCAAAATAGTGTTTGTACATACCACCATCGTTTTTTGCGGTCGCAAAAGGGTTGAATACCATTTTGCGACCGCAATAATCGGTAGTACATCTGGCCCCATATGTCTGTAAATGCGCTGTGCAGATATTTCAGAATATATAAAAATTAGAAAAGCAGAAATCAAGCAAATGCCTGGTAATTCTGAAGTGTGCTGGCAACAAATATTTTAATGCGATCAAAACAAATCAATACACTAGGTGATGACTTTTCCACACATTATCATTTGTGTGCTGTATACCTTTATCAGGAAAACTGTATGCTTGTGCAAATGTCATTTTCATTTCAATTGAAAATGTGTTGTCTGTAATGGCAGTGGGCTACTCCACTTTACGCCACTCCACTATACTCTGCACCACTCCACGCCACTGCACTCTAGTCTGCACCACTCCACTCTATGCCATTCCACTCTACGGCACTGTACTTTACTCTGCACCACTCCACTGTACATCACTGCACTCTATGCCACTTCAGTCTGTGCCTCTCTACTCTACTGTGCACCACTCTACTTTATGACAATGTAGTCTATGCCATGCTGCACCACTGCACTCTGTGCCACTCCACTCTACGCCACTCTACTCTACTCTGCACCACTCATTTCTACGCCACTCCATGTCATTCTACTCTGCAACACTGCATTTGTTTTTTTTTGTGGAGTTTTATATAGCACTCTATGTCACTGAACTCTAAGCCACTCTATTCTACTCTGCACCACTGCACTCTACGCCACTCTACTCTACTCTGGAACACTCTACAGCATGCCACTGCACTATATGCCACTCTACTCTACATCACTACACTCTACGACACTCCACTCTGCAACACTGCACTCTATGCCATTGAACTCTATGCTACTCTTCTTTGCACAACTGCACTCTATGCCACTGCACTCTATGCCACTGCACTCTATTCTGTGCCACTCTACTCTAAATCCACTCTACTGCACGCTATACCAATGAACTCTACACCACTACACTCTATGCCAATCTACTCTGCTTCACTCCACTTTATGCCACCACACTCTACACCATACTACTCTGCAGCACTCCACTCAGAGCGCTTTACATGACCACCAGTTACGTTACAGAGGGACACATTCATTTTTGTTGGGCAAGGGGAGATTAAGTGATTTGCCCAGAATCACAGAATGTTGAGCATCCCTGCCGAGACTCAAACCCAGTTCCCCAGCTCTCAGGTCGACCGCCCTAGCCATTAGGCCACATTCTCTCCCCATTCTAAGCCACTGCATTCTTCTCTGTACCACTCCACTGTAAGACAGTCCACTCTATGCCAATCTAATCTACTTTGCACCACTGCACTCTATGCCACTCTACTCTGCTCTATGCCACTGCACACTACGCCACTCTACTCTATGCCACTGCACTCTACCCTGCACCACTCCACTCTACCTTGCACCACTCCACTTTACACCACTTCACTCTACTCTGAAACATTCCACTCTATGCCAATGCACTCCATGCCACTCTATTCCACTCTGCGCCACTTCAGTCTACGCCACTCCACTTTACGCCACTGTACTCTACTCTACACCACTGCACTCTATGCCACTCTACTCAAAACCAATGCATTCTATGCCAGTGCACTCTACACCAATCTACTCTGCACCACTGCACTCTACACCACTATACTCTACTCTGCAAAACTCTACGTAACTCACTCTATGCCTCTACACTCTGTCACTCTACTCTACACCATTGCACTCTATGTCCCTGAACTCAAAGCCAATCTATTCTACTCTGCACCACTGCACTCTACGCCACTCTACTCTGGAAAACTCTGCAGTATGCCACTGCACTCTATGCCACTCTACTCTTCATCACTGCACTCTACGACACTCCACTCTGCAACACTGCACTCTATGCCATTGAACTTTATGCTACTCTTCTTTGCACCACTGCACTCTATGCCACTCTACTGCACTCTACACCAATGAACTCTACACCACTACAGTCTATGCTAATCTACTCTGCATCCCTCCACTTTATGCCACCACACTCTACACCACCGCACTCTACACCATATTACTCGGCAGCACTCCACTCTACAGCACTGAACTCGATTCTACTCTGCACCACTCTACACTACACAACTACACTCTATGCCACTCTTCTCTACTCTATGCCACTGCACTCTACGCTACTCGACTCTGCGTTGCTACACTCTGTGCCACTGCACTCTACTATGCACCATTGCACTCTATGCCACGCCACTCTACACAGCGGCAAGCCATCTTACGCCACACTACAAACATTTAGCCATGCTAAACAGCAGCCACGCTGGTGTACAATTAAACAGGTTGGCAAAGGCTCTAGCTCATGCATAGGCGAAACCTATTGGCTTTGAAAAATGCCTGGTTTTTCCTGCTTAATGCAGTGTCTCGAATGGTTCCATCATCAGTTTAGGGAGCATCAGATCAATATTCCACATGGGTGTTTGTGCAGACCGCGGTGGGCAATTCTCCTTGCCCTTTCTAGGAATTTCTTAATAACTGGTGTATTGAAGAAATCTCTGTTTGTGTGTATCCCCTTGTGTATGCTACTATGGCTAGCAGGTGCACCTTCAGAGAAGGGTAAGTTAGGTTATGGACTAACAAATATGTTAGATATTTTATGGCTATAGTGTGTTGTGCTCTAGCAACCAGAATGAGGCTGACTGGTGAAAAAGCTGTCCCTTTTGCATTGATAGATCTTGCAGTATGGTAGCGTCATTATTTTCTCCTGAGACATTTCCATGAGAGCTTTGGGTTTGTCTTGCACACTGTGGTGCTATCAAAATGAGTGTCATGGGAGATCGTCTGTACTTATTGAATAATAATGGCATCAGTGCTATTGGGGGAAAATAGTAGACACATTTGTTTGACCAGTCTATTGATAGAGCATTTCCTTTGGACTAGTGGTGTGAATGCTTGGACGTGAAGTTTTGGAATTTCTCATTATTTGGTGTTGTGAATAGATCATATTTTTGGTGTGGCTAAGTATTGAAATTCCTTTTCTAATCCTTGCTGCTTCATTACCCATTTGTGTGAAATGGCTACATGTGTGCTTAGTTTGTTTGTTCGTTTTGCATCCCTGGTATGTGTATTGCCAGCAATGTCATTTTCCTTGGAATGGCATATTTCCAGATGTTTTGGGCATGGGACTTTCTTCCTCTAGCCTGTTGAGTTAAAACAATAAGGTTGTGTTGTCCGATAGAATAAGCACTCTTCCCTTTTATCTGTGCTGCAGAGACTTTTAAAGCTAGGAAGACTGTCTTTAGTTCTAATACATTTATGTGCTGTACTGCTTCCTCTGATTTCCACAAACCATTGTGCACCCCTCATCCTGTGTTGTATGCATCTGTGGGGATGGTCACTAAAGGAAATGGTTGTACAAAGGGTCTGCCTACTGCTACATTGTTTGCATTCAAGTAACCGGAGTTCTGAGTAACAACAACTAGATCTCCTTGGCTCTCTCTTGCCTGTGACTATTGGTTTTGAATCCATATTTGAGTTGGTCTCATATGTATTTTGTCAGGTGATATTGGTGGAATACATGAGGCCATCATGCCTATTAGTTTCTCAACTGTCCTCACAGTCAAAGATTGCCCCTTCTGCTAAAAGCAAACTTGGTCTGGCAATGCATTGATCCTTTCAGCAGTTGGAAATGCTTTCCTCTCTCTAAAGTGGAGGCTTGATCGTAAAAAGATTTTTTATACCTCTGGTTTTGGAGATGGTTTGTATATGTTTATCAAGAACCCAGTTGTGTACACACTGTACATGACTGTCTTTGTACTCTTTTATAATTGTTTGAACAAGCTTGACTTTACTAAAGGTCTAAGTATGAGTATACATGTATTCAGTTCTCTGATATATGCTGCTACTGCTGCAAGACATCCTAGATGCTGACTTTGTCACAAATGAAGTTAACTGATTTGATAGTGTACAGGATTGACAATGAAGCAAAGTAATCTCTTGTGCTTCTTGCTCATTGGCATGTGCATATAGGTATCCTTGAGGCCTATCGTCACCATATAGTCCTGATTCTGCAGACCTCTTGAAGTGTAGTCAATTTCAACCTTTGTGTCTTTATGAAAGGGTTCAAGAATCTAAGATCCAAAATTCATCTCAACATTTTGTCTGGTTTTGATACTAGAAAATACACAGAGTAGACATCCTGGTTGATTTATTTCCTTGGTATGTTTTCCATTGCTTGTTTCTGCAGGAGCTCCTCTGCGTCCTGTTGCAAGCATTGTAGGTTTTCCTTTGTTTGCTTTCTCCTTTTCGGTTTGACCCTTTGAGGATTTCTTAGGGGTTTGATACAATAACCGTGTTGAAAAATCTTCAAAATCTATTAGTCTGAAGTGATTGACCTCCACTCCTGGAGGAAACCTTCTGTTCTTCCCCAACTGGTGTTATGTGGTGGGGCTGTCCTGGGGGCAAGTTATTTACTTGATGAGGCGGCCTCCCTTGAGGGCTGCCCCCTACCTGTAGTTATGCCATGAAAAGGCTGCCTTGGTGTTGTTCGGAATCCATTGTGGTGGCGTTGATTGTTGCGTACTTCCTTGTTGGTAGGATGTCTGCAGCATAGGTATTTGGAAGCCTCCGCTTTCCAATCACCTTCTTATTGGGGGATCACTCCTCCTTAGTTACTGCAAAACAACAGGGCTCTCATGGCCATTGCAGTCTCGTTGTCTTTCTCAAGTTGTTGTAGAGTGTTATAAGTTATTGTTCCACCTAGGTGAGTCTCTGTAAATGGAATGTTTATGACATTTGCATGTATTTCATGTATTGAAGCCTGAAACACCTAGCCATGCACGTCTCCTGAGGACAGTGCATAATTGTCTGCTTGCCATGTCAGTGGCATTCAAAGGAGACAAAAGGCAGATGTTCGAGATAGCTTTGTCTTCCTCTATAATGGAGCTGGCCCTCTTTTTGTGTTGTTCGAGGAGGTATTTCATTAATTGCCTGATTTCCTGCAACTCTTGACGTGCATAGGAATTAAAGAGTGCATTAGAGTTAGCAATCTTCCACTGCATGGCTGCTCCTCTCTACACTTTTCCCGCTGGCCTCTCCACCTTTTTGTTTTCTTTTTTCTAGTGGAGGTCATGTTGGCATTGGGACATTAGCTCTTTTTCCAGCAGTGTCCCTGATTAAGAATTCCATGACTGCATTGCCATTAATATGTACAGGGTCTTTAGATAAGCACGTATACCTCTCCATTTTTGGAGTCATAGACTTGCAGGTTGCTGGTTCCCTTAACTCCTTCTTTCCTTGATATAGAATGCTTAGGAGAATAAGAGGATACTGGCTCTTCTTTTGAGATGGTAAAATTGTTTCTAGGAATAAACAAGCTTGTGACTGTTCTTTCTCCAACTGTACCCCGGCAGCTCGCTTTATTATTGTGTTGGACATTGTGATGTCATCTGCTGGAAAAGGTCTTGAAGGGTAGGATTCTACGCTCTCTTCTGGTGAATCTGTTTCAGCATCTTGCCATTCTCCCTCAGTGCTCTCGATGTAAGGAAACAAATCTGGCTCATACATCTTCTCATCCTCAAAGTCTTCCTGCTCATCTTCATGGTGTTCACGTGTAGTCAGTAGTAGCAAAATCCACATGCTTTATTTCAACAACGCTCTATCTACGCTAGCTTCAAAGGGATTTGAAACTCCTTTATGGATTAGTTAAAATCCCTCTTCTTTTGGACCATCACAGCCATTTTGACCTTGAGGAGTCTCTTTTTCCATTCAACCTTGATCATTCTTTGCTTACCATC
The DNA here is from genome assembly GCA_963921515.1 of Calotriton arnoldi. NCBI lineage: Eukaryota > Metazoa > Chordata > Amphibia > Caudata > Salamandridae > Calotriton > Calotriton arnoldi. The sequence goes on from CAWUFW010010483.1 coordinate 167,192, forward strand.
GAAAGCTGGTGCCTTCTCTTTGGGGTCAGCACCTCTTGCATCAACTGCTTCTCCCTCTCTCAGTCTTGACCACCTTTTGGCGTTGAATCCCTGTCACCATGGCATCCTTTAATGGTGTCCCTGTGTCACGACCAATGAAGTTCTTTCTGTATTGACTTTCCTCCCTTCATCAAGTGTGTCTTCAGGGTCCTTGTGTCTGAATGTTTTGGCTCTTGCCCACTGAATTTTTGTCGTGTTATCTGCATTTGCCTTTTGTGCTTTCCTTCTTTTGCTGTCTTCTTTGGTGGCTATTACCTGTCTGGTTTGATGCCATCTCCCTTAATGTAGTACCCTTCTCCTTGCGCTGCCTTTGTATCTTTAATGTTTTTGTCATCGTTACTCGACAAAACAAGGTTTCTGAGTGAAGGCTGGTCTTTTTTTGCGTCTGCATTGTGGTGTAGCATGCCCACATCTGTTTTTCCCTGGTTCAGAGTGTGGTAGATTGGAATACAACATACATATCACAGCCTTTGGCACTATGATCTCTTGTTAAGCAAAGGATTCAGACTCTATGGCTATCCTTTAGTGCACTTTTCTAATGGTAGTGTTCTCTGTCTATCAATGATTACATTCCCACCCCACTCAGGTTTACATTTTTCGACCCCTCACTTGACAATCTATGTGGAGCCCCTGTTACCATGGCATCTTTTAATGGTGTCCTTGTGTCACGACCAATGAAGTTCTTCCTGTTTTGCCTTCCCTTCCTTCATCAAGTGTATCTTCAGGGTCCTTGTGTCTGAATGTTTTGGCTCATGCCCACTGTGTTTTTGTGGTGTTATCTGCATTTGCCTTTTGTGCTTTCCTTCTTTTGCTGGCTTCTTTAGTGGCATTACCTGTCTCGTTTGATGCCATCTCCCTTAATGTAGAACCCCTCTCCATGCGCTACCTTTGTAGCTTTAATGTTTTTGTATTTGTTACTCTACAAAACAAGGTTTCTTAGTGAAGGCTGGTCTTTTTTTGCATCTGCATTGTGGTGTAGTATGCCCACATCTGTTTTTCCCTGGTTCAGAGTGTAGTAGATTGGAATGCAACATACACGTCACAGCCTTCGGCACTATGATCTCTTGGCAAGCAAAGGATTCAAACTCTATTACTGCCCTTAAGTGCACTTTTCTAATGGTAGTGTTCTCCATGTCTATCAATGATGTCATTCCCTCCCCCACTCGGGTTCACATTTTTCGACCCCTCACTTGATGATCTAAGTGGTGCACCTACTTTTATTCAGGGCTATTAATTGTCGACAATGTCTTCTCAGCTTCCTGTGTCCTTCAGTAATTTTGCAATGTTTTCGCAGGACAATCTGTTGGCTTTCCCATGAAACTCTCCTCGATGAACCTAGATCTCCTACTTCTGCTTCCAGATCCAATGGCAGAAAAAATAATCTGAAGAAGGTGACCATGCACTAAGGCCTTAGGGTCGTACATCTGATATCATAAGAGGACGGGCATACCACCAAATGGTGGCCGATGACGTCCATTATGAAAGCAAAATAGGAAAAAGAGGACAAAAAGAGAAAATTCTGCAAGCAACCAGTAGATGGAGGAATAATGCAGAGCATGTGAATCCAGAAAATACTACTTGAAATATGTGAGAGCTAAATAGCTCAGTTTCTCAAACCTCAAATTAGCTCAGACATGCAGGGGCATACTTACAATGAAATGGCGCAGTGCCACAAGCAATTTTGCTGCGCCATGCTGCGTAATTTCAAAAACGCAGGAATGTGCCGTATTTACAAGAATATGGCGCACCTGTGTGCTCTCCCCTGCGCCAGCACACAAACACCAGCTGTGCTCCTCCGTAGGCACCCTTGCACCATGGTGCAAGGGTGCCTGTGTTGCAGGGATGATTGTGTTTGTGTAGGAAGGGGCACCTTCCTGACCAAAAACAATAATTAATGGTGTTTTGCTCCTTCTATGTGTCCTGCAGAATGCATGACACATAGAAGGAGCAAACATGAGGAGAAATAAAAGTATTTCTCCTCATTGCGCCACTTTAACGCCTCCCCTGGAAAGGCGTTATTTTCTGGTGCTGCCTCAGATTTACGAATCCTTGTAAATCTAGGTAAGTGTCAAAAGGCCATGGGTGTTGCGTGGGAACACCAACAGAAACACCCATGCCACACCCCTTTGACACAGAGTACTGCGTGAAAGAGGGCCATATTTACAAGGTCGTGTGAAGCCACGCAAAGTGGCTTTGCATGGCCTTGTAAATATGTGACAGCACATAGCGCCACCGGAGTGTCAAAAAAAGTGACCATCCGGTGGTGCTAGGGGATTGTAAATATGCCCGCAGTATTCTGTTTCTTCTGGTTCCACTGTTGACACATTTTTGTAGAGTCAGAGCTAATGGACGGGATGAGGCAGTTAAAAAGTACATGGTCAAGGGGGTAAGTTGCAATAATGAACCAGGCCCGACATTAAATATTTGAAAAGAAGGGATTTTGTCACAGAAATAGGAAAATGTTTCAGATCTCAAGGGGAATTTAAGTGGGGCGTATATATTTTAAAGAATTATTAAATAACGAAAAAAATGTTTATGATAGAAGAATTGCTGACCCCTCCTGAAGATGTATTTCTCCTCCACATCAATATAGACATTAAAGTTTGGCACTGATTCAATGTGATTTCTGAAAAAACAAACTTCTGATATATCATTTTTGAGAAACCATTTAACTTATCCAGTTTCTTGAAGATACAAGATAAATGCCATTCACCAAATTTTCAAATTTGATTTAGTGCAGGACTTAGTTCTGAAAATTGTATTCACAAAGTTGTTTTGCCCTATATCCCTGATGTCACTGTACCAGTTCTAGTATGGAATATTGAGTAGGGAATATTTCCTAATATCGTAGCCAAAATATCAACAACAAAAATATTGAAAGATAGGCACATGTGGGGAAGTATAGATTTACTATTCTTAAATCATCATCTACATACATTAAAGATACATATATTTTTGTCAGTTCAACTTTATTCGGTTTCCAAAATATAAAACCATAAAAGTTATCAATACATCAGAATATCATAAAATATTGACACGATTCATCACAGTTAAAATACATTCCACAGCGGTCCATGGTAATCTGTAACATAAGGTGCAAAATTCAAATACAAATAATCTTAACCCTTAATTTAAAAGCCCGCCAATGAGGTTAACCTACGCCAAGGCTTTTACTAAGGTATATGTATCTTAAAAATGATCTTAAACCCTGACCCTTGTTAGTGTTTAATCAAGACAGGCCCTAGACTTCATCACAGATTTCAGATAACCAAAGACAAAGAAAATACATTCATCCTTCAGCAATTGTAGATACAGGAGAGCTGGGCGAGCCTGCTTAAAATCCATCCTCTTCAATATCGGAACAATAAAAACTTCCGGGGGACCTCATAAAATTTTCAAAATAATACAAAGTGTAGCAGATCCTGTGGAGACTCTCTGTCGCAGCCACAGGGTGCTAACGACTGACCTCTACTGCTCCCCCTAGGTATGGCAAGCAGGAGGTGAAAGAGATCCAGGCGAAACCTGGTCAGTAAAAAACGTTCATAAATAGTTAAAAACCCCAGAAGATAAGGCTCATCTAATGATGTTGTCTTTAACATTAGAAATTTTCGGATACTAGGTTTCCGCAATTCCAGCTCTTCCCTCTCCAGTTTCCTTAGACTGCTAAAGGACTCCCTTATTATCCCCACATCCTTTTTGGTTATTAGTTCAGGGTTGGTGTACAGTTCAACTCGTCCTAACTTTTCAAAACTACTCTTAATGTATCTGAGCCATGGTATACTGAGTGCATGGTCAAGGGTCATACACTCTTTTAAAATCGACTGGCTCAACGTTAATCCCTCACTCAACCAAATTTTTAACCAGAACGTTAGAGGGCGAAGTGCCAAGGTGTCACTTAAATAAGGCACCCCTAGTTCTTCATGTACCACCATGTTAGACAAGCCACGAGGAACACCCAGTAAGCGCTTCAAGAAAGTGTTCTCTGCTACCTGAAGATCATCAGCGGTAACATGCCCCCATATTTCGCTTCCATAAGAAGCTGTCGCTACACGCTTGACTTGGTAGATCTTCAGCAGCGCTGCAATAGGTCTATTTCCCAATTTAGAGGCAAAGTTGAAAATGGCCGCATTCACCCGCACCAGGTCCCCCTTCTTTCTTTGTTTGAGAGGGCCCCATTTTATATGGTCATCCAATACGACCCCCAGATATGAAAAAACGTCTGTGCGATGTACCTTAGCCGAACCTACCCTGAATTGGAATTTCTTTTGGGGCGTATCCCCACCTGCATGACATAGGATTTCGAGTCATTTATGGATAAATCCCGATCTGACATAAAGGCGGAAAAGGCATCAAGCAGGGTTTGTAGCCCCCTGGCGGTCCTAGATATAAGGACTGCGTCATCCGCGTAGAGTAGTACGGGAAGACCACGTCGGCCTATGTGCGGATAATCTACCCCTGTTGATAGAAGGGCTTTATCTAAGTCATTAATATAAAGATTGAACAGAAAGGGGGCCAAGATACACCCTTGGCGTACACCTCTTTTTATATCTGTGACACACGTAGGTCCTGCGAGAATCTAACATTGGCCTTGGTTGCACAGTGAAGGTCTTCTAAAAAATGGATGATGTTGCTGTCTACTCCAATATCTTTCATGGACTGCCACAGTTTAGCCCTATTCACGCGGTCGAACGCGGAAGATAAGTCCATGAAAACTAAATATATGGTGCCGGAGCATGCAACCGTGTATTTATTAAGAATCATAGTAAGGTTGAGGCACTGGGCCACCGTGGACCGGCCTGGGCGGAACCCGTACTGTACGTTTGATAGAATGTCATGTTCCTCTGCCCAGCTGGTCAACCTATCTAAAAGCACACGGCCCACCACCTTAACCACCGAGTCCAACAACGAGATAGGTCTGTAACAATGTGTACTATCACGGTCACCCTTTTTAAAAAATGGCACTATAGTCGAAGTAGTCCAGGACTCAGGGCATCCAGTCCTTGCCGCCGCATTGATTACGGCAACAAGGACCGGGGCCCAAAAAGTAGGGTCATATTTAAAAAGGTCCAGAGGGATGCCGTCGGGTCCCGGAGCTTTGTTGCTTGTCAGCCCGGCGATACCCCCCTCGACCTCCCCCAGTCCGAAGGTCAGTTCGGGGGTGATTTCCTCTCGACCTGACTGACAGATCAACTCGGGCGGGCTCTCAAACATGGTTTTAAATGGAGCACCCATTCATCCTCGGTGATATGTGCGCCTATTGCACTGCCTTCGTCATGCTCTAAGAACGGGCTGTTAATGATGCTCCAAATCTAGAGCTATTCCTCAGGGTACTTGCCTCCATCAACTCCCTCCACGCTTCCTCCTTCAAAACAGACTTGCGTTTGGCCAGTTTCAGTTTATAATCTTTACGGCACGCACTAACCAAGGTCTGATTTCTTGGACTCCTGTTAAGAGCTTCCCGCAGCTTTCTTGCCGCCAGCGAGCAAGAAGATTCAAACCATGTAGGAGTCGTGATGACTGTTCTGCGGGCCGGGACACTTAAAAGGTCACCTACTCTAATAGAAATAGTATTGAAAGCACTAATAACCTCCCCCGGAGATGTGTGCGGCGAGGTACACAAAGCTAGTTCACTGGCACATGATTCTGTTACCGATTTGTAAAAAGCATCTGGAGAAATCTGTGTCCACTTTAGCCGTCTTCTACCATCTGTTAGTCTCATTGACCCCTTTTGCTCGACTCCTCTTTACATGTCAATAAAGCTCCACAAAGTTCGACACACAGAGGGTTGTGGTCACTAAAGGCACTTTCTTGTATGGTAAAACCCCGAAATGAGGATTGTGAGAGCGATGAGATTAATATGAAATCAATGAATGTTCCACCACCTCTCCCTTTGAAAGAAGGGACGGCTACCTTGCTACGAGGAGCAATTAGTGACATAAGGGACATTAGGTCAAATTCGTGAAGGAGATTGTTCAGAACATCCCCCTGCGCAGAGTGTTCAAAATGGATCCCCCTCACACGTGGGCAACCCAGGTCAGCCAATCTTGTAGCCCTGGGGTCTCCACATGGGTGTATGTTAAAGTCCCCTGTAATCACAAGGTTTTGAAGTTCAGCTGTACAGTGTTGCCTTATAAAAGACCCCAACAGTGTAATATTACACCCACCAATAAGGTATGATACAGAATTATAAAAATTAATAAGACCCAGTTTGTTAGACCCCTTTCTTAAAACCAGAGACTGTATGCACGGGCTTGTTGGGGACAAAACCTGTATCTGGCAATCTACCGCTACAGAAACATAAATAACAAGACCACCCCTTGGTCTGCCAGCCGTGGAACGGGAGGCCGGAACAAAAAAGGACTTATAACCCTCCAAGAATAGACTACAATCCACCAACCATGTTTCCTGCAAACAAATCACACGAAATTGGAGCCCCGTAATGCTGTTTGCTTTCCCTTTTGCCTGCCTTGCTTTTGCCCAAAGACCGGAGGACTACACAATCCAGGCTGCTCCGCGGCACGCCAGCACGCCGCCAATGGTGAGCAACACGCCAGGAGGACCTTAAGAGGAGCCCCGTAACGCTGTTTGTTTTCCCTTTTGCCTGCCTTGCTTTTGCCCAGAGACCGGAGGACTACACAATCCAGGCTGCTCCGCGGCACGCCTGCACGCCGCCAACGGTGAGCAACGCGCCAGGAGGCGCTTAAGAGGAGGCCAGGGCTCCCGCAGCGCGGGACGCGCGGGCGTGCCCGGGCCATGCTCGGGCAAAGCCCGGGCCAAGGGCGGGCCCGTCTGCGCCCGTCCGAGACCGGTTGAGGCTGGGCTTGGCCAATTCTCTTGGCCTGTTATTGGAAATTTCTTCATACCTCTATCGGAGCACCGCTGCCTGTCTATATTGTTGCGCCCTGTTCCAACCCCGACCTTTTGCGGTATTCCCAGCGGTTGAGGAGAAGGTAGGAAGGTGTCTGGCCTTACTTTGTATTATATCTGCACATGTATTAACTACGCGGACTGTAGGGGAGTCTGTCAGTAGAGTGTTTCTGTGCTTTGGGTATCCTGGAGTTGTATTCTGTCACACTTAAATTCAGTCAACTATACTTATTAAATTCTTGGAGCAACATTGGAGCTACATCCTGCTAGCTAAGCGCTTTAACCCGATAATACTGAATCTATTATGGGTAGGCGTAAGGTGACATTAGTCCCCGGAAGGGCCGCAGCAGGTACTACCACCTCAGTGGCTACCATGGACTTGTTCCTTCAGCGATAAGGAGATTGAGCTGGTTAATTGACGTCTCTCTAGGTCTCCCATCATTGCTCCACCCTCTATGCATGCAGACACACACGTGTCATTGGCCAGCGCTGACGACGATCTATCAAACCTTCAAAATAGCACCGGGTTGCATGAGGTCGTGCAGGATTGTATCGGGACAACTTGTCCATCTACAGCCCAACTGTTACCCCTTTCTCCTGCCATTATTATTATCAATAAGGGGGGTAACGAAGCATCTTCACATGAAGGGCATGCGGTGATTACCCCCAGCAAGCACCCGGAAACATCAAAAGCAACCATGCATGGGAGCTTATCTTTGGCTGAGCCGGGTGGTTCAAGGACAGGGACAGGTACCAAAAGGAAATAACAAACAATGGGGGGCAAAGCCAAAAGATCAAAACCTAACCTGTTCCCTAAAGTCTCGATGACCACGCAAACACTGTCCAAGTCAGACTTTATGGGCGCACTGGAATCTTTCCAGGTAACGATGAAGAACTTGTTGGACTCCAAGCTGGGCCCGATAATCCATCGTCTGACATCGATCGAAAAGAGTTTATCGGACCTCAAATGCTGTGTTTTACCTGCATTAACGGGAGGATTAGCTGTCCAACCAGGACAATATACTACATCGGACCCCCCTAATTTGGACAGCTTGCCTAAAAATACTAGGGGACAGCTACAGCCACTGGGGGGACAAGTAATCGTAAGTCGCCCAGTGTCTATTCAGAGTGAAAACCATAACCACAGGGGCAGATCGCCCACGCAGGCCCAGCTCCCGGAAGAGAACCATCCAACAGGGGGGCGGCCCCAGGGGGGAGGGGAAGCCCACTTGCAGCACCTACCTGTGATTCATCTGCCAGCGGAATCTACCCCCTATGTAGTGGTATTGGGGAACGTGCCAACTTTCCCCCAGGGTACGAAGGAGGATTTTTTCCAGTTAGAGAATAAAGTTTTATACTGGTTATCGCACAATACAACCCTGGGAATAAGGGTGGAGAAAAATATTAACATGGTGCGAAGAGTCAGCTGGATTGGTAGTTCTCGCAAATCATGTATGGGGGATTGTGTTATTGTAAATTTTAATAGGCCTCACATAGCAGAAAGGATTTTGTTCTCAGACCCACATTTTGCTCCTTTTTGTTCAAAGTCGACCATCGTGGCCTTACCACTTGGTTTTTTTTATAAACCAGAACTACTAGGGTGTAACCATATGAACTCTGACAATTTGGTTCCATTTGATGGTCCGCTGCAGAGAATTCCATTTATTAGGAATGTTCATTCGAACTTGCCTCCACCTACAGTTTATCCAAATCAGATGCCTGTACGCCGGCAGAATTTTGGTCCACCACCTTTGGAGTTGTTTAATCGGTTTACTTCTCTGTCTACCATGGATGCTTGTGATTGACTTGGTAGTTCTCCACCGTCGGACTCAGAGAATCCTATAGCCCAGCAGGACTCACTAGGGCAAAGTCATGGGTGTTTGCGCGTATATGATAATAATGTTATATCCTGGAACGTTGCAGGTTTGGCTAACAAGTTTTCTGACCCACTGTGGACTGCATTTGTGATACATATAGTGTCAAGCTGCAGGTGGATTTAGGTATGGAATATCATATATACTTACTTACCTGTTGATAGTTTTGTCCTCGAAATGTTGGCTAGGATATTAAGGATTAACAATAGTCCCGATTTCATATTCAAGTCCCACATCACTCTACCTGTTCTTGTTCCCTTCTATCCTAACTAACACCTGATTTTGTTCCCTTCTTACTTATGCACTTACGCATCCTCCATATCCCATTTCTACTCAAGCATTTTTCCTCTTCTTGTGTTTTGATTTTTTCTCATCAGCATCTTTTCCCACTACGTTCACTCTCATTTCTTTCCCAAGCTAAATATAACCATATTTTTCACCCTCTTCTTTTTCTGAAGCATGCATTGGGAAAACTCCTTGAATTCCATCTCATAGACTTTTCACTCTAGCCCACCCTCCTTTACCCTTCTTCCCCTTCTCCTCCGCTATTTTTCCATAGCCTACGGGACCAAAAATAATTTTCCTTCCATTTTCCACAACATACCCCTTTTTCCCTGTGCACCTCATTTCTTCAGCCTGATGTCCACCTTCAATTCTCCATCACTGCTTCCTGCATACAGTTAGGTTTACAGTAGAGAAAGTCAATGGACTACTATAACCTTAAACTTTTTTTGTGCTCGACTTTACTTGTATATTTAATGGACCTGAATCACAATGAAAGGTCATACATTTGCACCTATACAAACACTCCTATGTACGGGTGTAAAAGTACTTCTGGGAATTGACAAATATTCCCATTAGAAGGCCTGAAAAGCTGTGCCCGTTGCAACTTCCCAGGTATGCTACTGGGAATATTATGTGACATCTGTTATTTCCCAAGTTAAGAGTTATACGAATGGTATTTGGGAAATGCAGCCCCTGTACAAATGCATATTTTCTTTTTCTTTTTTTTTTCTATGAGGAAATCTCTTTCCCTACACCCTATTCCAGGCCTGGAAATTTAGTTACTCCAGCCCCTTGCTGGAGTAAATGTTTGAACATTTCCAGGATAGGAAATGGTCAGAGAAGTTTGTGAATGTCATTTTTGTTGGCTTTTAAAAGCGTGGCTTTTACAAGCTCTCAAGGCAAACCATGCCTTAAAGCTAACATCTTGCATCCTTTGTGTGAGTTTTATTACTGCATAATAGTACACAGTTGTGCTGTACTCTTACACAGTAGGAAAATCATTTATGCCTGATGGTTTTTCTTTTGTGAATGGCTGACAGATGTAAATGGGGCGCACCACTTTGTTTTGTCAACATCCGCCACTGGTTTGTTCACCACGGAGCGGGACGCCGGAATCCTGTGTTTTGCCTCCATCTTGAGGGGGACAGCAAGCCCAAGGATACAACAGTAAGCCCAGGAGGAGGGTCTGATCTCCGCAAGTGCTTTTAAGTGCATTTGTTCACGGCGGCGTGGGATGCCAAAATCCTGTTTTTTTGCCTGCATCTTGAGGAGGACTGCAAGCCCCAGGATACAACAGTAAATCCAGGAAGAGGCACTGGTCTCCACAAGCGCTTTTGAGCACGTTTGTTTACTGCAGCAAATTCTATATCTGTGTGTTTCAAGAAACCTGTGCTCTACAACTCACATTTCGGGTGGGCTATATAAACTACAGTATAGAAGCAAAACTGTCAAGTGCAGGTCGCCTGTCAGGAGGTCTAATAATATTGATTAAGACCTCCTTAGCAGGCAAGGTAAAAAGGTTAAACTTTAATTCTGATGATATTTTGGGCCTTGATATTAATTCTGTGAAGGGGCCATTTGAATTACGATTGCTGAACATTTATAATCGTCCCTCTAGTCTGAATCATGACTAAGAAACCCAATTAGCTTTGGTAGATTCCCTGAAGAATTTAAATACTGGAAATTATCTTGTTATAGCTGGGGATTATAATGCGATGTTCGAACCAGTAGATTTTATTCACAATTTTACGCAAGAAGATGAAGAAAGGGGTATTCCAAGATTGAAGAATTCCCCTTTAAAGAGAAGCTCGAGGACAGCCCTGCAGATAGCATCTATCGCGCTATCGCATCGATATTGGCATGCAATGGGTGCACGATCTCAGATAAAGGGGTGAATTACACATTCAAAAGGGCAAATTTTAGAAATAGGATTAACTATATATTGCTTGATCTAAATTTATGGCCCAACTTACAGGACATGAAAGTCATCAATAGAACTGGCAGTGGTCATGACGCCCTAGCCCTTGAGCTGAAGAATATTCCATACCTACATAATAATCAATTCCCCTGCACGTTGGATCCACCTATTGTATCTTCCAATTATGGTAGGAGGTTAAAATGGTCCCGCTTACAAGTGTATAAGGAAGTCCTTGCTTGTATATATGCTGATGATTCTTCCTCCCTATGTTTACGTGGTAACCAAGAGCAAACTGAATCGTCTATCAGGCATATATAGCTTACATCCACAAAGAAACAATTTTAGGGAACCTTTAAGGCATAAATTCCTAGACAGAAAGAGGCAGAATGGTTTAATAAGGACTTTAAGATACCAAAGCATACATTGATGTCCACTGTGAAAAGTGGCTTTGGACCTGCCATAGTAGAAGAGAGAAAAGTTTATAATAGAACGTGTTAGATTGGCCACAATTAAAGACAGACTGTAATTCTGGCATTTGCTCGCCAAAGGGGTACCTATCATTGTAAATAAAGATGATTTTTATATCCAACCACACATTTGGGAACAGCTTTATATCAAGTAATACTCTACCAAAGAGAAAGGTGAGGGACATGATCTTAGTAGGAGGGACTGACTGAAGCCCAGGAATGGGGTAGGGGGTTGCTAGTTTCCTTCTCCATGACAGAGACAATAACAGCTATTGAATGCATGAAAAAGGGCAAAGCACCAGGTAGAATACCTAAAGACCTTTAAAGCTCTGAGCCGACTGTGTGGGGCTATATATTAAATATGATGTCTAAAGCCATAGCGAAGGGGGAAGAGGTACCAGGAACATAGAAGGGGGCAGAAATAATCCCTGTTTATAAAAAAGGGGGCAAAGGTGATCCAGCTAATTATAGGCCCATCAGCAGGATAGATAATGCTCAGAAGATTTTTACCAAAAAGGGATTGGCGAAGATACAATCTTGGACAACCAAGTTTTATCTGATTTAGAAGCAGGCTTCAGGGCACACACAAGCTCTAAAGATCAGGTATTTCTTTTTTACTGATTGTGTGGAAATGGGTCCTGATTTACAAGGAGCACTTGAATGTAGTGTTTGTTGATTTAAGATCTGCTTTTGATTTAATTCCCCAAGAGAAACTGTGGGTTGTACTTAAGGAGATGTAGATGTTATTAGATTTGTTACATTTAATATTCTGCTTAAATAATGGAAATTATGCACATGTGAGGTGGGACAGGGAGGGCAAACTGTCGGAAGGCATAGATATATCTAGAGGGGTCTGACAGGGATGTGTCATAGTTCCAACATTGTTTACACTCTATATAAATGGGCTAATAGACACTCTATATGACTTCAAAGATGACCCCCCCAAACTAGTAGGCCAACAAATCCCTGCCTTCCTCTTTGCAGATGATACACTGCTGCTATTAAAGACACCCATGGGATTACAAAACATCCTGAACCGTTTTTCAGATGCTTGTGATAAATACGGCCTAGAAATTAATGTCCTCAAAACCAAATTTACGACTTTTTGGCCACACAACACATTTAGAGGGAAAGTGAGACTTGGACATAGGAACCTGGAACAGGTTAAAGATTTTGATTATCGCTACCACTAAACCACAGTGAAACTCTAATAGGGGACCCTTGCGCCAATGCCCTTGATATGTACCCTAGCAAGGGTGTATCTGCCCTGATTACAAAAACACCGGACTCAGAAGCACTGCGGATCACCTTCTCCTACAGCCTAGTGCTCGATCCCTGACCTGCAGAGAATACACACTCCCAGCTGCATACCCTTCAGCCTTACCAGAATCCTCCCCTCCATACTCGCTACTTACATCTATACCTACTAGCGCTTCTTCTTCTTTTTCTCTTTCTTTTCTCCATTTTACTTTCTTTAAACCATCAGAATTACCATATGTGAACCTCCTCTTATCTGCTATGCGATACCTGGTATTTGTTCTTTATATTAGTTCAACCTGTCGCAATTACCCATCCAGGACTTTCCACACCCGACCTTGGTTCCCCCGAATGTATCACATGTATTATTTTTCTCTTTCTTTTGCCCTGTTCATTGGTTGTATGCTCAATAAAGTTTTTCTGAACTCAAAAAAAGATTTTAATTATCTGGGTGTAAGGTTAGGCAGCAATCTATCATGGTCTGCCCAAATTCTGATAAGTCAGTTGCCCTTGCAACATGTTGAGGCGGCAATTGTAAAGAAACTGAATTTCTCCTGCTCTAGACATTTTTCATGCTAGGGGGCTTGGTACAGCTCTTTATGGGGCAGAACTCTGGGGATTTGACCATACCAAAAGGCTGGAAAAAACTCAAAATAAGTTTATTAGATCGTTTCTGATTATGCCACAGAGTACCCCACTTACCCCGCTACACCTAGACCTAGGACTGAAGAATGTAATACATTATGCTGCACTTGAACCTCTAGTTTATTGGGACAAGCTCAAAGGCAGTTGCCGAGGTCAAACAGCTGGATAAAACGGGATTAATACCTTGGTTTAAGCAAGTTAAGATGGGGCTCTATAAATTAGGCCTGTGCAAAGTCTGTGACAACCCTGAGAATCTGACCAAAGGAATGGTAGCTAAACTGAAGATTAGGTGCTGTGATTACATTTTGGGACGTTGGTTGCTGTTATCAGCACATGGCACTTTAACAGGGCATTTTACTGATTTTAAAAGCACTTTGGCTTTTGAGCAATTTACGGACCAGACATAACAGCATTAGCCAGATCTGTTTTTTAAATTTAGATTTGGAGTACTACCGGTGAATGCAGTTAGAAGTAAGTGGCGAATGAGCTCCACAATGCCATCTTGTCCAGCCAGTAATTTTAGCACTGAATCTGTGGAGGATTTTATGTTTTTCTGCCCTGCCTGTGTGGAAACCAGGAGGAGATGGGTAATCCCAGTTTGCCGGTTACTTTCTTTAACACGATTCACAGATGCTATTCCCATATTCAGTTCTGAAAATGCTGAGAGGGTTGTGTTTTCAACATCAAGTTATCTATTGTATGTTTATTGCATTAGATGTAAAATATTACATACAATTAACATCCCCATGATAGCTGTTGATTCTGAGCACTTGTACTTTTAAAATCGGTCAGTTTTTATATTGTTATTACTGGCTTTTGTATGTATTAATTGTTGTTTTAAGAATCCAGGGAAGTCGCAGGTATTGTTTTTGTGGTCCAGCTGGAAGACCTAGTGTTGGTGATTCCTGGCTTTCTTATGTTTTATCATGATTGAGGAGCATACAGTGTGTCAACTCTTCCCTGACCTACCGACCATTTTGATTTCCTGAATGGCCCAGCTCATGTTACATTAAAAAAAGTTCATAGATCAATTGTACAAATATAACATCCGCCTCTATTGGTACTTTATTCAAAGATCTTAATCATGGGGTAAAGGTGAAATGTCTTGGTTTGGATTAATTGATTTTGGTCGATTCCACAAAGTCTTTACTGCATGGTAGAACTGACACCATCACATTTGGTAATTTGTAATGTGCACCCACAATTGGGGTTGTTTTCGGATGTCCATAAAGCATGTAAAACTGTTGTATTGACAGTTTTCTTCCAGAGTGTGAGGGAGACCTCCCTGCAGTTCAGATTTTACACAGAGGAGATGCCACCAAAAATGATGGTGGACCACCAGGCCTCAATTGGGTAACCCATCCATGGCAATTGTCAGCACCATCGGCACTGCAGACATGATTTATCTGATGGGTAGCTGAAGGAGGTACCAGCATCTAGAGGTCTGCCTTCCTTTGCCCTTTTAATATGGCTGGGGAACTGCGAGAATGGAGGACAAGACTCCAGTAATTTTTTGCTATATGTCTGTTACCATCCTCATCTAAATCAGCTAATTAGTGACTGGGATGGAAGGTTAGCTCATGAATTTAAAATTTTAATTTTAAATTTGAGAACGATCACAGTTCATATTTCAGATATTAATTTGCATTTACACAGATGATGACATAGTTAATGGTTGACTGAGCCATCAAGAATTCCTCTAGTGATTTATTAGTCAGTCTCTCTCATTCCAGAAACATAACTCTATCCCCACATGAAACCCATACTTTTTCTATGTTTAACACATATGGCCTCCTATTATTTAATATATTGATCTCGTTTTGCTCACTTCCAAACTGCACATTTACTGCATTACATTGCTTATACCAATTCCGATATGTAGGATACAAACAATGAAGCTACGCAGATTGTAATAAAAAACTATGATGGAATGGACTATGAAAGTTTCCAAATCACCTATTTGCAGAGAAAGACACAACCATCTCCTTTACAAAGAAGTCAGAAATACTGCATTGATATATATGCCCCATAAATTACAAATACCTCGATATCTGTAATTTAGGGAGTCGGGGTGACCATACAATTTAGGGCCTTATTATGACTTTGGCGGTGCGGGAGCGGGCCACCACGCCAGCGCCCTGCTCTTGCACCACCAAAGCCATAATTAGACCTCCCACTCAGGTCGGGCAGTCCTGCAGCATCTAGTCCACGGTGGTGCCTCTTTGAAGGCTCATAGGAGAGCAGTAGCAGGCACCAGTGGTGGCCCCTTCATTGGGGCGTGGGGGCGTCGCCCCACTGCTTTCTCGCAGTGCGAGAAGGCAGAAACATAAAATGGTAAAAACTACCATTTTATGTTTCTGCTTCTCGAACTGCGAGAAAGCAGAAGTGCCTGGTTGGGGGCGGGTGGGTGGGAGGTCCTGCTCGAGGGCAGGGGGGGAGTGGCTTACCCACTGTTGTGGGTACTGACTGTTTGGTCGGCCCCAGGGCCAAACAAAGCAGTCATGCGCACTCCCCCTTTTTCTCTATGTAGGCAGCCTACATAGAGAAAATGGCCCGGCTGGGGCGCTCTCCGCTGCGCCTCACCAATCACAACGCTGCCATTGCAGCGTTGTGATTGGCTTAGGGGAGCAGGAGGAGGGAGGCTGCCTAAAACGTGCCAGGAGCTGAGGCGGCGGTGCGTGATGCGATGCGGAACAGGAGGATGGTACGTTTTTTAAAATTTGATATAAAGATTAATACCGTCCCACTCGTATTCGTAGTAATGCATGGCTAGTAGGTAATTCCCATAAAATTACGGATTACGGGACCAGGCTATGTCTTGAGAGTGTCCGCCTGCGCTGGGACAGAGTCAGTCACACGCACAGCTCCAACTTTCAGAGGCACCGACCTGTTCCAGACTCTCTTGATCTCCCTGCAATCTTCTACAGCGCAGGCCTTTTCGTTTTGACTTACTTGCATGCACAGCTTTCGTGGTACTTCCGGTTGAAAGCCTAAAGGCCTGGCCGTGATTCGAACCATACATGTCTGAAGCAGGTGCATTGACCTGCTGGACTATCATGCCGGTGGCATCTTTCACGCTGCTCTGCGGTCTCGTTTGTAGAGGGTGACGGACGGTTCTCGGCGCGCCACACACCGCAGGAGCTGGTACCTGGGGTCAGCGTCTCAGGCTGTGTGCAGCCATCTGGGGTGGTAGGGCGGAGGGGTGGCAGGTTAGTGGTGAGGGCAAAAGGTCAACGCTATCACAGTGACCTGCATTTATAAGCATTCATTTAAGAAGGATGGGGTTCTCTGTGGTGTTGTTTCTCTTCTAGTAGACATTTTTAGAGCTGTGAACGTGGGGAAGGGGTCGCGGGACTCAGGGGGTGTATGCCAAGCAAGGGGGAGGGGGGAGCAGGGACCGGTCTCTCTCGCACTTCCTGTTCTGCTTTTCTTTGACAGTCTGGAATCTGGACCACATGCTGTTATTGGGTCCACAGTTACTATTGTACAGGCCTCCAAAGAAAGTTGAATATTTTTAATGAATATTGTGAAAGGAAACTTTTAACTGTAAATATGGAAAAGACTAAAATTTTATGCTTTGGGCAAAAAGTGATCAGTTTTAACTGGTTTTTAGGAGACCAGAAGCTAGAAATAGTGAATGAATATCGCTACCTTGGGATGTGGGATGTGGTTTGATAGGTCTTTAAAGTGGCATACTCACATAGAAGCCCAGAAAGCGAAAGCTTACACATCGATCTGTGGTCTGAAAAAATTTAATCGAGACTACGGAGTTATGTCCCACAGACCACTGTGAAAGGCTTTTAGTTCGATGATACCTCCACAGGTACTTTATGGAGCAGAAGTTCTCTATTTAAGTGGTAAACAAGATTGGGATCTTGAGGAAGGGAGGTGCCTGAAAACTCTGCTGTCATTGCCACAATCGTCAATGATTCAAGCAATAAGAAACGAGTTAGGCACTACTGCATGGAGGGTTCAGTCACAAATGATTTTAATAAGATTTTGGAAACGTTTGGATCAAGAAACAGGCCAAAAGATATCTCAGTGGTGCAGAAAAGAGATTCAATGTAGCAACCTAAAATGGGCTAAAAAGATAAGGAAGGAAATATTATTGGTCTGTGAGAATGTAAAGGTGAAAATTTGTCTAGATTCCCTGAATGTAGAATTCAGTAAAAGCGATCTCAGAAATAAAGGGCTAGTAGCCTCTAGACGAGCAGATATGGATTATCTGGCTAAGAAAAAATCAGTACAATTTATGAGAGATGCATGGCTAAATGAAAAATGGTTCCCTTATCTGGATATTCTACCAAACCACTGGTACAGACAGGAGATTTTAAGACTGAGAATAGGTATAAATCCCTGGTTAGTAAATGAAGAACTAAAAATCAAAATGCTGTATCAGGATGGGTACTGTAAGTGCACTCTGGGAACTAAAGGTGATATATTGCACATCTTGTTAGATTGTGCAACAGTATTAGAGCAGCGTAAAAGATATCTTCGCCCAATACTTCTAAAATATGACATAAGGCTACGGATACAGGCGGTTAAATTATTCACTGAAATGCCTAATCTTGAGATTGCGATTGCACTAGGGAACTATATGAAGGAAGTTAAAAGGTTCCTTAGTGAGAATTAGTTTTTATCTTTTATAAATCTTAAACTATTTCTATTTTTAAGGATAAACATTTGCATAGTATTTCAAAATGTTTTAAGCTTTGTATAATTTTTAGAAAGAATGGTGTTGCCCTGTGCAGAAAAGTCATTATTACTATTTCTCCTCATTGATAATTCATTAATTTTTGACATTGAGAATGTATAAATTGTGTTGTTTTATTTTGCTTTTTTATTGGTATTACCACTGTTTAAAGACCAAGGTCTAAATAAACATAATTTTGATTTTTTTTCAAATTATTGTAAATTACCGACCTTGGAAGAATGGAAAGCTCGGTCGGCCATGTCAGGATTTGATGTAAATGGGAAACCTGTCATGTACAGTGCTTGGAACTGGGGAATCATGTTCAAGTCTCGGCGTTGGCTCAACAGCACCCTGTGATTCTGGGCAAATCACTTAATCTCACACGGTCGACATAAGGCACTGCATACAGCTGTTTCAAACTTTGTAAAGCAAGGAGTGTAATATTCTGTGCATATACTGCGCTGTAATTTTACCCGTAGCTGTACAGGGCTGCAAGATACCGGCAAAGTTAGGATCCTGTCGTGTCATTCATGCATTTTTTTAGGAGCTGCAGTGTAGTTCAGTTCATCTTCGTGTGATTGGGACTGTTGCTTGCCTTTAGAATACCTATAAGTGCCTGACTCTGCCGTCAATAGCAGTGATTTGGCTTTGCTATTCTAAGTTCCTTACATACAGTTACAGCTTTCAGCCTTGCTCTTTCTCAAGGCACTTGACTCGGATTATCAGAGTGCCTGGAGGTTCTTCGGTTAGTAGTTTTGTGCATTAAAGGGTGCTTGTTTTTTGACACTAGTTTGCTTTTGCATCGTTGTCTACCTGCTTATTATGCGTACATTGAGCCGCCTGACCGACTTTCAGAGTGCCTAGTGGTGCTTAACTTTACTCTCCTGAGCGCACTTGTACTTGTGTCTGTCTTCCAAAGTGTTGAAAGCTTCCTTCACTGTACCGAACACATGTACGCTTCACTGCCATTATTAGTGTTTTGAGGCGCCTGTGTCTGAGTGCCAAAGGAGCTTACCTTTGTCATTATAACTGCTTAGAGGTGCTTGACTGTGCCTTTTGAGTACTTTGAGGCACTAGACTACATAGTGCATTCTAGCAGTAATTATACACATATATCTCACAATACTCCTTGAAGGTTCCAGGCGCTTTATGAATTTTACTCCAGAGGGGACCATGTTCCCCATTCGGACGTGCGCTGCAAAGCCTCATATCGCAGTGGTGTGCACTGGGAATGCATGTGTCATGGCATGGTGGCTGTTTGTGCCTCATCCCTGTGGGAGTCGGGAGGATTTTGGGAATTGTAGTCTTGTTCAAGCTCAATTTGACTTATAAATACGAGGGCTATTAAACGGAAAACACAGGCTTGTGAAATGAGTGGCAAAGAGGCATCTGTTAATTCACCTGATTAACTATAAAAAACGAATTAAAGCAAAGTGCAACGCTCTTTATTTCAATTTTCTCTTCACACGGTTAAACATTGCGAACCAAGGCAGTATAAGAGAAGCATACTGGCCACTTACGAACAACACCAAAATGCTTCCCGCTATACCATTCATCCAATAGGTTGTTCAGGCCTCACACATTTTGTCCAGCATAGCCCATATTGGCCGTACTACAAACAACACTCTTCCAACTATACACCCGGAGGATTGAAGATGTTAGAAATTACAACCACAGCAATGCAAGATTGAAACCACATATAGCGCTTAAAAATTCGACCCCAGCAAATACAGAATAAACGATACATAGAATTTTTAAGCAGTTAGAAGCTGACTTTCTTATTCGGGGCTGTCATGATGATGAAATCCAATTCAGAGCACAATAGCAAACCGAACATGAAAACATTAGTACATATCTGACAAAATCTGGAAGCAGAATAAGTATATCGGTATGGTTAAACTATAGGTTCTTTTTAGAGGGTCATGCTGTAATTGGAATCGGGAAGAAGAGCTTTCTTAAGAGATGACTTAGGACAGCTTTCGGGAAAGGTGCAATAACCCAACATAACATGGGTAAAAATAAGATCAAGAAAAATGTGTCACGTTTGGGAGGAAGCTGTTTTGCAGACCCAGTTGGTTCAAAAGTTTTAAATAAAAATGTTCCATTTATAGTATACATATGCTAAGATACACAAAACAACACATGCCTACCTGAGGGTTCCTTATTAATGCTATCAATAGAGGCTTGGACCAGGAAGCAGGAAAAGCATACTATTCACAGTTATATGAGACTCCTAACTGGAATTTATTTCATGTTGGATGTACCGTGGTTCTATCCAGTATGATTAAGAATAGTTGTGCTACTGCGGTACCAGTAAATTGTTGTTCATTTTAGTTCCATATTCCCAGAGCATTATCACTATGTGTCAAACTTCTATAAGTTTTCTTAGCTCCCACAACTCTAAACAGTAGTATTGACTGAGCTGTTCTTCATACCTTCCGTTTGCTTGAAAATGCACCATTTGCCCACTCTTTTTTCAAAATTTTCTCGGGGGGAGAACCCCCCCGAACCCCCCATAGGTGGTTCAGGCTCGCAAGCTACGCTCGCTCTCCGCAATGAAGTACGACAATTGTTTTACGCCTCACCACTTTCAAATGTCACCAGCCGCCACTGGCAGGCACTGCAATGGGAACGCCATTTCAGGTTCCTACAGGGCATGGACTGTCAAGTCCATGCCCTGCAGGAACTGGGGGGTGCATGCAGACAGGGGGGCACACCATGTGCCCCCCTGCATGCATCCCCTGGCGCAGAGGCAACTGGGAGCCATGTTTCCTCTCCGCCACACTTTTCGATCAGACACAATGCCATCACTCACAGTACAAGCCAGTGGATGAACTTGGATGACGCATTGCCCCATGCTGCATGGAGTGGTGGTTAGAAACAAACTGTGAAGGGCACTTGAACAGACCAGTGAATAGCGGCACAGTATTTTTCGATAGCATTCTGTGGTGCATTGTGAAGTACATAGTGCCAAAATAATGTGCAATAAGGTGAAAATGTGCTATGCATATGATATTGTAGTGCTCTGTCATTTGCAAAAAATGCATTTTTCATTGAAACAAAGTATTTTTGCTAATGTGTTAACTAAACAGCCAGTTTGATCTAACAGCAAAAATTGTCGTCCAGCTGAGGAAATATTGAACCACAACTGAACACATCGCCTTTATAAATAGGACACTAGGAGAAATGCTGTGGTACGATTTAAAAAACGCAGGGCCTGAATTAGAGTTTGGCGGACAAAATTCTCTCGTCCCGTAACACCAGCATTTTCTAAAAAAAAAACAATGCCTTTAATGATCTAGCACCTTTGGCCACCACCCCCACTCTGAAAATATTGCCACCATCACCGTCAATCGTAATGCCCTGTAAATATGGATGGATGAATTTATGTGTTATTTGTATATTTATGTATTATGATTTATTTGGCAAAACATGAGAAGGGCGTGAAATGAACTGAAACGAACTCCAGCAGCTTGTCAAAAAGCCCAGTGCTAGGAATATTCTTGCAGAACAGTGGTGGCGTTTGCAAAGATTCATTTTGGCCAGTGCTTAATTTGAGCCGGAGCTTTCCGGTGCTCAGCACCGGCACCTAATAATCAGCACCGGAGCTTCTAGCACCAATTAAGGGCATACACATTTGGAAGTAAGGCGATTTTCCCCATAATCACAGAATGTTGAGGCCCGCCGAGACTCGAACCCAGTTCCCAGCTCCGAAATCGGCAGCTCTAGCCATTAGGCCAAGTCCTCTCCGGTATTATAGGTGCTGGGGCTCTAGTCAGGAGGCAGTTTGCACCAGCACATTTCTCCTGTTAGCGCTGCCTCCTGAGGAGAGCCCCGGCACTTTTTATATTACAAATTAACCACTGATTTTGGCACACTGCACATAACCAAGCACGTAGTGTTCAGAGATGGAAAGCAAACCACTGTAATACACAAGAGTTTTTCAGCACACCGATGCAGCTTTCATCTGACCCAGATACTACGTATTGTTATGATTTTTGGAAATAGCAAGAAAATGTTAGAAGTTTTATTTTTGATTGACGGAATGTAAATGATGCAAGCACAATCTGCAGATATGCAGGACCTGAATGAAAAGTGCACAAACTAGGCCGTGAAAACATTTTAAGACAGCAGATTTTTGTACACAATAAAACTGGACATTAGGACGTTGCACACAAACTAGACAGATCGCATAATGTTCCCCTAGTTTTCATCGAGTAATGGCCCTTTGGACAATGCTGTTCATTACTATTCTTTAATCCTACTTTCTTGCACATTTTCATAAATTCCTATCTCATAACATATTTTGTAGTAAACTCCCCTGACCACTGCTATTACCAACATAATAAAAATGCATTTTTGTATTTTTATTTTTAGCTTGCTTGACATAATACCAAGAGAGAGCTTAACTGCAATCTGCACTTTGAAGATTTGTCAAAAACTGTGCAGAACTCAGGAGAGATAGGGTATAAAAGCACAGAAAATTCCCAGCTCTTGTGATTTGGATGCGGAGAACAAGAACATCATCCTTCTTACAAGACTTAGGTAAGCATCTTTAGAAGCTTCCTAAAAATGTGGTCCTTCGTTATGAAGTGGTTAATGGGGCTTTGGGGGGGCGGCCGGAGGAAAGTGAGGCTCGCACCCCCTGGGTTTTTTGGGCAGTTGGAGCAGCCCGGAGGCAACTGGGCTTTCTTTGGGCTCTTTTTGAGCTGGCGGGCGGGGGACTTATAGCCGGCCATTTCGGTTGCCGTGGCACCATTTTAGGAAGGTAACACGGCAGCCGGTTAGGTTCAGGGCCAGCTCCTCGTTTTCAATCAGTTTCCCGCATTTGCGATCTTTACCGAGCAGGAAGAGATCGCGGGTAGTTCGGCGAGCGGGGCAGCCAGTGCGTGTGATATCAGGAACATGCAGGCAGAACAGAAGGTGCAGGAGGCCATGCGGCTGTTGGCAGAGGCCGGCCGCATGGACTTCGTCAGGACGCCAGTAACTGTGCGGCCGCCGTGACGTTTGCCGGGGGTGTGGCCGCGGTGGTATGAGCGTGTTCCCGACGCGGCAGAGCGCAGGCAAAAAAGGGGGGAGAAGTTAGGTGCGAAGGGCAGGGGCCGCGGGATGAAGGCGGCCCGGCCAAAAGAGGTGGAGGGAAGGCAGGGCGGGACGCCGATCGGCGCCCCGCCCTGGAATTCGAGGAAAGGAAGGGTGGGGCCACCCGGGGGAGGAGGGTATATGAGGGGCCAGCAGCTATGAGAGCTGCCAGTGCCACAGAAAGAAGGGGCTCCAGTGGGCCTGAAAAGGGAGGGGAGGCAGGGGAAGCCTGCAGGAGAGAGACAGGCACCAGGGGAGGGGGCAAGTCAGGACTGGGGGGAGCCTGAGGGACCAAGGGCAGGAGAGGGTAGGGGCAGAAGCTGGCAGGGGCCATGAGGGGGGGGGAGAGAAAGGGGGCAGGGAGCCGGGCCCCGGGAGGTTGAAGGGGGCAGAGGAAGGGCAGGGGGCTGTGGGGGTTTCCAGGAGTCTTTAGAGGGGGCGGCGAAGGCATTAGAGATGAAGGGGTGGCTAGATAGGGCCCGTTGGGGGCTAAGGGACAGGTGGTCTGAGGAGGAGGGATGGAAACAGGAGGGGCAGAAGAGGTCTTTAGGGGAGAGGGGGGCCCACGGGGAGGGAGGTGCGGGGCCCGAGGCAGGGAAGTGGGGTCAGGGATTAGCAGGAAGGCGCTTGGCTTCACTGCTGGAGTGGAGCGAAGGGGAGGAGGGGGAGGAGGAGGCAGGGAGGATAGTCGTGGTTGTTGGGGAGCAAGGGCCCCTGCGTAAAAGGACAACGTCCGGTGGGGGCCTGGCACGCAGGGGGGGCACTCTGCGGGAGCGGGGAGGGGAGCACCTGCAGGGTCGGATGGGGGGGAGCAGGGGGAAGACGAAGTCGCGGAGACCAACTCTCTGGGGGACCGGTGCGGGGGGATATTGGCGGTGGTGTCCGACCCCTTTACAGGTAGAGACAGGTAGGGATACTAACCCCGGTTTGACGGACCTTGCCTTTTCTTTACAGGGACAGCAGGTGCAAGGGGCACCAAACTGGGGTGAGTCCCATGCGGCTCCACGATACCGGTTGGAAGAGAAGGCAGGGTCTAGGACGGCTGGCTGGACTACGGCGAGGGACGGAGGTAACATGCCGAAACAGAGTTCTGAGAGGGCCATGGCGGGCCGACAGCCCAGTTGGGTCGATGCGGCCTCTAGGTCAGTGGCAAAGTGGCCCGCTCAGGAACAAGGGGCGGATGGGCAGCAGGAGCCCCCACGGCATTCGGTGCTTGATATTGAAGAGCTTATCTGCAGCAGGCGGGAGAGTATGTAGGCGCGCAGAGGAGGCCAACTTGAGCAAGGGGGGAGCATTGGAGGACATACAGCTGGACTATGACGAGGACAGTTTAGAAGAGGGGGAGATAGTGGAGGAAGAGCGGGAGAGGCCACAAGGGGTGGGGGGAGAGGAGTAACGATATGTCTGGTCTTTTACAGAATAAAGGAGAAAGAGATTTTCGTCCGGCTCTGGCTCAGGCAACTCAACCCGCACGACTGGTTAGGCGGCTGGATCCGGTCCGGACACCGACCTTGATGCCAGGTAAGAAAGGGGGAGAGGATGTTCGGCATGCCGGGTGCAAGCGCAAAGGGTCCACAGGGACTGATGCGAGCGGGGAAGAAATTGAAGGAGAGGTCAAATTACGAAAAGGGCGATATGTGCGTGACGCAGGAGTAGGGACAGAAGGGCAGAAGGCAGAGGGGAAGGGGGAGACAGGTAAGGCACCAGAGAAGGTGGGCGAAGACACACAAACGGACACAGGGGAAACGGACCACGCCAAGGAGGGTAAGACAGGACACGGGGCGGAGACAGGGAGTAGCGAGTTCAAACTGCCAAAAAAGCCTTACATGGGGGTGACAAAGCCATAGGGGGCCCATCTCATGCTGGCCACGAAGGAGAAAATATGGAAGGGAGAGTATGTGGAAATGTTGAAGCTCCTGCACAGGGAATTGAGGTCCAAAGAGGGATCGAAAGAGGAGGAGTTAGAGCTGTCAAAAAAGCCCAGGGTACCCATGACCATAGAAAACTGGACGGCAGCTTTTCTGATATTTGTGATTGTGTACTGTGAGAAGTACCCGGACAGGTGTGTGTCCCTGTTCAAGTATATGGACGTGGTCAGGAGAGCACACTAAACGTACGGGGATATGCATGGTCACATTACGATGAAGAATTTAGGGCCAGGCTACCTTGGGACCCAGAGGCAAAGTGGGGGGAAATTGACTTCGACTTATACCAGCAAACCATGGGGGCGGTGAAATTCAGAAAAACGACTTATACGGTCAGCGGACTTCCCTTAGTTTACCGGCCCTTTCAGAATTGCCCCACCCGGGGGGGGGGGGGCTACACAGCAAAACCCGCGGGCAGTGGGCCTGGGGCATGCTGGGACTACAACAATGGGACTTGCTCCAGGGACTTTTGTAGATTTAGGCATGAATGCTCTAAGTGCTCAGGAAAGCACCCCCTGGTGCAGCGCTTTGGAACAGGATACACGGGACAGGGCCAACAAGGGGGACAGAGTGCACAGCAGCACGGAGGCTACAAGAGTCAGCAGGTCCAACAGGGGGCGGGGGCAGAGGCGGAAGAGGAGCACAGGGATATATGGGGAAAGGCTCATACGCCCATTGATATGGAGCGTCTGGATGCCTGGCTGAGACATTACCCAGATGAGCAGGATGCACGAATTTCGAGTAACGGGTTTAGAGAGGGTTTTAGGTTGGGCTACGTGGGACCCCGGTCAGCAAGTTGGGCAGAAAACTTGAAGTCTGTAGCGGCACACAAGGCAGTAGTTTGGGACAAATTGATGAAGGAAGTTGCGGAGGGGCGCATGGAGGGGCCGTTTGAGGAATGTCCGATCAAGGACTTGATCATTTTCCCGGTGGGGGTGGTTCCCAAAAAAGAGCCGGGCCAGTATCGTTTGATTCAGCATTTGTCCTGGCCACAAGGGGGGTCAGAGAATGATTTCATAGCTGAGGAGCTAACATCGGTGTCATACTCGTCAGTGGACGTAGCCAGGGGCACTGGCTGTAAGGGTTGGCAGAGGTGGCGAGATGGCAAAATGCGACATTAAGGCTGTATTCCGGCTCCTGCCAGTACACCCTGAGGACTTTCAGCTGCCGGGTATTCAGCTGGACGGGAAGGTCTTTGTGGATAAGGCCTTGCTCATGGGTTGCTCAATATCATGTGCTCTATTTGAAAAGTTCAGCTCCTTCTTACAATGGGTGTTCTCATGGAGAACGGTAAAAGAGACGGTGTCACACTACCTTGATGACTTCTTCCTAGTGGGACGGCCTGGTTCTGCGGACTGTCAGCAACAGCTGGCAAGTTTTACAGAGCTCATGGGGACACTAGGGGTGCCTCTGGCGCCGGAGAAAACACAAGGTCCAAGTACGGTGTTGTAATTTCTTGGTATTGAATTGGATTCAGTAGCCATGGATGCGCGGCTACCGACTGACAAAAAACTGCAGATGAGGTTGTTGATTGACAACATGTTAGCTAAGAAAAAAGTGACAGTAAGGACAGTACAAGTGCTGTTAGGACATCTGAACTTTGCCTGAAGGGTGGTCAGGGCAGGGAGAACCTTTTGCAGGAGATTGGGCAGGTCACTGGCGGGTCTGACGTTGCCACATCATCACATGAGACTGTCAGCAGGGACAAAAGAGGATCTACGCATGTGGTGCAGATGTTTGGAGGAATTCAATGGGATTCCTATGGCTGACCCGACGGATTGGGTCTGGGACGTACAGATATTTTCAGATGCAGCGGGAGCCTGTGGGTTTGGGCTGTACTGGCAGGGCAGGTGGTGTGCTGAGGAGTGGCCGCAACAGTGGAAGAATGGAGGGAGGAGTATTGCTTTCTTGGAGATGTTCCCATTGGTCGTGGCTGTTACAGTCTGGGGGGGGGAGCTTCGCACATAAGAAGGTCATTTTCAGAGTGGATAACATGTCAGTGGTGCAGGTGGTGAACAGGCAGTCAGACAGGGATGAGCAGGTTTTGAAGTTGTTGCGAGTGTTCATATTGAGTTTGAAGCACGACATTCAGTTTCGAGCGACACGCGTCCCTGGGGTGGACAATGAAATCGCGGATGCTTTGTCTCGTTCGTAGTGGGAGAGGTTCCATGTGCTGGCCACGGAGGCGGACATCCTCAAGACCCAGGTGCCGGTGGAAATGTGGTCTGTAGGAGACAAAGGATGCTGCAATTGGTGGTAGGGTCGTTAGCAGTTTCCACGAGAAAGGCATACGGCTAAGCGTGGCTGGAGTTTCTGCAGGGGGGGCACAGAGAAAGACAGGAGTCTGGGCAAGGGCGGAAGACGTCATCCAATTCATCCTGTCCATGATAGATAGAGGTTTATCGAGAGTCACCATTGCGTCGAAGTTAGCAGCGATCGCATTCATAGGCAAGCTGTGGTGGGGCTATGCGTCGTCGGCAGGGGAATTGGGGAAGCGCATGCTCGAGGGCTGGGCCAGGCAGTTAGGTAGGTAGGGGACAGAGAGTCAAGAGGCCGCTGTCTATTGGGCTGTTGGCCAAGATTTCCGCTGCCCTTCGGGGGATATGCTACTGCCAGGAGGAAGCTATCTTATTCTCAGCCTTAATGTTGTGGATGTATTTCGAGGGTTTCAGAGTCTCAGAGCTGTTGGGGAGGGGAAGGACCCCAGGGCTCCTTTGGGAGGATGTAGTGGTGCAGGACATGAGAAGCAGGGCTGTTCATATCCTCCTCAAGCGATCAAAGACTGACCTGAGAAGTGCGGGGAAATGGGTAGTAATGACGGACAGCAAGGACCCAAGGGTATGCCCAGTGCGGTGGGGAACACTTTGAAGGGAGAGTACGGGGGGAGGCGGGGATGTTTTTCGCAGAAGATCAGGATGAAGAGTGACAGCAGCTCAGCTATTGGGGGTCATGAGAAGGACTCTGCAACAGGTGGGAGAAGACCCTGGGGATTTTGACACGCATTCTTTCAGAATAGGGGTGACCTCAGACGCTGCGCGATCGGGGTGGGGTCCAGAGAAATTAAGGCAGCTGGGGCGCTTGTCGTCAGATTCCTATAAGCGGTACATCAAGAAGGGAGGTGGGGATAAGGTTGCTATGTAGTTTTACTTTTCTTACGCATGTGTCTTTTCAAGTGCAGAAGCGGGGCCAGAGTCGGCGTCACTATCAATTTGGATAGTTGGGCACTCTTTTGTGAAATGGGCAGAAAAGCATGAGATTCAAAAAGGGAAAGGTGTAAATCTTGGTCTGGACCCAGCACTGTTTAGCATTTGTTGGCACGGAAAGGGCGGCATGCATTGGCACGAACTGATACCAAGTTTAAATTTGTTGTTGCATCATCATATATGTCCTGATGTCTTAATAATTCACCTGGGGGAGAATGATTTAGTGGTTTGCAAGGGTTTGGCATTAATAAAGCAAATGAAAAGGGATTTGTTGGAGAGTAAGCAGAAGTGGTCAGGTTGCCATGTAATCTGGTCTGAATTCATATCTAGAAGGCAGTGGAGGGGGGCCGAAAGACCCGCCGCCATTGACAAAGCCAGGAGGAAGATAAATAGGGACATGAGAGCTTTCTGTAGTGAGGCAGGTTTTGGGAGGGTGGAGCACACAGAATTGAAATACACAGCGATATATTTTTTCAGAGGGGATGGAGTCCATTTGTCTCGCTACGGTATGGAATTGTATCTTATACAAATTAAGGTAGTATTGGACAGGGCATTAGATATTCGTAGGTACCCCAGAGTTCCCTAAAGGGGGGGTCAGAAAGTCAAAAGTCTGTGGACTGTTCTGAGTGGCGTCTGGTAGCTAGTTATGTACAGGTTGACAGTTTACTTTAGGGTTGGGAACAAGTTACTACGGGAACAGGTAATAAGGTTAAGATAGGAGATAGTTAGTTAGATCTTTAGAGAAGTAGCGAAGAGGTTACAGGGTTTAAAGGTTCAACAGTTAATGAATGAGTTGGGGTTGTTAAATAGTTGCAAATAAAGGAGAAGGCTGGGGAAACATTAGGGGTGGGGGAGGAGGATGAGTAGATGAAGCAATGTATAGTTAGGTTTAGTTTTGTGTGGCGAGGCCGAGGGTATTGTTTTTGTAGGTGCACCTGTCTCCAATAAAGCAGCCTTTTCCACACTTTTTAGTGCCTCATTGTGTCCGTCTGTTCCTTTGCGGCCCAATGGGCTTTGGGGGGGGGGGCGGCCGAAAGCAAGTGAGGCTCGCACCCCCGGGGTTTTTTGGGCAGTTGGAGCAGCCCGGAGGCAATTGGACTTTCTTTGGGCTCTTTTTGGGCTGGCGGGCGGGGGGCTTATAGCCGGCCATTTCGGTTGCCGTGGCACCATTTTAGGAAGGTGACACGGCAGCCGGTTAGGTTCAGGGCCAGCTCCTTGTTTTCCCTCCCTCCCTTTAAATGGGTTTGGGGGGGCGTTTTAGTTATGGGGTTTCTTTGTTGAGGGCAGGGGCATCTGGCTTAGGGGGCAGTCAAGAAAATATGCATATGGTTGTCACTGGAGGCCTGTGCAAGGCATCTGGTAGTTAGTTATGTACAGGTTTACAGTTTACTTAAGGGTTGGGATCAAGTTACTACAGGAACAGGTAATAAGGTTAAGATAGGAGATACTTACTTAGTTAGTTAGATCTTTAGAGAAGTAGCGAAGAGGTTACAGGGTTTAAAGGTTCAACAGTTAATGAATGAGTTGGGGTTGTTAAATAGATGCAAATAAAGGAGAAGGCTGGGGAAACATTAGGGGTGAGGGGAGGAGGATGAGTAGATGAAGCAATGTATAGTTAGGTTTAGTTTTGTACGGCAAGGCCGAGGGTATTGTTTTTGTAGGTGCACCTGTCTTCAATAAAGCGGCCTTTTTCACACTTTATAGTGCCTCATTGTGTCCGTCTGTTCCTTTGCGACCCAATAGCTACTGGCCACCAACAGAAGGAGCTAACAACAGGCAGTTGTCAGGCCCCCACCTAGCAGTAATAACCACTCTACACTAACTATGATGGTGACAGGCAGTAACTCCTGTGGGAGACACCGTCAATCACCCCTAATGATCAGCAAGACGGGAAGGCAATATCTGCCTTGGTTGTGCCCTACTACATTTGCCACCAGCATGAAGCCTCCACCTGTGGAATGGAGCACATAGTAAACTAGTGTTTAGTTGGATTAGATTTGGGTTCAGTGTGTATATTTGTGGACGCGAGGTCAATAGCAGGTGTCCCTGAGATCCTCTTCCTCGTGAGGCATTTCAGGAGGACCCTTCTCACCCAGAGGAAATGCAGAGGTTTCCTACCAGTGGTGATTCTGGTCAACAGCAAGTCACCCTCCTGAAAGTGGAGTAATTTCCAAGCCTTTCACTAGACTGCCAGGCAAATATGGGCTGATGGGTGATAGACGGGCTACTCAACCCATTCACATAATCACTCAGGGACAGAGGAGTTACCTTATATTATCCCTCTTCATCAGGGCACTACTAACTGGTGAATAAAATGATCAGAACATTTTCCTCTATGTGTGCATGGAGTTCTCACCACTGTATCCAGAAATGTACAGGAAAATAAGAAAGTTAAACTCAAGTGTTTATATGGTACAATACAAAGAAAAACGGATGCAGCCAATCAAATTATAAGGAGGATGTACCACAAAGAGCCAGATTAGGAAATAATGGCATTTAGATTTCGGCGGACGGAGTAACCCGCCACCGAAATCTAAATCCGGCCCTAAATCAATTCATTTAGTTGTCCCCACCAGGAATGGAGAGATATTATTACCTCTTCTATATACCAGCCTCACTGATAAAAATGTAACTTAGCACACCAGGTCACATACCGTGAGCAAGGGAAATTGAGTAATGCATCTACCTAGAGTTGTGCTGCATGGTCTCCTGAGTGTCTTCCACCTTAAATATAACCGTATCATTAGTGACTGGCCATAGAGATGTAACTCCTCAATATACTGCTGAGTTACTTAATACTGAGGGTGTTCTGTGGGAACTATTCCCACACACAAAAGGACATAACTGGCATACCAATCAAATACAAGTACAAGAGGGCAGCATTACCTTTGTTGAGTTAGAGTGAGGTTCTCTATGTACTGGCAATGCAGTGATCCCAGGTTAGAGAGGGAGTGAGTGGGTGTGATGAGTTAGTGAGAACATTAGTGAATGAGTGAGTACCTTGATAAAGTGCACTTTTCAGAATAAATTGGTTCTCAAAGGTTGTCACCACATTCACACAGGACTGATATATGGAATGCAGTGTAGACTGGTCAAAGGAGTAATGGACTCTATAGGAGTTTATAATCTTGTTTAGAATCTTGCACTGAAGAAGCTCTTTCAGTAAAGAACCATATTCTGTTCTGAGTATGATGCTTGAACACGATTATACATCTAAATATTCTCTTGAAGATATGTTGGTTCAGAGAAATATCAACCTTGGGATAACATGACACCCAGCTGACGGATCGTGCAGAGCTTAAGAGAGTAACCCTAGTGTAACACTTGATGTATTGTCCATGCGCTTCTATGTGGCCCCCCTCCCCCTCCCTTCACACCTTCTGATGGTGCCGCTTGCTGCTACTATTGTTGAATTTGGGAGCAGCAAACATGAGAACTTAAGAGTTTTCGCTGCTTCCTGCACCACAGTGCACTGTCTCCTCACGTTTCAGTTTCGGAACCTGTCTACCTGAGAGAGATGGCATACAATGCTGACCTCATTGGCATTCAGGGCTATCAGACAAACCAGAGTGATGGCTCCTGTGCCACACACACCAAGAGCAGGGAAGCCCGTGAGCATTGGGAAGATCTCAAACCTGCATGGCAATCTTTAGTCTGGACACAGTTCGTCAATGGCAGCCGCAGCAGCACTCCATGTCAGTCTCCCTGGTGGCCATGAGACCACTGCACAGACAGCATTGAGGTTTGAGGAAGATCCCTGTGCTCTGCAAAAGGCTGATACAGCAGAGCACCATTTCAGGGGCGGGAAAAGCAGTATAAACATCTGGAAGAGGCATCAAGCACTGAGAACTCATTATACTCTTGTTAATAATGCTCCTGCTATTGCTAGAACTGATGACATGCCCATATGTGAGACTGACTTTAGAGGTGTAGTAAATATTATGGCATGTACTGTAATGTTGGATAAGCAATCGCATTAAGGCAGGGAGACTGGTGTGCCTCTAACCCGGAATCAATTACCGATAGAGGCAACATTGGCCAATAATGTCACACATGAATTCAGTGCCACTACTCGTTCACAATGACTATCCCCACTAATGTCGATTCAAGCTGTCCATGTCAGACCCATAAGTACGATCACCCAAGGTAAGGGGGCTATGTATAAAGATGTAACAACTGTTTCAAGATAATGCGCTACAAGCACTCAGGCACTTGAGACCTTTTTCTCACTTTTCTGATTATTTTGATATTGATTCAGGCGCTGAAAATAGCTCAGACCATGAGAATGTCTGCTTAACGGAGAGACCCAATAGGTGCAGATGAGGACAATTACAACAGTTAGAATGGGAACTTTCCGCCAACAGTGTAACTGAAACTACAGACCTACAGCAATCGCCACTTGATCCGGTGGCAACCAATAATCTGGGCCCACAGGAACAGCAATCTCATCTCTCTCTAGCCTCTTTGAAAAAAACTTCTCTACCTGCATAGGGAGCATTATAAAAACAACTATGCAGAACCTAAAGCTTCTCATCTTAAGACCTAAAGTGCTATCTATAAAATCTCCAAACATTCCATACACTGGACTCTCGAATTTCAGAGGCTGAACAGCCAGTGGTAAAAGTGGGCGGGATCGGAAGGGCACGGCGTGCCTCTACTTTTAAAAATTATTACAGTCCGTTCCCCTACTTCTTTATTTTAAAAAAGCGTCCCAGGACGACAGGAATGGTCCTACTTAAAAATTATAACTTTATCATTCAGCTGTGCTGCCTGTGTGGTGCACATCGAGGAAGGCCTCTGCAGTGCCCACGACCTCCTCCCCCTTCCCCTCTGTATCTAGGGGCCTGCAAAGTATTACTGAAAGGGCCTTCAGTCTTAGGTTAGCGCGCAAAAACGGCTACCTCTGATGGCCCTGCAGCTGCTGTGATTCACGCCGCATTTAGTGAGGACGCTACCTGGCTGCCCCCACTGTGACCAATACAATGGTCAAATCAGGATGCATTGGTGGCCCTGTCCTTGACCTCCTCTGCCCTTTATTTTCGGGCTCACGCCGACTGATCGACGCCACCTGGAAGAGAAGGAAAGGGCACAAGTGAGGAATTTGTGGCTTGCTGCAAATCTGCTCTCCACCCAGCCAGAACTGGAAAATAGGAGGAGGCGGCTGCTGTAGAAGAGGCCCTCCACTGGTCGATGTACCCACAGCTGACCCAGCCCCACTAGCCTCTCCTGGAAATTGTTCTGCGTGCCTGCCCAGAGGCCCCCAGCCCCTTCTTTACAGCTCTGCTCTTTTCTCCACACTGGGGCGTGCAAGAGGAGCATGGACTGCCTCTGAACTCCATGCTCTTAAATAAACATCAAGTAAGTTGGAAAAACGAAAGAATACCTTGGTGCATTTTTTTTTAAACATGTCCCACATTGTAAATGTATTTTAATGTAAATAACTTATATATTAAACCTCAAATAAACATGTTTATCCATTGTTTGAATTAAATAACGTTAGTGAAATGCCAAACGTACTAAAAATTCGTATGTTTTGCGCTTTCTAGCCACACCTCTGACTCCGCCCACTGATCCAATCCTTGGGTTATTACTGTCCCCTGATTTCATTACAAGATCGGAGGCTACCATTATGCATATACTTTTATTTGCTGCCCATACATGCAGCCCTTTAAAGAACAATAATACATCATAAACATATAGAATGTTCGTGAACAAGTATAACTATCCAATGTACAGGGTTGGCTTCGTCTTTTGTTAGCTGCTCACAGCAAGATAAGTATACCACTCTGTTACTTCCATACTGGCCTTGATTACAACTGATATATTTTTACTTAATTTACAGCTCTTAAGTCTAAAATGTGACTGTATTATATGTTTTACCATAATCTATATCGATTTTCATGTAAATTGCTCTTTTAGCGACTTTTATCACGCTTTCAGGTTACTGTATCTCTTAATGCGATAGTTTTGGATTAACAGGTTTGTTTTATATCTTATTCTTATAGCCTTCCAATGTATGGTCGGCTTATTTACTCCTTTTTGCCTTTTTCCGTTCTTACACGGTAAGCCTCTACCTTCGTAATAATCACAATAATGCCGCAATTGGTATCCGCTTAAAAATACAATATACGGCTCCCGAGGTGAGGCGCGACTTACAGATGCCTCACCTCGCTTCCTTTTTATCAGAGTTTTATCGAAAAATAACTTACCAGTTGACGCGCGATCCCCATGGCAACGCACTCCAACTAACAAGTTGATCGGAGCCTCCAAGGAGAGAGCTGTGACCTACGTCACACGAGGAAGTCCTTCCTCTCTGCCGATACCCTTCTCCTCCAGCGTAGCCATGGTTACAGCTCTATACAGACTGTAACGGCTGCGCTGGAGAAAGATTGCTACACGGAGCGATCGGCTCAACATTTAGGCTCTAATTAAGCATTTTTTTACCCTCTGGCACCACCTAGTTTTCCTTTCCAGTCCGCTCTTTCACCACTTATCAACATAAGAACAGTTTTATTCAAATCATTCATTTCAAGGGTTTATACCCCTTTTTACATATATATCTAAAGCTATCTATTAGCTTATTAACCCCCATTTTAATTTGTTAATATTATTAACCTAATTATTAACCTAATGGGGATGAATAACTCCCAGAACCAGGGAGAATCAGGCATTTTGGTGGACAATATTAGAAAATATTTACAGGAGGAACTCAAAGCCTCCCTCAAAGAGGCAGTAGATGCCGCTTTGTCTAAAAGAAAGAGGAGATCTCCCCCTGAAGATAATTATTCTTCACTCTCTGATGAGGATTTACCCTCTACCTCACTTCCTAAAAAAGGGGAAAAGTTGCTCATAAAAGAAAACACCTATCTAAAGCTCTTGACCCAGCTTATACTACTGGTAGCCCTCGCGCTACAATAGATTCAGGTGCTCACTGCAGCACAAGAGAGAATGGCCACCTTAACGGGGCACAGAGAAAGGTAGCCCATGGTGGCACAATAAGAATAAGTGACCTTAATGGCACAACAGATGTTGAAAATACCATGTAATCAGCAGATAACACTATTGATAACAATCTAGACGAATTTATCTTTGACCCACAGGATAAATTCGATCTGCTAGATGACTTGGATGAGGATATTGACCAACCCTCTACTTCCCAGGGAATTAAGGAACCCTTTGGGGAAGAGATGTTTTACCCCACAACCATTAAGCACCCACGCAGCGCAGACTGGTGGCCGCTGGAACACGTCTCCCACTTTTTAAGTCTCTGGGTCAAAAAACCCCTCGACAAGGACACACGTAACCTCCTTCGGAGTGAGTGCCCAAGACCCTCTACAGAGGACAAAGTGTGTATCACACCTAATTTGGATCCCGAGATCATTAGTTTCCTTTATGAACATGGCAAAGACCCTAGGAAAGGCATAGAGAGGTGCCTGAAACAGTCTCAAGATAAGCTCCTAGATATCCTAGGTCCCCTAACATGCATCTTGGACATGACCGAAGATGCTTGGGGTAAAAATATCCCAGTAAACATTGACTTATTAAGAGGTTGGGCGCAAAGGCCCTTATGCATGCTAGGTAACGCAAATGCAAACCTCATAATGGAGAGACGGGAGGCCGTCCTGATAAGAATGAACCCCAAGTTAGCAGATCTTGCGTCCAAGGAAGACACTAACCATACCAATGGCCTCCTCTTTGGTGAAAATTCTATTAAATCCTTGAGCAAATAAGTTTCAACCTTTACTGCCTTCAGCAAAGCGCAGTAAAACATGCGTAGAGTTTTTGCCTCACGTCCACTTTTTGGAAGGGCTGACAGAAGAGGACCACCTGCCAAAATTCCAACTTCTACCCTCAAAGGGGCAGGACCCCAAGGAACCGCGGAGGAATAGCAAGAGCCTCCACTCAAGGTTATCAAGGTGAGCACCCCTTCTTCTTCACCGATACTAAAAGTGGGGGGCAGACTAAAACTCTTCACCCAAAATTGGAAATTGATAACTCACGACCCTGGGTTTTAGAAACAGTTACCGGCTTCAAAATAGATTTTTGACAAACACCCCATCAAGTCAGGGAACTGATGGAATTACATTTGGAAGAAGAGAAGATGTCTCTTATAGACATAGAGGTAACTCAAATGTTAAGCAAGGGTGCTCTAGCAATAGTAGGCAAACGGGACACTACACAGGGTTTTGTAAGTACAATATTTCTGGTAAAGAAAAAGGACAAGGGTTGGCGTCCAGTCATAAATCTGTGATACCTGAACAGATTTTTAACTTACAGGCATTTCAAAATGGAAGGTATTCACCTGTTGAGAGACATCCTACAGTCACGAGATTGGCTAGTAAAACTAGACCTCAAAGACGCCTATTTCACAATTCCCATGGACAAGGGGAGCCAAAAATATCTCAGTTTCAGATGGAGGGGCATACTTTACCAATTCTTTTGCCTCCCTTTCGGGCTGTCCTCAGCCGTGGTGTTTCACGAAATTACTTCGTCCAGTGGTCACTCATCTCAGAGAGAGGGGAGTGAGGTTAATCATTTACCTAGACGACATACTCATCATGTCACAGGACAAGCTAGAGGTACAAAATCATTTACTTATGACTACAAATCTCCTCGAGAGCCTGGGTTTCTTTATAAATACGGAGAAGTCAGTTCTGACTCCCACTCAAAAGAGAGAATTCCTAGGTTTTCAGGTAGGCTAGGTCCTATCTCACCTGATTTTACCTCACAAGAAAGTGGTAAAAATAAAGAAAGACGTGAAGTCATTCTTATCCAAGGAGACCTTGTAAGGGTTTTGGGACTCCTTTCATCCTCCATCCAAGCCGTATCCCCAGTCCCCTACACTACAGAGGTTTACAGAAACTGAAGACCTTAGGTCTAAGAAAAGGTCTATGGTGCGAAGACTCGATTTCCCTTTCACCCGATGCACGAGGGGATCTGACATGGTGGCTAAACAACCTTGGTGCATGGAACGGCAGGGCCATTTTCGGGAATGCACCAGATTTATAATAGAGTCAGATGCAAGCAACACAGGCTGGGGAGCCCGTCTAGGAGAGTTAGAGACAGGGGGAAGATGGTCTCTGGAGAAACAGTCTTTTCATATAAATTGTTTAGAAATGCTTGCGGCCCTGAACTCCGTAATGAGCTTCAAGGACCTTCTAAAGAACTCAAACACTCTAATCCACTTAGACAACTTCACAGCAGTATCCTATATAAACAGACTAGGAGGTGCGAGATCCAAGGTACTCTCAGACTTAGCACGACAAATTTGGTATTTTTGTTGGGAACACAAGATTATCCTAAGAGCGGAGTTTATTCCAGGGATTCAAAATGTAAGAGCAGAATGGAACTCGAGATTTTTGAAGGATTACAGCGATTGAAGGTTACATCCTGAAGTCTTCGCTCTGATTCAGGACCTATGGGGCCCAATCCAGATAGATCTCTTTGCGAGCAGATTAAACTTTCAGGTTCCAACCTATTTCAGCTGGAAGCCAGACCCCAGAGCTACAGCAATAGACGCTTTTGTTCAACCTTGGGGCAAGAACATAGCCTATGCATTCCCCCTTTTCTCCTTAATCCAGAGAGTACTCTGGATGGTGAGAGTAGAATAGAGCACTATCATTCTGGTGACTCCCTTCTGGAAATCCCAGGTGTGGTTCCCCGGAGTGATGGAACTGGCTGTAGACATCCCTCGTCTAGTTCCAGCATCCCTGGGCCTTCTTCAGGACCCAGAGGGAGAAGAACACCCTTTGGTTTTAGAGGGGAAAATGAACCTTCTTGTCTGGAGGATGTCAGGGGACCTAATAGATATTCGGACTTTTCTTCAGAAGCTAAGAACTTATTGGATGAATCCTGGGCTCCAGGAACCGGGAAAAGCTAAAGGGTGTGTGGCGAAAATGGTGCAGTTGGTGTTTGGAGAGGAGTTTGGATCCCGTAGAGGTCCCTGTTCAACAGATAGCAAACTATTTAGCAACCCCTTTCAATTCTGGTCTCTCTTATAGGACCATTAATTGTTACAGATCCGCTATTTCATCTGGGCATGCTTTAGTAAATAATTTATCAATAGATAGCAATTCTCTTATCAAACGAGTAATGAAAGGGGTTAGACTTAAAAGACCCCCTAAAGCACGTTATGATTCCTTGTGGGATGTTAGTCTAATTTTCAAAGTTTTTGTTTCTTGGCAAGATAATACATTCTTATCTCTTAAACAGATTTCGTTGAAATTGGCAACTTTACTCTGCCTAGTTTCTTTCAAACGAGTTTCAGATATAAAGGTTCTTGAGCTATCTAACAGATTTTATTCTACTGAGGGCGTACATTTCGACATTTGGAAGGGAACCAAGACTATGTCTGACTCTGTTTTCTATCCCTTTTTCAACGGGTGTGAAAAATTGTGTGTGGTAAGATGCATGAATGTTTATGATGAGAAAATAGCACAATTTAGGGATAATGGAGTTGATCAACTGCTTTTATCTTATGTTAAACCCCATAAACCAGTCTCTTCAGCAACTTTAGCTAGATGGATACGTACCATTATGAGTGAAGCTGGCATAGATCTATCCAGATTTGGGGCCTACTCATCTAGAGGGGCAATGGCTAGTAAGGTTTTCTGGACAGGTGGATCTCTTTCAGAGATTCTTTGAGCAGCTGATTGGTCTAATGCAAACACCTTTGCCAAATTCTTCTTAAGACCAATTGAGCATGTTAGCAATGTAGCTCTCACAGCTTTGAACATGCATAATGGTAGCCTCCGGTCTTGTAATGAAATGACGATTCTCCAATTATTATGCAGAGAGAATCTTGATTTCATTAAAGACAAACGGAGGCTAACATTATCCCACCCTCCTCACCCAAAATATGAGGAGAGAAGGGATAAAACAGTTTCTTTGAGTTTGTAAAGTTTGCTAAATGTGTAAGTTTATAACATGCTTATCACGCACTGCCTTTCGTCCTATTATATCATCTTTTCTCTTTTTTCAGATAATTCCACCTAGATTGGGATATTCAACAACATGTTTTTTTTTCTAAACTTCTTCATTTCCTTGGCACCAGAGATGGATTCCTTTTATCCTTGTTTGTTCGCAGTTTAAAGAGGAAGGAAGCCCTGTGCATTGGATATTTATACTTGTTCACAAACATTCTATATGTTTATGATGTATTAATGTTCTTTAAAGGGCTGCATGTTTGGGCAGCAAATAAAAGTATATGCATAATGTTAGCCTCCGTTTGTCTTTAATGAAATCAAGATTCTCTCTGCATAATATTTGGAGACTCATCATTCTCCGCCCACAGTTCCCCTACTTTTTTTTACCCACTTCGACCACTGTGAACAGCACATTTGAATCTTGATGCTATAGCAGATAATTTGGATTGCCTAACTTCCGAACAGGACAAAGTATCTAAAGATCTTTTGCAGAAAACTGAGGATTCCCAGAACTGTATGAGATCGAACAATGTGTGCGTTCTTGACATTCCGTAAGTGACAAAAGGTGATGACCCTCAACGATTCACTGATTCACTGTACAGTTGATCCGGCAGGCATTTCCTGGTCTTGATGATTGGGACATTGACTTTCGTATTCAATGGGCTTACCGTTTTCCTTTCCATAAATTAAAATTAGTGGAAGGTGATCATTGCCCTCGCTCCATACGACTTAAAATTGATAAGTTCATCTTTAGGCAACAGCTCTACTAAATCTCCCGCCCCAGTGACCCGTGCAAAGCGGATGATTTGGCTTTTTGTGTCCACTCCGATTTTTGTCAGGCTAGTGTGACACGGCATTGGCAGCTTTTGTATTCTTGCTTCCTTCTTTTGAAGTGGTTATCACACAAGCATTTTTGTTAGCATCAGCTGAACTTAAAGTTGTATTATACCTGCATATATTTCTATACTGTAAAGATGGCACATGAAAAAAGGAGAAAACTGATACAGGGAGTTGGAAGCAAGAGCAACGTCACTGGAACCACATGGGCTTAAGGAGTAATCAGACTAGATCAGGGATTGGCATTCTGTCCTGTAATATTAATGGCTTCAGGGCCTCAACTAATGTGTGTCACATAAAATCTCAATTGCATTACATGGAGATTTTCTGACTTCAGGAAACTCATTAGACCAAAACAGGAATTGCACTTTTAGGTATATTTGGATATTAGGTAATTGATTTTTATAAACATGATAATTTTACTAAAGGGGTGGCTATTTTAACACGTAGCAAATCATGGGAATGTTTAAAGTCCTGATCTGATAGGAATGGGTGCTGGGAAATTGTTATAATGTGGAGAAGTGGAGGGTTTTTTACATTATGTTCAGTATATGGCACAAATTATGATGATTCATCAACGTTTCAACAGCTGCTCTTGGAATTAGCCATCTGGGAACGCGGTTTTATTGTTAGCGGCAATTTTAATTTGGCACGATCCACAGATTGATGCTACTAATAAGACTAGTGGTAGATGCATGTATCGTACTGTAAAACACCTTATGCAAGCATATGGCGTGATTGAAATCTGACAATATGTTAGACACTGTTCCCCGGTTCACATACTATTCTGCTCCTCACAAGCATTATTGTAGGATAACCTGATTAACCCAAGAGTTAGCACCGTATAACACTCTGGGGCATATGTACAAGAACTGCCGCTAACTAACGCTAACGCTAGTTAGCGGCAGTTTTCTTAACGCGGCCTATCACCAAAAATGATTGCCCTGTTAGGGATATATTTACAATACGTCGCTACACGGCGATAGTTTCAGGTAGCTGCGGTGAAAACTGCCGGTAACACTAGCGTGAAGGCGATACAAATTCTGACGTTAGTGGGCGAAAACTGACAAAAGGCCCATTAGCGGCAAAAAAACTCACTTTAGTCAGCCCAACGTGACTTTTTTGCCTCTAGAGGCAAAAATAGCCTATAAGTCCACCTCCAATGAAAAATAGGAAATAAAACCAATGGAATGCAGAATGGAGCAACCAGGGCTAAGTGCAGCACAGGTCAACACCCCCACAAGCCCCCCAACAGCCAGGATGACCAGCCAGAGTCCCATTGGAAGAGGAACTTCAGGGCTAGATCTATGAAAAGAGGCGATTGCTGTGCCAAACCAGTGATGCATCACTTTTCATTGTACACTCCTTGCAAAACCATGGCAACCAAAACCTTGAAAGCACGGACAGTCCCCGGGGCCCGGAGACCTCGCTGGGCCTGCGTCTGGGAACCGGAGTGGGATGCAGAGGTGCTGTGGAGTAGCTGGTCCGTGGCGGTAGACATTGAGGCGCGGCGATCGCCCTTACCTGGTGGTGACATCTGGCAGGTCGCATGGAGACATGTTGCTGACCTGTGTGAGAAGACCGCCTTGCGCCCCTTGGAGCTGTGAACAGTAGAGGCGCTCCTGCGCACCAACGTAGGGAGGTATGCATCGCATACTACGATCCACCACTACCCCGGGGTGCACGGAGGAGATTATCAATGGTGTGTCGCACCTCTCTGCATCACAGACCGTAGGATGTTGTGCTGGCCGGACGCTGTGGAGGGTGAGGCCCCTGAGCTGTACCAAACTTGTGTGGTGGGAGCGCTTCAACTTTGCACCTAAGGGGGCCCTGTTGCCACACCTGCATCTGGAGGTTCCCCAGCGGACTTTGCGGCGACTGCTGTACCCAGGCTTGTAAAATCCCACCTGGCTGAGGCTCCTGCTGGCTGAGTCACAGATTTGGAGAGAGTGCAGCGCATTGAGCCCCAGTGTCAATGTCCAGGTGAGGAGAAGGTAGGACGCGTAGAGTAGCGCTAGGCCTGAGTCAGGCCCAGGCCTAGCGCTTGTGGGTGATGCACACCATGCCCTGAGCAATCCCTGCGCTGCGGCTGACCTACATCATCGAGAGCACCGCACAAGACTGGTAGGGGGCTCCACTAACTCTTCAATTCGATGAGAACGTCAATTGGTGGCGGTGGGTGTCAGGGGCACGGGGCAGGTTCTGGCCCAGGCCCTTGGGTATGCAGCTTGATCCGCCGTTACTCGCTGGGGAACTGGGGAACATGGAATCTGGTCGCCTATATCAGATCGTAAGAGGCAACTGGGTGGTTCTGCCTTTCCTTGCCCCCTGTTAGTTTGCTTTTGGGTGTACGGGGGACTAACCCTTAGTGGACTTACTCTTTCCACAGCGCTGCGCCATCTGGTTGCTGCTGTCCCCATCTGCTGCTGCTAGTTCCTCTGACACGGAGGTCAGGTGTTCGAGTCCCTCCTCCACCCGCAGGCTCCTGGTGGTCCAGTGGTAGTGCGTCACTGCTCTGCAGCTTGACTGCCCTCCTGTCCCTCTCGTCTACTGTTCCTGTTCATCTTTCTGCTCTTCTCCGTTGCTTTCCTACCTATTTCTTTATTTTTTTATCTTTGCTGTGTTTGGCTTTGTTTTTCCTGTGCATTTTTGCAGTTCCTTTTTCCCTATCCTCTCCCTCGTTGCCACTGAAATCCCTGCGTCCCCGCCCCCTTCAGTGTCCTTTCCCGCCTCACAGCTGTCCAGCCCCCCTGCAGCACTACTTAATGGCGGACGCCAGGGCCGGCTTTAGCACTGGTGGCGCCCAGTGCGACAATGTTTTTTGGCGCCCCCCCCCCAATGACCACCTGCGCAACGGATTCCTGCACTACCACCACCCCTTAACAGTCTCCATAACCACTCTCACTCAGATGCATTTAATTAGTTTTATAGTGTCACTCATAAAAGTGAAGGGTGTCAGAGCACATTACATTGCACACACATTACTCAATCATATGTGTGTAAATCAATGTATAGGAAATGTTACATAAGACAGAGTGATAGGCTTTATATGTCATCCATACTGGTAGGCAGTATAGTTTAGAGGGGCTTGGTCTGGAGAAGCACAAACTCAGAATTTAAAACGTAAGACCGTGGTTGGGGATTATCTTTAATAATAGGAATTGATTTCTACCCAAATCAACACTTTGTACAACATTAGGATATTGAAAGTATGGGGAAAAAATCAATACGCTCTAATCTATACTTGAAGTCTGCATTTCAGTTCTTGATGACAGTTAATAGCTCACTGTTTTTAAGTAGTATTTTAACTTATAAACTGCAAGTAACAAAAGGAAGTCTCTGACGAAAGCAGTAACCCCCTGACCTATTTACGTTATGTTCACTTCGTGTTTTGCATGGTACACATTCTTTGCAGCAGGCATATTAACCCTCTGCACTACCTTATGATGAATCAAAACATCCCCCAGTCAAAACTTCCACTAGACAAAACTTCGTTCTCTCTCCAGGAAGAACATTAATCACCGGAGTAGGCTTGACATTTTTATTGTTGGCTGAAAATTACTGGAGGTCAGGAACGTTGCAGCGGGTGCTTTTAAAAACAATATACACTAGCAAACAGGCACCCCCATGCATAGTCAGCACCTGGTGCGGTGGCACCGGTCGCACCGCCCTAGTCCCGGCCCTGGCGGACGCTGTGCGGCCATGTGCAGTGGGTGTGCCACTGGTGTGCCGAAGGGAAGCCAAAGACACGCCCGTCTGTGTCTGTTCGGCCCTGAACCGCACCCAGCACCAGGGACCCTGCCTCTCGGACACTCCACTGCTACGACGCCAGCACCCTCCTCGCCCTCAACCCTGGACGCCACGCCGCCTGCCATGTAGCATCACCAAAGAATACCCTTGCACCCTGCGCTTGTCGAAACTGCAAACGCACCTTCTGCCACATCAGCACACCAGCGCCTCTTGCTGCCCAGCCGACCAACAGCGCCCCCGACCGGCTCAACTGCATCCTCCTCAACATGCGGTCCCTCCATAAATACGCCACAGACATCTGGGACCTCCTCGACACCACCTCTTCTGACATAGCCTTCTTCACAGAAGCCTGGACCAACCTCTGCTCCGGACCGGACATCGCCATCGCCATCCCTGATGGCTACTAAATCACTCGCAAGGACCTGCCCCTTCTGACAGTTTCACCCCACCAGTGCGTCATTTCCTTGACGTACTTGCAGCGTGATTCTTGCACCACGTTGCGCCGTATTTGCAAAGTAACGCATCTAGGCATATGCATGACCTTGTGAAGCCCTATGCCACATTATACCTGCATCAGCTATTTTCTGGTCTTAAAAAACTGCCTCTAACTGCAGTTAGAGGCAGTTTTTTTGGTTTTGCACCATACAAGGAATTACTTGTAAATATCGCGAAGTGGGGTTAGCTGCAGTTTTTGCACGGGAACGCCTACCTTGCATCTCATTTTCGTTAACTCCCGCTAACAGAAGTGGCGATCTTAGAAATTAACGTTTTCACCAGAAAACTGCTGCTAACTGAGGTTAGGGGCAACTTGTACATAAGGCGATAAAAAAAAGCTGCCTTAACGTAAAAAAATTGACGCTACGGCGGCGTTAACTCCTTGTACATATGCCCCCCAGTCTTTCTGAAACTAGTGAGAGTATGAGGGTGGATTTTAAGACTATGAAGGCTTTCTACTCATATTTTACAGACATATCATGATTACATAACTATGTCTTTGATGAACCACTATCTTGAGCCAGTAGTTACTAATATAGTTACTGAATCTCAAAGGAGTATTCTAGAATCTCCTTGTACACTACAGGAGATTAGAAAAGCATGTCGATCCCTGTCATGTGGAAAATTGATCAGTCCTGATG
The DNA here is from genome assembly GCA_963921515.1 of Calotriton arnoldi. NCBI lineage: Eukaryota > Metazoa > Chordata > Amphibia > Caudata > Salamandridae > Calotriton > Calotriton arnoldi. The sequence goes on from CAWUFW010010483.1 coordinate 212,095, forward strand.
CAATTCTATCTGAGTTCTATAACACTTTTAGTGATATTCTTTATAACTTTTTTCTCACTGTTTCAGTTCTTTTAAGAAGGTTTTGTGGTACCTATATTTTGACGGTAAACCTTTGTAACTGTTTTCCTTAACAAAGTGGAAAGATCCATGGTTTTGCTCATTATCGACCTATGTTACTTATTAACTATGATAATTATATTCCAAAATTCTGGCCATTAACATGACTCCAATAATTGGCAACTGGGTCACTGCTATATAGCATGACTTTGTTCGTCAACACAATACCATCGCTCATATAAACATGCCAATCACTGTTTTAGGTATCTCTGAAACTCCTGGTGCCTCAGCTGGGATGATCATGTTTGATGTGAAAAAAAGCATTCAACAGGTTGTCCTGGCCATTTCTGTGGGGACGTTAGCTGCCAAGGGGTTTGGACCTCACTTTTCAGCTAGAATACAAATGGTCCACACTGATATCTTCACAAAGATTGTACATATGGAGGATATCTTTGAGGTAATACCTGTAACTAGAGAGATTGGTCATAGATGCCATTTGGCCTCCTTGTTATTTGCACTATATCTAGAGCTGTTTTGTGATATCGTAAGAGCTCTACTTCTTTTCCTTCACTAATTTTAAACTCAATAGTGGTTAATATAACAGATTACAGGGATGCTGTAGTGGTATTTACTTCTAATCCTGATCATATTATTTGTGTTACTGAAGAAGCACAGTGATCTGGTACTACATCAGGATTTAAGCTAAATGTAAATACACAGATTTTATTTATTTGATCTAAACAAGCTGACAGTGAGAGATATGTTGGCAAAGCTACATATCTTGGTATCCAGATATCGCTCAAAATAGACACACTGATTGCACTTAATTATGAGCCTTTGATTGACCAATCCTTGAGAAATGGAATAGAGTGCCACACTGCCCTTAAAATGATTATACTGCCCAGGATCTTATACTTTTTTAGAGCTTTGTAATGGCTGACTCGGATTTTCTGTAAGATAGATATTGTGCGGAAAAAGTTCATCTGCCAGTTCAAACGCACTCACCGGGTAATTCGTTTTTTATTCAACTTTCAATATATAAAGACAGTGGGCTATACCTATTCTCAGATTCTATTTTTGTGCAGCCTTTACAGATCGATTGTCAATGTTTTACAGATCTTGGTTCCTGGTATTTTCAACTATTATAGTTAAATTATACATCTTAAAGCACTTTTGATATGTACTATAATTTAGAGTAACATTGCAGAAAGACTTTCAACTCCCAGAATAAATAGATATATATATATCCCTGAGGTAATACAGACTTTCCATCATTTTCACATGGTTCCCTTATAACACAGTGGTCTAGGTTGGGTTTAGTCTATTGGACAGCTGTTTGTTGGTAGCCAAACACAGGCCCTTGAGGAGATAGTATCAAAATATGCCCTAACTTGTACAAGAATCTATAAATATATCCAGATGAGGCATTTCTTTTCACAACAACCTTCAAAGGATTTTAGTTTACCTTGAATCACATTAATTAAAGTATTTAAGAGGCCTACTAATATGAGTGTGTTTGGTCATGTTTAAAACCTACTACTGCAAGACCAATCAGACAGTCTACTCCTTCTTGTCAATAAATGATCAAGTAAGATTGACACGGATGATTGTTGTGTCTATAAAAAACTCTATTAACTCTATTAATATATTTGTAAATATTTCCCAACTTTAGACATATCATTGAAAAAATCATTCAAGTTGAATCTTATACACCTAAAAGGTTTTATAAATGAGGCTTTCAGGAAATCCTGTCTTGCTTCTTATCAAGTTTGCCCTCTGCTGACAGAATGAACATTTTTGTGAAATGTATTAAAAAACAAAATTATTGTGGGCTGGTGTTTTGTGAAATATCTAATCTGATTGGTGTTACAGTTATACCGTTGAATCAGTAATTTTGGGTTTGTCTGACAAAGTCCCCTCTGAATACGCTGAAATTATATTTGTTATTATTCTAACTGCCAGAATATTTATTGCTAGATCGTGGTTGGATATGCATCCCCAAATATCTCCTCTTGTAAGTCACAGTGTTTGGATATATGTGATTTGGAAATGTCGAACAATATTAATATCCCAGTGAAAACTATTAAACCAAATATGGGTTATTAATATTAACGGGACAGAGCCTCTAACTGGGACAGTATATTAAAATGCAATCCCCACTTCCTCTTTTCCTTTTATAAGAATTAATTAACTATAAGAATTCTTTATATGATAAAATACTGAATTTATATATTTATATATTATGCCTTTCACACAACTAAGGACACTGGACTATTGCCCTTTGCTGCTGCATATAGATAAAAGATGAACGCATATTTATCTTTGCTTTTGTGATCCCTTTTGTACAGTTTTTTCTGCAAGATATGTTGGTGCAGTGCGAATATGGCATTTTGTCTAACATCGAAAGAATAATTGGCTTTGAAAGGCTACTAAACTGCATATAAGTCTGGCCTATGCTGTAAGTGGTGGTTGAATGATAATTTGGGCAAGCATGCACATTTATTTCTGCCAGTGAATTTTACAATGTTTTAGTCTTTCATGCAGGTTACAAAGTTTCCCAGTTTACTTTAACATAGGCAAAGTTTTCCTATGCTTTGAAAGATAATATTCATTGAGTGAGATAGTTTTACTTTCATCAGACCTTGTCAAACTACAAAATGTATTTAGACCATTTTTTCTTCAAGTCTACACCTTGCAGACTTAGGGCCTGATTTAGAATTCGGCAGACGGGTTACTCTGTCACAACGGCGACGGATAACCAGTCCGCTGAAATCTAAATCCCATAGGATATAATGGGATTTAGATTTTGACGGACGGGATATCCGTCACCGTTGTGAGTGAGTAACCCATCCACCGAGTTCTAAATCAGGCCTTATTCTGTGCACAATTGTATTGGGGCAGGAGAAAAACACAATTTTCTAAAAAATTTTAGGTTTAAGCCTACCAGACAGTGCAGATAACGACATCTTGGGATATTCTGAAAGTTTTCCTGGGAACACATTCTGCCCATTGCTTACCATTGGCTTTGTGTTTTGTAACTCACATTTGCTTGCTTTCTAATTGCCGGCTTTACTTCTTTTAGGTTGTCCAACTTGAGTTTGTGCCTCCCATGGAGCACAGCCTATTTACTGTATTCTTCAACAAGTGCTCGCTTTCTGTAAACAGGCCTTTGAACCTTGTTCTTATCTTGTCACATTTGCTGTGCATTCAAAGACAAAGGTCAAATGTCGTAGTCTGTCTTATGAGGGAATTTGGTTTTTACTTTCCTTACTCTTACATTAAAGTGAGAGGATTTATGTGACAATCCTGCTGGGTACCCATATGAGAGGAAAGTTTATAGGATGTTATTTTTTCTGGCATACAACTAAATGTAAATGTCTGTAAATAAACTGTGCAAATCTTTTAGAATATATCAGAATTAGGAAAGCACAAATGAAGCATAGTTTTTGTAATTCTGAAGTGTGGTGGAAACAAATATTTTATTATGATCAAAGCAAATCAACACACTTGGTGATGCCATTACCACACAATATTATGTGTGTGCTGTAAAGTTGTATTAGTAAAACTGTATATCTGTGCAGATGTAATGGTCACTTCAATTGAAAATGTGTTGTCTGTGATGGCAGTGCCATGCATACTCCACTCTATGCAATTCCACTCTTCGACACTCTGCTCCATTCTGCACCACTCTACTCGACACCACTCCACTCTACTCCACTACACCCTAATCCACAACATTACACTCTACTCTACACCACGCCACTCTTCGACACTCTATGGCACTATATAACAATCTACTTCACTACACTCTATGCCACTCCAATCTATACCACTCCACTCTACGCTACTCCACTCTATGCCACTTCACTCCAAGCCAATCTCCTCTATGCCCAAACCTTTAGCCAGGCTGAACAGCAGCCATGCTGGTGTACAACATTGTTCAAACACATTGGCAAAGCCAATAGCTCTTGCATAGGTGAGACCTACTGGATTTGCCAATGCTGGGTTTCTTAGGAAGAATCATTCTGTGAGTGTTGAACTAAGGACTAATTAACATAAATTATCGCAAAAAAATCAGGGTTTTCATAGAAAAGAGGCAAAGGAAAACATCACGAAGCTTACAAAAAAGAACATATATACAACTTCACCCGCCCCTATCTACAATAAGTCTAACCTTGCCATAGGCTCCCATTTTAGGACATAGGCAGATTTGGCTAAGCGAGAAAGCATTTTTTCCATCTACTGTGCAGGAAGAGGTTGGAAATTCCACACACTTAAAAGGGAAGATGTACTTAAAGTATATAAAACTCACACATCATACCTAGTTTGACACATGTTTGGATTGGATAATTATGGTGAAAGATACGAAGAAATAAAAACCGCATCACCCTCAATAAAATCTTGTGGTAGTTTTTGAAAACAAACATAAATTTGAGATAAAAAAAAAATGAATTGTGACATATCCTAAGACCAGTGTGTACAACTTTTCTCTATATCCCAAGAACATTTGGCATAACAGAAGCAAAGGTCTAGCAGTAAACCGGATCATGGACTCATCAAGTGTCTTGAATACTCTTCCCATATTTGAGGTACGATGCATTACCACCTCAGCAGTTTTGTTCCACACTTAAATTTAATTGCAGTGTCCATTTTGACACATATTTCAATGTTAGAGGCACTAGGAGGTGGAGCTGCATAATTTTGGCTCCACCCTTACACGTCACAAATATACTCAATGCACTTAGCACATGTACTTTGTGTGTCCTAACGATTAAAGTGTTGCACTTTACATCACTATTAACGTGCATTCACTGAAGGATCAGACACTCGTATATACACTGTGTGCCTTAACTCATTAAATTACATTTATTGTTTAGGTGATTGAATAAAACCCATCCTTACACTACTAAAATGTATTTACTTTAGAAACATAAAGGATTTATGTAATGTGTGTACTAATGTTTCATATATTGCATTTAAATGTAGTTCTTAGTCATAGTTATACACATGTACTGATGATTCTATCTGTATGTAATGTGCAACGTGAATCTAATGCACTGACATTCTTATTTATTTATTGTTGATGGTGCACACGCATATTTAACGTGCAGGTTAACTTGCCCTAACTAGATCCGTATTGCTTTCTGCATAAAACACTGTTTCCCATTTTCTGCTTGCATGTCTTTTCTTTGCAGCTACATTCACCTGGTTTTTTAGTTTGAGAATAGCTACAACACTGTAGTACTGATGGATATAGAGAGCCTGAGAAAAGGAACTTGACAAGGAATATGGGGAGCCAGAGCATCAACTGAATGTTTCCATTTATTAATGTTACAAGGAGTCGCAGGTAATCAAGGGCAATACCGTTCCCATGTATGGCCTGGGAGAAATCGTTAATATTTCAGCCCACAGCGTGAGAATGGAAAGGGCAATGGAGACCCTGATGATGCGAACAGTGGGGTGATATTTGGAGACTCTTGAGGAAATAACTGATGTTACAGCACTTTCCTTTGGACTATGAGAGGTGTAGACCTCTATGCTTAATTCTCTTTGACTCTTTGCTGAGTGTATCTTAGGTTAACACTTATGCCCTCATCTCAAGAAGACTCTTGCCGAACTTCTGAAATGCTGAAACCTTCCCGCACCTTCTCGCATTTTCCTATTTTTCCGCAATTCCCTGATTTTTGAGATTCTTCTAGGGTTTGAACCATCCTCCTTAGTTTGGACTTTAATTTAGAGGATTTAGACTTCACTCATGTATAGAAGAGAGAATCAGAAACTCTTCTCTGAGCATCAAATTCTGTTATTGATCTTTTGTATTGCTGTGACTGAACTCCTTGAGTGCCTTATACTGGTATGCCTGAACTTCTTTAGGAGGATGGGTTATCCTATTGTTATTCTGCATCTTTACAGCATGGTATGAAGATTTGTTTGTCTTAACCTGACTGCTATCTTGTAATAAACCTTCGTAACTATAGACACTGCTTTCTAGCCCTTATTGTGTAGCCAAATGGGTTGCACTGCTAATTAAAGTGATTGATTAAATGCTAACTCCCTTTACCTCTCAGTCGGTGAAAAAGGTCCACCGGATAACAATGGTTAAAGGGTTGACCCAGCTCTCGATCAGATGCATGCACTCGATTTACAGTAACTGTAGTCACTATGTCATCTGGTTAATCCTTTACCAGGCTCAACATTCATTAAGTATTAATTGATCAAAAAGCGGATTATGATTGAATATTGAAACTGTTGTTGAACTGTATTAATTCATACAAGTCTACATTTTTATTTGCCATTATTTTCTATAACACTTCTAAAATATCATGTTCAAAGTAAATGGCGTCAACAGTGTATTGTATATATAAGCAAAGGTCGACCATGTATATATAATTTGTAAAGTATTTGTTGCCGCAAGCACATTGAAATGATTTGTAGGAGTGTTTGATGCTAAGTGGCGGAGCTCGGAGATTATGTCGCCGTGGTGACCGCCTAAGCTTCACTGAGTTAATAAGGGCTGGCATGCAAGCATAATCATTTCTGTGTCAATTTGTTTTTTGATGAAATTAATTAGTTGAAATAATTTGAAGACAGAGGTTATTTTAAATGCATGCCACAGAACATACACCCTACTCACTTCAAAATACATATAAATTCAAAGAAAGAAATTGTTTACGTTGATTCAAATCTAAGTAATTTCATGAAAAAAATGACAGTCAGTCTCGGTTGTTGGTGTAATTTAGTGCTCAACAGTGACCACCAAAATGTGAGAAATTGCTTAAATTCACCCACTAATGCAGAAAAAAATAGTATTTTACAGAAAATGCTGTTTTTCCCTGAACCAGCTGCTTTACTGCAAATTGTGAGAGGATTTCAGCAACACAACCAGGAATTTACCACAGATTTATGTTGGACACACAACTATTGCCATAAACAAGTTAAAGGGAGTGAAGAGGTGCTGTAGAGCATGGGCTCACTTTCCTCTGACACAGAACTTCACACAAACTATAAAGCCGAACTCGATTAGATCAATCTAAGAATTCTCACGTCGACCTAAGGAGAAGAGAATCCTTTGGCTTTGAAGACCTCTCACCCACCAGGGGTACCCCTTGGTGGCATGCTTCATCATAGAGTTCCTTCCCGTTCCGTTGCGGAACGAGGCGTGCTACAACCTGTGAGATGCACAGGAGCCCTTTGTTGGAAAAGAAACAGGGTAGTGAGTGGGGGTAGGGTTGTTCTTTTAAAATACTTGCTTGGTAGCCCTAACATTTTAATCTGGATGCCAGCCGTTATGATTAAAAACAGAAACAATTAGGACGTCCCGGGGTTCTAGTTACCCCAACTCTACTTTATTTTAGGATCAACATGTTTCTGCCACTTATGTTCCCAAATGCTCGGGACTTTTGTCAGGACTGATTATGCTACCACAATCCACATCTGTTCTATAATGCTAACGTAACTGGTGAATTTATCATACATACATCAAGCCACCTACAAGGTGTCTGTAAATTGGTATATATTAAGGCACTTAATAGTGCTCCATAGTAACACGGATGAGAGGCATGTCTGTGGTCACACACACTCCAAGGTCCCCACCTGGTCTGCTTTCCTAAAATACCTCCGTCTGTGCCTGCATCTTGAACAGGATAGGAAGGAACTCTATGAAGCAGCATGCCACTAAGGGTTACCCTTGGTGGGGGAGAGTTGTTTAAAGCAAACGGATTCTCTTCTCCTAAGGTTGACGGGAGGGTTCTTACATTGACCTAATCAAGTTGGGCTCTATAGTTTGTGTAAACAGCTATTGCCAGACAAGCATTAGCAAAGCCTGTAGGTCTGGCGTTGGCTGCCAGCCTTTCGGCTTTTTCAATGTTTGCTTTATTTTGTTATGGTTCTTGCAGAACATTATTGGTTGAGAAGCTGATGTGCCTGGATAACTCAAGATAACTACTTTGTTTGTGGATATACCCCTTGTGAAAGTCCAGAATGCCATCACTCACAGTGAAGTTAGCCAATGTCTGAAGTGGGCTGCCCACTGCCCTGTGCTGTATGCGCTGTAGTGGCAAAAGCAAAATGTGAATCAACCAACAGACCAATGGATGAAGAGGGCTGGCTGAAAGTCACTGCAAGCAGGGATATTATACATATAATTTTAGTAAATTCAGAAAGTCTTGGCTAACACTAGACCTAAAAAGGTAATGAGAGAACTTGAATTGACGTGGCCCTCATCTCCATCCCGAACTGTTTAAGGTTTGTGCAGAGTTAGAAAGCACCTGCATTAATCAAGCAGCAACTGTACATGTGTCTCACGCCTCCAGTGACACTTTACTAGCGTTTTGTACCATGAAGTCATCAATTTAAGCGTTAGGATTGAGTTGGATACTTTAAATTATGAGTAATTTGCCGTTCCTTCAGTCTCTGTTACTTCTGAATTTGAAAATGTAAATTAGGTTCCTATACGGATATCATACATAACGAAGCTGCTTTGCACTTCCTGAAATCTAAGTCTGATATTTTTCTGACAACTGCTATTAAAAAGAACATTGTTTTTCTTTCTGAAGTTGTATCTCTGTTGATCAGTGCATCCCTCAAGGAGGGTTACATTCAGATGCACTGAAGCAGGTGCAATCATAGGCCTCGGTCTACGTCATCACAAAATAGCGGCCCCTAGAAAATAGTGCAGGTTTGCATTCACAACAGAGCCAGTTGTTCATTGCATCACTGTATTCATTTCATCACATTCATTTAGCACAAGATACCTTTCAGTGAACAGACATTTGCATCATGTCTATGTCAGCAGCTGTTAAAATGCCATAGGTGTGTGGGAGCCCTCCTTTTTTGTCTACACTTGACTACCCCACCCTACTTGACCACCTGCATGTGGCTTCTGCCCTACAAAGATCAGAAAATACGTCACTGCACAGAGGGAGACAATGCGATCATCAGGCTTGAAGGGCTCAGATACTACATGCCACCAAAACATATATATAAAAAGTTCAAATTAGTCCATTACGGTAATAAGGGATTACGGAACCCAAAATACTTCTTCCCAGCAGAGAAGAGCAACTAGAATAAGTGAGTGGCAAGATAAGAGTGATTGAACAATATGGCATTTGGAAGAGAATGAGTACCAATTGAGGATACAGAAGATGAAATAGATTAAAGAACTTGAGAAGCAGATGACGATGAACAAAGTGACATTTGACTAACAGAGTCAGCAGTTGTTACACTTGAGTTATTCTCGACGTTGATCTGGTCTTCTTCAAAGTTGTTATCTGGCTCCACAATTTTTCAGTACATAGGAGTTGACAAGGAACGAATATGTGTCCTTACAACGTATGCGAATACATCGCATGCCATAACAATGCGGTTGTTACAACAACCGCGTTGTTACAACGCGAACCAGTACATCGCAAGTCATTACAACGACTTGCTGTAGGGGGCGCGCTGGACTTAGGAATAGTATTATTTACTATTCCTACTCCAGTTTGCGCAACAGCAGGAAAGGTGTTGGATTATAAATCCAACACCAGCACGCCCCCTACAGCAAGTCGTTGAAACGACTTGCGATGTAACGGTACACGTGGTAAGAAAGCTGTTGTTGTAACGACCGCGTTGTAAAGGTACTGCGTTGTGGAGACAGTGTTGTAAACGCTGTTTCCCCAAGGAACACCACTCGGTGTCCAGAAATAGGAAGAGTTGCGAGTGACGTTAGGACCATCCTGACAAACCATGATCATGGATCATTTATGTTTCTCAGCATTCACGGCTGTAGGTTATAGAGTCATGTTTGCGGTTACTTCAGGAACTGACAAGCGCTAGGCTTCCTTTAGACAGATGCACAGGTGAGCCCAACGTCTTCTATCAGTATTAAAGTTGACTTTGAAAACATCACCTTAGGGTTGCACTTCCAATGTTATTCGAGAATAAGGTTCCTTAGCAAGATATTGAATCTTTATGGGAATTTGACAGGAGCTTAGGAAACTACATGCCTGTTGTAGTGTGGGGAGTATACCAATGTAAATATACAGGGTCTGGCAGAGAGTCTCTGAGATGGAACTGCTTCTGACTTTGAAAACCTGAAGCAAATTTGTAAGAGTAGCCTTCAACTAATCCATTAGCTTGAGTCCTAAGATGTGTTATTTTTTGATGTGTGAAACATGCTCTGGCAGCAACCTCCTTGAACACACCTCCAGAATAGGAGCTTACTTGATTAGAATGGAAAAGTTGGGAAGATATTGTTGAAGGCTGGTATGACCAAGTCAGAAGTGGTGCTGGGGACAGCCCTGACCTTTGAAAAGCATGAACATTCATTGATGGCCAGGTTTTGCACAGTTGTACTAGACCTAAAATCTATTGTAGCATGTTTCACATGTTAGGTGGATGCTGCAACATTTATAAAGGTTTTGTAGAGCTGTTCTTACACCCAGACTCTGCACACTTGATATTCATCTACTTTTTTCCACAAATTCATCTAGGGAATGGAACCATAATTTATGTTGCAACAATCTCTTAGTTGCTTCATTGCCTTGATGTACTTTGTGTGCCAGATCAACTACATAGTCCTGTAGTATGTGAAGAATGACCAAATTAGTTCCTCGTAATCAATTGTGAAGTCAGGTGAGTTCACTCTGAACATGGTAAAATGTCTTGAGATTTTCTTAATTTCAAAATACTCTGTTCATGGCTTTGGTCGGTGTGCTCTGGACCCCCAATCTTTGTATCTCAAGAAGGACAGCCACTGCACACTGGGTAGTGTCATCTAATGGGTCCTGGTCAATGTTTCATTTCCTTAGTGCTCAGGGTCATGATTGGTTGATGAAGTATTGAAGGTATTCCTCAGCCATTGATGAGCGTGCATTGGTGAAAGGGCCTCTGGAGCCAAAATCAGCAGGACTCTCATCTTTGCCAGGGTAATGAACTATCTTAAACTTGTAGTCTTGCAGGCAAAGTTCTCACCTTGAGTATCCCCAGATATGTCTGTGAAGGACTTGCCATACGGAAAAAAATAAAAGTGCCTGCAGGCTCACACTACTACTCTTTAGTGCTTGCGAGTAGTTCTTTTCTAACTTTGTGATGCTACGACTGGGATATGCAACTACCTGTTGTTGAGCTTTAGGATCAGTGTCCCTTTCTGCCAGAATGGTTCATAGGGGTCACAGAATTGACATCATCGACTAGTTCGGTGTGTGAATAAGGATCAAAATATGCAAGGTACTAAGTTTCTCTGATTTTCACACAAATGCTTTCAAACACTGTTTGGCTTTTCTGAGACCATTTGAGGTACACAGGTTTTCGTGAGATCTTGCAGTGGCACACTGATAGATGCGAAATCAGGTATATACCAGAAACTGGAGCTTGCTAGTTCCAGAAATTAAAGAAGTGCTGAAATTCTCTCTGGCAGAGGGGCACGTCAAGGTGGAGACTTTGCGTGGGTCAGGACACATGCCTTTTTGCAAAAAAGTTTGACCTTTGCATTTTGGTGGAGCCTGTTCTAAAGTTAAATTTTGCTTTGCTAAGTGTGAAATGAGTGTCATGAAGGGCTTGACAGACTTCGATTAGTTTTCCATTGTGTTCTTCCTTTTATTTGCCAAGATTAGGATATTGTTGCCATAGTTTAGGCAGTTGGCTATGCCTTGGATGAGACATCCGATTTCTTCTTGAAATACCTTGGCAGTTGATAGAATACTAAAGGTAAGGTGTTTGTGCCCAAACAGACTGCAGTGAATGGCAAAGGTTGTGTTGAAACATGACCCTCCTTCTAGCTTCAAATGGTGGCATCCTTTATTTAATTCTAAATTGGACAATATGCAAGCTCCATTCAGTTGGTGAATAAAGTTTTGAATTCTCTGCATCAAGTGTCTCTCACAGTAAATGGCTAGGTTTGTTTCATGAATGTCCATGCAGATGCACATTTTACCTTATGCTTATTGTTTTGGTACCTTTACACACAAAAAGAAATGGGGCTTATTAAGTCTGGTCGCTAAGAACAAAGAAAAAGGGACAACTCACACGTGTGTTAGTACTGCCCTCACCCACAGAAATCTGTGGCATGCTTCATCATAGGGCTGCTAACACACCTCCGCGCAAGCCAACGCTGGAGGTGGAGCAATAGGGAGGGGGAAGACGTCACACAACACAGAAGAAACAATGTGCGGGATCAGGAAAAAGGGTGCAGAACAAAATTAAAAGTAGACCACGGGATCTCCTAAGTAATCCCTTTAATATTGGATTCCCTGGTCTAGTTAAAAAGGTCAATCCAAGACCCGTGGATGGTGGTATGGTGGAAGGTAATGGCCCACCTACCCCTCCACTCTGCGAAATGTCGGCACTGGGAGAGGCGACAAGTCAGGAGAACAGCTTACCTTGACAAATGTGTGACTATAGGGAGCTGTCCTCGCTCCATCGCCAGTTCAAGCTCTGTGACTAGAAAACTCGGTTACTCAGTGGGAGTAAGTTCCTCCTCCACCAGACCTGAGCATTATATCAGGGTCAGCCAACGCTCTACTCTACAAAGAAGGAGGTAGGGATAGTTCTGGAAGGGATCTTTTTTACAGTCCTGATGAAAGCCGGGAATTTCATTTTAGCCGGCTGAAACATGTCGACATCTAGCAGAGTGGAGGGGTAGGTGGGTCATTACCTTCCACCATACCACCATCCACGGGTCTTGGATTGACCTTTTTAACTAGACCAGGGAATCCAATATTAAAGGGATTACTTAGGAGATCCTGTGGTCTACTTTTAATTTTGTTCTGCACTCTTTTTCCTGATCCCCCACATTGTTTCTTCTGTGTTGTGTGACGTCTTCCCCCTCCCTATTGCTCCACCTCCAGCGTTGGCTTGCGCGGAGGTGTGTTAGCAGCCCTATGATGAAGCATGCCACAGATTTCTGTGGGTGAGGGCAGTATTAACACACATGTGTGTTGTCCCTTTTTCTTTGTTCTTAGCGACCAGACTTAATAAGCCCCATTTCTTTTTGTGTGTAAAGGTATGTTTTGGGGGGCGGAGTGGGGCGTTTCCTCCTACCCCTTAATTTTGTGTGTTGTATTGTTGTGGTACCACAACAATGGGTGAGATTCATAGAGTTGGCCCTTCTACGGCTTGAGAGGATAACCGGTCCTGAAGAAATGCCATGATCACATGGACAGTAATAGGCATGAAACATGTCGACCCACATCCTTATTTAGAACACACCAGAGTGGACCATTACATCCACTTCTTGCACTAATTGAAGGTTTTTAATCATAACATCGGAACCCAGCGATTAAATTAGTTTTATTGGGCTCCTATAGTTATTTTTGGAGCACATTCCCTCCACTCTACTCACCACTTACACACACCCTTCTCATCATACCCCAGACTCACCAACGGCAAAAAGAAAGGAACTCCGGCAAAGAGCCCCCCTGTGGTGCCCGTTGGGCAATGTAGCGCCGGCTCAACGAGGAGCTGCCCGATGATGAAGCATGACACTCCTTGGGGTGTGTGGGGGCACGTGCTCCAATATGGAGCACTCCCCTCTAGTCTTTTTCTTAGTAAAAACCTCCTTTTCTCTATAGGAACTGCATACCTCATGTTGAATAAGCCAGTTTTGTTTCTTTACTCATTACCTGTGCAATAATAATTTAAATATTCATCAAGCGTGACAGGGTATGTTTGACAACCTTCACTGCAGGCCACTAAGTTGACAAGATGACCTTGGATTAGAATAATTGATCTTTAAGATTTTTATAACAATATTTGTTTTCAACATGTGTGACAAGATTTACTGTGTCTTTTCATTTCTATTGTACATTTCTGTTGATTATGTGCATGTGTACACCAGCATACTATTCAGAACCTTGAAGAAGAGCAGTGGCTTGTGAGCCACAGGAAAACGTGTCAGCTGTCTGAAGAACCTCATCAGTGATGTCACTGACCATGTCATGAGTCATGTAATATGTGAGGTCATAAGCAGTGCATTGTGGGGGCACGAGTAATAGTTAGCTCAGCTAACTATAACTGCTGAATTTCTCTGGTTTTTTATGAGTGAAACCTTACCCTAACTATAAGTCCCTGTAACCTTTGTTTCTTTCAGTGAATTTCTATGGTTTTTTAATTCTATTTCCTAACTATACGATCCCTGTAAGCTTTGTTTTTTCAGTGAATTTCTAAGGTTTTTAAATGCTAATTCCTAACTATAACCTTCCTGTAACCTTTGTTTTTTTCAGTGAATCTCTATGTTTTTTAAGTAGTAATGGCGTTTGCAGAGTGGTGGAGAAAGGGGGTGGGGCCTCTGACCAACTCTCAGGAATCCTGCTGTGTTGGACTTACAGAAAGTACTAGGAGGGCTTCTTGGCCCCCAAGGTCCCTCAGCATCCAAAAGGACTTCATTTCCCAACCAGTAGTGCACCAGGAGATGCGTTTGCAGAGTGGTAGAGAAAGGGTGTGTGGCCTCCGAAGACCTTTTAGCAATCCCCCTGTGTGGCACTTACTGGAGGTAACAGGAGGAGTTGTTTGCCTCCAAAGACTCTCAGCAGCCAAGGGAACTTCATCCCCCAACTAGTAGTGCACCAAGAGGCGTGTTTGCAGAGTGGTAGAGAAAGGGGATGGGCCACGAAGACCTCTTAGCAATCCTGCAGTGTGGAACTTACTGAAGGTAACAGGATGGGTAGTTGGCCCACATGGATGTCCTTGGAGGCCAACAACTCCTCCTATTACATCCAGTAAGATAAGTCCCACACAGTGCGATTGCTTAGAGATCTTCGGATGCCACACCCCCTTTCTCCACCACACTGCAAACGTGCCTCCTGGTGCACTGATGGTTGGGGATGAAGTCCCTTTGGCTCCAGAGGGTTGTTGGGGGACATTTTTGGCCCAGGGATTCCATCCCTCGGGGCCCAGCCTGTAGTGTGGGTGCCCTTGTCCCATCCAGGGCACCCACTTTTTAAAGGCTGGGGCCCGTGGGGGGAGCCTTAAGGCCCCTGCAGCCCATGCCGGCTCCCCGCCTCCTGCGGGTGCCAGCATTGCTTTTACACATAGGGAGCTGTGTAAAAGTAATTCTGCTCCGCTTCTAGTAAGCGAGAGCATTTTCTGCTCTTGCTTATTACAAGCGGAGCAGCATTTGCTATGGTTTGGCGGGAGCAGTACTCCCACCAAGCCATAGCAAACAGCAATGTCCCAGGGGTGGGCACCCCGGGACATTGCAGGAGCAGGCCGTGGGGGCTGGTCCCCAGGGCCATCTAGGGCTCCAGGAGGGAGATTGTATGGCCCCCCTCCTTTGTTCTAAAATCCCGGGGAGGTGGTGGTCCCCAGGGGTCCACAACAGACCCCCTGCATATATATTATTTGAGCCCCAGGGAGGTGGTGGTCCCCAGAGCTGCGGTGGCCTAGCGGGCCCCCGCAATTCTATTACTAATTGCCCCGGGGAGGTGGTGGTTCCAGGGGCTGTGGTGGGGGGTCCATCCGCCCCCCACTCATTTTCTATTTTAAGGAGGTGGCGGTCCCCAGGGCTGTGGGGGGGCCTGGGCGATCCCCCCTACAATTGTACATTTCATTGCCCTGGGGAGGTGGTGGTCCCCGGGGCTGCGGGGGAGGGGTCATAATTTAAGTTTCAAGTCCCGGGGAGCTGGCCCCCCACTTTCATTATTGAAAAGCCCCTTGGAGGTGGCAGTCCCCGGGGCTCTGGGGGAGGCCATAAGGCCCTCCCCCACATCAGTTTACTTGGTTGACCCGGGGAGGTGGTGGTCCCGCATGGGCACCCCCCCACATTATTATAAAATATGCCCCCGGGATTTGGCCCACCCGGAGGCTTAATGAAAAATACTTTTTTTTTTAAATGTTGCCACGGATTCGTGTGTCCACTCGCGAATTCACAGCAAAAAAATTTTTTTAAATGCTTTGGGTCCCACCACCATATCTGGGGGGTCATTATATTCCTACCCTGCCCCCTTTTCATTATTTTTTACTTTTTATGTGGGACACGGCTTCAGTACATACGTAAGGAAAACAGGAGAGCTATGAAGGGGTATGTTCTCATGAGCCTGACAATTATAATCAGAACAAACCATCCCAGTTGCTGTGGACGTAACAAGAGAGAATAAAAAAGGAGGGATGAAGTGAGGAGGTGGAGTAAAGAGGTGAAGAGTTGAGGCAAGGGAAAGGGAAGCTGTATGAGACCAGGGAAGGGTTAGCAGTCATCAGTCAACATTCCCTGACATAATACAGAAACCCCGTAATACAATGATATATTCGCCCCAATGGCGGACCATCTAGGGTTAAACATAACTCCAACTGAATCTAGTATTCGATCAAACTGTCTCTAATCAGAACAAAACAAGGAGTGTAAGAAATACCACTATAGAACAGACAAAAGGCTCTGTTTCTCCCCAGTCTGGGCCACTTGACCTCATACAAGACATTCTGACAGTTCAGCAGGAAACCTCTCATTGTGCTACTTGCTGTTGTGTACGTATGATGCCCCATAGGGAGAAGGGATTACTACATACATGCCAACCCTCCTGATTCAAGAGGGAGACTACCGATTCCAAGGCTTGTCTCTCGCCTCCCGATTCCTGCATTCAAAAACCCGATTCCTTGGAGAGCATAAGCCGGGACTGGTCTAGTGAGACTTGTAGTATTCACTGCCACTAACCTGCTCCTGCAGGCCACTGCACAACATTTTTGTCACTCAATATAGCAATTTCTCTGTGTTCCTGACAGGTAAAGGAAAAAAAACATGTAAGTGCATTTCTGATATCCCATCCTGCAGCAGCACGCTTTCAAGTCCCATACATGACAATAGACCCTATTCAGTCCTCGATTGAAGTCAATAGGAGAAAAACAATCTCCCAAATTTCTTTCTATAATCTCCCACTTTCCTCTTCTAAAATGTTGGCATGTATGCTACTATGATTCCAAGTATGCATGCAAGTGGCTCCCTCTGTATTGACAGGATGGGATGGGAAGTGAGGGTCATGAGTGAATGGGGGAGAGGAGTAGAGGGCAATGCCAGCTTTTGTCTGTCGGTGGAGGAGAAGGGGTGGGGGAGTATGTGGGACTGCTGATGTAGGAGTGATAGGCTGACCCATGTTATGTGAACTATTGAATCTGGACAGGAGAGACAGTGGGTCCCGTTAAGAGCTATTGTGAGTGTGTGTATGAATTATTCTTCGCAAACCTGGGCAGTTTAAAGTCAGAGAGAGGAACCAGTAGCAGGTTTGCTGCCGCCGTTCATCCAGTCATTTTATCTGTGTAGTGCTCCATATTAACCATTTTTTTTAATTTTATTTTTTGCCATTCGTAAAGCGCGCAGCTACCCATAGGTTTCCCGGCGCTAAGCACTACAGTGGCATTACTGAAGAAACTACCATTAAATGAGCCATGTTTTTAAAAGTTTGCGGAACTGCAGTAAGGAGGTACAGTTCCTCATATACTGAGGTATGGCATTCCACTATATTTCATCGTGCTGCTCAGCCGGTCATTTTATCTGTGTAGTGCTCCATATTAACCATATTTTATCGTGCTGCTCAGCCGGTCATTTTATGTGTTTAGTGCTCTTTTTTAGCTATATTGTAACACGTTTTTAAGAGACTTACTTTGTTCTTGACTCCCGCTCTGGTGTTTGCCTCCTGCCCTGGTCTGCCGCGGCTGCCGTGCCGTTTGTGTGGAGGGTGGAGGAAACCTTGCGGCACCACTTCCGGGGCCGAGCTTACTTCTGGGGTGGTGAGTGGTCTAGTTGCTTTCTCACCACCCTCACCACCTCTTAAAAAGGATGGTGGAGCGGACGTGCAGCCCGTCTGCGCCCGTCCGCGTCCGACCGGGGCCTTGGGCCAGTAACCTTGGAACTTTGCAGCCAGAAACAATATCTTACTCCCCACTGTTTTTACATAACCTAAGGCCCACACCGAACAATCATTGTCAGGTTTTTAATCCTGACAATCCTCCACCTTCATGCGCTTTCTGCCAGTTTTTATGCTCCCCTTATTCCCTTCCTAGGGCTGATAGCCCTGCGTATGGACCGCAGGTCAGGGTGGCTGCGCCTGTGTTCTTCTCCAACTGTCGGGCTGATCCTCTCCCGCCCCAAGAATTTCGGTATTTCAGCTTGAACTGCCACTCTCTCCCCAAGCACCAGCTACATTAATTTAATTTTCTCTGTGATGCGTGTCCAGGCGCAGTTTTCCTTACAGAAACTTGGCTTCATGATGGATCCTTACCTGATGGTATTTCAGACCTCCCTGCCAACTTCGCTCTGATGGGGCTAAACAGACCTCACAGAACTGGTGGAGGTATCGCCATTATTTTTAAAAAAAGCTATAAATGTAAAATAGAGGACATCCAGATTACTAACCGTGCAGCCCTGCTATTTTCTCTCTCTCCTTTACCCCTAAATTTACTTTCTCTGGGGCTCTTATTTATTATCCCCCTGGGTATTCCAGCGTCTGGTGTTCAGCTCTTCCTGACTTACTGGCTCCCCATATTTTGCAGTTAGCCAATTTTACTGTGCTTGGCAATATTACCCTACATCTTGAAGATGCCAACAATAACTTAGCTTCAGCTTTTATCGACGACTTGGGCTCTCTCAATCTTGCCCTCCTTAACTCTGCACCTACTCACATCGCAGGGCACCTTCTGGACCCTATTTTTTCTAACTTAAAAGCCTTGTCCGTTGCATCTCCTCTTCCATTCTGTTGGTCGTATCACTTTGCGGTGCCTTTTAGTATCAGGGTCGCTTCCATCCTTCCTTCTCAGCCTGTTCCGAAACCTAGTTCCAGGAACTGGTCTAATCTTGAAATGTCAGAGTTAAATAATCTGCTTCATAATACATTGCCCACCCTTATCTCCCAACCTGATCCAGATCAAATTTCCGTCCACCAATGGCTTATAGAGGCCACTGATTCCATCCTGCCTCCTTCATCTAAATTGACACGCAGAATGCATCCTCCTGCTCCTTGGTTCACCGAGTCCCTCAGGCATGAAAAGAAACATTGTAAATACCTAGAAAGACAATGGAGGAAATGCTATGCGACTGAGGCTAAGTCCGAATATGTGGCGGCGCTAAAAACATATCATGCCGTTTGTAAATCGGCACGTGTGACGTACTTTACTGAGAAGATTACTAGTTCCCAACATTGTCAGAAGACTCTTTTTAAAGTAGTTAATATGCTCTCAGCGGCTGGCAACACTCTGCCTCCATTTACTCTTTCTCAACATCAGTGTGACGAGTTAGCCATGTTCTTTCAGAGCAAAGTTGATACAATTCACTGTCAACTAACTGTTGATGCTGCAAACTTGGAGATCCTTACTCATTCGGCTGCCCCGTCGGAAGGTTACCAGGAAGTGTTCCTTTCGCCTAATCAGCCTGTGGAGTGCACTAAAATTAGGGCATGGTCTTCTTTGGACATGGCAACATTAAAAACTGTGCTACAATCTATAAAATCCGGCTCCCCGTTAGATCTTCTTCCTCCTGCAAAACTCAGATTTTTAGACGATGCTGCCCTAAATGTTATTCTTAAACTTCTCAATACTTCCTTGAGCAAAGCATATGTCCCTCAGACCTGGAAGCATGCCCTTGTTCTCCCTTTGCAAAAAAAAGCCGATTTGGACCCCTCCTGTTGGTCAAACTTCCATCCAATTTCTCTTCTTTCTGTTTTTTCCAAGATGTTAGAAAAGCATGTTAAAACCCAACTGTCCTCATTTGTTGAGTCTCATCAGATGCTCCACTCGTCACAGTCTGGCTTTAAAGCGGCACACAGTACCGAATCAACTCTCTTTGGGGTCACAGAATGTCTTAGGCAACAGCCCCACTCTGGCGGTACGGCTGCTCTCATTTTGCTCGACTTAAGTGCAGCGTTTGATGCAGTGTCGCACTCTATTCTGGCAGATAGACTTGAGGCCTTGGGCGTAGAAGGCTCTGCCTTGAGGTGGGTGACCTCCTCCTTAAAATATCGCACCTTCCAGGTCGTCTCAGCCAATGTAAGATCTAAGTCATCAGCTCTGTCCTCGGGTGTTCCTAGGGTATCCATCTTGAGTCCACTTCTCTTCAACATTCATGTTTGTCCGTTGGCTGATGTTGTTGAGAAGCATGGGCTCACTCTCTTCTCATATGCTGATGACACCCAGATTATCTTTTCGTTATCAGCTGCTCAACTTCAAGATCCATCCTTACTCCATCTGGGCCTGAGGAATGTTTCCCTCTGGATGAATAAAAACACACTGAAGCTTAAAGGTGATAAAACTGAGGTCTTGGTTCTGGGTAACAACCTGGAGTTCTGGGGAGTCCGGAGTCACTTGGGCCTTTACCATCTCCGGCGACCAAGGTCAAGAATCTCGGCTTTATTATTGACAACAAGCTCTCCTTGAAACCACAGGTGTCCAAGGTCACTGCCACCTGCTTCGCTGTTCTCAAGTGGCTCAAAAAGATCCTTTGGCTAATCCCTTCGCCCACCCAAAGAACCGTGATCCAAGCTCTGGTGATATCTAGATTGGATTACGGCAATATACTGTACTTGGCCACAGATAAATCCTCGATTCATCGTTTACAAATCATTCAGAATGAAGCAGCTCACCTACTCTTCCGGCTGCCGAGACATGCCTCGGCCTCCCCTCTGCTTCATGAACTGCATTGGCTTAAGATCGACAAGCGCATTAAATTCAAGGCTTTGTGCTACATGTTTAGGGCCCGACATGGTTTGGCTCCCTCACATATTCAAGATCTGGTGACACCCTATGTGCCTACCCGACAGATGAGGTCATCCAACGTCCAACTGTTCGCAACGCCCAGGTATCGCCTTGTTCGGATGAAGGGATGCTCGTTTGCCTATCTGGACCCGAAACTCTGCAACTCGCTTCCGGTCTCTCTTAGGAACTGCCACTCTCTACTTACCTTTCGTAAGAATCTGAAGACAATGCTTTTTTAACTGTGTGCTGCAGCTCTCTTCTGCTGTCTATTCTTGCGCCGGGAGACCCCTGGGGGTATCTGTGCGCACTACAAATCTTGGATAATAATAATAATAACTATGATGGTACTAAGTTCAGAAGATGTTCCCCAAACCCTATGAAATATCTCCAGTTTGTTGTTAGGTTTGTAGGTGGTGCATTCATGAAGTGCCACTCCATGCAATTCTATGGGTCACTCCTTGCCCGTCGTGCTTGTAACCTGGCGCCAGTGATGGAGAATGCATATTTTGGCCATTAACAGTGAAGTAGCTAGCCACTGGTGAGTTCAGAGTCTAAATCAGGTAGGTGGGATGTGTCATGTAAAAGATCTAAGTGGGATGAAGGGGCAATCATGCCTAGCCATATGACATCACTTTAGCCTTTTTCTGGGTTTCCCTAATCATATTCAACCTTGAGAGTACACCCAACTTGCTTAAGCAACCTGTGGCCAACGCCCCTGCTACGCATGGCCTTCAACTGTGAGAAACAGCAATTTGGTTGCAGGGACTGGCTTCTGTCCAGGTCTTGAGTCAAATTCTGCTGTGGTCATCCAATCCTGCCTGTGGGCATCCGTAGGGGCAACCATCTGCGGCATCTGGCCTTTGGCCAGACCCAGACCCTGCACCCAACACCTCTGCTTGGCACAGCCTCCTGCCAGGCCCCTTGCCGCACCCCCCACCTGTGTGCAGCCAACCACCCACAGGTGCCTAGTCCCCCACTGTGGATAGCCTTCAGCAATGTGCTGCAATTGGTTGGCCCTGCACCCAACCCACTGCAGGTGGTCAACCCCGCTGCGCTTCACCTGCAGTCTGTACAATGGCGGTTGGCCACATGGCCTGGTCTATGACCCCACAGTGGGTGCCACGCTTGGCACTACGCTAGCAATCAGTTGATCCCGGTAGCAGTGTGCCCGATATATTTATTTTCTTTTATTTGACTTCAGGAGGGTCTCTCTGGGACACCCCACATGCCCAAGGCGGTTAAGGTGTGTCCATCCTGTCCCATATGCTTTTTTTTCAATTTTCTTTTCAGGGTTTGGGAACCGAGTCCTCGAATCCTGTAATTGCAGCTGCAACATTTTGTTCAGGGTTGCCACCAGTCACTCAGATTAATGGCTGGTGGGAGAAAAAGCTTGCACAGGCAATCAGAAGGGACTATTTATATTTCAAAATGTTGGTAGCATGGGACTCCCGTGAGATCAACCGTCCAGACATACCTAACGTTTTCTGAGCGTTAACCTCTTTTTAAATGCAAATTTCTCAAAAATGGCGGAATGAATTTACACCAAACCACAAAAATTACACTGATGTAATTCCATTCAGTAATTTTTTTGTATATCGATGAACTAAATTCCCTATGGGAAATTGCACTTTTAGGACCCCATCTTTCTTGGCCCCTACCTGTCGGATCGGTGCAAATCTTTCAATAAAGTAGCAGAGGTGGATGAACGTTTGTTTTGGGAAGTTTTGTGTCGACGCATCAATCAACGTCAAAGTTATTAGCTCGTAAAACATGTACAAAAAAACACAAAGATATATTTTTAAGGTTAGGACCCTTAAACCTAACTAACTTGTGAAGTAAAGTCATGTAGTATAAAAGACCGGAAAACTTACCTTGATGCAATGACTCCCAATGTTACTCCTGTGATGTAATGGTAGCACACATCCCCTTTTGCTCTGATGAGTGCAGAAATAGATAATTTACCCTTCTAAATTTTTATATCCACTCAACTCTCCTGGGGGTGCACACAGGAATGAACCCACTTGATGAAGAGGCATTGTGTGATGCCCTACCAATGCCCCCACTTGGGAGGGGGCTTCTTTGTTCTACCATGGTGTGCACAAGGAACACCCAAATCAAAGCATATCTCTGGGAGACTTGCTAGTACCCGTTGGAAATACATCCAGGTTAAGACTAACAAACTGCTGAACATATTCTTGATTAGTTTTAGTGAGGCTTAATAAGATCTGTACACCTATTCAGCACTTTGAGCTCCATACTTGGGAACTGGGAAAGAAAAGCATAGGCATGGGTCAGGCCCTATTGCACTAAGTGCCTGCACATGAGGCAAAGTTGAACTCTGTGCCTCCTTATGGATCAGAGCACATTGTTCTTCTGGGTTTTATGTAAAGGAGAGAGATACTTCCTCAGTAACCTTACCATTTAAGTAAGGAGGGCCTACCTCTTAGGACAGTGGTTTGTACAGCCTGATGTCCATACATTGTCATGTATTTCACAGAACAAATATCACATATTAGCATTCGCAAAAAAAATGTTGCATTGCATAGTAGAAAAACCATAATATGAACCTAAAAATGAATATAAATGAACACTTTTTGTGACCTCTGGATGCAACAAACCTTGTCAAAGAGGTACGAAGACAGCAAAAAATGAAATCTTGCAATTACAGCATACTGGCGAAAAAAGCTTGTGAAGCTATTAAGTACCTGTCATAACTCCCAGAGTGAGGTACAGGTACTCCAGGCTTGTGGCAAAGGAACTCAGGATTAATCCAGTAGAAGCAAGCAGTCCTCCTAACATGATTCCAACTTGACATGAAAAATGATTACTCACATAACTGCCAAGTGGAGCTGGAATACAAAAGAATACATATCTGCAAACAACAATATCATAAAATCTTCCTCTCGGAAATACGGTCCAAGGCGTATCAGGAAATATTTTTTAAATGACAAGGGAGATTATTCCAACAAAATGGAGAACAACCTTGACACACCACAATTTGTTAAGCAAACCTGGTGTAATGAATTGTAGTCAATGATTTCACAACATTTTCTTCTGGGCAAGGTCATGAATTACCTGACTGGAGGGATGCAAATTTTTGGTCTGTATGGTATGCTACTGATGTCAAGTGGGTCTGTGCTGTGCAGTACTGTGTTACTACCACATGTCTGAAACTAAGGGCCTGATTTAGATCTTGGTAGATCAGGTCCCGCCGTCGCTTTTTCAATAGTCTTCTTGCCCAGCGGCTTGGCGGTTCGCCCTCTGTATTTAGAAGTTCGCGGGTCCATGGGCGAAAGACCTCCGCGGTTTCCGCAACCTCCGCCAAGAATATTTGTACGTGTCAACAGCGCCATCGGCAGAAGTGGGTGGCGCCCACCGAGCTGATTACGATGTGCCTTTCTGTCAAGGCAACTGTGGCAGGAATCCCGCCTACTTTGAGTTGGCGGAATCGAAGGAAATGAGGTAACAATATTACATTTTTACCTGCTTCTGTTTCCGTCTAGTACCCCATTGCCCAGGTCCCTCCTTTGCTGCTTCGACTCCACCACGATGCCAAACGACCCCATTGTTGCTCATATCTTAGGTAAGCTACTTGTACAATTTTCCAATTGCGGTAGCCTCGTGTATTTCTGCATTACTCTGACATGCAATATTTTTCTTAGGTGTAATGCAGTAGTGTTCATTTTCCAACATATCAAGGTAATTTGAACACATCTGTATTGACACTTAACAAAAATATTTGTTGTTGTGGTGCTTGGGGGTGCTGTGCTAGTGGTGCCTGTTGGTCGGCATTCAATTGAGTGTGTATGTTGTGTGAGTGGCATGCAATATGTAACACAAACGGACATAGCACATTCCCTACATATGTTTTTCATGTAAACATGACACGTATGTGTATTGGCACATTAATAAGTTGTACTTACCAGTCTCCACTCCACTAGGTACTCACTCCGTCAGCAAACCACTGCTAGGACACTGCCAGCACAACGGGAACATCTAAATCGGCTCTGCGCGAAACCGCCGGCCTGACGGACTACTGTTAGCCAGAAGATAAGACCGCTGCTGTGGCGGTCTACTGTCTATTGCCGCAACATCTACATCCGGCGGGCCGACCGCTGTCAGCTTGATGAAGTACTTGAAACCGCCACAGGACAACAGTAGTTCCGCCAAGATCTAAATCAGGCCCTATGTTGATCAGGCTGCTACTAGACTAGGCAGCTGGATTTCATAAAGAAAAGGAGCTATCCCGGAGTGCAAGGTGAGCATTTTGCAAGAAAGCTTGCGAAAAACAATTTGTTGGCAGTTAATTGCATCACAGACAGCATTTTAGTGCATTTCTTACAAAAACAATTTATGGAATTTATATTATCCTAATACACTGTCTTTATTGTGCATGTAATTATTACAAGTGGAACCAGTTGTTCCGGTCTTTCAGACCACTGCCAAAATTAAGCTTTTAATTCCTGCAAGAAGTAGCATTAGGTGCAAAAATCAGAGTTGTCTGATTTAGGTCTTTCTTGTGTCAATCCCTTCCAGTATTTTTCAGTCAAGAGGCAGAAGACACTGTTAAAAACTAAAGTAATCCAGGTGAGGATAACCTCCAAACAGTTATGTTCACCCCACAACGAGATATTTGAAGAATGCTTGAGTTGAGAATGCCAATATTGGGTGTGGTGCCTACATGCACAATTTCGGCCACTCCCTAAATTTAGTGAAGAGCACTGAAAAAATAAAGCGAATGCAAAAATGAACGAATTATCATAGTTCATTCACCCCTATTTTCTATTTTTCCAGAGTTCAACATAAATGTAATGATTTGCAACTATGTATTCATTTTTGTAGTAAGCACCGCAATAAATTACTTAAATGAAGAAGATGGGGGTTATTTGTCCGAGAATAAGTCCTGATCTTGTATACCTTAAAAATATTTGATAAAAAGAAGACAAATCTCTCCTGATTAAAATATAGCTAAACTTTCCTGCAACCTCATTTCTGTGTGGTAGGAAATATTGTACGGTTTTTTGTTTCTGTGGACCAGAACAATCAATTTACCACTCCTATTATCTTCCATATAGCTTTTTTCCCAAGCACAATTGACTGTTGGATGGATACCTTTGCTGTATCTACTACACACATGTTGAAATAAGGACCACTTTTGGTCTTTCTGTACTTACCACAAAGCATTGTGGTACAATCAACAATGGAATGAATCCAAGCAGTTCGAGCATAATCCTCTCCAAAGTATGTTTGGAATTCCACAAAAAATATGGAAATACACCTAAAAAGAGATAGATAGCAAAAAATAAAATATAAAACAGTTTAACAAAGTATTCTAAAGTCAATGTGGCTATGCAAGTTCTTATATATTACTAAATTTATTTATTTTTATTTATATATTACTATAACAAACCGGCAACCTTTAAGGATGAATGTATCCACAAAATAGATTGAAATCGTTTTTAATTGAAATAACGAAATTCTGCTAGTAAGCACTGTCTGTGAAAGTCATTTTGAAGTGCATGTAGGAAAGAGTTGAGGTGGAAGGAAGAGCTCAATAATATGACAATAATATGACATTTGCACCCATTAAACTAATTTGCTTCTCTGCCTTTACTAATAATCCAAAGAAGCCTTAACTTAGTGAGTTCGGTTTTAATATAATGGGGGTTTATTAAGAAAGACAACTTTTAAAAAGCAGCTCATTAAAATTCATAAATGCTGAGGTTTCAGCAGAGCAGCCTATCAATGGAGCTTGATGTCAGAAAAAAGAGAGACACATTATGGATGGATTTCTTCTCGGATTCCTTAGACTAAGTGAGTTACAATGACTATGATGGCTATCTAGGTGGACTGATATGTGATTGTTTGATTGGTGAAAGGGAGAGTGGGCATAAGAATAGGTGGGTGGAGGGATGGGCACACATACATACTGATGATTAATGGATTAACAGATGGGTTGCCAGATGTGTAGATGGACAGACAGATGGAATGGAAGTTCTGACTTAGGAAACATTTTCTACAACTTTATCACCTCTTGAAGGCTGACATAAACCTGCTGGAAAAGACTAAGGGGAATGGGGGTGTTACACAAATTTGTTGACTAAGAATGTGACAGCTAGAGGCAATGTTTGGGGAGCGAGGTAGTTAATTGTCTGACTCTTGCTGGCATGTTTCCTTTAAGTACTGTTAAGAGATGAGGAAATCTGAGCTTCCGCATATTTTACAGACATACCTGCTGATTTAGTTTTCTTATTCTCTTCTTAATAGGCACTTAATTACCAGATACGTAGAATTAAGCTGATACTTCTAAAGATGAGCTAGCCATCAGTGGTAGCTTCACAAAGATCACACTTAAGTACTCTGACCCTGAATAGACTGCACAGCTAGCCACTCCTCACTTGAGAAGTTAAGCAACAGAGTATAATGCTTTTCTCATCCTTAAAACACACCTATCTGCAAAATTGCCCTGGGCCCTTGGGTAATAGTTGTAACTTTAATAATCCCTTGGCTCCTATAAGCAGCACACTCAGTACAAGCTGCACTCTTGAGCGCCCTCTATGTAAGATGCAGCCTACAGTCCCTTTATTGTGAGCATCCTTAGTAGTGTGTACTTTGAGTGGTTAAATAATGTAAAGAATCAGAAAGTGGAGTAAGGGGATTGGCCTGGTTGTACACATTGGAGCTCTCCTATTATGGAGTTCAGATTTTCAGTAAACCAACCAATGCTGATTTTAATTCAAGTATAATAGTGCTTTTTCAGTGAAAGATGGGAGGCACAACTAAAAAACGGAAGTGAGTGGATACAACATTCTCCTGCTTTAATGTGAATGTATTGTAATCAATGTGCTTTGGCCTAACTTAAATAAGACTTTACCAATTTACAGTCTTTTTATATTACACAAGAACTACCAACAAGAAACGGTTTAGAGACACAAACACAGACCATCTTCCTTAATCTCTCCAAATACCGTTTTATGTCCAGTCTGTCCCATGTACAGGACAGTCAGGCCTTTTTATTCTATCTGACCAACAGAAGTTCATTTCATCAATTCCCTAAAACCAAGGCAATGCTATCATTTTGCTCTTTGTTTACACCATCTATTCTGTAGATATTGTGTCACAATAGAAACATCATTTCAAAGCTGCTGATGCTTGTTAAAGCAACTGGATCCCCTGAAATCTATAAACCAAGAAGAACTATAGATAAACATTATATGTGTTACCTGTCATTTTTAGATCCAGTGAGAGGCAGCATAGGCTGTCTTTCAGGCATTAGAACAACCACTGACACAGATAAAGGTGATAATAGATAAGCCTCGTCAGATATCTGACCACTGTTCACATTTTTGATCAGCCCATATTACAGCCATTATCTGCTGTAACACTCATTCATGATGTGTGGAGTCTTGATCGTGTATTTTCATACACTGGCTCAGGAGATATATGAGTCAGAATACAGCTGCTACACTCAAGTTGTTTCTTAGCAAGCTTCACACACAACCAAGGACAGCACTGGGTTTGTGAAACAATTTCATCTGCAAGTCCATGACAGCGGTGATCTGGATCTTGGAAAGTGACTTGCACTGGATGAGGACTGGGAGCAGTGACCAAGCACCTGTCAACCGGCATCTCTGTCCATCTCTAACCATGACTGATGAGCACCAGTAAAAGAGAGGGACTATGTAGCTGTCAATGGCATGGGTCGCTGTCCCAAGAGCATGTCATACAACCCCATGGTACCTATTTACTCCTGAAAGTTCACACATGGAATAGCAATGCTCACCTCCTCATGGGCCCTCAGCAGTGTGTGTGTACGTCATTTCTGCCGTTGGCCTGCTGAGGCTCACCTCAGCACTCTCGGTCTCCTTGCTGGTTCAACAAGATTTAGTAACCACTACCCAGTCTTCAATATACCGTCCTCACAGATGTGCCCCAGGCCTCTTCCTCAGCCATGTACTTCGCTGCATCATAGTCACATTCAGGTGCAGAATGGAGCTGTATGCCTATTTTGTTCGAAATAGTACTGTCTGCAGCACATATATTAACTTTGATACCCTCCAAGTTTGTGTATGAACCGTAGACAGCATACATATAAAACTACCGCCCACCCATGTTTCCAACATGTTCTGTCAGCAGCTGCTGCACCATGTCAGAGTGTTTAGTGTTACTGTAAGTACTTCAGATAAGGCAATATGAGAGCATATATGGCTCCAGGTGCCTCAGTTCTACATCACATGTTGTTCTCCAATCTTGCTCAATGCACCTGGGATCAGATGAAAATGGCAATGTATATCCACACCTACATTTCTAGCTCAATCAGCATCAAGGAACTGGGGGGAAAGAAGCTCTGGGCTGGATCCCCAGGGATATTACAGTGTAGAGCATCAACTCATACCCATGCCTGCCTTCTTCGCCTGTTAGTACATTTCAAGCATTCTGGACATAATGGTGATAATTACTGGCAGAATGTGGGCATTCATGTCCAGAAGGGGCCTACCCCAAGCACATGGTTGTCTCTGGCATAGTGATGGTAATTCATTTTGGCACACTCTGGATAATAATGCTATGATGGCATACTGACATACGGACTAACTTGGTATAACACTGGTGATTCTAAACATATTGCGGGCACCTCTGGCATGACAGTCCCTGCCAGGCATATTTGTGCTGTCCCAGACATAATTGCTGGGATTAATTGAATATTTACAGGGGCACCCCACTTAATAGTGATATATCACACTTGTAGGACAATTTTCATGTGTATGGGACAAAATGTATTAGACTTATACATTCATACAGAGTTATAGCATTATATAGTATGGTCACGATAAATACAATTGACTCTTATTCTTATAAGGTACCAGATCACAATATGTTGTATAAGTTCTTTATCCAATATCCAAAAGTGATCATATCATGATGTTTGTCCAAAGACAGGACTTTACATGCTGTCAAAAATGAAGAATTGCTAAGTTCATTTCAAGAATTTGATTTTAAAATTCACAAGATCTTCTTTCCTAATTTTAGATAAACGTCATGATATGGTCACTTTTGAATATTTGATGATGTACTTATACAATAAATTTTGACCTGGTACATTATAACAATCAATTGCATATATTGTCACCATATGTCAGACCCGTTCACGGTGCAGGCAGTGGCTACTGTCCCACAACTGTTGAGGTTAAGATCAGAGACCAGTACTTTATTGCACTGAAAGTATAGAATTCCACTGCACATTCAATAGTGCACGAATACCAGAATTTAGGATACAAGTCTTTGTACTTTTAGAGGCCTCTGCCAACTAATACTATTACCCCATCACTTATCTCCTCATGGGTCCCCTCCTTCTTTGGGGCGTCCTTTCTCAGGTTCAGAGTTTGAGGTAAGGTCTATAGGTGCAGCTCGTGCTCCCCCGACCCCATCCCCCCATTTGGTTCTAGCACGCAGTTTCTTGGTTCTAGGCCCTCTCAGTCTCTCACCCAACTCATAGGAGCCGTGCCGGGCCTGGGCCCTCCTGTGGAAGCGAGATCCCACCGGTAGCAGAAAGCTTCCAGTTGGTACACAGTAGTCTTCCAGGAAGCAGCTGGCCATGCAGACTCTTGCTTGAGGGTCATGGCAGGAGTGGGGGCTGGCTGTGGATCACACTTACATAGACACACCAGTGAGTACAAGACTCGCAGCACAGCTCACTCCGATACTGCAGTGGGTACTTGGTGCTTCTTCTTGAATGTGTTTAGGAACCTAGGGGTATCATTTTTAAGGGACCATCGTGGAGCATATTTTCAAGAGAATCCATACCTCTATGAGTCACGTACTGTTCTCTCATCTAAAATGTACATAGGCTTAATTAATTTGGGGATTCATTAAATTCCCAGATGTACAACTGCAAAACTGTGGAAATTGTCAATTTCGGGGTGATATTACAACGTTGCCTAGTCAGTGTCCTGTGTTTTATTCACAGGCACACATTTACGGTCTGCAGAGAATTAAAATCGCATATTTTGTTCACACTTATTTTCTCCATCAGGATAACATGCTGCCCCTTAAAAACATGTGGTGTTTGGTCATTTGTTTTCAGCCTAATTGCACAGTCACTAGAACCCCTTTTCTACTATTGTTAGGTATAAAATTCCAGTGTGAAAAGCCCTTCTCGGTGTTGTGAACACACTCAAAGCTAGAAACCTACGGACCCAGCTCTTTGTAAACCTCATTTAACCACCCATTTTCTATAACTAAAGCTCCAGAAAAGTCAGCTAACTCGAGATGATTTTTCCCAGTCACAAGTTAAATTTCTTACCATAAATATCAGCATACAGCAATTCAGCAACTCACATCCATCATTTGTGGTCACACATGATAATTTTGTGCACTTAGGTAGGCACTTAGGTATGTAAAAAGCCAAGACTACTCGTTTCCAGATTCAAATAAAACACTCCTCCTTTTTCATCATACCACACTTAGCATCTCATTACACATCTCATTTCACAGTGAATGCAATTGGCAAAAAGTGTTTTGGGAAACAGCTCATCTATGATCTGTGTTTGCAATCAGATATGAGAGCTGGGTCGACTTATTAAATACAACAGATTGCACTTTAATGGGCAATTTGTGTTTTTATTGTCATAATCCTAATTTTTGAACTGCCAATGTCATTGCACCTTCTGTAACAGTAAGAAGATGAATTATAAGATGTGTGCTGGAAAGTTACAAAATGGCTGCTTGCAGAACACAGAACATCATTCACAAATGACAACAATGCTGTTTGGTGGCTATAATGACATCTGTTTTAAGTGCACTCAGTGATAGCACATGCAGTGTAACTAAATAATTTCTAGTGGTCATTCAATGTAGTAGACCCCATATTCCAGAAAAAGAGGGTTTAGGGGTTTCTGATTATAAAGTTTGAACTGTGTGATTCCACAAACTACTGTCTTTTTGGAACATGACCTAAGGTCCTTAATCACGTAACAAAGGTTTTCCTTATTGAACACTATGGCCAAGACTTCATTCAGATTGTGTCTCAGTGGTAGAATTTTTTCTGATCAAATGAGTAGCTCGAGCTTAAGGTGAAAGTCCCAATAAACCTTTGCACTACAACCTGTGTGCATAAAAATGTGATAGTGGCGTGGAAAAAAGTTGTAAGGAGGCATATTTTAAAACACATAAAAAATGAAATGTCATGCAAAAAATGTAGCTCACGTAGATATTTTGAAGAGGTCCATTAATGTGTAAGGGGCACAAACATAGACAGACAGACGAACATTGTGTAGGTGCCATACATAATAACTTGTTCATATTCATGCACAAAAGCTCTAATTGATAATGCATTACTAGGCAAGACAGAACAGAATGTTTCTCCCATCTGAATATATAGTTTTTCTAAGATGTGCGCTCGAGTGAATGTTAGGCAGGATATGCAAATTACGGGGCGTTGGCACGTTGATTACCCTTTCTTAGCTCTTTATGGTTTCCAACTAGGTGTCCATTTCCTTCACTGCCTCAGATTTTGCGAATGCATTTGTGGCATGGAAAGCAGCAAGGTAATCCACTCTCTTAGCAAGCATTTAAGAATACAGTGACGTATCTCCTACTACACAATTGTACTGAGCGTTCCAGTTTTTTTGGCTTATACGCCTTACGCCATCTACCATGACCATGCAATGGACTGCATCCAGTTCTCGTAGGTTTGTACAACTTATCAGATGCAACCTGTTTAATTTGATCTATCTAGTGGTAGTCTACCTAAATATCAACTCCTAAAAAATACATTTTGCAATCAGTTGGATAAATGAAAGAAATGGAAATATTGGTTCAGTATGGCATGATTAAAAAGTTGTTTTCACTGCTTTGCAAAGCAAAGTATGATTTCTCTGTTCTAAACTACAAAATAATTTCACAGATAGAATCACTTAACACCTTGACTAAACAGCGACTTGGAGCAGCCGGATTCGGTGGTTTATATAAAAGCCGTGCCCCTGAAAGGCGTCAGAGCAGGCAAAGCCGACGTCGTCTGCACCGAGGACTACCTGAAGGTGAGAGATAGTCTGCGCTGCTGTAGCACGAAAGCAGCCACGCACAGTCGCAGACAGAAGGGAAGAGGCAGACACCCCCGAGAAAAAGCGGGCACAGGCAAGTCAAAGCCAGGGACAAAGAGCAGAGGGTCAGAGAGATCTGGGACAGATTTTAATCTTACAGCGCCCTGGCAGGAAACATTTGGCTCCCCTTATGAACTTAAACTCCATCTTTCTAAAGCGCCGCCTGTCCCAGAGCCCTCCTTGTAAAGTTTGGCTCGCTCACATTCAGCCGTCGGTTTAATTGAACGTTGTCACGAGTTGTTCAAATCTTTCAGACTGTAACTCCTGTCGATATATAACTTGTAATGGGCGATATTTCGTGCAGTGGCTGAGTGGCGGCCTGTTTTGAACAGGTGCAGCACCGAGGCAGTGATTGCACCGCGATTAATGTGCACGCCTTTAAAATCTTTTCCTAGAGGGTGAGGCTGGCACCTGGGCTCCGGTCTACCGCCTAGAGCAGAGATACTCAAAGTCCATCCCAGGGGCCGCACGCAGCCCTCCTGATCTAAACAGGGTTGGATTGGGATTAGACATCGGCCCGGGCACGCTATAAAACAAGCATTGGCATAGCCAATAGGTCTCGCCTTTGGGACCTTATAAGTGTTTAGTTATCCAGCACAATATCCTTGGTGCAACAACATCAACTGTTGCATGGCTAAACACTTATAAGGTCCCAAAGGCGAGACCTCTTGGCTATGCCAATGCTTGTTATTAAAAGGTGATGTACCATATTCTGGCTGTTGGTTCCAATGAACTTTCTGGTCCTTATTTGGAGTACGGTGTTGGTGGTCTGGTGTTTTGGGCCTTGCCTGCTGCCGGATTTAATGGTGATATGACGTTTTAACAGCTTATGTGTATGGTTGCTTAATTAATTCTGTTTATTCTGCTCCGGGCTAACGTAAACATCTGCGATTCCTTCCAGTGTGCACACACCAAATCAGATGATATATCAAAAAGAAAAAAATGAGTTCGGCGTTTGCAAATAAAATAAATAGGGCTCTTGTGATAGGTTCTGATCCGGGTAAAAAAAAAAAAAAAAGAGTACCCCAGGCTAAAATGTAAATCTAGATCCCTTATTACAGTAAAAAGGAGCCGTGCGTTTCTGTTAGTTGAATAGCTACAGAGCCTGATGACGAACTATCTGTTTTGCTCCTGCCCAGACTGCTGCGGTGTTATTAAAGGGCGTGTGTCTGTCTGGCACACTCAGTCAGCCCCGCGATACTCAGGGCCCTACTTGTAATGGGAAACAAATCTCAGGTTATTGCATGTCAGGCATGAATAGAGTATCCATGTCTGCTTTGCACAATGCATTATGGGAGTTGTAGTGCTGCGTGCATAATGAAAAGCGAAAACGACTTGTTATAGAAGGCACGCAATAAAGCCTGGACCGGAAATCTAACTGCATGTTAAAAGTGGGAGAACATTGCAATTGTGTTCATATAGCACTTACTACCCCTGACGAGGCGTTGAAGCGCTTTGCGCTGGGCTGATGGATGAGAATTATGTCTTGTTCAAACAGGCTTCAGAAATCCCAGGTACACATCATGGGGCCGAGCGACACATAAATTGTGTCATCAAGCCCCGGCCACGTTATCGTGTCAAGCAGGGGCATATGTGAATGTCTAGTTGCTGATGACAGAAGAAGGCTCGATAATTGAACAAATCCAACAGTGCAGAGAATACTGCAGGGTCTTGGGCAACCATCACACTTTTCTAAACTACGCCTTGCGAGTCATTTCTCAAATTAAAAGTGTACATGAAAAAAAAATCAGAAAGTGACTATCGCTGGCGTTGTGCAACAATAACACTACATGTGCCAAGAGAACAGAGGAAGCGATTGCAGGCGCTTGGAGCGGGTGCAGCCTTCAGGGAAATGGTCAACGTAAACTGATTCTGCAATCACTACAATGTTTACAATCAACTGAAGTGTAGTGCAGGGTTGGGAAAAAAACACACTTCAATGGACTTTGAGCATTTTTGCTGCGCTTTCCGTACAGTAAGCATAAAGAAAGTTTTTTTTTTTTTAACACTAGATCTGCCTGGGGCGGAACTACCAATCTTTCCTTCCACCCCGATAGTAATACGCTAATTGTTAGTGTTCTCTGCTTTTTGAACGCTGGAATTTTACGCTCACTGGTATCTTTCCTGGTGCTCGACTCCGTTTCCTTCAGAGTAGAAAGCTCCTGTCTCCACATGGGGTGAACAACTCAGTTCACCCCAATTCAACCGACACAAAAGTGCTGAATCAGCAGAAACCACTCACTTCATGATGTCCTCCTGGTGTCTGCTGTATCGTGCTGTGGTGAGGCAGTGGAGGCGGGACGCAAATGAGTATACCGGTATGCGTCACTGGATTTGGAGCTGCCGTCATGAATCCTGCATATGGCTCCTGCTGACCACCCTTTGGCGGGCATCTCGCTCTGTGCTGTGTGTGGGCCACACCGGGAGGTCCGCAAGCTGCACCCGGTCCTAGCCGGGCCGGCTCCGTGGATCACTCAGGGTTGCGCACTCAGCAGGAGCCGAGTAGGGCTCCTGCACTCACAGCACTTGCGTCACCAAGTGTTCAGGGGAAGCTCCTTGGGGAGGCTTTGGCAGGTGTAGTAACGGCCCCCTTCGCCGCCGTCCGCAGCGTGGCACCGCTTCACCCGATGCGGAAAAAATGGAAGGTCCTTGCCTCGACCGCATCTCCCACAGACGTTACCCATTGCCCCGTCCGACACCAACAGCCAAGGCCGCCAAACGTAAAATAATGGGAACGGGAATAACGGGCAAGCTTATTTCGGTTCGGTACTGGAAGGCCCCCGGCTGGGTCTGTGCCCCCGTGGCGGGTTTTTGAGCACAGGAGCGAGGGGCTCCCGGACAGCAGGCAGCTAGCAGCGTCGGCGTAACGCTGAAGTAAAAAAAAGACACAAAGAAAAGATTTCATGGGTCACCAATTGCGGAAGTTGGCGACACAGGTAAAAACCTTCCGGGTTGAAAGTAGGGGAGGCAAAGTCAACAAGCGTGCGCGCCTCGCGCTCAAAGAGGAGGAGGCAGCAGGGGGAGGGGAGAAAGGAGGGGTCCTGCGCCCGTTTCCCTTGCGGGAGCGAGCAGGAACCATATGTTAATTAAAACCAGATGGTTTTAAAGCTCGCTCCCGCAAGGGAATCGCCAAACGTGCACCCATTGCCATTGAAAGCAATGCAATGTGTGCACGTTTTTGGCAGCAAAGCTGAAGCGATTGCTAAAGGTCTTTTTCCTATGCAGCGCATGCGCGCTGCGTAGGCGAGACCTAAAAACTGATCCCTGGTGTCTAGCGGTATTCATGCTTATGGTGCACCCGTCATCCATGAGCAGGATTGTGTTTGAAAGAGTCATTGCTGTAAAGGGGAGACACCCTCCTTTCCAGCGAAGCCTCACTCAAGTTTTCTGCTGCCAAGTGGGAGCCAGAAAGGCCCCGGGCAGCAGATGTCAAACAGAAAAATGGCCACCCAATTTTCCCTTCACTGGGGGAGTCAATTGCATCCTCCTCAGGGCCAAACCCACACACCCAGGAAAGGAACAGCTGTTAATTTAAATTTGTCCCCTGGGGTGGTCGACCCATGCCTGGAGGGTCGACCACCCACAAACAATAGATCCCGGTCTCTAGTGAGATCCCTGCTTGTGGATCGCAGTGGTGCACCCTTGATCCGCAAGCAGAGATTTATTTGAAAGAGGCATCACTGGAAAGGGAAGACTCCCTATTCCAGTGATGGCCCCCTCGAACTGAGAAGTGGCGGGTTGGGGAGATATCCCACACCAACATACACGGAGCTGCCCTTACCACCTCCTAGTGGTGCCATCTGATGTGATCTGTAACATCAGCGTGTGACATCATTGATAGGTGGGTAAGAGAGGGGCTGATGTGTCAGCCCCCAAAGGTGCCTACTTATAGGGAAGCCTCCAGTGCAAGCACTGGAGGTTTCCCCGCTCTCTCTCCTCTGAACCCATTGACATCCTACACACTGCAGAGGTAGCACAAAGGATGTTAACGGGTCGTCCTCCGCAGTAGAGAGGCCAAATAATGGTTTGGCACACGAAAAAGTCTCACCCAAGGCAGAGAAAAAAACATTTGCCTGCTTGATAATTTCCATTTAGCTGAAGTGTGAAGAGAAAACATTGAGACAATGGAGATTCCAAAACCTAATAAAAATCAATGCATAAAGCAGATAGTTTTAAAGAAGGTTCTTTGTTTTTTTTACTGTAAGTTAAAGGAGCATAATGTGGCATGATGTAACATGATCATATTTTCAGGGTTTAAAACCACAAGAACTGACAGAGTTTGAATTCTTTGCAGTTTCGCAAGAGACGCCAGGTAGAGGATGTTACAATATTAAAGTCTCAAGAAAACATGCTGAGGTCACCCGAGCATGCATATGAACCGGCAAAAAACTGAAGCATCTTTTTAAAAAGTTTTAATAAGCAGAAGTAAGATGACAAGACCACATTGGTTTGAGCTGAGAGTGACATGTCATGCTCAAACAACTCCCAGAGATTTTACTTTGGGTGCTGGGGAGGAGAACCTAGAGAGAGGGGTCAGAGAGATGAATTTCAGCAACTCATATGGCTCCCACAAAGAGATATCATTGATTTGTTATCATTAAACTTCAGATAGTTAGGCAACATCCAAGTGTGAACATTTAGAAGGCAGGATGATATGCCAGCGTTGAGGAAGAAGCAGGGGAGTTGAGCTTGATGATAATTTGGGTATCATCGGTGTACCAAATAGCTGCACAGTCAAAGGAATGAATCAAAGTGATCAAGGGATGGATATAAACATTCACATGTATAGGTGAAATTGAGGAACCTGGAGGGAAGCTCCACAACCCACAGAAAATTGCAACAGACAGGGACTGAAATGGCTGAAGAGCCACAAATTGGGTACAATTGGAGAGAAAGGAAGAAAAAACAATCTGTGAAAGAATGAGCCTGTGATACTGATCTGACCAAGCTGCTGCATGCCAATGAACTGATCACGGACTGTATAAAAGGCTGCAGAGAGGTCAAGCAAGATAAGGATGGTAGTCAGGGCCGGACTGGGAACTGAAATCGGCCCTGGCAAACTGCTCGGCTGGCCCCCCTGGGGGGCATGGAGGGTGCGGCCGAGCTGTTTGCAAGGGCCGGTTTCGGCCGATTTTGTTACAGGGGCGGATATTGCCGGCCCCCGGTAACAAAAACGCCCCCCCAGGGGTCCAAAACCAGCCCCCCCCCTGGCGGCCCACCGGGGAAACGCCTGGTGCCCGCTACGGCCAGTCCGGCTCTGATGGTAGTCACCCTGATCACAAATCAACCATAGTTCCTCAAGGGTCAGAGCTAAAACTGTTTCTGTTTCCCGCCGAAACTCAGGCTACAAGTGTTCAAAAATGTTATTGCCTTCCAAATACATGGTATGTTGTACAACATAATACTTTTGAGTCAACTTGCTTTGCCAGGCCTTTTTTGTGCATTTCGCCCTTACCTTCAGGACTATTACACTGCTCCCAAATCTGGACCAATTTGGACAACTGTAAAATTGCCAGTCCACTCATAAGTTACTCAAAAATGTGCATCCATTTGGTGCTGAAGGCAGGGCATTTAAATCCTCATGTTGAAATAGGGGCACAGAGGTAACTAATGCCCAGGGCCACTGGAATTATGTGATTGCGTGGCTGTGGCACTTTTCGCATAATCATAGATTTGTCGCACTTGCCACATAATGAACCATCTGCTGCATAACTTGCAGATTTTAAGAAAAAAATGCTTTGTTTCTGACTCAAACTGTTCAACAGTTACTAAAAACACAACGACACATATTGCCATGCAGTGGAAGGCCTTTTACAAAGGTTGACTGGTAAACTTTCTGTTGCTTATTGCTATATTTGGGTGTTAAACTGACGCTATTGACGGGCGACCGATGCCCAGCCAGTGTTAACAAGTGTAAAACTTACAAAATAATGAAGTAATACCATCACAATATGTGCCTTTTCCTGCTGCATAATTTACTCGACCATACCGCATAATTTGGCCCTCCAATGCAGCAGACTTCACGTGTTAAACACTGTGAGAGGGGCTTACAAACACAGTGCACGCGGAGCACTCTAAAGAATGAGGGACTTATTTACAAGCCCCTTGCGCCGCCATTGCGTTACTTTTTATGTGGTACTTTATGTGCCACTGTTATGTGATAAAAATAAGCTTCTGAGACTCTCATGTTCGCCTATATAAAGGAGAGTTTGATCATTTTGAGCCACTTCTCGGAAAGGATGTGCTCACCCCGACAACATTATTTCCTCAAGGGCGGCTGGGAAAGGAAGTAGATCCATCAATCCTACGGTAGGGGATTTTTGTGATTACTTTGGTAAGTCTGCGCCAGCCTGACGCACCGCTGACGTGTGGCCGCAATCGGGACAACTGAAAAGAGGGCCCCGGGAACGCGCTGTCTCCATGGCAGCATAGTCTGAGTGTGCCATCTATGGGCAAGACACAGTGTGCTTGCTGCTTGTATCAGAAAGAGCTCGAACCCCTGCGGATGTCCACGGTGCTCCCGTGCCCAGGGACCTTCCACTCCACCTCAATATTACAGGGCACCTTTCCCGCCCAGCACCTGCTGCTCGTTATTTATTCTCTGTAATCTATGTGCCTTGTGTAAAGCTACAGTGCTACTATAAAGCGCTTTAACATTCTTTGGGTAATGTCCACGCTATATAGAAGTGCGTAAATAAGTAAATATAGCAATACAACGCCCACTGGCACCGCCGTCCTTCTGACTGTACCACCCTCAATGTCAGTGCCTAGCCCGTGATCTCTGGCCTTGTGCTCGGTCGTTGTGTGCCTGTTTTAGTCCTCTGGCGCAGTCTGGGGCGGTTTAAGTACACATCATCTCCTGTGGCACCGACCCTCTGGTACGGGCAGGGCTTTAAGTGGGTCGGGTCTCACCGGTACTGAGCACCGGCAGTTTTTTAAAGGGGGCCTCGAAACGCCCCTTTGAGAGATCCCCCAGTTTTTTCATCCCACTTAAAGCCCTGGCTACGGGGCACTACTTTGCTGCATGTGACATTTGCCCGTGACTGTGATCTACGCCCATGGCCTTATCGGTATGCGGTATATTAAACCCGCCTGAATTCTCGGTTTCACTCTCTTTGCTGTGGTCACTAACGCTGGAACTGGTCATTATTTAAACTTTTTTTGGGATTACCGTGCTCCGGTTTCAGTCTCCAGCCTGTGGTCATGAACCCTGTGCCCCGTTTTAGACTCTCTCCTGAAGCCACTGACCCTGCTCGGTCCTTTCTGTACCGGTTCCGACCCCCAGCCTGTGGTCACTGTCTTTGCACAGTGCCTGTGTCTGGAACCACCTTCTCTGTCTGTGTGGGTGTCAGTCTCAATCCTGTGGTCATTCGCGTTGCACCCAGTCATTAAGAGTCAATGTGTGGTGTGGCTCGCATCAGACACGTGCGGCACCCCTCCCGCTGTGCCCCCGCTGCGCCCCCAGCTGCTGGGGCTACACATCACAGGCCCGACAGGAAGAGGGAAGTGGCCCACAGCAGCGCTGCTGAGAGCAGCCATGTGGCAGGCAGAAGTGGGCAGCGTCTGCAGGAAACCCATGGGGAGGGGAGGGGAGGAGGGGTGTGAGGAAGGGTGCATGGGCAGCAGTGATTAGAATAGAAAGAAAGCGGTGATTGGAGAAGGCTAGCGACGGGACAAGAGATGCACAAACGTACATTTATTTATTTAATGCAGTTTTATATAGCGCAAACTTTACCCAAAGGTGTCAGCGCGCTTCACAAAAGAAGCTACACACGCTTGCTACACGCAAGATAATAAAACACTGACAAGTAAACATAATCACAGGGATAAACACACTCACAGCACCCCAAACACGAATGCACACTTCTAGACAAGCATACACACATACAAACCCGGAGACGCCCCGCGTGTTGCTCTCCGTGGACCAGCACGCGACCCACCATCTGCAGGAGAAGCTGAGAGCCAGGCACGAGCACCCTCCGCACTACAAGAGGTGAAGCATCCCGGCCCTTCTGGTAGTGATCCTGCCCTACAGTCCCAGATGCGTTTGTGCCGATCCTGTCAATCAATAATAGCAGGCAGTGTAGTGTGAAATCATTTTCATGTTTGTTCAGTGAGCTCTGGAGGGAGGTACGCGCACGCAAGTTAAACAGTACTGCCGTTTCCGTGTGATTACAGGAAATTGCGTGAGGTAGTAAAGACAAGCGCTGAAACACAAACGCGGCCCAGCGGCAGCGAAAGTGAAACTACTGGGCTAGCAAGTGTGAGGGGTGGGGGCAGTGCGAGAGAACACACAGCGATTCCCTTGCGGGAGCGAGCAAACATATGTTGCCAAAGCTCGCTCCCGCAAGGGAATCGCCAAACGTGCACGCATTGCCATTGAAAGCAATGCAATGCGTGCACGTTTTTGGCTGAAAAGCCGAAGCGATTACTGTAGGTCTTTTTCCTATGCAGCGCATGCGCGCTGCGTAGGCGAGACCTAAAAAGTGGCCCACGTTTACATATTGCGTTTCCGCAAAACACTGCTTCGGCGAAGTTTTATAAACACCTGAAAACAAGTGAGGCCACTTCTGCTCAGGCCCCCTGCCCCCGCTCAATATGCACACATTAATTGGCCAGCCCAGGGAGAGAAAGGGAGTTACACCTCTGCCGTTGATAAAAGGGAGGTAATGGACACCCATCTACCTCCAGAAAGGCCACTCAGGGCCCCTCTGGGCCACTGGCGACATCTGAACACACCAGACACAGCCCAAATCGGCCCCCAGGCTGCCAAAAAGGCAGCCCACAGCTGGAACTTCGATACCGGCCCCTTGATCATTGCCCGAGTGCCCGCCTTACCAATCCGACCCTGGATCTAAGGACGTAGACAGGTGTCCGTGCGGCTGGTGGTGACAGCGGCATTACGGTGACTTGCAGACATGTTGTCCAGGGCAGCTCTCAGCTCGAGTGAGCGGTGGGGATGGATACCTTAGGTCTTGTGAATGTTTAGCGTTAGGTGGCATCACGATCAACCAAAGCAGTGTTCAAAGAAGTAATTCAAAGGGCCTTAATGGGGTAGAGCTTTAAGGATAGTAATGACAGTACAGCGTTGGGAGGTCCGGAGAAGGCAGTTGTGATGGAAACCCAGGGGGAAATGTTCAGAGCTCAAAATAGAGACGGGTAAGTGAGTCTGTAAGAACAGAACATTTTGGAGTTCCTTAACTGTAGTAGGCCACTCAGAGTGGGAGCAGGGTATCGCGAGAAGTACCGTTAGGCATTGGAGTATTGCAAGACTCTTATCGGCAGGGAAATCACACATTGCCATAATGATTGACGGTCAGAAAGTGGTAAACTGCGCCTGAGGCATCTGGATATAGGGAAGATGGAAGGAAGTAGCTAATTCAGATGGTCAGATGGTTGGAAATGGAGATGTGCCATGTAAAGAATGAACTGATGAATGTAGGGGATGGGTGCACTCGAGAAAATCACAACTCTGGTTTCTGTATGTTCAGGGGCGGTCAGGGGTGTGGCCGGTGTCTAGAACCTTGGTTTGATTATTGCAGTTTTGCAATAGTCATCGCTCAGCATGTGCATCAAATTTGTATTTACAGTTCTTATAAGACATGGACAAGATGATATCCTCATCACCAAAACTGACATATATTTCCCTTGGAACACTGTGAGTGGTTAGAATCGCCTAGCAGGTGTCTTACATCGAAGGAGGTATCCCTTCCTAGCCCCCTCCTACAACCCCCCCGAAGGAAGGCAAGGATTTTGTGGACATCTGTTGTATTCTAGAACAAGTACCTCTTGCAGCATTAAACTTTATCACATATAGTAATTTTTCCTGTGCTTTTCTTGCTTAAAACTTGTTGTGATGTCCTCTTTTTTACGATTTACCTAGTACCTGTATGCGGCCCTCTTACTCTTCCCCCCCCCCTCCTTCCCTCCTCTATGGACTCTCCCTGTTCTCCCGCTCTGCACCAGCCGCGCGAGCTGACCAACATTCGAGTGCCAGTTAACAGGACAGTTAGGCGGTTTTCTTAGCCACCATGGTGTGGAGGCTGTTGTGGAATAAAGTCCAGTCAACCCTTACCTAGTCCGGTGTTTTACTTCAACATATGGCGACGGACTGCTGGTCGGGGACAGCGTATCCAGCCTCCCCCCCGAGATCCTGTCTACCACGTCTGTTATTTCTCCTCAGGTCTGCCTATCTTCGCAGTGTCCTGGTGATTTGGTGAGCTGTGTAAGCTCCCTGCTGTCGTCTGGTGAGGAGCGGTGATTCCTACGTCTGTGGTCCTGCGGTCCTGTTCTTTCATGTCCACAGAGTCATGAAGTTGAGCTGAGGAGCAGTGGGAAGCTCTGTGTACGTTCCCTGCGTGCCGTGAAGTGCGTTCACGTTCCTCTTTGGGACGGTATTTCTGTTCCGCTCCTTAGGCCACTGGAGGGCAGTCTTGCCATATTTTCTGGTCTTGGAAGCCCGTCACGCTGACGGGCACAACTTCTATTAAAACAAAATGAGGGAACAGCTGTTGTCCTGTCTTAATATTAATCTGTCACGCTGAAGATTAACAACGGACCCAGCTTCTTATAAATCATATTGAATGAACAACTATTGTCCTGCCTCGACATTAATCTGCGCACAGCTGTTAGTATTTATACCGGCCCTATGGTCACTTCTACAAAAGTATTCAGAGGTGGTGCAGTGTCCTGCATTTAGAGCCTGTTTCGCTGATAGGCACAGCTTAAATCTTCCACGTGCATATTGCAACGTGATTCTCAGTCACATTCCGGGTAGAGCTCATCCTGGGTGATTTTTGGGGTTTAGTGACTCCTTATTCCGTGTTCACTATGCTGATGGGCACAGCTTGGGTCTTATGACGCCTTATTCTGTGTTCATTACGCTGATGGGCACAGCTTCTGGCAAGGAACCAGTGCCATACAGTACAAGCTGAGTCAGCTCTATTTGTATGTTTCATTTTATCCTGTAAGTTTTCTTTAGGGGTGTTCTACGCTAACCTCGTAATAAATCTTCCAGTCATTATGGCATCGCCTAACATGAATCAGCCTCCCCCTTTTCTCGATGAGGTTGGGGAACCTATTATATAGCCTGGAAGGACTGGGAGAAACTGTTTATCTCCTACCTCATCGCAATTGGAGGAGAAAAGTTCTCTCCCTTGAGGAAGCAACACATCCTTTTGCATAACATTGGTATTCAGGGCAGGAAAGTCTACGAGAATTTAACAGATTCGGAGAGTGAATCTGATGGAGAAGACTCTCAAGATGTTTACACAGCAACTCTGCGAAAGTTAGAGAAACATTTTGGTCAAAAAGTGAATGTAGTGTTAGAGAGACACAAAATGTTTTGCAGAGCACAAGGAAAAATGGAAAAAGTTACATCATATATTGCAGTTTTGAGAGGCCTTGCAAGCTTATGTGACTTTGGTACTCTAGGTGAATCTCTTATACGAGATCAGCTCGTTCGCTGTACAAACAACCCAAAAGTTCAAGAGAAGTTGCTGACTGGGAACCCCGATTTAAAAGTTGCTATCGAAATTGCTAAAAGTATTGAACATACAGCCGAATGCATAAAAGAAATGAAACAAAGTAATGGTAGTGAAACTATGCATGTAGTGAAAAGAAAACCTGAACCTGATTCTGAAGAGAGGGAGGGTGGCATAAGCAAAAAAAATGTAGAACCTCCAGGTAGGAAATTTACCGAGGATAAGAGAGGTGAGACACTTAAATGTTTTCGTTGTCGAAATTACAATTAAGGCTCCCTGTTTTCTGTTTTTACGGATTTTTGCATATAAATACAGACAGAAAACAATGTGTTTTCTGTCTGCATATATTTTTAAAAGTGGATAAATACAGAAAATTGTGCTTCTTTTAAGTGACTCCCCGTGCGATCTTTCATAAATTGTAGCCCAACAGCTGAGCAGATTTACAGCGTTGGAAAATTAAAAAGTAGGATTGATTTTATTTAAATAATGGCGTATGTCATCATACATTTGTGGTATAATGCTAATATTTAGTGGATGTATTGTTATGTAATATTTG
Organism: Calotriton arnoldi; assembly: GCA_963921515.1. NCBI lineage: Eukaryota > Metazoa > Chordata > Amphibia > Caudata > Salamandridae > Calotriton > Calotriton arnoldi. Next base: position 256,938 of record CAWUFW010010483.1, read on the forward strand.
GCAGCTTAAATAGCTAAATCATGACAGAGATCAAAGTATGAGTTCACGTCTATCAGCTAAATATATATAGAAATGTATAGTTTTACAACTTCATTTAAACACAAAACACAAAATAAATATGGATAAATACAGATAAAATGGTCAAAAAATAAATATGGAAAAATACAGACGGAATTGTTAAAAAAAAATAAATACTATAAAACCGGGAGCCCTAATTACAATCACTTGGCCAGCAACCCAAATTGACATGCTCGATCCATTGTGTGCAGGAAATGTAACAAAAGGGGGAATTATGCCAGATTGTGTAGAAATATAAGTACAGAAAGGAAAAATGTTCAAGCAATAGATAATGTTACTGACGGTGTTGACGATATGTTTGTCTTTCAAATCAACAAGGACACATCTGGAATGGGTAATGATTATCCTAAATGTAACATATTACTGGATGGAATTGAATTCAATGCATTTGTCAACTCGTGCTCTCCCTATACTCTCATTGATTATGACATTTTTAAGGAAAAGTACCAGGGGAGAAATTACACCCTGATTCCCCCGATATAGAACCTGGTGGTTACAATAAGGACCCTATTCCCCTGGAAGGCATGTTATCTATGCAAATTGCGTTCAAGGACCGTTTAATGCAGGGGAAAGTTTATTTGACAAAAAGGGGATCCTGCTTGTTGGAGTGGGCCCACCAGAGAGATTTTGGTATTAGACTGGACCCCAACAAGGTTGAACCAGAGTTTGTAGTGGACGAGGGCAATAAGGGTCTCAAGGCTATATGTGATGAGTTTCTTGAGGTGTTCAATGAAGAACTCGGTCATTTAAAACATTTTCAACATAAAATTAAGGTGAAGGATAATGCCGTTCCTGCAATTCACAAAGTCTGTCGCATTCCTAACCTCATGCAAGCCCCGTTGAGGGATAAGTTAAATAAATTGGTTTCTCAAGGCATTATAGAGCCGATTGAGAGTTCCCTGTGGCTTCCCCTGATTGTGGTCTCTCAGAAATCGTGTGTTGGGGGTTGCGTCTCTGTGTGGATCTTAGAGACATGAATGCAAACATTTGGGTGGACAGGTTTCCCCTCCCAAGTATCAATGAAATGATTAGCATGATTGGAAAGGCAGAAATTTTTAGTGTAATCGACGTATCGTCTGCTTACCACCAAATTGAATAACAACCAGATTCAAGATTGCTCACATCCTGTATAACACCTTTAGGAGCGTACAGATTTTGCCGCATGCCATTTCGCTTGGCATCGGCGGCTGCTGTTTTTCAGCATGTGATGCAGAGCATTTTAGGGAAAATTGCCAATGTCCTCTGTTTTCAGGACGACATTTTGATTTATGGAATGTCTGAACATCATCATGTCACTACTTTAAGGGAGGTACTTAAAGCACTCAAAGAGGCCGGGTTCACAGTGAGCAGGGATTAATGCAGAATTGGGGTCGATTCAGTGGACTATTTAGGTCATACTATTTCTAAGCAAGGTGTCAAACCCAAAATGGATCTTACTAAAGCTGTGAGAGAAGCTCCCTCTCCAAGAAATAAAGATGAGTTAAAGTCTTTTTTGGGATTGGTAGAGTACATGACAAAATTCATCAGGAATTTCGCAGATGTAACAGCCCCTTTGAGGAATTTGTTAAAGAAAGGTGTCCCTTTTCTGTAGGCGGATGTTTGTCAAGAATCATTCGTGGCTATCAAAGAAGCTATTACGAATGCTCCTTCCTCTGGCTGTTTTGATACCCGACGTAAAACGATTTTGACCACAGATGCAAGTGGGATTGGAATTGGTGCAGCATTGATGCAAATAGTTGATGGGAAGGAAATAATCGTGGCTTTTGCGTCCAGGACTTTGAGTGAAGCTGAGTGGAACTACTCCACGGTGGAAAGGGAAGCTTTGGCCTGTGTGTGGGCCATTGGCCATTTAAAAAGTTTCCTGTGCGTTCTTCCTTTCACGGTGCGCACAGACCACAAGCCCTTGGTGTTCATGTTTTCAACCAAAGGAAGAGTCACCACGACCCCCAGGGTTGCTAAGTGGCTACTGGGCCTAGAAGGGTTTAATTTTACCATGGAATATGTACCTGGTAACAGGAATTGGGTGGCAGATTGTGTCTCAAGGCTACCTTGCAAAGAAAGTGATGGTGCTGCTAATCCTGGGGATGGTGAGATTGTTGCACTAGTGGAAGTTCCAGGAATTTCCAAGGAGGAGTGGGAGTTGGGAATGGAAGAAGACGAGATCCAGAAACAAGTCGAGGAAAGAATTATTCAAGGTTGGCCCCTCAAACCGGGTAATTTAAGTGATGATCTCAAAGACTATTGGGTTGTATGACATGAATTAAGCATTATTAACAACAGAGTCATGAGAGGAGACAGGTTTGTTCCTCCTGAGAGATTGTGGGAAAGAATTACAGAGATTGCTCATGAGGGACATTTAGGCAGAAGCATTACAAAGACCAAGGTCAGAGCCACCTATTGGTTCCCCAGAATGGATTCTGTTGTGGAGGAGAAGGTGAAAGATTGCTTGACATGTGCTCTTAGTGACAAAACCAAGTCCACTCGGAAAGCACCCCTGTACCCTGTTGTTGTCCCTTCCAAACCATGGGATAAGCTGGGTCTAGACATAATCGGGCCTCTCAAGGTATTCATGTGGGAGGGTACGTTTATGCTGGTGCTGGTGGTTTATCACTCCCATTGGATAATGACGAAGGTCGAGAGTTGTGTCAATACAAGGTCCCTCACTGGTTTTCTCAAAGAGGTGTTCATGATGGAAGGGAATCCTAGCATTCTGACCATCAACAATGGGGTGCAGTTCACATCTAATGAGATGTGTGAGTTCCTGAAGAATTGGTCCATATGTCATTTCAAGACGGCTTTATATTGCCCTAGGGCAAACGGGCTGGTTGAAAGAGTTAATTGAATGATAAAGGAATGCTTGCAGTCGTCCCTGGTGTCTGGCAATCCTGCAGACTGGGCTCTTCAATGCTGTGGTCCTATCACATGACACCTAATTTGGTTACCAATATCTCTCCGTTCTTGGCATTAAAAGGGAGATTGCCTGGTACAAAGTTGTCACCTAACTGGTTGGGTGGAGGGGAACCCAGATGGGTGAAAAGGGATGAAATGATTCGACTTAGGGAACTTCACCAAGATGGCTACAAAAGGAGCTATGATGCCAGACATGGTACCAAAGAAGGCAGGTGGGAGGTGGGAGACGCTGTTCTTGTCAAATTACCTATTCCTCATCAGGGTGCTGGGAGCAAGATTTCCAAGCCCATGAAAGTGATCGAAGTGGGTAAGAATGTGGTTACCCTGGATGATGGGCGAACATGGAGCATGGACAGGTTGTCTGTGTGCCAACCCTCCCTGGTTAAGGATAATCATGGGAAGTTTCCTCAGGGTGACTCTAGGTCATGTTATGATCGTATGAGTATGAGACCACACAGAGCTCTGGTGTGGCACAGAGATTATATCCCAGATTAATTAGCATGGTTCTGTTTTGTTTTTAATACACCTTGTTGGAATTCTCACATGTTCTCATAGTTTGCACACCCATTGGTTCTATTAAATCAGAGTACACTTGTGGATTACAGGGTCATGTTATGGCACTTTGAGACTGTCAATTGTATTGCATGTACCACAGTAAGGACTGTTAATTCGGGCTAACCTGTATTCTCTGTATGATCATCTTGTTTTGATTGGAGGGAGATGTGTTGTGATGTCCTCTTTGTTATGAATTACCTTGTACCTGTATGCGGACCCTCTTACTCTTCTCCCCCCCTCCTTCCCTCCTCTGTGGACTCTCCCCGTTCTCCCGCTCTGCACCAGCCGTGCGAGCTGACCAACATTCGAGTGCCAGTTAACAGGACAGTTAGGCTGTTTTCTTAGCGTCGGTGTTGTGGAGGCTGTTGTGGAATAAAGTCCAGTCAACCCTTACCTAGTCCTGAGTTTTACTTCAGCAAAACTCTTGCTGGATCAGTATCTGCGTTCTCCTTTATTTTGTTTAAAAAAATTTTTTAAAAAGAGAGAGGTGTCTGGAAAAAAGTAAATGGGGTTGCCTTCTAGCTTTATTTTTCTCCCGTAAGAGACCGTCTCCAGTACACAATATTTGGTGTCCTCATCTTTCAAAACAGTATTCTACTTTTTCGCCAGCAGAGTTTTCGATTTAAGCCTAAAACACCTCTTCACACATCCAGTCAGATTTCTCTCAGACTTCTCCACCATCCAGGGTTTCATATATACATACAAATAAACCCATCTTCTTCCAAGACTCCCAAAATGTGCAGGTTCTTGTCCCTGGCTGCATTTTTTTCCAAAAGTGCCAGTCAATGGTCCATGACACTTGAGTGTTTATGCACTGTCCCTAGGCCACCCTGAAGATTATTGATGTAATTTTGAGTTTGTTGTCTGGGAGTGCTTGGATTGCTTTCCCAGTTGTGATACCCTGCTCCCTAATGCCATTCCAAACCCCTCTAATGTGTCAGACTTGGAGTTCAGGCCAGGTGTGTTCTTTTTTATTCTACGGAGAATCTTCATCATGCCAGGGGCATTGGGCCAAACGTCTTGAATGTAGATAGACACCTGTTCCCATAGTCCTCATTTTGTGTGTCATGCAGACTCCTGGGAGGAAAGAAAAGTGACTTTGTCCCCTCTTTCTGGTATCTGTTAGAGGGATTAAGCATTGTATTAACTGTATTAAAATTCAAGAACCTGTTCTGAAATGGACGCCACTTACACTTGCACTGCTTGAGAAAATGATGGCCGCCACTCGGTACTGATACTGTGCTTCTCACCCACGCCAGCAGCAAGTGCTGTCTATGGTGTTCCTCTGCTCTGCTATTGGGTCTCACCCGCTCATCTGCCTGAGTCTCAGGACTTGCCGTGCGCCAGGTGCAGCCTGCATAACTTGCACTTCTTCCGTGCCAACCTGGAGCAAGTCATCTCACCTGTCGCGCCTTCACATGGGACAGGGTTTCTACAAGCCCAGATATAGTCAGTTGTTATGTAGGTCTTGTACAAATCTGACTCAAAGCAGCATCGGTCAGCTCACTGGGGAATCAAACAGGGCAGACCTATGTCCAATAATCCAGTGTCCTTCGATTGCAATTTTGGCAACCTACCACATTCAGTAATGTTTTAATCCTTTTTTGCAACAATAGAAAGGTAATTTATCATGCGAATATAATATTTATGTAGTCTCCACTCTTCTTGGTGGTGTTATAATTACATGAAATCCATTTCCAATCAACCTTCAAAGGACGGTGTTGTCTCTCTCTTAATCTGCTGCTCAGACTCGCACACAGAAAAGGATTCCTGGCCTGACGATCTGGGACCACCTTCTAACAAATCTAAAGAAGTAAGAAAGCTTGGAGTTACCATGGACTCCAAATTATCAATGAATGTCCAAGTGGACAAATTATCAAGGTCAAGCTTCATTACTATGAAAACTCTGAAATGCATCTTCACCCACCTGGGATTTCCACACAAGGTCCAAGCCACTATCTCTCTTGTACTGTCTAAACCTAATTACGCCAATGGCTGCTACCGCAGATCATCTTTATCAACTGTGAAAAGACTACAATGGATTCAGAACTCTGCTGCCAGACTACTCCTACATGTAAAGCCACATGCCCACATCTCACCTGACTTAAGTGCCCTACATTGGTTACCGGCTGCCAGAAGATCCACATTCAAGCTGCTTTGTATCACCCACAAAGCAATAAATGGAACAGGACCGCTTTTCATCAGGAATAAAATCCCAAATACATTCAACAAAGGAACCTCCGCTCCAGATTGGCACCTCGCCTCACAATCCCACCATACAAGAAAAAAAACATAGCTAGCACATCTTTCTCTATTCAAGCAGCCAAACTATGGAATTCATTACCCCTAAACACAAGATCCACAGATAGCTATCTTATCTTCAGAAGACTACTCAAGAGTTGGCTCTTTCCTACATAACCACCATACTCAAACACAAATGTACAGCATAGCCCTGTGTATATAAACATTTAATTTGATTATATGTATGTAACTAGATATGCATATTTTTTGATATACATATTAATAATAATATGTACTTAGGTATCTATATATTTATTACTTTACTCCTACTGTTAAAAATAAAAAAATACAAAATCTTTGACACTCTCCAATGCACTATCCTATATTTCATCCTATACCTCTCTCAATATATCCTCTGCTTCCACTCTCTGACTCATCCCAAACCTCATACTACTACTATGGTCTGCAAACTAACCCTTTTTAGACTCTTCCCTCCTCTATCCTTCCTTGGATCACCCAAACCTCATTTTAATACTATGATCTCCAAAAGAAACCCTACAAAATTCTTCCCTCACTTATCCCTCCTTTGACTCACCCAAAACTCATTTTACCTCTATGATCTCCTTAATCCTTTTCTAGAGAGTCTTCCCACCTCCATCTCTCCTTATAATCATCCCAAACCTCATCTTACTACTATGATCTCCCAATAAACACTTTCTAGACTCTTCCCTCTTCTATCCCTCCATTCTCCTTTTCAATCCAACTAACAGACTCACATGTCCACCGCTCAAATTAACTCAAATTTCACTATACTAATCCACCACTAATCCTTTTTGGGTTCCGGAGCAGCGTGCTACTCGCCGAAAAGAGCTTTGACGCCTCGTCAGGAGTAGTAAGCGCTATATAAATACAATTACAATTACAATGTTCAACTGGGCAATACTCACTGCCTCTTACTTTTCTTACCCATTAATTTTGTTACTTTATTCTGAGAAGCCAGCATTAAAGCTAACCTCACTTTACTCTTCAATCTACATATGTGTGCAAATGCATTTAGAAGTCAATTTAGAAATATGCAGTTGAACACATTTAAGACATAAGATAAATTTAATAAAAAAACGAATCTTGAGATTTGTTTCCAAGGGGCATATGTATCAAATACCGTTATTGCGATTCTCAAATAGCGATTTTTAGAGAATCGCTATTTGAGAATCGCAAAAGGGGATGTAATAAAAATTCGCAAATATTTTGCGATTCCTTGGCATTCCTTAATTGCGACTCGCAAATTGCGAATCGCAATTAAGGAATACCTTCCCATTCATTCCTATGGGCCTAGAGGCCCATAGAAATGAATGGGAAGACATTCGCAATTTTCGAGTACCCATTAGGTACTCGCAAATTGCGAATGCACTTCAAGGTGCAAGGGTGTCATAAGGACACCCTGTTGCACCCCTGAAATGAGCATGTGTGCACATGTGGCGCACATACATGCCCTTAGGGCATGTATGCGTGCCACATGGCACTTTGAAAAATGCCAAAAGTGCATTTTTCAAAGAAATTGCAAATTACCACCATCTTGAAGTTGGTGATAATTTGCGATTTCTTAAGGAGAAAGCGCACAACTTGGGTGCTTTCTACATCGCATTTAAGGAATCGCAATTTGCGATTCCTTAAATGCATTCGCAAAATAGGGAATCGCAGAATTTGCGATTCCCTATTTTGCGAGGGCCATTTGGGATGATACATCCCTAAAAGCATGCCGTTCGCAAACGGGCTGATTCTGAGAATCGGCCCGTTTGCGAACGGGAAATGGGCTTCATACATATGCCCCCAAGTCATTCATTTAGTTTTCTTAATGGAATTATTCACTTCAGATGTGAAATGTAAACTTACTATTTTAAGCTATTTACTCACATTTTATTTCAAACACCTCATCATCTCAGTCTAATCAAATGTGAGATAAGTAAATCCTCAAACGTACCTTGTAACAGCTCGGGTGCAGACAGTAACAAGGAAGCAGCCAGCCACAATCATCCACCCCCAGCCTCCGTCAGGGGGAGGATTGTGTTCATCTTTCTTTGGCTGAGCCATAGTTGAGATGTTATGGCTTATACGTTTAGTAGACTGTTAGTAAATGCTTCAGTCGACATAAGGCTCATTCATTGAATGTTACCTTACATAAGAGTTTAGCTTTAGCATCTAAGGACAAAATAAGGAAGAAATAATTAAAAACAACCATGAGTATGATATCATGGAAAGTGATTCTCTCTATCTTCGTATACATTGCTTTTTAGATAGCAACATTGAAAGTCTTAAAAATGGCTTTAAAACAATTTCACAACATATCCTCCAAAAGAGCATTATGAAAGTAGTTAACTGTACAAGAGCGATAATATATGTGCATATTTATTTTGCATAGTACAGTATCAATTAAAGCAACATATCTTTAAAAAACGAATTAGTGGATGAATTAATAGATTATACATTTTGCATTTATTTAATAGACTACACAGATTGGTTAGGTTTCTCGTTTAAGGACAGGTTTATGTTGCAGCTATTGAAAACATGCTACAAGAAAAAGGGAATAGATGAATGCAAATGGAAACTTAGCCACAAAACATACTAATTTGCTATCAAGCAAGGAAATTAACACATAAACTATCACAAATAAGACAGGCAGAAACGCTCTCTCTTACAATTAAATACACACTTGGGTTAAAACCTTCACAACCACACAGTTATATGCATTAGAAGAAGGCAAAAATGAAATTGACATGTCAAATAGTGCAAATCATGTTAAGGAACTGTAAGTGATGCTAAGAGGGCTAATGAAGTGTATTTTTTACACACTCTTTACCAAACTCCTGTTATGCACATGAGTTAATGCTCCATGATGGATCTTTTCTCTCACTTCCTCTAGAGTAAATACTTTATTTTCCAGCTGATGTTCTTTATACAAGTCCTCAAATTTTGGTATTTCATACTGTAGTGGTAAAGGCAAAAAACTGGACTCTTTAAGTCATGGTGATAGATTGAATGCATCAGTATTTGAAAAACACAAAAAATCAGCTTTTCATGTGCTCAGCCACTATGTGCCCAATATTCAACATCCAAACCAAACAAAAATTTCCTTTGTGGTTCAAATTTCCCCAGGCAAATCCCACATTTTAATATTGGCATGTTGGTAACTGCGTATATTCCAACATTTTAGGAGGCTAACACTTAGGAACTATAGGCCAGATGTACGACCCTTTTTAACGGTCCCAAACAGGAAATCGACCCATTTGCGACTACTAAAAAGGGTTGTGGTATTTACAAACCCTATTTTGCGAGTCGGTAACCTATTACTGACTCGCAAAACATGATTTACAACTCGCTATTAGGAAGGGGCGTGCCAAGTGCGTCCCTTCCTAATAGCGAGTCACAAGACATGTACGATTATGGTTGCAAAACAATCGCAGTTACCACGTACTTCAAGTAGGCGATAAGCCAGTCACAAATGGGAAGGGTGACCCCTTTCCCTTTGTGAATATATGCGAAAATATTTTTTAAGAACAGGCAGTGTTCCCATGGACCACTGCCTACACTTGAAAAATGAAAAGAAAACTTTTCATTTATTTCTTTTAAATGCATCCTGTTTTCCTTTAAGGTACAAAACCATTTTACAAGTGGTAAAATATTTTCCTGGCTCACAAAAGGTCTTCTATGATTCCTTCTGAACCTCAAGTAGGAAGGGGCATGATGCTGAACAAAAAGTATCAATAGTTTGAGACTACAATTGGGACTTCAAACCACTGATGAGTTACCGGACCATGAGTTGGGGGTGGTAATTGATTCGCAAAGAGGAAGGTGTCCACTTGGGACACTTTCCTCTTTGTGAATGGTGAGGGTGGCCTTAAGAAGAGGAGGCAGTGGTCCAAATGACCACTTCCAGCTCACCCCTTCACCTTTTAAAACTGCAACTGAAACTGCTTTTTTAAAAAGTAGTACATGACCCAACGCAGGTAGCTTTGAGTTTTTAATATATGAACTGTTAGGCAATTGATTCATGCTATTTTATTTGCCCTGGTGAAAATTGCACTTTTAACTAAATGTACTTTTTATTTGCGCTGCTGCTTTCCGGTCCGCCACAGTCTTTGACTATTTGTTGGGGAGAAAGCATTGCTTCCTTGGTTGACCCACTTCCAGTACCTTGCACGACTCCCTAGGCAGTGCTCTAGCTCTCTCTGCTATAAAAACCGATGCCAGCCCGGACGCGCGACACAGCGCAGGTAGCTTTGCATTTTTAATATATGAGCTGTGAGGCAATTAATTCATGCTATTTGATTTCCCCTGGTGAAACTTGCACATTTACCTAAACATACTTTTTATTTGCGCCGCTACTTTCCAGTCCGTCGCAGTCTTTGACTATTTGTCACAGAGAAAGCATTGCTACCTTGGTTGACCCACTTCCGGTACCTTGCACGACTCTCTAGGCAGTGCTCTAGCTCTCCCGGCTATAAAAGCCGATGCCAGCCCGGACGCATGACAATGCGCAGGTAGCTTTGAGTTTTAATATTTGAACTGTGAGGCAATTAATTCATGCTATTTGATTTCCCCTGGTTAAAGCTGCACTTTTAACTAAACTTACTTTTTATTTGCGTCGCCGCTTTCCAGTCCGCCGTAGTCGTTGACTGTTTCCTGCTTCCTTGTTTGACCCACTTCCGGTACCTTGCACGACTCTCTCGGCAGTGCTCTAGCTTGGGAAATGGCATTAACAATGCGGGCTGAGCCACGCGTGCCATTTCCCTGCAAGCCCTAACACCCTTGCCTTAACCACGCATGTGCCTTAACAACGCTTATGCATGGTTAAGGCAATGCACTGTCTAGTTGCCCACTGGAGGCACAGGAAGGGGAAGACCGGAAGTGGAAGGACTATCGGGAATTGGATGAGGACACAGTGAGGTAAGTGGGGCTGGGGCTTGGTCTTGGGGGATGGAGGGGTTAGTTTTTCGTGGTGGACGTAGGTTTTAGGACTCAGGAGGGTGTCGGGGTAGTTTTTAGGGTGGGGGCCAGTTTTTAGGGCTAAGGACATTGTGAGGTAAGTGGGGTTGGGGCTTGATCTTCGGGGTGGAGGGGGTAGTTTTTTGGGGTGGGGTAGGTTTTTAGAGCTAAGGGTGGGGGAAAAAGGGACAGTGTACTGGGCAGGGAGCAGGGTTGGGGTAGTTTAGGGAGGTAGGGGATAGTTTTTAGGGCTCAAGGGAGGGGAGCTGGGGTCGAGGTAGTTTTTGGGGTGCAGGCTTACTTTTTAGGGCTCAGGGCAGGGGGAGAAGGGATAGTTTACAGGGCAGGGTTGGGGTAGTTTAGGGATGTAGGTGAAAGGTTTTAGGGCTCCGTGTAGGGAACAGTTTTAGGCCTCAGGGAGGGTGGGGGGGCTATACCACACCATGTCTCCAACTTGAACCATACTAAACCCAGCATAACAAGCTTTCTCTGTAAAGTGAGATCACTAGCTAAGTACTCTACTGAAGTATGGGATATTATCACCTCTCTATCTCCAGACATATGTTTTCTTACAGAAACATGGCAGAATGCCACTAACCTCCCGGCCATGACTCTAGCCATCCCTGACCACTATCAATTAATAAGGCTTTATAGAGACCGAAAAATAGGAGGGGGCATCACCATAGTTTTCAAAAACTCGCTCAAAGTCTCATGGATTAATACTTCTATTACTAACTCGATGGATTTAGGCATTTTTAAAATAATTCTATCTGCTACGGAAAGCTGGAAGGGTGCCTTGAAATATCACCCAACTGGGACTTAGAAGGTTTTAGCCAAAGTTTGATGGAAGAAATAGCCACCCAAGTCTTAGCTACTAATACTTTTCTCCTCTTGGGTGACTTTAATTACCACGGAAAAGATCTAGCCAACCAAGAGGTGGTGCAGCTTATGGCTGATATGGAAACCCTAGGCCTACACCAACAAATTATTGGCCCTACTCACCAAGCGGGCCATTCACAGGATTTGCTATTCACTAACAATGAGGCAGTTACTTGCAAAGCACCTTTGCCTATAACTTGGACTGACCATTATATAATACCCTTCCAAACCCAACTTCCTTTAATAACCAAATTGTTGGATAGTAGAAGAATGGATAAGACCCTATGAAGGGCCAGGCACTCACTTTCCCTGGACTCTTTCAGTGAGCCGTTTCACCCTGTCTTACCATCAGGTGTTTCTGATGTCAATGCATCATTAGAAAATGTCAACATAGCTCTAACGGAGGTTTTTGACAAAACTGCGCCTATCAAAAGGATCAGCACCACAAAATTATGTTCCTTTGCACTTTGGTATACGACAGAGCTAAAAACTGAAAAATCGGCTTGTAAAAATGTATAGAGAAGATGGCGTAGAACTAAAAATCCGCAAGACAAAGATTCTTATAAACTAGCTCTGTCTAGATATCATCTCAATATTAGAGCTACGTGTAAGCATTTTATCTCTAAATAAATTGAAAAGGCAGGAAATGCACCGAAAGTGCTCTCTAAAATCATTCGCGATTTTACGAGCCCTCAGGCGTGTGCACAGCCCTGCTTAGCGTAGCAGGAACTGTGTGACTCTCTCGCCACTTTTTTCCAGGAGAAAATTTCACAGATTTATTTAAATTTCAACACCCCGCCCATTGTAGAACCTTGTGTTACCAGCAGTGTGCCTGACATGGGAGCAGTTGGGACTCCCACACTAATCCGGTTCAAACCATTCTCTCCGGAGGGGGCCCAGAGGTCTCTGGTGTGAGAAGTTGGCCTGGCATATGCTGTCCACTAATTCTAGTGGGCACCTTGCACCAGTCCAAATCGACTCTTATGGTAGGTAGGTTAAAGACAACCTTATTGAAAGCTATCCTAGTGGTAGCTATGGAGAGCAGCCTTCAGGCTAAGTCTTGAAGGAATGTAAAGCAGCTTGTTTTACCAGTCTATAATCTCTTGAGTGATCAAATGAAAGAGCACCACACCAGGTATATATTCAAAATATATGTATTTATTACTAAACACACCCCTCTAGTCTCTTTATGAGGCTAGAGTTCGAAGTACATAGGTTATAAGATCTTAAATCACAGTAATAGCACAAATACACGTTTGGGCCCTAGGGGCGTACCAAACCATATACCAATAAAGTGGTATGCGAACCACGACTGAACTAGACACTAGGCCTAGAGCCTCTAGAAGTGCTTGGACCACAAGGAACCACCCAAGGTAGTGACACAGGGGACCCACGGGAGACGCGTGCAGTGTAAATACACAACCGCGATACGCCGTTTACTTCTATGGAGAAAGTCGGGATCGGGAAAATAGAGGAAAGGGACACTTTAAAAAGGACTAGGACAAAACCCTTTGAGATCTAGGACTTTGAAGAGTCTCTACCCACGGGAGCACCGGAGTACTCGTGTTACCTCACCCAGGGAAGCCGGGTGCATAGGTGCCTTTCGGGGTCGGGTTTCGTCGTCGTTTCTTATGGCGATCTGCTGCAAAGTGCTGCTGGCGACCAGGAGAAAAGTGTCCGGGTGGATCCAAGAGTGGATCGGAGTTCTGAAGAACCTGAAAGCAGAGGGGACAGAGTCTGGGTCACTAGCCAGTGACCAGGAGGGCGATGGACAGATGCCCACCGATGTCGAGTGCTTCAAGTTCGTTGACGGTCGTCTTGACTCTTCAGCCACGAGGTCCGGGAGGCGTTGTCGGCGACCAGGAGCAGGATTCGGGCTGTTGCTCGATGTCTGTCGAGTGCAGAGGTGTCGGCGACCAGATTGGACCCAACAGGCCTTGGCAACGGCAAGTCTCGAGTAAGATGTAGATCGTCGATGATGCAGACCAGCAAGGTCTGGGGAACTCACCCAGCAAGGGTAAGTGAGGGCAGGCCTGGAGCAACCAGACTGCCAAGTAAAGAAAAGATTGGCCTTCGGTAAGGGCTACTAGCCAACGGGCTAGCGACCGCGAAGGAGCCTCGTGACGCCGCACGTGGAGCTGGCTTACAGGACACTCGTGGAGTGGGGGCCAGTGATCTTCGGTGCAGGTGGTGCTGGAGGCTAGGGCTACTCGGAGCCCAAAGCACGACTTCTTGGGAGACCCAGAAGATGGTGCACTTGCAAATGTGCTCGGTGTCCAGGGGTCACGGTCTCAAGTCACCCACGATAGCCACGGGCCTCAGCTTTGCTGGGGACTCAGGGTAGCCTCGGGGAAGTCTGAGAATCCACCTCTGGTGATGCGATGACTTCGGCGTCCGACGGGAGCTTCAGTGATGCGAACCGGACAGATGCTTCTTTGGTGCCTGCCAAGCAGGGGAGTCACTCCTTGACCCCAAGGGAGATTCTTCAGTCCTCTAATCTTGTCGTAGAGCGTCGAAGGTCCAGGATTCCGTGTCAGAGTTTCGTCCAGGTATAATCTAAAGTCCTAAGGACTGGGTTCCTACCTTTATTCTAAAAATAGGGATGGACTACTCTGTGGCCCCACCTATGGGTGGGTCAGGGCAGAGGGGTGGCTACACCCCTTTCCCTTTGTCCAGTTCGCGCCAAAGCAGGGGCTGCAAGCCCCTGATCCGGTTTGAACTGGGGTATGCACAGGGACACCAAATGTGCCCCCAGTGCAGGACTTCAAAGCACCCGAAAGTGCTCCCGCCCAGCCCCAATACACATTGTCCTGTCTGGGGAGGTGGTCACACCTCCCTGGGACAGGAAACCTATTGTCCAGGCCTCCCCTGCCGGAGTTTCGTCCAGCAGCAGGAGGCCAGACTCGTGTCTGTGGCAGCAGCATCCATTTTGTGATGCCAGGGCTCTGGAAAGAAGTTACCGGACTCGTCAGAGTTAACATGCCTTTCCTCTAGAAGGGTGGAATGCTACCCCCGCCGCCAGAATTGGCGGGGGGTAGTATTCCAAGATGTTTGACACCAAACACGACATGTTTCGGTGCAGCCATTCCATAGTTAGCATTTTACCGCGAGGATATAATGCGTTTAAGAGTATATGGTCAGGCTGCACTACAAACAGCATCAGAGATGGTCTCCGAACGCTGCAGAGGGGCCCTGCTCATGCAGGGGCACCCTCTCACATAGGAACCATGCACTCTGCCTTTAGGATTGATAAGGCCTGCCTTAGGAGTGACTTATAGGTTTATATGTGTGTATGCATTTAGTGATATAGGTAACCTATACCACAGCAAGGGGTGCATGCACCACCTTACCCAGGCTGCTGTAGCAGACCTGTGGTGTCAGTTTGGATGGCCTACCAGGGGTGGCATAATATATGCTGCAGCCCCTGGCAGGCCTCTGAGGTACCTATGCCCTTGGTACATAGTATACCATATACTAGGGACTTACAAGGGCACTCCAGATCCCAATCAGAGATGTGCCTAAGGCACATGGAGACCCTTTTAAAGAGGAAACAGCTAGGCTGGGGTTCTGAATAGCAGGGCCCCAGCCAGACTAATGTCGAAAACCAGTGAAGTATCAGCAAAAAGTGGGGGTACCCCTGTGAAGCAGATCCTACTCTCCTACACAACCCCCCCAAACGTAGGGACATTAAACTAACCTTGCCCAGTTAAGTCTTCATGTTCTAAGTGGAAATACCTAGAGAGTCCATCTGCATTCGCATGGTTACTCCCAGGCCTATGTTCCACTGTAAAGTCCATCCCCTGTAGGGAAATGGACCACCTAAGCAGTTTGGGGTTTTCACCCTTCATTTGTTTTAGCCATAAGAGGGGCTTATGGTCTGTCTGAACCAGGAAGTGTGTACCAAACAAGTATGGCCTCAACTTCTTCAGAGCCCAGACCACAGCAAAGGCCTCCCTCTCTATGGCTGACCAACGTTTCTCTCTAGGGGTCAGCCTTCTGCTAATAAAAGCTACTGGCTGATCCTGACCTTCTTCATTCAATTGTGACAGTACAGCCCCTACCCCCAATTCAGATGCATCTGTTTGGACAATGAACTTCTTGGAGTAATCAGGACTCTGCAGAATTGGAGCAGTGCACATGGCCTGCTTGAGGTCATCAAATGCCTTTTGACAGCTAACTGTCCACTGAACCTTTTTGGGCATTTTCTTAGAAGTTAAGTCATTCAAGGGTGTCACTATTGATCCATACCCCTTGACAAATCTCCTATAGTACCCAGTCAGGCCTAAGAAGGCTCTCACCTGAGTCTGGGTAGTTGGAGCAGTCCAGTCCATGATGGTCTGGATCTTGCTCTGCAAAGGTTGAACCTGGCCTCCACCCACAAGGTGGCCCAGGTACACAACCTGACTCTGCCCTATCTGGCACTTAGTGGCCTTGATAGTCAGGCCTGCCTTTTGCAGGGCCTGTAAAACATTCCTGAGGTGGACCAGGTGATCCTCCCAGGTGGAGCTAAAGACAGCAATATCATCTAGATAAGCTGCACTATAGGCCTCCAGTCCTGTGAGAACTGTGTTCACCAACCTCTGGAAAGTGGCAGGTGCATTTTTCAGACCAAAGGGCATCACCACAAATTGATAATGCCCACTAGGGGTTGAAAATGCTGTTTTGGGCTTTGCAGCATCAGCTAGTCTGATCTGCCAGTAGCCAGCTGTTAGGTCAAATGTGCTGAGATATTTGGCAGAGGCCAAAGTATCTATGAGCTCATCTGCCCTGGGTATTGGATGGGCATCAGTCCTAGTGACTGCATTGAGGCCCCTGTAGTCTACACAAAACCTCATCTCTCTTTTCCCACCACTGGTGTGAGGTTTAGGTACTAGGACTACTGGACTAGCCCAAGGGCTATCTGAGGGCTCAATCACTCCCAATTCCAACATCTTCTGGACTTCAGTCCTGATACAGTCCCTGACATGGTCAGGTTGCCTATAAATCTTGTTTTTAATAGGCAGACTGTCCCCAGTGTCCACTTCATGAGTGCACCAGGTGGTCTGACTGGGTGTCAGAGAAAACATATGTCTAAACTGATTGAGGACTTGCCTGCAATCAGTTTGTTGCTGGGTAGTGAGGCTGCCTGCCAAGGCTACACCATCAACTGACCCATCGTCAGGGTTCTGTGAGAGCAGGTCAGGGAGTGGGTCACTCTCTTCCTCCTGCCCTTCATCAGTAGCCATGAGCAAGCCCATGTCTGCCCTGTCCACATATGGCTTAAGTCTGTTGACATGGAGAACCCTGTGGGGACTCCTGGGTGTTCCCAGGTCTACTAAGTAAGTGACCTCACCCTTCTGCTCAACAATAGTGTGGGGTCCACTCCATTTGTCTTGGAGAGCTGCTGGGGCCACTGGCTCCAACACCCACACCTTCTGTCCTGGCTGGTAAACAGTTAGGACAGCTCTTTGGTCATGCCAGGCCTTTTGAAGTTCCTGGCTAGCCTCAAGGTTTTTGGTTGCCTTTTTCATGTACTCAGCCATCCTGGAGCGGAGACCAAGTACATAGTCCACTATATCTTGCTTTGGGGGCTTGAGAGGTAACTCCCATCCTTCCTTCACCAAGCACAGTGGACCCCTCACAGGGTGGCCAAACAGAAGTTCAAAAGGGCTGTAACCAACCCCCTTCTGAGGCACCTCCCTATATGCGAATAAAAGGCAGGGCAAGAGTATGTCCCATCTACGCCTAAGCTTTTCTGGGAGCCCTTTAATCATGCCCTTTAAGGTTTTGTTGAATCTCTCAACTAAACCATTGCATTGTGGGTGATAGGGTGTGGTGAACTTATAAGTAACTCCACACTCCTTCCACATTGCCTTTAAGTACCCAGACATGAAGTTTGCACCCCTGTCTGATACCACCTCCTTAGGAAAGCCCACTCTTGAGAAAATTCCCAGGAGGGCCCTTGCCACCACAGGTGCTGTAGTGGTCCTAAGGGGTATAGCCTCTGGATACCTGGTGGCATGATCCACTACCACCAGTATAAATCTGTGCCCAGATGCTGTTTGGGGATCCATGGGACCAACAATGTCAATCCCCACCCTCTCAAAGGGCACCCCCACCACAGGTAGTGGTATCAGGGGGCCTTTGTAGTGCCACCTGCTTTGCCACTGGCTTGGCAGGTTACACAGGAGCGACAAAACTCCTTACTGTCTTCAGACATGTGGGGCCAGTGAAAGTGAGGGACAATTCTGTCCCAAGTCTTGTTCTGGCCCAGGTGTCCTGCTAAGGGAATATCATGGGCTAGGGTCAATAGGAAGCCCCTGAACTTCAAAGGTATTACCAACCTCCTGGTAGCACCAGGCTTGGGGTCTCTACTCTCTGAGTACAGGAGTCCATCATCCCAATACACTGTATGGGGACCACTAGCTTTCCCAGCAGCCTCAGCAGCAGCTTGCTGTCTGAGGGGTTCAAGGGAGGGGCAGCTCTGCTGCTCCTGGCTCAGATCTGCCCTAGAAGGTCCCCCTGTCCCCAAGAACTCAACCTGGTCAGGCTCAAGTTCCTCTGGGACAGTTCCTTCTTCAGGGCTGAGATCATCCCCCTCAAGGGACTGATCTTCCTCCTGAGCCAAGGGGGAAGGCACTGCCTTAACCCTACTACTCCTCCTCTTGGAAGGCACTTGGTCCATTCTTCCAGAATCCAAGGCCTGTTCAGTTTTAGACAGTTTAGCTTGTGACCTGGTCACAGCAAACACATCTGCAGGGATCCCCAGCATTTCTGCATGGGTCCTGAGCTCCACTTCTGCCCAAGCAGAAGTCTCTAAGTCATTGCCAAGCAAGCATTCGACTGGTAGGTTTGCACTTACCACAACCTTCTTAAGGCCAGTTACCCCTCCCCAGGAGAAGTTAACAACTGCCAGAGTATGGTCTGTTCTGACATTGCTAGCATTGGTCACTTGGTACATTTCACCAAGTATAACTTGCCCAGGTAGCACAAGGTCTTGTGTCACCATTGTGACACTTGCCCCTGTGTCCCTAAATGCCAAAGCCTCTCGTCCATTGATTAAAGGCTGTTGTCTGTACTTGCCCAGATTACTGGGACTCACAGTGGAGGTCACATCCATGCCTCCATCACAGACTAACACAGCCTGAGTCAGCTCCCTGACTAAGTCAGAGCCCAACTCAGTTCCCAGGGTGAACCCTACTAAACCCTTTGCTGGAGCACTTCCACCAACTGTACTAGGGGGAACAGGTGCCTTAGGGGCATTGGTGGATGCTGGACTGGAGTCTTTGGACTTGGTGCAATCACTGGTCCAGTGGGTCTTTTGCTTACAGACCTTGCACCATGGTTTTCTTTGGCCTTTACCCTTGGTAGACTGGGAATCCCCACCAGAAGAAGATTTTTGGGGGCCTGATGAAGACTTTTGATCTTTACCCTTCTCCCCACCCTTGTCAGAGTTCTTAGCATCTTGCTTCTTGGTTTCCCCACCTTGGTTCTGTACCTTCTGCTTCACCCTGGTTCTGACCCATTTGTCTGCCTTCTTTCCCAATTCTTGGGGAGAGGTCAGATCAGAGTCAACCAGGTACTGATGCAACAGCTGGTTTTGACAGTTATTAAGAATCTGCTCCCTCATTATCAGATTATACAATCCTGAGAAGTCACACACCTTACTGCCCATCAACCAGCCTTCCAGAGCCTTGGCAGAACAATCCACATAGTCTACCCAGTCTTGAGTCTGTGCTTTTTGGGTGTCTCTGAACTTCAACCTGTACTGTTCAGTGGTTAGGCCAAACCCATCAATAAGAGCACTCTTCAAGACCTTGTAATTGTCAGCATCCTCCTCTCTAACAGTGAGGAGCTTGTCTCTACCTTTGTCAGCAAAGGAGAGCCACAAGATTGCTGCCCACTGCTCCTGAGGGACCTTCTGTACTTTACAGGCCCTCTCTAAAGCAGTTATCCATTTGTGGATATCATCCCCACTCTGGTAGGGAGGGACAATCTTGCTCAGGTTCCTATGGTCATAGGACCTTTCCCTATCTCTAGGGATATGGCTGCCACCATGGGACTCTAGTCCCAACTTTCTTCTCTCTTTAAGGAGATCTAGGGATTCTCTATCTAAAGCCAATTGCTTCTTCCTGATCTCCAGTTGAGTTTCCTCATACTGGACCAGTCTCTTTCTTCTCTCATGAGAGGATTCCCTCCTGTGAGAAGAAACAGAGCTCCCTATTGAGGTGCCAGAGTGGTTAGACTCCTGAGAAGGAGACCTAGACTTTCTGAGCACACTCATAATCCTTCCTGGGGGACAAAGGTGTGGTTCTCTAGATCCTCATCTTCATCTTCCCCAGAAGGGATTGGGTTTTCCAGGTCAGGGTCATTGTCACCCTCCTGGTCAGTTTCAGAGGGGGGCTGGGGGTAGTAGTACCCCTGGCCCCTTCCTCATCTGCTGGCCCACCCTCTGCTCCTACCCCTTCAGTCTCTGAGGACTTACTAAGATCATAAGCCACCAACATCTCCTGGAGGTGTTGGGTGGTGGGACTTTGGCCTGTCCTTAATTTCCTCACGTTACACAAAGCTCTCAGTTCCAAGAATGGGAGTGTGTCATACTTGGAGGGGGAAGCTCAATGGCTTCCTGCAGGGCATCTCTAGATCCTGCTTTTAAAGACATTACTAGTGTGGTGTGGTGTATGCACTACCTACTCTAGTGTGGCCTACTAAACTCTCTTGAGTTGTAGAAAGGGTTGTGCTATCCCTTAACACACAACTCTAAGTTCAGTAGAACTTACTGATATTCTAAGCTTAAATTATATGTACCTTAGGTACCTTTAGTGGTTTTCAGTTGATCAATTCAATTGAGATTATCTGGTAAAACAATAGCAAGCTGGAATCCCACACGCTGCACACCAATGTGAGAAGTTGGCCTGGCATATGCTGTCCACTAATTATAGTGGGCACCTTGCACCAGTCCAAATCGACTCTTATGGTAGGTAGGTTAAAGACAACCTTATTGAAAGCTATCCTAGTGGTAGCTATGGAGAGCAGCCTTCAGGCTAAGTCTTGAAGGAATGTAAAGCAGCTTGTTTTACCAGTCTATAATCTCTTGAGTGATCAAATGAAAGAGCACCACACCAGGTATATATTCAAAATATATGTATTTATTACTAAACACACCCCTCTAGTCTCTTTATGAGGCTAGAGTTCGAAGTACATAGGTTATAAGATCTTAAATCACAGTAATAGCACAAATACACGTTTGGGCCCTAGGGGCGTACTCAAACCATATACCAATAAAGTGGTATGCGAACCACGACTGAACTAGACACTAGGCCTAGAGCCTCTAGAAGTGCTTGGACCACAAGGAACCACCCAAGGTAGTGACACAGGGGACCCACGGGAGACGCGTGCAGTGTAAATACACAACCGCGATACGCCGTTTACTTCTATGGAGAAAGTCGGGATCGGGAAAATAGAGGAAAGGGACACTTTAAAAAGGACTAGGACAAAACCCTTTGAGATCTAGGACTTTGAAGAGTCTCTACCCACGGGAGCACCGGAGTACTCGTGTTACCTCACCCAGGGAAGCCGGGTGCATAGGTGCCTTTCGGGGTCGGGTTTCGTCGTCGTTTCTTATGGCGATCTGCTGCAAAGTGCTGCTGGCGACCAGGAGAAAAGTGTCCGGGTGGATCCAAGAGTGGATCGGAGTTCTGAAGAACCTGAAAGCAGAGGGGACAGAGTCTGGGTCACTAGCCAGTGACCAGGAGGGCGATGGACAGATGCCCACCGATGTCGAGTGCTTCAAGTTCGTTGACGGTCGTCTTGACTCTTCAGCCACGAGGTCCGGGAGGCGTTGTCGGCGACCAGGAGCAGGATTCGGGCTGTTGCTCGATGTCTGTCGAGTGCAGAGGTGTCGGCGACCAGATTGGACCCAACAGGCCTTGGCAACGGCAAGTCTCGAGTAAGATGTAGATCGTCGATGATGCAGACCAGCAAGGTCTGGGGAACTCACCCAGCAAGGGTAAGTGAGGGCAGGCCTGGAGCAACCAGACTGCCAAGTAAAGAAAAGATTGGCCTTCGGTAAGGGCTACTAGCCAACGGGCTAGCGACCGCGAAGGAGCCTCGTGACGCCGCACGTGGAGCTGGCTTACAGGACACTCGTGGAGTGGGGGCCAGTGATCTTCGGTGCAGGTGGTGCTGGAGGCTAGGGCTACTCGGAGCCCAAAGCACGACTTCTTGGGAGACCCAGAAGATGGTGCACTTGCAAATGTGCTCGGTGTCCAGGGGTCACGGTCTCAAGTCACCCACGATAGCCACGGGCCTCAGCTTTGCTGGGGACTCAGGGTAGCCTCGGGGAAGTCTGAGAATCCACCTCTGGTGATGCGATGACTTCGGCGTCCGACGGGAGCTTCAGTGATGCGAACCGGACAGATGCTTCTTTGGTGCCTGCCAAGCAGGGGAGTCACTCCTTGACCCCAAGGGAGATTCTTCAGTCCTCTAATCTTGTCGTAGAGCGTCGAAGGTCCAGGATTCCGTGTCAGAGTTTCGTCCAGGTATAATCTAAAGTCCTAAGGACTGGGTTCCTACCTTTATTCTAAAAATAGGGGATGGACTACTCTGTGGCCCCACCTATGGGTGGGTCAGGGCAGAGGGGTGGCTACACCCCTTTCCCTTTGTCCAGTTCGCGCCAAAGCAGGGGCTGCAAGCCCCTGATCCGGTTTGAACTGGGGTATGCACAGGGACACCAAATGTGCCCCCAGTGCAGGACTTCAAAGCACCCGAAAGTGCTCCCGCCCAGCCCCAATACACATTGTCCTGTCTGGGGAGGTGGTCACACCTCCCTGGGACAGGAAACCTATTGTCCAGGCCTCCCCTGCCGGAGTTTCGTCCAGCAGCAGGAGGCCAGACTCGTGTCTGTGGCAGCAGCATCCATTTTGTGATGCCAGGGCTCTGGAAAGAAGTTACCGGACTCGTCAGAGTTAACATGCCTTTCCTCTAGAAGGGTGGAATGCTACCCCCGCCGCCAGAATTGGCGGGGGGTAGTATTCCAAGATGTTTGACACCAAACACGACATGTTTCGGTGCAGCCATTCCATAGTTAGCATTTTACCGCGAGGATATAATGCGTTTAAGAGTATATGGTCAGGCTGCACTACAAACAGCATCAGAGATGGTCTCCGAACGCTGCAGAGGGGCCCTGCTCATGCAGGGGCACCCTCTCACATAGGAACCATGCACTCTGCCTTTAGGATTGATAAGGCCTGCCTTAGGAGTGACTTATAGGTTTATATGTGTGTATGCATTTAGTGATATAGGTAACCTATACCACAGCAAGGGGTGCATGCACCACCTTACCCAGGCTGCTGTAGCAGACCTGTGGTGTCAGTTTGGATGGCCTACCAGGGGTGGCATAATATATGCTGCAGCCCCTGGCAGGCCTCTGAGGTACCTATGCCCTTGGTACATAGTATACCATATACTAGGGACTTACAAGGGCACTCCAGATCCCAATCAGAGATGTGCCTAAGGCACATGGAGACCCTTTTAAAGAGGAAACAGCTAGGCTGGGGTTCTGAATAGCAGGGCCCCAGCCAGACTAATGTCGAAAACCAGTGAAGTATCAGCAAAAAGTGGGGGTACCCCTGTGAAGCAGATCCTACTCTCCTACATCTGGGCTCAGCAAAATCAGGCTCCCCCTAGATATCTGCCCTCCTAGAATTATGGTGGCTCTATCTATATTCAATCTTACGGTGGAAACTGGCACAATTCCCTTTGAATGGAAAGCCGCACATGTTCTACCGACCCTAAAGAAAGCTAACCTGGACCCAAACATCCTATCTAACTACCGTCCCATATCTCTGCTACGCCTTCTGGGTAAATTGCTAGAAGGCCTAATCAATAACCAATAAACATCCTATCTAGAAAACAATCAAATTCTGCATTCAGACCGGGCCATAGCACTGAAATGGCCCTACTGGCAGTTACCGATTCTTTGAGACTCTCTCTGGACGCAGGCACTCCTACCATGCTAGTGCTTCTGGATCTCTCTGCAGCTTTTGATACGGTCTCTCATTCAAGACTGTTGAAGAGGCTGCGTGAGGTTGGTGTTCGAGGGACTGCAGTTAAATGGTTATATAATTTCTCGGACAATAGATCCCAAACTATCACTCTTGGCCCCTATACCTCTTGTAAGATGCATCTGGATAAGGATGTACCACAAGACACATGCTTGAGCCCCACCTTGTTCAACATATATATGGCACCCCTTGCTAAGATCGTTGAGTTTTTTTACTTCTGAATTATATCCTATGCTGATGACACGCAGCTGACCTTCACTTTTGATTCTGATTTAGATTTAACTAAAGATCGCTTTGCGAAAGGAATGTTAGCCATCTCCTGTTGAATAACTGACAATGATTTAGAATTGAGCATAGACAAGACTGAGATCATGCTGTTCGGCAAAGCCATCACCTTGTGGTTTAATGAGTGTTGGCCCTCTCAACTAGGATCAGTCCCATCTCCCAAACTAAATATGAAAATCCTTGGCATAAAAATTGATCAAGTCCTCTCTATGAAAGATCATATATTGGATACTACGGCCAGGTGCTACCATAATATTTGTCTCCTATGCAGAATATCTCCCACTCTCTGCCAGAGTAGTGAGTTGACTAGACTACGGGAACGCTCTACTGGCTGCAGCTAATGAGCCGCTTGTGCTAAACTACAGGTGGTGCAAAATAAGGCAGCCAGAGTTACTCTCAATCTTCCACCGGGTACCCCGTCGGACCCTTCATTGGAGTCTCTGCACTGGCTGCTGGCAAAACAAGCATTTGTAATGCAATCGGTCTCACCTTTGGGACCTTATATGTATTTAGCTATGCAGCACATTAGCCTGGGTGCTGAAACATCTACTGTTCTTTAACATGGAGGGAAAGTAAGCACCAAACTGCGTGACATGCCAGGTATGGGAACACATGGAGAGAAATATTGCCTTTCAGCGGAAAATGGTATTGTCCAAAGCTCTATTTTTAATAAAAAATCAAGGCCTTCGGTGGTCATTTCACTGAAAATACAAGATTTGAAAAAAAGATTATTGTCTACGGGTGCTCATGGAAGACAATTTCTATGGACTGGAATCTAGAGAATGCTAAAGTGATTCTGGTATTTTACTGACCTCTGCTGGTTGTTTTCTATCAAGACAGTTAAATAGAGACAGTTGAACAGAAAAAAAAGTCCCTAAGCGGAAGCAGACAAGTCTTAGGGCTGATCTCCAGAGCCCACATAGTACATACACATATAAGTATATAATAAGTTTATACTAAAGTATATATAAGAGGTCTCGAATGCTCGACCTAAAAAGGAGCATTTTTATGATCTGCTGCTCCACATATAAGGCCGTAAGGGGCAATAGCCCAGCTAGCTTCAATAGAAAGCTAAATTGTATGTACCAACCAGAAGTCTAAGATCCAAGGACAAAGCCCTGTTGTGTGTCCCCCGCATCCGCCTGACTAGATGTGGTGGGAGAACCTTTTCTAACCTGGCCCCTGTCTATTGGAACAGACTCCCTGTGCATATTCGTACCTGTCCGAATTATTGCCAATTTAGGAAATTGTTCAAAGCCTCTCTTTTCCAATGAGACCTCTTCTGGTAGATGCTTGCCTGCTACTGTTTGCAGTGCTGAGATGCCCAACGGTGATTCGAGTGCTGTATTAAAATCTAATTAATATAACATACTTAATTAACATAACATGTGGCATTAATGGTTATGGGCTGCTTTGTATGGGATGGCTGTCTGCTGTTCTTTGAAGACCTCAAGGACACCACTGTCAGCCATTCACAGGGGATTGCAAGTTGTGACTTGCATAAGGCAGGCCATTTTGAACTCCTTTGCAAGTGTACAATTTGTGATGTGATCTTTTACTGCATAGGTTGCATCGAAAACTGCATTCCCATTCGCAAACTAGTCGATGTGCAAATTAGACATATCTAGTTAACGAATGGGAATGTAAATTGAAATGGCACATCTGGCCATAGTTTTTTGATTACATAGGAAGTGTGCAACTAATACTTCACAATTCAGGGGTACAAGCATGCTTGTGCAAGCCATTTTACACAAGTATATGTGAAAGTCAGCATCGATTAACAAAAGCGTTATTTGTTCACATAACATGATTGTATAGAAATGCCAGGGAGAGCGACGGGTGGTTGTTGTGTGAGACTGGCCAAGATTTGATGCAAACGTTCATAGTGTTAGTTCTAATGGAAACAGAAATGATGATAAAGATTAAAGCTATGGATCAGGGAGGATACTGAAAGTTAATTTTTCTCTTGAACATAAAGGTGATCATAAATTCTGGGGTGCAACAGGAAGGTAAATGCATAGGCTGAAAATGCTAGGATCTAAAGTTTCCTTTAATCATGTTTCTATAAGTTGAACAGCATTCTTATTCAGCTAGTGAGATTTTGCTTTCACCTTGAGATTTTTAGAGAAGAGGTGAGATTTTCGAGATGAATTTACACTGAAGATGAGGCAGGCTTGTTTGAATCTGAGTCTATCAGAAGCGTGTGTTGATCTATCAACACAGGGACGATGTAGTCAAATGTTTGCTATCCTGTACGTAATCTTGTGCTTGGATGCAAAACGGCTCTTAGTTGGGACAGTGAGGCTTTTGGAAGAGCAATCAGGATGCCATTTACATAGTGCTAGCACATAATCACTAAATCTTGTGCTGCTGAGCATATGTCCCTATGGAAACGAAAGGAACAGCTTTGGCTAAAAATATTTCATGATATCCAGTTATGTATGTTTGGCACTGTTGTTTTGAGAACGTGTGCATCTTCAACGGAGGAGAGCTTTATGTGAAGTGAGGAATTTCAAGGAAGAGTAACTGGGAAAAAGCTGTGAGAACAGGAATGTAATGATAACAAAAGAGAGTCTAAATCTAGTAATGGTGATGATACAAAGTGAGTAAATGACATAGAAAGGGACAGAGAGATCACAAGTCTGACTTGGAATGACTTTCATGGAAGGAGAGGTTTCAGGAAAAGAGGCATGACTATGAGCGTAAGGTGTTTTAAAGTTAGATTTTGAACTAGATCAGTGAAACGAGGTATACTTGTGAATTCTTACAGCATCATAGTTACCCAGTGCTGGCATGGTAATGCACTTTCACTGCTAACCATACAGACTTGGTTGATGACTAACTATCAAAATCAATGCATGCTTCAATTATGTTCCCAAAGCGCTAGTAATATTTAACAAACCACAGGATTAATAGATGTGAGTCTATAATGTCCTTGAATAGTCCATGTCAGCAGTAAAGTACATTTAGCTATGGGTAGACGCTTAAAAAACATCTCAAAAGAGAACACTGGAAATGATACCCAATATGGCTGTCTGAGGCTCTGATTGGAAGTTAGGTGACACTGGAAAAATCACCAAATTACGCACAAAATCCTCAGTTGGACGATTCATCGCCTGAGGAAAACATGTGCCAGAGGAATGATTTGGCAGACATAATTCCTCTGGATGAGTTTTTACTGGTAAAGAAACTGTCAGTAAAACATTTTCCAGTTCCTCCTCAAATCAAAGAATGTCCTGTGAAATCCAACTATAAATCAGGCCCATATTCTGACATTTTGTTAGTACACATAGCCCGATTACAATAATAGAGTGACATTTGGTGCACACTGATGAGAAGGCTATGTAATCAAGTTCCTATCAGGACCATGGCTGTATCTTGACTGCATTAATGTATTAAACACATTTAATGGTAAATGAATTTCTAAAATTGGTTAACAAAGGTTCATCCCACAGCGGTCACTCAATACAGACTTAGGAGCAAGATATGTACCAGCGGGTGGTATGATGGAGGGCAAGTGTATGTCTTTGATTCTATATTCTGACAGAAAGTGATATAAATTTACTAACAATAGCATGTTGACATAAGGAAAGAGGGTATATTTAAATTGTGTAGATGATGGTGCCTTGGACAGTTCTGCACTTCACAATGAAGGCACATCAGGATCACATTATGAACCTGAGTATAAAGTATAATACATACAAATATGCTATTGCAGGGCTTATTTGTGCTCATAAATAATTGTATACTCCTGGAAATGTTCATAAGCATCTACAGAACACGGACAGATGTCCTCACAAATCTGTCCGTTTTCTGATCGCACTACTTTACTAACTGGACTTTTAATCTGACACAATCCGTAACATTCTCCATCTTCAGAACTGTGATGAATTGTTAAGGTGACACGTTTAGAGTATTTTAGGATTACTTTAGTGGGACAAGCATGGCACACGACAAATGCATACAGTAAAAAAAGTCTTTTTGAGTTGAGATTCATTACATTTTCCCAGCATTTTCTTCAGATAAGTCGTTGGTATTTGAGTGAAAAAATATTGCGTGGCTTCCTTTTGGAAAAAGTGACAATATTGAGTCCATTGTATTCTTCTTTACTATAAATATTGCGTGGCTTCCTTTTGGAAAAAGTGACAATATTGAGTCCATTGTATTCTTCTTTACTATAAATATTGCGTGGCTTCCTTTTGGAAAAAGTGACAATATTGAGTCCATTGTATTCTTCTTTACTATAAATATTGCGTGGCTTCCTTTTGGAAAAAGTGACAATATTGAGTCCATTGTATTTTTCTTTACTATGGATTTCAAATGCTTCTGCTTTTCCTTTAAGTATTTCATTGCTGGAGAGAAATGTAGAAATGTCCTGCAAACAATGCCATCAGTAACATCCGTGCAAAATATACAATTGTACACATTATACAAGGGACTAGAATGTTCTTACATGTTCATGTTGCGGTGTTTGGTTCATCTTAAGGGTGGGGGTCTTTGATGGCTCTTAAACTCCCGTCTTTGCCCTCTGCTCCTCGGCAGTTCACAGCTACAGCTGCCGCAGGGACACTGCCACTGATCCGTTTTCTTTGACGAGTAACATGATGTGGGTGAAGGAAGACAAGGGCAGCTAAAGAGACTTTTTGCAATAGTGGAGAGCATTCTTTGGACCCATTACTGTATTGTGTGAACAAGGTGACAGAGCAGCTGTCGACTGGACTAGACCTCATTATTGTGAAGATGAAGGGGGCCTGGGGCTGGCGATTGTGTCCTGGCGCCATATTCACAATTGTGATCCGATGTCAGCTTAAATTCCCCGATCCTTAATGAGTTCTAGCCGGGAGGAGCAACTCCTTAATACTAATTGCTGGAAGATCACTGCCATCGCCTCAAAATGTGCTGATGTGGATCGGTTAGAATATGTAAACAAATATGATGTCATCATGCTCCAAGAAACCTAGGACATCAACGAGGATGGGTGGGATGGTTTTTATAGTTTCTGTAATCTTCTATTATGGGCACACCTGGGGGAGTGCAAGGGGGTGTTGGCCATTTTTGTACATTCATCCATGATGTTCAGGGTGGCCCCCATTAAATTTCTACATCCAGGTATTCAAACTGTAAGGATTGTTCACTCTGTGAATTTTCTTTCATTACTTTTGCATTAATTTTAATAACTTAGTCGATCAAAGAGACAAAAGCTGCAGCATCGATACCTTGTTTACTGTAATTGGAATTTTGAGGCGAAGGTTGTTTCGTGCTTTTAAATATTTGAGTCTAATCGTAGTGGGGATTTCAACTTGAAGATTGGTTTTGCTGTCATGTTTAATAATCCATTTCTTCCCAGCGATACGTCCCTGCATCAGCCTCGAATAGATGTTAGAGTGGTCCACTGAGCAAGACCACTGACCTGGTCAGTGTGACTGCTCTTCCCCCCGCGCAGCTCCACCAGTAAGTGCTGCTCTCTGAGCCCCCTGAGCTCTCTGTTTGCTGGGTGTTCGAAGCCCTCCTCCACCCGCAGGCTCCTGCCTGCGCCTCATCCCGGGGGTCCAGTGGGACAGCTCTCTGGTCTTCTGCTGTTCTGCCTCTCTTGGCTTTTTCTGTGCCCTTTTTTTCTCTTTTTCTCGCTCTGCTCTCTTTTCTCTCTTTTTTCCCTTTTCTCTCTCCTCTCCCTCTTCTCGCTACCCATGTTGTCCACGCAGGTGCTGCCCCTGCAGACCCTTCTCCCTCCAGTGTGTCCTTCAAGCTCCTGCCTCCCAGCAGACCGCCCTCCCCCCGAGCCAAACTTAATGGCGCCCACTGCGAGGCAAGAAAAGCAAGACCACTGACCTGGTCAGTGTGACTTCTCTCGCCCCGCACAGCTCCACCAGTAAGTGCTGCCCTCTGAGCCCCCTGAGCTCTCCGTTCACCAAGTGTTCGGGCCCTCCTCCACCCGCAAGCTCCTGCCTGTGTCTCATCCCTGGTGGTCCAGTGGGAAAACACTCTGCTGTTCTGCCTCTCTTGGCTTTAACTGTGCCCTTTTTTCTTGCTCTGCTCTCTTTTCTCTCTTTTTTCCCTTTTTCCTCTCCTCTCCCTCTTCTCGCTACCTGCGTTGTCCATGCCGCTGCTGCCCCCGCAGCCCCTCCACTGTGTCCTTCCCACTCCTGCCTCCCAGCTGACCGCCCTTCCCCGACCCCAACTTAATGGCAGCCGCTGTGCGCAGTGGATGCGTCGCTGGCATGCTGAAGGCACACCAAAGGCAAGCCTGTCTGTGCCTGTCCGTGACCCAACCACGACCGGCGCCAGGGACCCTGGTCCTCTGACCCGCCTCCGCTACGACCTCAGCACCCTTCACACCCTCAACTCCGGACGCAGCAACAACTGCCAGCTTTTGACGCCGAGCAACACCTAAGGCCTGATCTCCTGTTGACACTACTGCTGCACCTCTACCCACCTCCCGGCCTCAGCAGCAGCCCCCAGCCTCCTTGACATCACCGCTTACAAACCACTCAACAGCATCCTCCTCAACGTGCGCTCCCTACACAAGCACGCCATAGAAATCTGGGACCTCCTTAACACCAACGCGCCCGACGTCACCTACCTCACAGAAACCTGGCCCAACGCCAACTCCGTGCCCGACATCACCACCGCCATCCCCAACGGATACAAGATCGTGCGGAAAGACCGCCCCACCCGCCCAGGAGGAGGCATCGCCATCGTCCACAAAAGCACCCTTCGCATGACACCCACCGGCCCGGACGACACTACAACCCCATGGAGCATCTCCACTTCCAGATCCAGGCAACCCTAAAACGACACTCCGCGGAACCCTCATCTACAGGCCTCCTGGCCCCAGCGCTCCTTTCACCAACACCATAATCGACCACATCGCACCCCACGCTCTCGCCTCCACAGACTACATCCTACTCGGAGAGCTAAACTTCCACTCGGAGAACCATGACGACCCCAACACCACCGCCCTCCTAGAGAACTTCGCCAACATTGGACTGAAGCAACTTGTCATCGCCCCCACGCACACAGCGGGACACACACTCGACCCCATCTTTGCAGCAGGAAACAGCGTCTTCTACAGCCACACCACAGAACGCCTCTGGACAGACCACCACTGCATCCACTTCTCCTTCAGAAAACCCACGGTACACATCACGCCCACCAGCTCCCCCGTAGAAGCTGGAACAAAGTCACTGAAGACCAGCTCACCTCCGCCCTCATCAGCTCCCCACTACAGACGACGCAAGACGTCAATACCGCGGCACGCAACCTCCACCCTGGATCACGAACTGCGCCGACACACTCGCCCCCTCAAGAAAGCCACAGGTCGACACATCAAGAAAGCAAGCTGGTTCACCCCTGCACTCCAGGAATCCAATCGTTCCTGCCGACGACTTAAAAAGACATGGAGGAACAACAAAACCCGAGAAACACGCACCGCCTACAGAGCAGCCACCACAACACACCACCAACTCATCAAATCCACAAAGAAGAACTTCCTCCAAGACAGAATCCTCACCAACGCCCACAACTCCAAAGATCTCTTCTCCATCATCAAGAATTTTACCAAGCCCTGCAGCGAAACAACAGTCGTCCCACTCTCCCAAGACCTCTGCAACATACTCAGCATCTTCTTTCACCTCAAGATTAAGATGATCTACGACAACTTCGACAACCAAGACCTCCGCACCACCCCAGCTCCCACCCACAGTGACGCCACCTAACAGACCCTGCTCATGTGCACCCCACTCACGACGAAGACACCATAAAGACCATGAAGAGAATCCACTCCGGAGCACCCTCTGACCCCTGTCCACCCCACATCTTCCACAGAGCCACTACGGCCATCGCACCCGAACTATGCTGGACGATCAACTGCTCCCTCGAAACAGCTACATTCCCCGACGACTGGAAACACACCAAAGGCAACCCCCTCCTGAAGAAAGCCGCCGCAGACCTGACGGACCTCAAGAACTTCAGGCCCATATCTCTGCTTCCTTTTGCAGCCAAGGTCATCAAAAAGGCAATTAACACCCAGCTAGCAAACTTCATCGAAGCCAACAATGTCCTGGACATCTCCCAATCCGGATCCTGCAGCAACCACAGCACCGAGACCGCCCTCCTTGCCGCCACCGATGACATCCGCTCCCTCCTCGACCAGGGCCAAACGGCAGCCCTCATCATCCTGGACCTCTTGGCCGCCTTCGACACCGTCTCCCGCCGCACACTAGCCACCTGACTCCACGATGCCGGCATCCGCAGAAAGGCACCTGGCTGGATATGCTCATTTCTCACAGGCAGAACTCAGCGAGTCAGACTCCCACCCTACCTCTCAGAACCAACAGAGACCAGATGCGGAGTGCCCCAGGGATCCTCCCTCAGCCCCTCCCTCTTCAACATCTATATGGCCCCCGCGCAACAATCGTCAGAAACCACAGGCTCAACATCGTCTCCAACGCCGATGACACCCAGCTCATCCTCTCCCTCACCAAAGAACCCAACATCACCTGGCACAACTTCCAAGAAGGGATGAAAGCCGTCGCCACCTGGATGAAGAAGAGCTGCCTGAAAATCAACTCAGAGAAAAGAGAAGCCCTCATCCTTGGCTCCACCCCCTCTGGATGGGACGACACCTGGTGACCCCCCACCCTCAGAAACCCCCCCACCCCCACGGACCATGCACAAAACCTCTGCATCATACTAGACTCATCGCTCACGATGGACCGCCAGGTCAACGCCGTGTCCTCGGCCTGCTTCAACACCATCTGCATACTTCGAAAGACTTTCAGATGGATGCCACGTGAATCCATAAAAACGGTCACGCACGACCTCATCAGTAGTAGACTGGACTACGGCAACGCCCTCTAAGCCGAAATCAACAAGAAACTATTTCGCAAGTGCCACACCGTCCAAAATGCAGCAGCCAGACTGATCCTGGACATCCCCCATCAGAACCACAACACCCAACACCTCCGCGATCTCCACTGGCTCCCCATCAAAAGAAGAGTAATCTTCAAGCTCCTCGCTCTTTCATACGAGGTCATCCACAATATCGGATCAGCATACCTAAACAACCGCCTCTCCTTCCAAGCACCCAATAGACACCTCCGATCAACTGACCTCTCTCTGGCCACCATCCCACGCATCTACAAAACCAGAACGGGAGAAAAGTCCTTCTCCTACCTCGCAGCCAAGGTCTGGAACGACCTCGCCCTCCACCTCCGGCAAGTCCCCACACTGCTCCAGTTCAGGAAGGACCTCAAGACCTGGCTCTTCGGATGACCCCAGTACTAAACGGAGCCGCCCCCTCCTTTCCCCCCAGCACCTTGAGACCCTGGCGGGTGAGTAGCTGCGCTTTACCAACCACTGATTGATTGATTGCTTGATTGAGTGGTCAAGCTATATAGTGACTTATGGAAATGTGATCTCTGTAACTACATAGAAATTTTAGAGAAAGAGGAGATCCAACCCTCCACCTTTATTGGCTGGGGCCTGGGAACTAGTATCAACAATATATTTATTTCACGGTCCTTGCACCCCTTTGTAACTACTGGTAGAACACTGGAAAATAGCTACAGTGATCATAACCCTAACAATCTGGTCCTCTGCGTCCCAGTGCAAAGTAGCAAGGCCCCAATAGCGGGACGAATTGACCTCACCACAGGGTTACGGTTCAGGTGCTGAGTCATTGACTTAGAGCCTTTATTTAGTAACATACTGAAGCAGAACTTGGTTTAATAATGGAACTATTATTAACTGATTCCCCGCACAGACCAGATACAGTAGATACTTTTGTAACTCTACGCCGCAATATTCATAACCTACTCATGATACCAAGTAGACAACGAAAGATAATAAATCTGGGTGGTTTAACAGGCCATGCAAGGATGCCTATAGACACCTGAGGACAGCCCTTAATAAAACCCCTAGGGTCACGGTAGTTGTAACCATCCTTAGGGCTGAATACAAACAGGCCATTAAGGAAAGAAATCAGGCAAAAAGAAATTAAATATGGACCAGTTTAGGCGATGCTTGCGAAGCCAAAGATACAGGTGGATTTTGATGAATAGTCAACTCAGGTGATCTCTTAGACAAGCTATCAGATGACCTGGGGACTAACATCCAAGCAGATTTATGGCTTGCACACTTTAAGTCTATATCCGTCCTAGGCTCCCGTGGGGAATTCCAACAAGAAGCTCAGGATCCTTCATCCTCTCTTAAAATCAGATTTGAATATGTAGTGGTCATGACCGCAATAGCCTAT
Source organism: Calotriton arnoldi (assembly GCA_963921515.1). Lineage (NCBI taxonomy): Eukaryota > Metazoa > Chordata > Amphibia > Caudata > Salamandridae > Calotriton > Calotriton arnoldi. Next base: position 291,168 of record CAWUFW010010483.1, read on the forward strand.
AGTAGCTCTAACAAAACTCTTGGCCCTGATGAGATCCCAATGTACCTGTGCAAGTCCAGGCCCGAGTTCTTGGCGTCTCTCATCACAAACACTTTAAATTCGGCTGTAAGCTCTAAGTTCCTGACTATATGGCGGGCAACAGTTATTTTCCTGGTATACAAGAAAAGGAACAGGCAGGACCCTCAATGTTATCAGCCCATCTCCCATTTGGACTTTGTGGTGAAAACTGTTGGCTGCATAATCCTGCAGAGGATTCTGGCCTGCAGTGAGGCCTGTAGCATAATGTCACCTGTCAAATATGGCTACAGGCAGATTTTAGACACTCAGCAGCAGTTCCTTAACCAAATACTGCTTATTAACAAATACACACTAGCCAAAAAGGGGGTGTTATATCTCTCCTTCATGGATCTTGAGTTCTACTTTTGCCCAGGTGAACTGGTCTAAGCTACGGGACATCATTGCAGGGATGCACTTGAAACCAGACGTGATAGACGTAAGGTACAGATCTGAGGTGGAGTGCACCGAGATGTTTGAGCTAGTTCACCAGGGATGTGTGTTTGCACCTGTTTTTTTCCTATTATACATTAGTGGCCTTAATAAATATCTATCTTCCTTAGGCAAAGACATGCCGACAGTTAAACAGCTCCCTGTACTGGCTTTACTTTATGCAGATGATGCCGTGCTCCTGTTTCGATCACTTCTCGGCCTTAAGTGTCTGACTGATGACTACGCAGCCCATATAAGGACAGTCTTGATTTAGAAACAAACTTGACCAAAACGCACTACATGGCCATAGGGGCCAGCCCATCCAAAATAAGACCGATCCATATTACTTGGTTTACTGAGCCCCTAAGGAAAAGGAAAAGTGCATGTAAAAATCTAGAACGTCTATGGAGGAAGAATTTCGATCCTATAAATAAACTTACATATAAAGCGGCTTTGAAAGCCCACTATGTAAAAGTCCGAGTGGAAAAGAAAAAGTTTTTGGCTGTAAAAATTGAACAAGCTGAAAACTGCGCTAAAGAATTGTTCAAGATTGTTAAGGATTTCTCTGCACCTAATGCTTCTAAAAGCTCTTTTGCCCCTACTGATGCATGGACAAACGAAATTGCACAATACTTTTATAGGAAAATCCAAACCATACAGGACTCCTTGAGTAGCCCCTGCCAGGACGGGGACAGCAGTATTGATAAGCTTCTCCCCATATGCCCCACTATGGAGAATACCCTTCTGGAGTTCTTGCCTATGCCCATGGCCACCTCACTTAAAATCATGAAGGCCCTAAAATCCGGATCCCACTCCGACCCCTGCCCAGCAAAAACGTTGGCATCGATTGCTGAGGTAATAAATCCAGCTGTCAATCGGATATTGAATCTTTCTCTGTCCGAAGGAAGGATGCCAGAAAATTGGAAGCATGGGAAAATTCTTCCATTCCTAAAAAAACCATTAGCTGACCCCTTGGTAGCTAGCAATTATAGACCCATATCGCTTCTACCTTATTTCTCCAAGGCTTTGGAGAAATATGTAGACTCACCATCATCACAGATTTTATTGAGGTCAGCCAGGTGCTTCATCCGAGTCAGTCAGGTTTCAGAGCAAATTTCAGTACAGAAACGGCTCTATTGGAAATCTCAGAGACGATTAAAACCACCCTTGACAGAGGAGGAAAGGCTGTGCTGATATTATTAGATCTTTCGGCGGCCTTCGAAACCGTGCCACATGATCGCCTCCTTCATAGATTGAGGAGAGCGGCATTGGGGGCACAGTGCTCAGATGGTTTTCTTCCTTTTGGACAACCACCAGCAAACAGTCTGGGCTCTTCCTTTTTCAGCCCACATTCCTCCACTGAATGTAGGGGTCCCACAGGGTTCCGTCTTAAGTCCGACCCTGTTTAATATATACATGGCCCCTCTTGCTCCTTTAGCTGAACAATACGGGGCAAAAATTATATCGTACGCAGATGACACGCAATTGCTGTTCACCTGTGAGAAGGATGAGGTGCTTAATGGTAATGAAGTCAACGTTTGCCTAACCAAGATGTTCGACTGGTTTAGGCAAAATCAGTTGCTTTGCAACTCTGACAAATCGAAAATTATCTTTTTTGGACACACTCCAGGCGACGAGTGGTGTCAATGGTGGCCAAAAAATCTATCTCCACCGCAAAAAATCTAGGAGTGAAGTTGGACTCCGACATGACTATGAAGTCCCAGGTTCAATCGGTTGCTGGCACCTGTTTCGGGCTTTTAAAAATGATGAGGAATTTCCTCCCTTTGCTTCCTATCCCTCACAGGAAAACCGTGGTCCAGGCCCTGATCATATCAAGGCTGGACTACGTAAATGTGTTGTACCTGGGCCTTCCGGACTACTTATTGAATCGCCTGCAGGTAGTTCAAAATGCGGCAGCTAGGGCCGTGCTCATGGTCGGACCCAGGTCACACATGTCTCCCCACCTTAGGTCTTTGCATTGGCTACCAGTGAGACAAAGGGTCATTTTTAAATCTCTGGTCCTAACTTTTAAGGCCCTAAACAACATCGGGGCCCCGTACATTAGGAATAAAATTCAGCCCTACAAACCGCTCAGAACTCTGCGATCATCATCCCAGCAACTGACAATTGTGCCTAAGTTTTGCCGTTCTTACAAAGGAGGTCGCTCCTTTCAGGTGGTAGCAGCAAAATTATGGAAGAGTCTCCCTTTTTCCCTTAGACAAGAACGTGATCTCCTCAGCTTTAGGCGAAGTTTAAAAACCTGGCTTTTTCAACAGTAGTGCAGGCTAGTTAGCTACGGCTGGCTGTTCCTTCATTTGCTCTGTTCTGGGGTCAAGATAGCGCCGGGACACTCCTTGGAGTAGCCGTGCGCTTAATAAATACCCTATAACATAACATAACATTAAGGCAAGTCTATGTCTGTATTTTCTTGATGATGAGGATAGATTTTATTATGTGTACTTTTACGGCTAAATTTGTTAGCCAAACAAAGTTGTTTGGTAGAGTTTCAGACTTTACCATCTGTGGTCAGCAAAAATGAGAATGAGGGGCATAGAGGCAGAGAGGCAGTACATCATAATGGCATCCACTTCATCACCTCTAGTTTCAGAAGTTCCTTCCAATAGCTTCAGAATATATTTATGGAGACTAAAATAGATAAAACTTGGGTTCTGTTCAGGTGAAGCAATTTCTCATTGATGAATGAACAATCGAGATTGGGCTTTAAAATATCGCATGGATATTTTGTGAAAGTCAAATAGCTAACCTTGCATTAATTGATCCACAGATCACAGCTCTATGTTTACACAAAGGAAAAGTAGATTCCGTTTTAACTGAAATTATCACTAGAGTGAAGAGGTGAGCAATTGCATCATCATTTAATATATTTTGTTTACTTGGGCTAGGAACAGATGCTCTTCATGAAGAAACGTTATGGGCTGACACCATTGGGACTGGGAGAAATGCAATTATAAGCAGTGCATCTTGCCATATGGTCCCATGACCTCCTGTTAGAAATGGGGGGGTCCTGGTTGGCTGAGGTATGCACCTAGGCCAGGCAGGGACCACCACTCTAGTCAGAGTAAGCGAGATACACACTAAAAGATAACCTGTGCTCACCTTCTGGTAGCTTGGCACAGAGCAGTCAGGCTTATCTAAAGAGGCAATGTGTAAAGTAATTGTGCAACACACACACACACAGTAACACAATGAATACACCACAAAAAGGCTCCCCACTTGTCATAAAAATAGATTATTATATTATAAACAAAATAAGACCAAAATGAAAAAAATCGATTAGTAGAGGTCAAGAGATTGAATTTTAAAGGAATAAATGCAGTAAAGTGTTTAGAAACAAGTAGCACTAAAAAGGATTACTTTAGGTCGTGCTGGGATGGGGCAAAGTCAAAGTTCGGGCCGACCGCGATGGAGGAGATGAAAGGCAAAAAGTTTGGGGTAACCATGCAAACAGGGCCATTTCCATCACCTCCTAGCAGTGCTGTGACTGCCACTAGGAAGGCAAGAGGATCTCGGGACGTAGTACTGTGAGCACAAATGCAAATTGTTCTGGGAGTTCTGGGCTATCCATAGTCTTCACTTATTGAAAAGGAATCACAAATGCATAACATGGATTATGAAGAGGAAAAAGCTGTAAAGCCGGCCCAGAGGGTAAACAAAAATATCTCTTTAACTTGGAACAAAAATGGAAGAGGACAATGCATAATGTCGCTCAAATTAGTTGTGTTCATCTGACTGCTTGACATATACACTTTTACTGAGTTTCTGCACCCCTCATGATGTCAGGATTGTCAGTGGGATGGCATTGGACAAGACTATCTAGGGAAGTGTAGAGGTGTAAGTTCTCTTCCAAATCAGTAACTGTCAAAAGCTCTCCGAAAAAATATTGTGTTATACATCCCACATGGGAGCATAACAATGTGAATTGCCTGTTTAAAGATAAATATGAATTGGTGATAGCGTTGCTGTAGTAGTAGTCGTATTAGTAGTAGTAACAGTAGTAGTAGTTCATTGTTAAATCAATAAAACCCATTACCATATAAATATATCCATGCAATAAAATACAAGATAAAACTAACATAGTATCATACAAGCTAAAACGGGTGCATATAATAAAACTATAAATAGCCTAAAGGAATTAATTGGCTCGATGGAATAAATGTCTCATGATCTTACATACATTGCAATCATAAAGTGCCTGGGGCTCTTAATTTTGTGTCTGCTCAGGTTCCTTGCGCTGATAGAATGAAGATTTGCTAAATAAAATGTTAAAACATATGTAAAGCATAGGCGGCCCGCGCAGATGTGTGTGAAATGTGCTTAAAAAAGGTCTAGGTACAGTACTTGATGATACCCTAATTTTGACACTTTCCGAGCAGCGATTAAGTAAAACTCTTTCCTTTGAATTGCGGTTCCCAGAATAACCTATGAGGATAATGATCTCATGATCCCTGTGGATGTGTGCACAAGGAATATGTGAAGACCGTTTTCGCAAAGACATTGACAAGCCGGGATGACCCTTCCATGAAAGTGGCACAATGTTGGGACCATCAGATCCTCGCGAGAACACTTCTTACTCAATACAATTTCTAATTTGCTCTTCAGCACCAAACCTACAACACAAATCGTTAACTACTTTCAAGAAAAACCGAACACCTTTATTTTTTGAGGAAGCTGCTGTTAGCATGCCATGCTTTGAATGAAGAACTGAGCTGAGTTCAAGATGTCCCCGAGTTACCCCTACAAACTGAACCTTTAATAGGTCAAATGCGGAACTCCAAATCAGAGTCATGCTTCTCGCAGCTGGCAAACTCCACTAATTTTGAAATCCAGAAGGTTCCACCAGTCATATCTGAGTGGGAGGAAGATTGATTACATATTGCTACAAAATGTCCACTAGGCCCCTCCTCCTTTCACTAGGGCTTAGGCAAGAATTGCATATATAGAACAGTGTCTCTTCTTTGCTTATGTGCATTTGGCTCTCAATTCTTCTGCACATCCTCCTATACGAATTCAAACAAGGTTGTTTTTTGATGCACACATCTTGCCATTATTTGGTGCCATCATGTCCTTCTTTTAAAGGATGCCACATATTATACCCCATGTGATATTGTGCCTGTCCTTAAGCCTCCACAATCGCTGCTATTCACATGAATCCCAAATCTGCTCGGCAGGGCCCACAGGGGATTTTCCCAGTGGGCCGAAAGAGTGGGGCCTGTTTTTGACGTGTGGGGGGCGGTTTTGTTACTGGGGGCTGGTTTTGCAACGGTGCTGAAATATCGCCCCTCTGTAACAAAAGCGGCAGCGGTGACACTAGCACCCTGTCGGCCCCCCCCCCCCCCCCCCCGACCGGAGCTTCTCACCCGGTCGAGTGGAATTTCCAGGGCTGGTTTCTGTACCCAGTCCTGCCGTGCTGCTCGGGTACAACCTTATCAAAGCGCCCTCCAAAATTACTCCAGAACAAGTATGTAGACCCCTCTTGGTGCACACATAGGGTTTCTCTAGAGGCCAGATGCACTAGTAAAGGGTCAAACAGTGCAGCACCAGCAATGCTTAATGGGCCTGTCTGAGGTTACGTCTGACCTACCTTTGGCCAGCTTCATGTATGAACGAGAACTCGTTAACCCTTCTGAAAGGCTTCAAATAATGTAGGCTGCCTCCAAAAGAATCTCAACCACTCAAGGGCCCTGCTCTGTCGCAATGCATGTTCAGTAATAGGAAGGTGCTCCATGATAAGCAGGGTTTCCCTCCTTCCTCAATAAAAGGGTCATGCGGATGAGGACTCACTCCTCTTTTAATCTGGCAGTGGATGGTCTCCAGTGGTTCTTTGGCTATCACAGAAGGGGCATCAAGATGCTTTCTTTTGTTAGATTTATACAGATTGGTAAATAAAACATTTACACAACAATTGCATTCTTACAAATTAATTCTTTTGAAAAAATGGTTTTAAAATTCTTTAAAATATGGCAGCTGTTTCTTAGAATATGACCGCATCCTCTGAATTCAGAGGCATCTTTATTCTTGTCTTGCCATCATGGGCAATGTTGTCACACAAGGGAAGGAATACAAACTGTTCACAAAGTAGAGATAAATGCACACATGCAAACATGAAATGTGGAGTTATCTCAAATTCACCTTCACGGAAATAACTTCCGGCATTTCTAGGAATCGGAGGTCATGCTCTCTTATCCTCGAGTATTGGTAACTAAACTTAGAATCATACACTCTCTTCTTATTTAATGGTCTCTTGCCTCATCATAATGTACAGACCGCTCTGCAACGTTTTGGACCTGCACTCTGCACTTTGACGATAGTCCCTGCTTGGGCGACCGGAGAGCACGCCGCACTTTCTGCCCGGCCCCTGGACCTCGCTATTTCTACACAGAGCCGGTCACGGAAGGTGGGAGACCGCTCTGCAACGTTTTGGACCTGCACTCTGCACTTTGACGATAGTCCCTGCTTGGGCGACCGGAGAGCACGCCGCACTTTCTGCCCGGCCCCTGGACCTCGCTATTTCTACACAGAGCCGGTCACGGAAGGTGGGAGACCGCTCTGCAACGTTTTGGACCTGCACTCTGACGATAGTCCCTGCTTGGGCGACCGGAGAGCACGCCGCACTTTCTGCCCAGCCCCTGGACCTCGCTATTTCTACACAGAGCCAGTCACGCAACGCGGGACGCGCGCGGACGGAGCACGGGCGAAGACCGGGCCAAGACGGGCCCGTCTTAGCCCATCAGAGACCGTTTGAGGCCGGGCTGGGCAACCCCTCCAAGGTGGGTCGGTCAGTTTGGTCGTCCCTTGTGTGAGCTTGGGGATCCAGCATCTCAGTTCCTGGTTCCTAAGTATTAGCAAAGAAATGGGCAAGAGGAAGACGGGCAGGGCACAAGTCCTAAAAAAAGAAGTGGGGGGACTAACCTAGTTAATCTGTATGCAAGTGGCATCGCAGCGCGTGGCATCGCAGCGCGTGACATCACGGCGCTTGACATCACGGCGCGTGACATCACAGGAACTGGCATCACAAGAAGTGATATCAGATCTTAAGCCCTCACATATATGTTTAGCAGGTCAATCATGTGTACATTTGAGCACATTTGGAGCATACTTGCAAACCCTCCTGATTTAGGCATAAGATTCACACTTTTGTACGCTACATATAAAACAATGTTACCTTTTGTCAGCGTTAAGCTTTCTATAGCCATAGTGCTTTAAAAGAAATAGTGATATTTAAATCATTACAACGCCTCCTCAAGGGTAATAAGCGTATATAAATGCAATTTATTTTGTGCAAATACTGGGAAAGATCAACACATCTGACTTCTAACAGTGCATGCAAATCTCCTAAACAGAGCCTGAACAAAGTGAAAAGCTGCCTCTTTAAAGTATGTGTGAAGTGCTAACAAGGTGTGAGCCTTTGTTTCTCCCCTGCTGCATTTGCATCAGGTGTGAGGCTCCTGACTGCTGCCAGCCAGGAGACTCCAACAAAAGGAGGCTTGATGACCCCTGAGACTCGGCCCTTGTTATGGCCGAGTATCCCTGCAGGAGTCAGAAATAAGAGAGCCCCATCCCCGTCTGCACGTTGTTGTGATCGAAAGCAGACAACAACGTGCAGGCGCTGCTGAATGTGTCCCGGTGTTTGGAAGTTACACCGGGACGAATTCAGCATCTTTTTTAGTGGGGCCCAACTTCTTGGCAGGGTGGACGGCATCCACCCTGTGAAAGAAGTGGGGGGACACCGTCCACCCGCGTGGACCCCCGACTCGTGCCCTGAAGACGGGTCATACAGCTACTTCAGTCCTAAAAACGGGAGGACAAAAATCTCTGATGACCTATTTGACTGGCGCCATGGGGGCTATTGAGGAGCAAATTAACACTGTAGAAGAGTCTCTGACTCAAGGGAGGCGGGGCACGCTAGCGGGAGGTAATATACATGTTAGCTTGACAAACAAATCTGTAACTCCCGTAGGTGATGGCCAAATTGATCAGGGCACTTATAATGGGTGTATTCAGGAGATATCAGATCACTTATACGTGAGTGATCTAGAGGATGATCCCCGACCACCCTTAAAACGTAGTAAGAACCCGGATGCTGTGGAGGGGATACTAGCAGTGAATCCTGTGGGGAAGAGCCCGGTGAGCCCAAGTAAAAAGTCGAAACTTAAGAAAAGGAAAAATCTGGGCAAACAATTAAAAACACCTGCACGTAGAAATTCTATTAGCGCAGGAAGACCCACTGTGAACATGCAAATGGAGGGTCAAACCCTTGTATTAGAAAAAATTTCAAGGAGAATTGACGATTTGTATAGTTATATGGTTGGAGCATTGGGGAAGCTAACAGACTGGCGAACATAGAGGGGAGTATAAGAGGAGAAAATAGAGTTATTACAGGGGGGTGAATCCACAACTTAGTGACATCCATCCCAGTAGTACACTCTCAATCCCACAGGCAGGGACCCACTCCATCAGGCCGACCAAGTCCAGACCCGTAGAAACACCAATCACTGATACCACGTATGATGCATCTAGCTTGCTACCTCAAAGACCAATTCCCCCGAGTAATGAATTGCAAGTTAATAATGATTATAATAACCTTCGAGCTGAGAAGAATGGACCCAATGCTAGATTAGGGGCACATTCTATCGGGATAAGGGTACCCCCAGAGATTTCAGAGTGTAATCGCCTTGATTTACCGCCAGCTGCCACGCCATATATAGTAATTCTAGCCAACGTCCACTCAATGCATACATCAGAGTATGAATCTTGGGAGGGGCTTCGTAATAAATCATTGCATTGGTTAGGAAGAAAAACCGGTCTTACTGATGCATTATTCAAAAATTTTAAAATGGTCCGGCTTGTTACTTGTCTGGGGAAGGGACGGAAAACCCTTCAGGGAGATTGCATAGTTCTGACGTTTAGCGATTCTAGGTTAGTGCATGCAATCCTCACAAGGGTTGGGAACGCACTCTTCAATTACAGCGAAATTAATGTCCTACCTTTAGGGGCTTTTTATCCGCCTCCACCTCGGAATCCCCTGAAAAATTGTGTAAGGGACTCCTATATTGATCCTATGAGATCATGGAAAGTCCCGCTTCATTATCGCTTTGAGTTGTTAACGACTTTGGAAGATATAGATTGACCAAGAACACAGCATGTGAGGGGGGATGGTCAAAGGAGGGTGGAATTTTTATTGCCCCAGGGAGATACCTCTTTTGAGCAGGAACATGGTCAAGATATTCCGTTTGAGTATCGGATAGATTATAGGCAGCATGCAGACCATAGAACAGAGGGGGTAGACATAGATGAAGACTTTATCAATATTCAAGGCAATCCTGATTCTAAATCTAACAATGTAGTAATATCAACCAGGGAAGGGGATAATTCCGTCAGAAATGTGATTGTTAACATAACAGGAGGGGGACAGGCCAAGGCAGATACTAGGAAAGCTTGTAAAATACTCTATTGGAATATTGCGGGCCTGTCCACCAAAGTGAGAGACCCTCAATGGTTAACCTTTATAGAAGAACACTCCATAATCTGTCTACAAGAAACTTGGGCAGTTAAGGAAACGAATAGTTTCTTACCTGTCGGTGTAGTTTTGCAGCTTGAAGACTTTCTGGATTCACTATGCTGTGCATTATTCCGCGGTCTAGTGGTTGGGTCCGGAATCGTAGTCTTTTTTTTTTCGTGGCCCAGGTGTGCGTCGACGCCCCATTATTTGGTGTCTTCCCGTGACGTCGGCGCGCTTCCTCTGGAAGCTCCTACCCTTGGGCGCGCTTCCTCCGGAAGCTCCTACCCTTGGGCGCCATCTTCGGATTCTTTTTTTTTTTTTCTCGTTTTGTGCTTTTCCTTGTTTATCCTTTTACCTTTTGAAGGTCTTTTCCATTTGTTAGTCCCCCCTTCCCTCCGGTCTCATCTTTCTGGCGGAGGCGGGTGGGTTCGCTAGTGAATCCAGAAAGTCTTCAAGCTGCAAAACTACACCGACAGGTAAGAAACTATTCGTTTTGCAGCGTGAATCTTTCTGGATTCACTATGCTGTGCATAGACTTTGTAGCGGTTTGCTATGTTTGTGGCGGCTGGGTGGAAGATGAGCGTTGGTTGTTGAATATATGTTGAAGCACTTTTTGACCTACTTGTGCTTCTTTGTTCATCTGAATATCCACGCAGTAGTGCTTAGTGAACGTGTGCACTGAAGCCCATGTTGCCACCAGGCAAATGTCTTGGATGGGTGTGTTTGCCAGGAAAGCTATTGTTGCTCCCTTTTTCCTGGTAGAGTGAGCCTGTGCTGCTCCTTGTAGTTCTTGGCCTGCCTGTTTGTGGCAGAATTGGATTGTCTGTGCGATCCATCGTGCGATGGTGTTTTTAGTTACTGGTCTTCCCAGGAAACTGATTGCAAAAGACACAAAGAATTGCTTTGTTTTCCTACAATCCTTAGTCCTTTCGATGTAATGCATTACTGCTCTTCTAGCGTCCAGAGTGTGCAGTGCCCTCTCTGCGCTTGTGGATGGTTTTTGAAAGAAACTTGGTATCTGTATTGTTTGCCTTATATGGAACTTCGACACCACCTTTGGCATGAAGTGTGGGTCTGTCCTCATTACCACCCTGTCATTGTGAATCTGAATGTAGGGTTCCTGTAGTGTGAGCGCTTGCAATTCGCTCACTCTGCGTAGCGAGGTGATTGCTACCAGAAAGGCCGTCTTTATTGTGAGCATATGCAGAGAGGCCTTGTGAATGGGTTCGAAAGGTGCCTTCATAAGTTGCGTTAGAACTACATTGAGGTTCCATGCCGGCGGTGGCATCCTCTTTGGTGGGGCTATTCTTTTGGCCCCCTCTAGGAATCTTTTAACCACCTGAGATGTAAAGAAACTTTTCCCTGTTTCTCCTCTTGTATAGGCTACTATTGCTGCCAGGTGTACTCTTAGCGAGGTGTAGCTTAGGTTACTCTTTATCAAGTGTGTTAAGTATCTTAGCACTGTTGATTCCCTGGTGATTCTCTTCTGGAGCTTTTCCCTGATGCACCATAGAGTGAATCTTTTCCATTTTGCTGCATAACATTTCCGTGTAGTGGGTCTCCTTGCCTCTTGCAGCACCACCAGTGTGCTTTCCGGGAGCTTGAGGTGAGCGAACTCTAAGTCCTCAGGAGCCAAGCTGCTAGGCTGAGGCTCTCTGGTTCCGTGTGGAGTACCCTTCCGTTTTGCATCGAGAGCAGGTCTCTTCTTTTTGGGAACTTGTGTGGTGGCCCCTGTGCCATTTCCACTATTTGTGAGAACCAGGACTGCCTGGCCCACTGTGGTGCCACCAGAATTAGCGTCATGTTGCTTGTTCTGCACTTGCTGAGCACCTTGTGCATTAGCGGTATCGGGGGAAAAGCGTAGGCAAATGTCTTTGACCAGATGATCCATAGGGCATTTCCTTGGGATTGCTGACCTGGCTGTCTGGATGCGAAGTATTGGCATTTTGCATTCTGGTGTGTTGCAAACAGGTCTATTTGTGGGGTCCCCCACTTCTTGAATAGCCTTTGCGTTTCCTGCGGGTTGAGCTCCCACTCGTGTGAGACTTATGTCTGTCTGCTGAGTCTGTCTGCTTCCACATTGTCCTTCCCTGGCAGATGTATCGCCAGGAGGTCTATTTGTAATGGGATCGCCCATCTCCATATCTCCTGCGCTAGCCTTGAGAGCGCCACTGATTGTGTTCCTCCCTGCTTGTTGATGTAGAACATCGTTGTGGTGTTGTCCGTTTGTACTAACACCCTTTGCCCGTACAGCTGTTTCTGGAACGCTTTTAGTGCAAGGAACACGGTCTTTAGTTCTAGGTAGTTGATGTGTTTGATGGCATCTGTTTGTGCCCATAACCCCCTTACTTTGAGCAGGTTCATGTGCGCTCCCCACCCATTTGGGATGCGTCTGTTGTGATGGTCACTGTTGGAGTTGGTGGTGTAAATGGTTTTCCCCTTGTTATGTTGCCTTGTTCCACCATGCTATCTCTTCCTGCACTGCGTGCGTTACAACCACCAGATCTTCCCAACTCCCTGTTGCCTGTGACCATTGTTGTTGGAGCCATTCCTGGAATGGTCTCATGTGGAGTCGAATATTGGGGACTAGGTGTATGCAGGACGCCATCATCCCCATGAGCTTGCTCACTGTCCTCACTGTCAGACGTTGCCCCTTCTGGTATTGACGTGTCTCCTTCAGCAGTGCGAAGGTTCTCTTTTCGCTGGGCAACACCCTGCCCTGAATGGTGTTGATCTGTGCACCCAGGAAGATCTTCACCTGTTCTGGTTCTATCGAGGACTTCCCCCTTTGTATCGAGAACCCTAGTTTTGTCAGCGTGTGCGTGACCCGCTGAGCATGTAATTTGCATTGGTTGTATGAGTTCGCCTTTACCAACCAGTCGTCGAGGTAGGGGTATACATGTATTCCCTGCCTCCGTAAGTGTGCCGCTACCGCAGCTAGGCATTTTGTGAAGACCCTTGGTGCGGATTTTAGGCCAAAGGCTAGGGCTGTGAACTGGTAGTGCGCCATGCTGATGGTAAATCTCAGTAGATGTTTGTGTTTCTGGTTCATGGAAATGTGCAGGTAGGCATCCTTGAGGTCTATAGTGGACATAAAATCCGCGTCCCTTATTTGAGGTATAACCTCCTGTAGGGACGTCATCTTGAACTTTTGAGTTTTTATGTATTTGTTTAGGAACCGTAGGTCCAGTATGGGCCTTAACGTTTCGTCTACTTTTGGTACGAGGAAGTAGTTGGAGTACACTCCCCTGTTTCTTTCCTTGTATGGTACCGTTTCTATAGCCTCCTTGTGGAGGAGTTCTTGGGCTTCCTGCCAAAGAAGTGATAGCTCCTTTGCTGTGCAGGTTTTGTTGGTTGGTCTCCTACTTGGTGGCTTTTTTACTAGTTCTATACAGTAGGCAAACTGTATGATGTTGAGTATCCATTTGTCCGTTGTTATCTTCTTCCACTCCTGGAAGAAGTGTTTTAGTCTGCCTCCTACTGGTGTTACATGATCGTTGATTTCTGATTGTTGAGTCCTTTGTTGTGCCGCGCCACTAGAGATGTTGTTAATGCGGGCACGTTTGGTACCGTGGAGTCACTTGGGGGCGGGTTGCTGTCCCCCTCTCCTTGTTTGCCCTCGTCCGTTCGGTCGCCCCCGAAAGGACTGGCCCCTCTGTTGGTACTGCCAGCCTTGCTGTTGCTGACCTTGTTGCGCCTGGTTGGTTCCCTGATTGGTTTGCTGGAAAGCCTGGTGCGATGTTCCTGGCTGACTCCCTCCTCTGCCATTTGGTCTCCTTGAGGGGGTGCCCCTTCTCATTCCTCTGAACTGCAGTGCCCCCATGGACCTTGCAGTTTCATTATCCTTTTTTAGCTGTGTCAGCTTTTCGTCCACTGGTGTGCCGAACAGCTTTTCCCCGTTGAAGGGCATGTTCAGGATATTGTTTTGGACTTCGGGCTTGAACCCCGAGATCCTCAGCCAGGCATGCCTTCTTTCCGTCACTCCGATCATCATAAGCCTGCTTGATGTGTCTGCTGCGTCCAAGGCCGACTTTAGGCAGGTGTTGGCCATGTTCTTGCCTTCCTCCACCAGGTGTGTTGCCCTCTGCTGGTATTCGCCTGGGAGATGTTTGAGTAGCTGCCCTACTTCCTCCCAATGCTGGTAAGCATGTCTGTTTATTAGGGCATTGGAGTTTGCAATGCGCCAGTGAATTGCCGCATTCCTCTCTATTTTCCTCCCCGTGAGGTCTATTCTCTTACTCTCCTTGTCTGGAGGTGGCCCTGAGTTCGTGGGAACGTTGGCCCTTTTCCTGGCTGTTGCTGTTATAATAGAGTCAGCTGGTACGGATCCCTGGATATATGCTGGATCCTTCGAGGAATGTTTGTATTTTTTCCCTGTCCTCGGGGTGACAGATCTGCAGGTTGATGGCTCCTTGAAAGCTTCCCTGCCCTGGTCCAGCACACTTGGGAGCATAGGAAGAAATTGGCTCCTAGTTTGAGTTGGGAGCAGTGTCTCTAAGAGGAAACAAGCCTTCGGTTTCTCTTCCTCCATTTCCACCCTATAAGTTGCTGCAGCGTTCCTGACGACCATATTGTAGATGCCAATGTCGTCTGGCGGCGAAGGCCTCGACGGATATGACTCTACGGCCTCTTCCGGGTTTTCGGCGTCGAGGTCCTGCCATTCCAGGTCCTGAGCCTCCGAGGGAGTCGAACCAAAGTTTGTCTGCTGGTAGTCTTCGCCCTCTGTGTAATCATACAGGCCCTCTTCGTCCTGCTGCTCCGCCGGTTCGGGAGTTTTCGGCGGGTCGGCGGCGTCTAACTCCTCCTGGACTTCTGCTTCGACAACCGTCTGAGGCTTCGAAGTCCTTCTTCCTCTGGAGGATACTGTTCATTTCGGCCTCGAGCCTTCTTTTCTTCCTCTCCATCTCGGCCACTTGTTCGGCATCGAGAGTTTCGGCGTTTCTCTTCGAGGTCGTGGATGTTGACATCGAAGTTGCCTTCAGCTCTTTTTCCTTCGGCGTCAAGCGCGGCCTTTCGGGACCGTGCTTCGACGACCTAGGTTTGTCTAAAGCTTTCGCCAGCTGGGAGTCCTTATCTAAGGATCCGCTGGGCTGTTTGTCCGTGGACGCAGCTGTGGTCGTCGACTGCTTCGACGCCAGTGCTCCTTTCGAGGACTTTGGCTCTGCTTTTCGAGAGTCTGTCGGGGTTTTAGGGGTCGACGTCTCTCTTACCTCCTTTGTCGACCTGTTATCGGTCTCTGCGACCGTGTGGTCCTCTGGTCCCTCGGCGATGTTGTCCTCTTCTCCGCTGGAGAGGCCCAGGTCCCGAAGCTACGGAGGTTGTCCTTGCCCCTGCATGGCGTAGTTAGCTCTCCTCTGTCTGTCCCTCACTCTGAGGGTCTTGGGGGCGAATGCCGAGCAGGCGTTGCAATCCTTGCTTTCATGGTCGATCGGCAGGCAGAGGTTGCAGACTGGGTGCTGGTCCTTCTGCGCGAACTTGTGGTGGCAGTTACGGCAAAATTGGAATGTCTTGTCCATTCCTGCGCTCAGGGAGCCCCCTGTGTGCGCATTCTCCGTCGGACGTCGAAGTTCTTCCTCCTTCTCACCGTCTTCGTCGTCCAGGTTCTGTGTTGTTTGTCGTGTGATGAAGAAATTGCAATTTCTCGGTGTTTTCTTCTTTTTTCTCTCTTCTCTTTTCCAAAAAACTCTGGAACTCCTCGTGACGATCCAGACCCAACGGCGGAAAAAAGAATCTGAAGTTGGCGCCCAAGGGTGGGAGCTTCCGGAGGAAGCGCGCCGACATCACGGGAGGACACCAAATGGTGGGGGCATCAACGCCCACCTGGGCCACGAAAAAAAAAAAAAAAAGACTACGATTCCGGACCCAACCACTAGACCGCGGAATAATGCACAGCATAGTGAATCCAGAAAGATTCATGCTGCAAAACCCATATTAACGGTTTTCGAACTTTTAACACACCGGCTAGTATTAGCAAGCGGGGCGCAATAAAGGGGGACTATGTATTTATGTCTCCAACACGGCAGGGATGACCAATATGAAACTTGCAAGTGAGACTGAGCATTATCAGATCTTATTAGTGAATATGGGAGGAGGAAATAGTATTGTGTTAATTAATTTCTATAATAATATCCCCAAAGTTCAGTCAACGAGTGTGTTAGCGATTTTATGTCAAACACTGTGTAATTTAGAAGAAAAAATGTCTGGGGATATGTGTATTATATGGGGCGGTGATTTTAATTGTTTTTTGTGTCAACATAGCCAACAGGGTATTTGTGGCATAGGCAAAGACAAAGAAGATAAGCCAACACATTTTTCGCATACAACTTTGGGGGACTTGTTAAATGGAATACTCTTTCAGTTTGATTTGGGATATGCGAATGAATTGTGTATTCCCCTTGTACCTTTTGAGCCCACTTTTAATGGGAGGGGATGCAATTCTATTATTGATTTTATTCTAGTGTCAAATAGATATTCATGTAATGTTTGCACTTTTAAAACCCATGACTTTATAATGAGTGATAATTATCCAGTTAGTATGGTCCTTTCTCTAGAAAGGTCGGTTAGAATTAAAAATAAGAAGGACGCACACTATCATTTTAATATTAATCTCTCAAGCACAAACGGGTATTCTCTAAACTGGGCAAAAGTGGACCCTGTGGTTTTTATTCAGCAACTAGTAAATAGGTCGTATGGTGATCTTGAAGTCTGTCTTTCTCAGACAAGGGATGATGAAGAAATTCTTAATGCCTTCTGTAAGATTACAGGTGAGGTTCAGAAATTATTAATGAGGGAACAGAGACATGGACTGCATAGGCCACAGGGCTGGTTTGATAGAGAATGCAGTAAGGCCCATACCCACCTGAAGAATGCTTTGCATAGTGAAATTAGATGTAAGGAGGAAATCAGACAGGCGAGAACCTTATATCGACAGGCGATAAAAAAGCGCAAGGCACAATTAAAAATGGAAGCGTGGCAGGCGTTACACCAGGCATGTTTAAGGAAGGATAATGTTAATTTCTGGACAGCGGTTAATGGTCCTTTCTTCGCGAATAGGGATACTGATATTATAGACATTGCAATTACTGAGGATAAGTGGGTCGAATTTTTTGCGGGTCTCTATAATGATGAGTCCATTGGTCATAATGAGATATCCTCTGTAGTTGTGGGAACCGATGATTGTGCACAGCCTATAGTATTGCCCATAGATATTGATATTTCTCTCGAGGAAGTTACTAGGGCCATAACTGAGAGTGCCTCTGGGAAAGCACCAGGGCCGGATGGCGTCCCAGTGGACGTATATAAAACTAATACTGGGCTATGGGCCCCACTTTTAACCAATGTCTTAATTAGCTGTAGCCGACATGGTTTCATTCCTACCTGGTCGGACGCAATTGTGATCCCTATTTTTAAAAAAGGGGATAGAAATGAACCAAGGTGCTATCGTCCAATCTCCCTGTTGGATTCCCTCCTGAAAGTAGTAGGGAGGGTAATTTTAAACAAATTACAAACATGGGCCGAAGAGATAGGTGTGTTATCTAACTTGCAATATGGATTTCTTGCGGGGCTTGGCACAATTGAGCAGGGTCTTAATTTAACTTTAATTATAAGTAAATATACACCAGCAATGGAGGGAAAACTTTTTTTGTCATTCGTTGATTTGAGCTCAGCGTTCGATTGTGTAAAATACGATAAATTGTGGAGCGTTTTAAAAGATATGGAAGTGGATCCACCTTTGCTATCATTTATTAAGGAATTGTACAGGGGGGCAGGGGCAAGGGTGCGTTATGGGAGGCAGGGGGAGTGCTCAACTAAGTTTCGTATAAGAAAGGGGGTGAGGCAAGGCTGTATACTTGCCCCTTTCCTCTTTTCCTTATATATTAACAGCCTTGGTCAATACCTGATTGAACATCGGCAGGACTATCCGATCATCAAGAATACTCCCGTTCCCATTTTACTGTATGCGGACGACGCAGTTATCATGGCGCGGACGCAATTAGGCTTACAAAGAACTGTCACTAACTTTGTTAATTACATGCAAGATAGGGGCTTAAATGTAAATATCAGCAAGACATACACAATGCGCTGTGGAATAAAAAAGAGTAAAAAATATGACATTTTTATTAATAATAATAAAATCGAAAGTACAGATAAGTTTTCCTATCTGGGAATTAATTTTGACAGGACTGGTTCTTGGAAAGCAGCTATGCAGGCAAGAAAATTAACGTTTTCAAGAGCAATAGGAGCAGTTATCAACTTCTCAAGGAAATTAGGCTGTAGACCTGTTCCTGAGTTACTAGACATTTATAAATCAAAATGTATATCAACAGCGACATACGGGGCAGGTATCTGGGGCCTCGTAGATGCCCAACAAATTCAATGCTGTGAAAATGCCTTCATCCGTTATTTGTTGGCGGTTCCTAGCTCCACTGCAACTTTTAGCTGTCATAGGGAAATTGGTCTCCCATTCATTTCTGATATTATTAGAATAAACCCTCTTTTACTTTGGCATAAGGTATGGGCTTCCATGGAGACAGGTTTTAACCGGGATGTAATTATGGACTGTTTAAAATTGGATAGGGTGGCTAATATACCATGGATCAGTTATATAAAAAAAATGTCGTTTGATATTGGCCATCCTGAATATTTTGACACTCCAGAGAGTTTGGAAACAATACCTAGAAAAACCCTGAAAACTGTTTGTCTGAACCATTTAGAGAATAAGCGATGGCTCACCGAGAGGGACAAAATTACAGTCATGAATAACCATTTGATGACAATATGTCCAGGCACACAACCGTATTTGGTACAGGTTCAGGGAAGTTTTAGTCGTATGCCTTTAACCCGTTTTTGCTTTGGGTTATTTTATAGAATGATTACTTTTCCAGAAGTTAATGATTGGTCGAGAAACCTAATCCCATGTCCGTGTGATGACATTTCAATCCAATCAACGTTGCATTGTATCCTATTTTGTAAATATTACACTTTACCTAGGAAAAGGTTTTTAATCCCTATTTTGAAGAGCATGGGCCTAAGACAATGTAGGACAGCTCTCTTGAGGTTACAATTTTTAGAAAATGAACAGATTATTGTGGCTATCTCCTCATTTTTAAAGTCTGTTATTAGATATAGGAATACAATGTAAAGCTTTAAAGTGATGATACTCCTGCCTTTTGGATACACACCAATTGTCTTTTTCATTTTTATCATGAAATATAATATGAAATGTTTTTCTTTTAACTGTGCTTTTATGATTTTTATTGTATGAAAATCGAATAAAGCTGAATTTGATTTGATGTACAGCAGCTTGCGACTCACAGAAGGCACTACAGTATTGGACATAAAAGTATAAAATCTGCTCGACAAGCAAGTTAAATAAGTCACTGTTGTAGTTTATAACTCAAAGAAAATTCAACCTTAAAATGATAACCCTGCAACCCAAAATGAATATTTTTCAGAACGTTCATTCCTTTATATAATTCTCCATTAATTATTTATGCTATTAAATGGAGAGGTCTTCGTGACAGGGTAAAAAGTGACTAAATAACTAAATAGAACAAGCATTTGCAATGCAATAGGTCTCGCAATTACGCGAGTTTGAGCTTTTGGCATTCTCAAAGACAATGCCTTTTTTGTTTTGTTTTGCTTTTTAAAAACATAAATAAAAGGCATTGTTATTTACAATGCCAATAGCTTAAACTCTCATAAATGCGAGACCTATTACATTGCAACAGGTCTCGCATTTACCCGAGTTTGAGCTATTGGCATTGCAAATGACAATGCCTTTTATTTATGTTTTTGTTTTTGAAACATAAATAAAACGCATTGTCATTTACAATGCTAATAGGTTAAACTCGCGTAAATGCGAGACCTATTGCATTGCAAATGCTTGTTATAATATTCAGTGTTGTTGTTTTACATGTACTAAGAAAAGATTGTTCCTGTAGTAATAAATACTTTTAACTTAAACGTGTTAATTCTTTTTAGTACAGTGTGTGTGATGAGGTGAATAACGAAAAACGTTTTATTGCTGTTTCCACAGTGCTCCTGCTGCCTTTATGGGGTTGGTATTAACTCAAAAGCAATGCTTCTATGTCAATTACTCATTGAATAGTGTTTTGCAGAGCTACAATAATCTGTCTTTCACATTTATCGCTGGTGCACTGAACCGTGTTCACCCGTGTCATCCATCGGTGGGAAAGCATACCTTGTAGAGTTACGCCAAAGTCGTAACTTACGCAACAATACCTGGAGCATTCAATAATTCAGTACTGCAGAATCACTATCTGCTAGCATCAAGCCAATGAGGACGCCATAAAAACCATGCAAACCTTAAAGAAGTATATGCATAGAGGAACAAAATAGGATAGTGAGCCTGGTGTGTTACATTTACTTTGGGGAAACCGAACAACCCCAGGTCCACTGGATTTTACCGAGCCTAAAAGCTGTTTGGTAACACAACCCTTTTAGATGCTGCTTGGTCGTCTGCACTTCATATATGCACGTATGCACAGCATATATAAAGAGCCTGTGCAAGAAGAGGAATGAACATGGGGATAGCAAAATAGTTGCTTGTGTTGCTGATATCTTAGGAGGATGACCACAAGTTCATATAGGATCGACAACCAAAGGGCAAGTATCAGATGTTGTTGGAGAATGGCCCTTCATTATCACATCTGCGAAAGATACAGTTGTCGGGCCATACATGGAGATCAGACAACCATTACAAAAAAGTCCTTCCTTCAGAATGTTCTGGGGTTAATCCCGAGCAGATTCTAAACCGCAGGATCCCTTTCATGTCCTCTCTGAGTCAGAAGCACCATTCAAAAGGTGGAGGACAAGAATGAACTGCAGTAATTGCTGTTAATGGCAGGGATAGACTCAGGCTCAAACCAATCCCCTATAAGTTGCTAGTGAGACAAAGGCAGTTAAGACTGACTATCATCTGGGGGGGACGATTCCACTTAGCCCCTCGTTTGTTCTATTGGGAATATCCACGGACATTGACCTCCCCAAACCTAAGTTGACCTTGCTGCAGCTAGGGTTAGTGGTTGCGAAACGCGACATAGCTAGGGCGTGGGGGGCTGTGGCAAGTCCATCTCTTGTTGAATGGAGGAAGAGCATGGACACGTATATGCTAGGGGAAAAGACAACTTATAAAGCACGGGGCTGCCCTAAAAAGTTTTGGAAAATATGGAAGCCTTGGCTCACACACTATGGACTTTCGCTCTCTGATTCACAATGATTTCATACGGTTGGGTACATGGTTGGAAGGGAAGGATGGGGCCCACAATAATGTTTTGGTACATATTAACGTTATCTGACTCTCCTTTACTGTGGTTTGGATACGATGCTGCTGTCCACTTGAACGCGTTTCTATGTTCTACTGATAACTATTGATCTTGTTTTGCAATTAAGAAAATGTCAATAAACATATTTAAAAAAAAAAAAAAAGACTGACTATCATCTTGGGACAATATTGGTATCACAAACTGTCAGGCATCTGAAACCATATGATATTACAACCAAGAGTCCCTGTTAAGCTGAAGAACTAGGTTAACTAATAACTGTTTGACCAAACATTTCTGTATCCTCTTGATATTTCTTTGGAAGGAGGTTATGTCTCTTGACATTTTTGGGGGTGACTTTTGCCTGCTAATGCAGCTGAATAGTGTAACTAGGGTGACCCATTGTCGAGTGTTCTTAAGACTGTCTTATTGTAATTAAAGATGTTATGTCTGTAAGACACTGCTTTTTGTTCTGAATGTCAATGCCACGAGTTGCAGGGCTAAGGGAAGCTGCATGTCGAAGGCTACAACTTTCTTGCATTAAACCTTCTATGTGTTGTTGTTTATGGTACTTTTCAAATAGGACTACAGCTACGTAGGCCTAAAGGTAGATGTCATACGTAACCTTAGAAGAGAGTGACGTGTTGTGGCAAGGGCTTTTAAGGGTTGAGAAAAAAAACAGGTCGGAAGGTGTGAGACAGACACATAATAAACATGAAATGGAAATGGAAAGAAAAATGTTGATTCAGAGATGTTAATATACATGTAGATGTGCAGACGAAGGTAGACAGAGAAAAAAGTGAAAATAGAAACTGAGCAGAAACAAACATGATGGAACAAAGATAGAGTGAAGAATTACAAGGAAGGAGAAAATAAAAGAAAGGCGTGGAAAAAAGTAAGAATAAAAGATATGAATAAAAAGAAAAAAATTGGGAAACAGATGAAGAAAGAATACAAACATGAGAGAGTTTGAAATAAAGAAGGATATGGAAAGCAGAATGAAAATAAATGTGGAAGGTATAAATGAAGGGAAGTAAAATAGATAAACAAATTAAAATATAAGGTTATGGCAACAAAAAGGAGTAGTGAAAGAATGAGCAAAAGAAAGAGAAAGGGGCATAAGAAAAAGTAAAGTGTAGCAAAAGAAAGGAATAAAAGAAAGAGAAATATAAAGAAGGACAGCAAAGGTGCCAACAGGACAACAAGGAAATTAAGTTTTCCCACAGGGTAGCTAATGAGCAATGTAAGGAAATGCTTCTTTTTGCATGATCACCCTCAAAGTTTTGGACTTATGCTGTAGGGTTTTCAACTCTGACAGTGCACTGAGACCTGCTAACCAGACCTCAGTGCCAGTGTATTAACACCTTACACAGTATATGTTGAATTGGCTACCCCAAATTGGCATAAGCTGACTTATGAGTCCCTAGTATATGGTACCAAGGGTACCCAGGGCAGGTAAGGCAGAGTGTCCCCTTGAGGGCTGCAGCACTGGCTGTGTCAACTGTGTGTGACAAAGTACAAAATGGTTCCCAGGCGAAACTGCATCCTGGAGGAGCAGTTCTAAACTGCTAGTTCGACTTTGCCAATTAAGCCTTTAGTAAAGTCCCTACTTCCCTTAACAATATGTATACGTCTTGCCTAAGGAAGGCCTAGAAGCCCTAGGGCAGGGAGCTGCATATTATTAAGTAGGACATATACTTTTAATGTGTCCTAACAGCAAAACTTCCAAATTGTTGTTTTTGCTGTGGAAAAGTTAGTAGCACCACTGGTTAACACATAGTTACCAGCTGACATCTCAGCCTGGCTAATTTCTGAATGGGACTACTAAAATGGGTACTTCAAGGTATCAAATTAATCGTGGCATTAAACACAGCTTGAGGCCCAAGTCAAAATTAATGTCACTTTTAAAGAAGGGCAACTTGTAGAAATTTGCCTCTCAGTTGCCCAGTTTGTCCAGAGGCCTCGCACAGTTGCTGGCCACCAGACAGCCTTCTGCCCTCTTGGAGTAGTAGTGTGAATGACTACCAGGCTCAGGAAGAATAGAAGCCTACTACAGGGGGGGTTGTTACTTCCCTCTTGCGAGAAGCCACTCAGGCTGTTGGCAATCACACTCCTGAAGGGTTGCCACTTTGTTCGGGTAGACATGCTGGCAGCGTGAACAGAGAGGGGAAACCAGTGGCCAAACCGGTTGTCCTGTTGACATGTAGTCCACAGGTAGCCACATCTCTAGGGTGGGCTATCAAGCTCCTAACATCCAAGGAAGGCTTCAAACATCTTGAGAGTGAGCAGAATAGTGAACTCTAGGATTACTAGATGCCACACATCACCCTTCAAGAGTACTTTCTGGGCCTAAATATGGCACTCCTGAATCTGAGATTATGAAGGAACTGGGGAAACGACAGAAGAATGACTGCCTTGCTGACCCCTGGACCTGGCAAGACAGGCTGCACCGACTGCTGGGTTGCACCTGCCGCACCTTGTTCTATCAAATTGAGGACTGTGTCTGTGACTTCTGGCTAATGGAAAAGTCACCCCTGAGATTTTGCTCATCTTGGTGTCTAAAATTCATAAAAATATAACCTGTTTTTATAAATTGGTGTCGGATTTCTTTCGTGTTGTTAGGCTTTCTTATTCCGTTGTTTGGCGATTCTAAATACTTTACACTAGTTCCTGTGTTTAAGCCCTGCTCCTCTAAGCCACAGTTTCTGGTTTTACAAACAAGCCTGACTGGACCCAAGACAGTTTTGTGAATGTGTTACATGGTAAGGTCGCACAACCATACCATATAATACACCACAATTCTTACAGGCAGGTAGAAAATAGTGTGCATATGGGAGAAAGAGCTATTGGATGAATAGCAATTTAGACATTGAGATGAGGGTAGAGAACAGAAATGGAACAAGATCAGCATAGAAAAGAGGTGAGAGAGAAAGTTTGCCAGGGGGATAGAAGAGGTAAAAATGAGAACAAGGCAAGGGCAAAAGACAGGAACTAAAGGGGGTGGGAATCATATAAAGGACAAAAGAGGATGAAGGGAGAAACAGGAACCTGGGTGATGTGAGAAGATAACAGAAAGATCTATAAGGAAAACTGGGAGATATTAGGGTGAGAAAACAAATCAAACTGGGAAAATAATATATGAATGAGATAATGCAAAGGGGAGGTAAGAATAAGTCTAGGAAATTGACAATACTGATGAAATTTGTAGGGAACATAAGAGTCAATTGAGAGGAGGTAAGGGTGACAGCAGAAGGCAGACTGGAAAGATAGAGATGATGACTTTAGTTCCCACATGGTGTTTGCATTTAAAAAACAAGAGACCCCTGTTTGGACAGTTACTTCCTGAGCAAACGTGCAAGTCATGCACTGACTTGTGGCGCTATATAACGTTGAGTTTTGTTTTTATTACTACACCAGTGCCTCTATTTGATCCCTACCGAGCGTTACTGGTGCTATTTCAAGCTTCTTTTGTATGTGTGTTTTCCCAGTTAGTATAATAATGCTGAGAGAGCTTTTAGCTGCTTTTCATGGAACCATCGGCGATGCAACGAGCGCAAGGTAAGTGGTTTTATTTATTTATTTTCTCTATCCCGCCGTCTGTCGACTCCACCCCCACCCCCGCCCCACCCCTCTTACCTGTTCCGGCTGTGCCCGTGTTCTACGCACTTTATAGTGGTATGCCAACTCTTTAAGTTCTATAAGTGACCTTCCTCTGCATGTCTGTACTAAGGTAATACATAGTTATTCTTCTATATATTTGTGTACATTTGCCTGGAAATCGCTAAACATAATGAGCTTGCATTGGAGTGACTGAGAGTATCCGCATATCATCAAACACTGCATGAGGTAGATAGAGGAATGGGATTTCCAAGTTCATAGGACTATTTAAATTTAGGAGTGTGTCTAGAACCTTAATGAAGTTGGAGAATGGGAAGAAATGGAATAGAAGATGTATCAAGGAGGGTTGTGTATGGAAGCTGAGGAAGGTTATGAGGATTGCAGTTGCTTGATGCTCATGTCTGATGGTGAAATGCTTCTGTTATTCCTTTCCATTCTGATTCTTACAGTTTTTCACTTTTTAAATATAGAGTTACAGGTATCAGAATATAAGAAAAAAAGACTAAATACATATATTGCAACTTGAGCCTTCTGTGCAAAGATGGTGGTAGGGAAGGGAGCATGTTAGACTGTCACTCAAAGGCTCAGTCGGGCCTGTGAGCAGAGGATGTCATGAATGTGGATTGAGAGCCTGTAGAACACAGTAGTTGCCTGACATATCCAACAATTGCACATGGGAAGGTGAACTGACAACAGGCAGTCAGGTTATGTTCTGAAATGCATAGCGCGCTGAGCCAGTCTTTTGCGTTATGCTGCTCTGAACGACCCTTGTGAACTTTCCCTGTCTCTAATAAGGACAGTCAGGCTAGGATGTACATGGGAGACCATAGGGGTAGATGCAGTACTGACAAAAAGTCCCCAAATTGTAATATTCTATAGTCCAGACACACACCCCCTCATTCTTATCACATGTGCCTGTCCCAAACTGTGTGTAGACTGACTGCACAGGCTGAAGTGATGCTCTGCTCCATCTGAGCATTGTCAGCTTTATACCTTGCATAAGAACTTCAGAAATATGACAGTAGTTTTAGAGTACTTTAGGGACCATGAAATTGCACAAAATGGGTCGATGTCGAAACCAGTCTCCTTTCATGGGCATAACCTTTTTGCTCTGCTACTGATAAAGAGTCACACAAAGTGTCACAACTAAGACACTGAAATGTAACATATAGGTACAATGCAAACAGTGAAATGTCACACATGAGCAAACTGAAAGCTTGGCAGACTTGATCCCCCTGTGTTGTGTGCTGCAGAGCCAGTTCAGAGGGGCTAGCCACAGAAAAGGACACCTGCTAATGAGCTGTAGCATCAGTGCTACACATGTTCACTTATATTGTTTGACAAAGTACTTTATTATTTCAAAATATCACACAAATGAACAATAAACTAATTTAAAAAGCATGCACTCCAATTTTTACACCTCTTCCTTAACATGGTAGGCGCAGAGTCTTATGAGCACAACTCTGGCCACTCATGCAAAACACCAAAATACTCTCCATGCAATTTCAAAACTCTTCCAACCAAGCACTCAACCATGGTGTAGCGCGCTACCTGATTTGCCAGATGTATTAAGTACTACTACATAAATGCAACATAAACTACAGCCCCACCTTCGCCCCTACCATCCACTAAATAGATGAGTTCAGGAATAATTAATCTTCAGCCCTTTGCTAACAAGGTTCATGGAATTTCGAAAGGTAGTCCTGTCTCCACCCCCTCACTTCAGTATCTGGATCTCCACTTTCCACCTAAAGGTATGAAGGCAATACTTTTCCATTGTCTGGGGAGGGTCTCTTCTTCCCCATCTTGTGCCATGCTAAACCAAGGGCATCCAAACATTTCCACTTAGTTTGTGCAATTAATACAACAATACAAACTCTCTCTTTTTTTTTTTCTTCTAAATTCCGTGGTATGAATGGCCTTTTTCTAGTGCCTTTATGCCTTCGGGTGAATGCTGCGCTCTATAAATATCAAAATCAAATCAAATCAAATCAATCAAGGGTTTATGAAGACATCTGCTCCAGCATTTGCAGTATTGCCTTTTCAACATTTTTCTTATTTACTCCTATATTCTCCCGCTTGCTTGGAGCACTACATTTCCCAATTTATGCATTCAGCCATTAATACTTTCAACATCTGAGTTGATTAGCTGGCCTTGCTGAAACGGTGGTGTATTAGTAGCCGAGCAGTGGGGACAGTTCGTCTGAATTTAGTGCCTATCAAAAATACTAGAGCACTGCATCACATGCAAATAATGCTTATTTGTACTGTGCTGTATTCTTAGATTGTATGCGACCTCAAAAAGCCTCCTCTATATTACTAAAACCTTGCATGACAAACTGATCCCTAACTATTGTGTAATGTAACTGGTGTTCATGTAAAGCGCTCGAATACCTTTGGGTCGAGTTCGCGCTATATAAAACGGCAACAAAAAAATCAGACATAACTTTCATTAACCTAATCTAGCACAAAGAGATTTAAGTGAATGCATGGAACGGTTTCCAAGAGAGCGCAAGATTAATCCAAATAACCAACAATAAACTCTAACCACCAATCTGAATCTAGGGTACCCAGAGAAGCGTAATGCCTGGCGAAAAGCGCTTCAACGCTCGCCAGGGTTAGCAAGTGCTACATAAATTCAATTACAATTACAAATCCTTGTACATCGATGCTACAAATAGCCAATTGTCTTGTTTGACCAGCTATGTTACTTATTAAATATGTTTTAATTTAATTGATTTTGGCAGACTTTTGTACTCATTCGTGAAACACCAGTTGCAAATGCGTATTAACGAAACACGGCACGGTTAAATGTAATGTATAGCTAACTTCCTGTGTCCTTCTGCATGAAATCCTGCCGCATGACGCCCGAGAAAATCTTCTTCAATATGTCCTGTCAGTAGTACAGCATGTTATCACTTAGCAGTCTAGTTCTTTATAACTCTGCGAGCAGCCTGCACTGTAATTCCATGAGCGATTAAGCCCCACTGTGTCACTGTCTCTGATTCGATTGTAGGGTAAACTATGATCACAACAGCAGATCTGATTGGTTCCCTGTACTGCATGCTAGTATTCCGAATTTTTCGGCGGTTCAGAGGGTTGCCGCTGCTTCCGGATCAGGATCTGAAAGTTGTGTCTGACAGCAGGGAGCCGAAAACATGCTGGAGCAGGGACTGGAGATGGCATCTATGATCCCGGCCTTGGGGGAGCTGGGAAGGTGAGTATCTGACAGTGAGTGTGTGCGAGAGGAGCAGCTGTATCGAAGGGCGGCAGCAGGAAAGCGAGTAGCAACAGGGGACCCAACCTTTTTTGCAAGAAGAAAACAAGCGCTCGCCATTGCGGGAAGGCAGCGCTGTTTATTTTTGCATCGCGCTTTCACTTTAAAGTGAAAGCGCGATGCAAAAATAAACACGTGGCGCCCTGTCTCCTTTTGAGACGGCCCATCTGGACTGGATCTCAGGGCTTGTTTATACAACACGCCTCCTTGAGATAAGAAACTGCTTCACGACAGCCGTGAAGCAGGCGATCCAGTCCGGATGGGCCGGACCAAAAGGCGAAAGGGAGGCAACGCCAACAGCTCATTTCCAATGGCAGGCCACCATTTAGCATAAACGGTGATGCCAGCCAATGGAAATGAGGGGCGGGGCTTAAAGCCCTTTTCTTAAAATCCTCATTAGCAATAAATCTCGCCGAGCCAGCTGCGCATGTGCGCAGTAACGCTAGGCGAGACCTAAAAAACATTATAAATAACGTTTTGTATTGCCCTTCGAACCCTACTTCTGCTTGCTTCTAAGGACTCTAATTAGCAGGCATTACTAATATCAAAATTAATAGTACTCAATTTTCCGACCTTTGAAGGATAAGTCAGCATTGCCGATGTTCGAATCCGTGACCTAATGATCACCAATTCCTTCATTGACAAGTTGAACTCCTGGAAGTAAGCTAGAGGTGAAGTAGTCTGATTTATTCTAACAGCACTGGTCCTCTTAGTTTCAACAGATGGTTCCAAATAGGGTCTTCAATAATCTCAAGTAAGCTGCTAACGTATGGAAACCAGATGAAAGCTCCATAAGCCAAGACAAGGAGCGTGGCCATCTCATTTGGTGCATCAGAGTTTTGAAGGAATATTCCATTATTGACTTTTTAAATCAAGTAACTACTTCCTCAGTAGTTGTGCTGTTTTAGTTTTAATCAATCAGTCAAACTTGCATACTACAAGGTAGATTAGTGTTCTGTCCTAAATTTGGGTGGGAACATAGTAGATTAACAAATACACAATGCAGGCCACTAAGTATGATGTGAACGATAAGGAGCCTGCATGCATCAATGAGTATATCAAATTTACGAGAGCAAAACAGAAGACAAGTACCAGAAAAAATTACACGAAATAAGAAAGACCTCGACCTTTCTCATATTAGTCTTCTCTTCACATGTTATGTGTCACCAAAATAGTATCAGTCGAGTCTGGACTGATTACTCTGCCAATCTGATATTTTCCCAGTGGGATGAACACTAGGGCACTGCTTTCAGATCAAGACTGGTTGCCATGCCCAACCATGCCCACATCTCTCCATTCTAGCTGCAGCCTCCTGCACGTTGGGGATGGGATGAACATGTTTTTCAGGGCTGGTCTTGATTTCCAGTCCGGCCCTGGATATAGCACAAGCAGGATGTGCAAAAGGGCACATGTGAAGTTTTGGGAGAGAAAATATGAAAATAAAAACGATATTTTCAGGTTCCTTGAAAAAAGATGGGGATAGAATTTGTCCAACTTAAAAGAAATGTATACAACGATTGGGAGTCTGAGGATTAGTCTGGTGTCAATATGTCAGTACTGTGACGAGGATGTCAGAGGAGGAGGAAATACGTCGCTTTTCCAGTTTCATATGTTTTTAAATTATAGAAATATATGCAGTGAATTGCATTATTTATAAGCTGAACTAGTTACTACTCACTATACTTTGCTTCAGAGCAGGAGTATATCCTTCCATGGATGTTCTTTGATTTTTCAAATTACTGCCTATAAAGAAAAATATTTTTTTGTAAATAATAGAACCAATATATTGCATATTAGTCGTACGTATTACAGAGTGATCAATCCATGACTGTAGCAGACATTCAACTATATATAAACTCTTTTTGACTTTCTTTATTTTTATAGAGTTCGAAAAAAGAAATTACATAATTCATAGCAATAAGCATGTACATGTAAAGATCACAACAAAAATGAAAGGAACAATTTAAGAAGTAGAAATGACTATCAATTGTGTTCATAAAA
Organism: Calotriton arnoldi; assembly: GCA_963921515.1. Lineage (NCBI taxonomy): Eukaryota > Metazoa > Chordata > Amphibia > Caudata > Salamandridae > Calotriton > Calotriton arnoldi. The sequence continues at coordinate 321,355 of CAWUFW010010483.1, forward strand.
TGTCTGCAGGTGTTTCAAAAGTGTTTTGGGTATCGATCAATTAAAGGACAAATAATAAACACCAAAACGTTGAAACACCTGAAAACAAACGATATGATATGGGACCTTAGTCTGAAAAAAACACTACCAGTGCTAAATTCCCAGTCTTTCAAGAATACCAGCCAGCTAGCTGAAAATGTCTGTAATAACAGAATTCTATATTAACATTGGTCATATTACACTTTGCTAGTGATCAATATCACCTGTGCTAATTACCACTGTGAATGTAAACTAATGCCAGGTAGTCCTTACTCGGACTGTGAAAATAACACCAGCTAGAAATAAATTAATAAATTGAAAGTTTAAAAAAACGATGGTTAAAACCACCCTCCACTTGTTAGCTGAGAATATAGTGAACACAACTAGCTTACACACTAATCTCTAATGACAGGTTAAATTGTTGGCACTATTTAAGACCAGCTCTGAGCTGATCTTATTTTCGGGGATAAATGCTACAATTATTAAGATATTAGTTCTTGCAAAGAAAAATCTTTGGCAAGGGATTTCCCATTGGTTGTAAAGTAACCACTAGTGGTATCTCCACAGTATTCCGGCAGTAATATTACAGTGGTTTTTGTATGCAATTGGTCATTTTCACTTTTGACAAGTGTGGCATCCTATGTCCATAAGCACTTTCATTTTACCACCAATGGAAGCAAGCATTGGCAAAGCCAAAAGGTCTTGCCTGTGAGACATACTGGCTTTGTTAATCCCTTTTGATAGTACAATACAGGCATGTCAGTTTGTAGACACACACATGCATGATGATGCCACTCACAGTGCAGGAGAGCCAATGCTGTATGCTGGCGGAGAGAAGTAAAATGTGAGTGACAATTGAGCAGACCAATGGATCAAAAGGGCTGACCCAAAACCCATCTATGGCGGTCGCCAGTAGGTAGTTATAGTTAGGACCTAGTTTCCATAGGAAAAGCGTTTTTTGTTTTCCCAATAACTTTGGCGTCGTTTGACGAATCTTGGCGAAATTTTCAAAACTAGTGGGGCGCTCCGGTCAGCTCCTGTCTTGATAGTTTCGGGGTGATTCATCAAGCGGGGGCCGAGAAAAAAGGGGGGTCCCAAAACGCGTTTTCTCCATGTTAATTTCCATAGGAAAATTTAGGCAAAGCTACAGCCCGAACAGCTGAACGGAATTACACCAAATTAGGCAAAAAGGTAGCGCTTGGTTCAGAAAGCAACCTTTTTTTTAAATGGTGTAAATCCCTTCAGTAGTTCCTGAGAAATTAAAAAAAAGAAAACTTTTGATATCTGGGCGGAGCCTAACCACACGAGCACGAGCTTGCCTCTGATTGGCTGCCAACACTTCAAACCAGGAAGTGTTGGCAGCCATCTTGTGCCTCGGACGGAGGGAGAAATAAAAAGGTAAAAAAAAGATAAAAAAACAAGAAAAGGGGGCAGGGTAAAAACACCCTGACCCCACGGGGACCCCCAGGCCCAAAAAAAGCATTTTTTTTAAATTTTCGGGCGGGGTCGCTCGGGATCTCCCGCGCTTCGTTTTCAAAGCCCCCGGGTGGGCCAAGTCCTGGCAGCCCCGGGGACCGCCACCTCCCCGGGGCTCTGTAAATTATATGCGGGAGGGCACGCGGCCCTGCCGCAGCCCTGGGGACCGCCACCTCCACGGGGCTTGTTTTTTAATCTGTGAGGGGGCCTCCAAGGCCCCCCCAAGCCACAGGGACTGCCGCCCCTGGGGCTTTTCTTAAATATGCGTGGGGGCACACGGCCCCCCCGCTGCCCCGCGGACCGCCACCTCCCCGGGGCTTGTATTTAAAAAAAAAAAAAAATTAGAGTGGGGGCCTCACGGACCCCCCCAAGCCCCGGGGACCACCACCTCCCCGGGGCTAACTTGAATGATTTGCGGGGGCCCCGCGGGCCCCCCGAGCCCTGGGGACCACCACCTCCCTGGGGCTTTGCACTCGTAGGGATGGGGGCCGAGCAGCCCCCCTCCTGGAGCCCTCCATGACCCTGGGGACCGCCACCCCCCAGGACCGGCTCCTGCAGTGTCCCGGGGTGCCCACCCTGGGACACTGCTGTTTGCTATGGCAGGGCGGGAGCCGTGCGGCTCCCGCCCTGCCATAGCAAACGCTGGTTTGGATTTTGGAAGCGAGAGCAGGGAAACCTGCTCTCGCTTCCAAATCCAAAGCAGATTGCTTTTCCACAAGGGAAGCTGCATGTCTGCAGCTCCCCTTGTGGAAAAGCAATGCCGGCTCCCGCAGGAGGCAGGGAGCCGGTGGGACGGTGTGGGCATTGGGGCTCCTCCCACGGTCCCCAACGGAAAGGGCCACACCGGGGGATGGGGTCCCCGGGGCCCGGAGTGGCCCGGGAGGGGTGCCACGCGGACCCCCTCCATCAATAACATTTTTTTTTTTAAATTTTAAAAAGAGGCAGAGCCCCGGGGGATGGGGTCCCCGGGGCTAATAGAGGCCTCAGGAGGGGGGCCACGCAGCCCCCCTCCTTAAAAAATATATTTTTTAAATATATATATGTGGCCATGCCCCGGGGGATGGGGTCCCCGGGGCCGAAATTGGCCTCGGGAGGGGAGCCGCGCGGCCCCCTTCCCGTTTAAAAAAAAATAGGTGTAAAAAGGGGCGTGGCCTCAGACCACCTCTCTGCAACACAGCTCTGTGGCGCTTACTGAAGGTACCTGGTGGGCTAGTTGGCCCCCAGGGACCCTCAGTGTTCAAGGGGACTTAATCCCCCAACTTAGAACTCGCCAGGGGGCGCGTTTGTAGAGTGGTGGAGAAAGGGGGCATGGCCTTTGTCCACCTCTCAGCAATCCCACTGTGTGGGGCTTACTGGAGGTAAGAGGTAGGCTAGTTGGCCCCTAAAGGACCCCCAGCAGCGAAGGGGACTTCAATCCCCATCCAAGAGCGTGCCAGGGAGCGCGTTTGTAGAGTGGTGGGAAGAGGGGGCGTGGCCTGCTCTTCGAACTTAGCAATGCTGCTGTGTGGGACTTACGGGAGGTAATAGGAGGGGTAGTTGGCCCCCAAGGATGTCCTTGGGGGCCAACTACCCCTCTTGTTACCTCCAGTAAGTCCCGCACAGTGGGATTGCTAAGACGTCTTCGGAGGCCATGCCCCCTTTCTCCACCATTCTGCAAACGCGCCTCCTGGCAGACTACGGGATGGGGGATGAAGTCCAATTTACTCCTGAGGGACTTTGGGGGCCAAGAAGCCCTACTGGTACCTCCTGTAAGCCCTACGCACCGGAATTCCTGAGCGCTGGTCGGAGGCCCAGCACCCTTTCTCCACCACTCTGCAAACGCGACTACTAGTTAAAAAAGTGTTTGCAATGTAATAGGTTTCGCATTTGTGAGAATTAGAGCTATTGGCGTTGTAAATGCAAAAGTTTTTTACTAATGTTTTTTGGAGTGGATGTACGTTGTGTGTAGTGGAATTATGTGATATGTTGTGCAGTGAAATTATGTGGATAGAAAGTATGTGGTATTTAATGTATAGGAATTATATAGAGTGGGATTATGTGTTATGGAGAGTAATTATGTGGTATGGTAGTCTGTGTTGTGGAGTGGTAACCTCAGGTTTAGTCTTCCTCGTTTCCATAGAAGCTCAACTATGAACTCAGTGAGACAAAAAAGATGGAATCACTGAGGAGCACTTGTGGACCTAGTCAGAGGTATGAGCAGGGCCACTGGAATTATGTGACTGTTTGGCTGCACCGACTTTCGCACAATTATACATTTTCTGCATTAGCCACATAATTCATCATCTGCACCCTAATCTGCAGATTTGAACAAAAAAAGCCTTGTTTCTAGCTGAAACGGGTCAAACGTTACAAAAAATGCAGCGACAAGTGTTACAGCGCGGTGGAAGGCCCTTTGCAAACCTAGAATGGTCACCTGTTACTTATTGCTAAATGTGGGTATTAAATTGGTACTAATGGTGTGCAAGCCACTCTTGCTTCCCTCTGCGCCTCTCTTGCCTCTTTCTGCATTTCTGTTGCTTCTTTCTGCATGTTTCTTTCTTTTTCTGCACTTCTCTTGACCTCATTCTGCAAATCTCTTGTACTTTCTGCACCTCTCTTCCCTCTTTCTGCACATCTGTTGCCTCTTTCTGCACCTTATTTGCTTCTTTCTACACCTCTGTTGCTTCTTTCAGCAATTCTCTTGCCTCTTTGTGCACTTCTCTTGCTTGTTTCTGCACTTCTCTTGCCTCTTTCTGCACCCCTGTTGCTTCATTCTTCACTTTCCATGCTTCTTTCTGCACCTGTCTTGCTTCTTTCTGCACCCCTGTTGTCTCTTTATGTACCTCTTTTGCCTCTTTCTGCACTTTTCTTGGCTTTTTCTGCACCTCTCTTCCCTCTTTCTGCACATCTGTTGCCTCTTTCTGCACCTCATTTGCTTCTTTCTGCACCCCTGTTGTCTCTTTCTGCACTCGTCTTCCCCCTTTCTGTACCTTTCCTGCCTGTTTTTTCATCTCACTTGCCTCTTTCTGCACTTTTCTTGCTTCTTTCTACACCTCTGTTGCTTCTTTCAGCAATTCTCTTGCCTCTTTATGCACTTCTCTTGCCTGTTTCTGCACCTCTCTTGCCTCTTTTTGCACCTCTATTGGCTCTTTCAGCACCTCACTTGCTCCTTTCTACACTTCTCTTGCCTCTTTCTGCACCCCTGTTGCTTCATTCTGCACTTTTCATGCTTCTTTCTGCACCTGTCTTGCTTCTTTCTGCACCCCTGTTGTCCCTTTATGTACCTCTTCTGCCTCTTTCTGCACTTTTCTTGCCTTTTTCTGCACCCCTCTTCCCTCTTTCTGCACGTCTGTTGCCTCTTTCTGCACCTCATTTGCTTCTTTCTGCACCCCTGTTGTCTCTTTCTGCACTCGTCTTCCCTCTTTCTATACCTTTCCTGCCTGTTTTTGCATCTCACTTGCCTCTTTCTGCACTTTTCTTGCTTCTTTCTACACCTCTGCTGCTTCTTTCAGGAATTCTCTTGCCTCTTTGTGCACTTCTCTTGCCTGTTTCTGCACTTCTCTTGCCTCTTTCTCCACCCCTGTTGCTTCATTCTGCACTTTCCATGCTTCTTTCTGCACCTGTCTTGCTTCTTTCTGCATCCCTGTTGTCTCTTTATGTACCTCTTTTGCCTCTTTCTGCACTTTTCTTGGCTTTTTCTGCACCTCTCTTCCCTCTTTCTGCAAGTCTGTTGCCTCTTTCTGCACCTCATTTGCTTCTTTCTGCACCCCTGTTGTCTCTTTCTGCACTCGTCTTCCCTCTTTCTGTACCTCTCCTGCCTGTCTTTGCTCCTCACTTGCCTCTTTCTGCACTTTTCTTGCTTCTTTCTACACTTCTGTTGCTTCTTTCTGCACTTCTCTTGCCTCTTTCTGCACCCCTGTTGCTTCATTCTGCACTTTCCATGCTTCTTTCTGTACCTGTCTTGCTTCTTTCTGCACCCCTGTTGTCTCTTTATGTACCTCTTTTGCCTCTTTCTGCACATTTCTTGGCTTTTTCTGCACTTCTCTTCCTTCTTTCTGCACCCCTCCTGCCTTTTTCTGTACCTCTCTTGCCTCTTTGTGCACCCATCCTACCTTTTTCTGCACCCCTCTTGCCTCTCTCTCCACCCCTCTTCCCTCTTTCTGCACCTCTGTTGGTTCTTTCTGCACTGCTCTTGCTTCTATCTGCAACTTACTTGCCTCTTTCTGCACTTCTCTTGCTTCTTTCTACACCTCTTTTGCTTCTTTCAGCAATTTTCTTGCCTCTTTCTTCACTTCTCTTCCTTCTTTCTGCACCCCTCCTGCCTCTTTCTGTACCTCTCTTGCCTCTTTGTGCACCTCTCCTACCCCTTTCTGCACCCCTTTTGCCTCTTTTTACACCTCTGTTGGTTCTTTCTGCACTGCTCTTGCTTCTTTCTGCACCTCACTTGCCTCTTTCTGCACTTCACTTGCTTTTTTCTACACCTCCCTTGCTTCTTTCGGCACCTGTGTTGCTTCTTTCTGCACTTCTCTTGCCTCCTTCTGCACCTCTTAGTTAGAGGTAGTTTTAATCCCCCTGCCCTATTATGTACTAGGGCCATACAGGGGAGGTCATGCCAATCACAGGGGTACCCCAACCCATAGTGTACCCTAGTGTATGTAGGTGTTTTCACTGTATTCTAAGTGTTTTTCAGCATAGCACTGGCTCCAGGCCTGGTTAGTCATAGTCAGTTACCACCAGTACCCGTCAGCAAAAAGTTGGGGGCACAGGATGACTTTGCAACAAGGCCTCTTTCTGCTCCTCTGTTGGTTCTTTGTGCACATCTCTTGCTTCTTTCTGCACCTTTCTTCGTCTTTCTGGACTTCTGTTGCCTCTTTCTGCATTTCTCTTGCTTCTTTATGAGCCTTTCTTCCTCTTTCTGCACATGTCCTACCTTTGTAGGCATAGTTAGAAATTAGCATTTAAAAAACCTTTGAAATTCACTTAAAAAACCACAGGTTTCAGGGACGTTATAGTTAGAAATTAGCATTTAAAAAACCTTTGAAATTCACTGAAAAAACCATAGGTTTCAGGGACGTTATAGTTAGAAATTAGCATTTAAAAAACCTTTGAAATTCACTGAAAAAACCATAGGTTTCAGGGACGTTATAGTTAGAAATTAGCATTTAAAAAACCTTAGGAATTCACTGAAAAAACCACAGGTTTCAGGGACGTTATAGTTAGTTGGACATTTCACTCGTACAAAACCGGAGAAATTCGGCCGTTATAGTTAGTTCAGCTAACTATAACTCGCGCCCCCGCAATGCACTGCTGATGACGTCACATATTACATCATTCATGACATGGTCAGTGACATCACTGAATCACTGATGACATCTCAAATGACATCACTGATGACATCATCCACGTGATAATCTGATGCACCTCCTCATACCCTAATATAACCTTTGATACACCCACTCTAAAATACAGACTACCATTTTCGAAACCATAGACACACCAATACCAGCTAGCACATACCCACTCACTAATTCCTAGGTCTACACACACATCCACTCATTCACCCATACAGTCACTCATACATGCAGTCAACCATCAATACGGCACTATCATATGCACTCACATATCTATACAGACACTCACACACCGCCACTCATCCATAGAGTTACTCACACACCTAGTCAGTCATGCAAAGAATCAATCACACTCCCATTTACTCACCTATACAGTTATACACACTCCACCTCACTTATTCAAACATATACTAACACATACTTACACTCTTATACAATAACTAATATAAGCACACATTCATCCATACAGCCACTCTCACAATCACTCACTCTCACATATAGTCATTTATATACTCCAACACTCACATATACTGCCTTTCACATATGCAGTTACTCACACATGTACCACTGAGGCATCCATTCACTCACCAACACACCCATACACACACTCACCCACCCATACAGCCCTTCACAGATGCACTCTTGAACCCATACACCCAGTGAATCACCCACTCACACATCTATGCACAGAGTCACACCCCCACCCACCCACACAGACATTCAGGCACCCATACAGATACTCAGACAACCAATCAATAACCCTTATAGACCCTCATTTAGCTACTCACCAACCCATGCAACCGCTTACACACCAACTGACAAACTAAACTGTGTGAATGTCTGTATCAGTCACTAACCCATGCATTCAGTAAGACACATTTAATCACTCACTTATACAGTCAGTCACGCACCTACTAAATCATCCATTCAGACACTTATACACCCACTCATTCTTCAATACACCTTGGCCTATATATATATAAAACATATTTAAACTTTACAGAAACACACAGTCACTGGAAGATGTCATCAGTGATGTCATTTGAGATGTCATCAGTGATGTCACTGACCATGTCATGAAAGATGTAATATGTGATGTCATCAGCAGTGCATTGCGGGGGCACGAGTTATAGTTAGCTGAACTAACTATAACGGCCGAATTTCTCTGGTTTTGTACCAGTGAAATGTCCAACTAACTATAACGTCCCTGAAACCTGTGGTTTTTTCAGTGAATTTCTTTTTTTTTTTTTATTAAATAATTTTTATTTTCATCAACAAGAAGGGCACAGTAGCATCCCAAACATAGTCGGAAGATTCATAGATTGTACATCAAAAGAAAACATAAGAAAAAAATCATATACATATACATTTTCTACTTTTTTCCTCCTCCCTCTCCCTCCCACCTTAAATAAAGCTAAATTATTCCATACAAAGTCATAGGTCTCCATATCGCTTCTAGCTTGACTAAAGAATGAGTACCCCTTGCCTTTGCCAAAGCTACTTCTAATCCATAAGTTTCCCTAACAGTAGACCACCAATCCACGAGCGAGGGCAGTGTCGCGGAGACCTATGCTCTTGCAATAGCCAGTCTGGCAGAGGCCATCAAGATCGAAAAAAGGCGTGCACCTGCTGAATTTTCACCATTATACCCCAACAGAATTTCAATGTCAGTAAGTGGATGGTCCAGCCCAATTTTAGATTGCAATAGCTGTTCAACATTTAACCAATAGCCCCTTAATTTTGGGCATTCAATAAACATGTGTATCAGATTAGCAGCATATAATCCACATTTAGGGCACTTTAGCTTATCCCCCGTTGAGTTACCCTGAGCCCATTTGGCTATCCTAGCCGGGGTATAGTACAACATACATGTGGTCCGTAGTTGCTGGAGTTGTAAACTAACTGAGTGGACCGACTCCTTAACATAGCTGAAAGCTCGTTTAATTGTTCCAGATGAGACCCCTATGCCCAAGGTTTGAGTCCAGCGCTCTGCTAATTTCTCGCTGCCATCTGGTCTCAACCTACATAAAGATTCATACATAAACCCTATCAGAGATTTAATTTTACTTCCATATAAACATTCCCAAATGTTCGAATGCATTATTGCTTTAGCCTCCACATTGGAAGCCAAATAATCTTTAATCTGAAAATATTTAAAGAAAAAATGAGCTGGAAGTTTGTAAATTAAGCGTAAATTCTCAAATGATCGAATTCCCCTATCATCATACACATCCCCTAAACGGGTAATTCCATACTTCGCCCAGGATTTAGCTACTGGATCCTGAAATACCTCAGGTAACAGAGGATTCCCCATAACGGAAAATTTTCATGGTATATTGGCATTTTACACCTTACAAACATAGCCTTCCAAATATATAGAGTATCTCTAACAGTCTTAAATTTTACTCGCTTAAAGTAGTTAGGGTCCCTTATTCCATATAGAAATGTATCCCTCTGGTTGCCTAAGATAAAACCAAATACTGAGTCCGTCTGATCCAAGCCAAGCAGACTACGAAACCGAGTTGCAAATGAAGCCCAAAAATAGATTTTAAAATCTGGGAAGCAGAGACCACCTTGTTCGAATGGGGATTTAAGTAGCTCAATTGCTCTCCTAGGTTTTTTAAAACCCCAAATAAAACTACTAAAAATCCCTTCAAGTTTTTAAAAAAATATATTAGAAACTTTCAAAGGAATAGACCTGAACAAATATAAAAATTTAGGGAGTATTTTCATTTTTATTAAGTTACATCTGCCCAATAATCCTATGGGGAGCCTATGCCAGATTTTAAGCACTTTAACAGTCTCATTTAAAAGTGGTGTATAGTTTAGATCAATAATCTTATTTATTTTAGCAGTGATCTTCACCCCCAGGTAATTCACAGTAGTACAAGCCCCAATAATAGAATTTTGAATCCCATCCGTGGTAAGCACTTGGGTTTTATTAACATTCAATTTGTACCCTGAAACATTACCAAACATTCTAGCTTCTTCCTCAATGCTGGTCACTGCGATGCTTGGATTTATTGCATAAACAGCTATATCATCGGCATATGCCGTGATCTTAAGTTTAGATGTCTCCGATTCTAATGGGCTAATAGACGTACAGGATTGCAAAGTACGTAAGAATGGCTCGATATATAAAGCGAAAAGTAATGGGGACAAGGTGCAACCCTGTCTAGTACCACACAAAATTCGAAATGGCATAGAGCGATTACCCATATAAGACAATTTAGCTTGAGGATTATGGTATAACGCCTTTACGCAGGACCGAAACCGTGGTCCTAGACCGATCTTACCCAGTACGGCCCATAAAAAATCCCACCTAACCCGGTCAAAAGCCTTCTCGGCTTCTAGAAGAATCATCCCGAAATCAACCTTTTCCTTCTCTGCAAAGTCAAATGCTCCGATAGCCATATTGACATGGGCAGTGGTGTCCCTCCCCATGATGAACCCATGTTGCCTTTCAGAAACTAATCCCGACATAAGAGGAGCCAGGCGGGACGCCAAGATTTTTGAAAAAATCTTGGCGTCCACGTTTATAAGAGAAATTGGTCGATATGACCCACATTCTGTTGGAAGTTTGCCCTTCTTGAGAAAAAACACAATCTGTGTGATATTCCACGACTCAGGTATCTGCCCACTTTCAGCAACAGATTGTATTACCCTACTAAGTGGAAGGAGCAGGATCTTTTTAAAAGATCTATAGAATTCTAACGGCAACGAGTCATCTCCTGCAGCCTTCCCCATTGGCAATGCCATTAGGGCTGTCTCCACTTCTTCTACCAAAACAATCTCATCCAGTATAGCAGCTTTCCCCGCTTCTACCATTGGAAGGCAGCTATCGTCAATATAGCGTTGTATCTCATCTGGGTTTGATGCCCACGTAAGTGAATAAAGATGTTTGTAAAACAACAAGAACTGATCTAAGATAGCTGATGGTTTAGTATGTAAAGTCCCATCTACAGCCTTTATGATCTTTATCCTAGTTTTGGCCTTTGCCTCTGCCGACTGATAAGCCAATACCTGTCCTATATGCTCCCCATATTCATACTTTTCCATACGATATTTACTATAACTAGCTGCTATTTTTTCCCTTATAAACTTCTTAACTAATATTCTTGCATCTATTAATGACAACAGCAAAGTATCCTGGGTCTGTTGATCTTCTTTTTTTACTGCTTCCCCATGCAGTTTCTCAATGTTACGTAGAGTACTAAGCATTGCCTCAGTTTCATTTTTACGCTTTTTGTTCTGCTGAAAGATACATTTTTGTGTAATACCACGAACATATGCTTTCATTGCGTCCCAAACAACTAATGGAGATGCCGTCCCTGTATTTATTCTAAAAAATTCTTCCAGGTACTGGACCATATTACCCAAATATTCACTATCCGTCAACAAATATTTGGGAAAAGAGAACAGCCGAAGTTCCTTCTTGTCAGTTTCTACCTGAAAGGATAAGATAATAGGGTTATGATCTGAAGTAACCCAGGGACAAATTTCCATATCTAGCGTTGGAATTATACCATCTGAGACCCAAGCCAAATCTATCCTGGAATAGGATTTATGAGGGGCAGAGTAAAATGTATAGCCCGGAATCTTTGGATATATATGTCTCCATGCATCCTTAACCGACTGGAGTCATGCCAATTCCAATATTGCAGCGCGAGTCTTGCGCATTCTAAGATTGAGGCATTTGCTAGTGGAGTCTATAGCGTAATCTATAACGCAGTTAAAATCCCCCATAATCACTCTTTCGCCTTCCCAATTTAGCAATTCTATATTAAGATATTCAAATATAGCAGGGTCATCCACATTAGGACCATATACAGCACAAGCCACACATTTTTTACCCTCTAGCTCAAACTGAGCTAGTGCCCAACGTCCCCATTGATCAGATTGACTTTTAATCATTCTACAATTGAATCTCTTATCTTTTAGTATGGCCACTCCTTTAATAGATACAGATTGAGTAGTACACGTAATAATATCATACCCTAATTGTTTTAACATGTTTCGGTCCTTATAAGCAAGGTGTGTTTCTGTTAAAAAAACTAATTGAGGCTGATACATCCGAAGTTCTTCTCGGACAAGCTGTCGCTTAGTTACGCTGTTAAGACCTGCCACGTTCCATGCCATGCACTTAAACCACTTCATAATATGATTTGTTTTTCCCCTTTTTCCCCCTTTCTGTCTTCCAAAAATCCCCCTTACTTACTCCAATCTCCTTTATAGTATATTGATCATTAATAGATCGCTTTCTAATCCAAACGGTGAAAAAAAGTCTAAGAATTTCTAAGGTTTTTTAAATGCTAATTTCTAACTATAACGTCCCTGAAACCTATGGTTTTTTCAGTGAATATATATATATATATATATATATATATGAAAAAACAAAGGATAATGCTTAGGTATAGTTAGGAAAACCTTTCTTTTCCCTGTACAAACCAAACTTATCTACATAAACTTTAAACATTATAACTTTATTTTATAGCTTTAATTTACAACTTATCCACCACCTTCAAATCATTATAAGTAGTGCACCTCATTACATACTCTTTCCAGCTCTCTAACCAGACAACACTAACTATAACTCGCCATTCTACCATGCACTACTTTGTGACAAATTATGTAATTTTAGAAATTATAAGTGTTGGTATGAATGCTATGATTTCACATGCTATAAGCGGTGTAGCATTCAAGAGTATAAACACTGCATGGAAAAGGCATGAGTTATAGTTAATGTTGTGTGGCAAGTGGAGTGACAAGACTGTGGTCGGAGGTGCGCTACTTATAATAATTTGAATGTGGTGCATAAATTATAAATTGAAGTTATTATTATAACTTTAACATTTTTAATGTTTGTGTATTTTAAGTTGGGTTTGTATAGAAAGACTAAATAAAGTATTTCTGGCTATCAATTATCTTTAACCTTTGTTTTTTTCATTGTATGTTAATGGTTTTTATTTTTTAATAAAAATGTGCTTCAAATCATAGAGTGGAGTGTCATTCATTGGGGTGTCGTAAAGTGGAGTGTAGTACAGTACAGTGAAGGAGAGTGCCGTACAGTCTAGTGTCATAGAATAAGGTATTGTAGAGTGGAATAGAGTGGAGCCGAGTAGAGGGGAGTGACGTAGCGTAAAGTGTTATACAGTGGAGTGGCGTGTGTTATAGTAGAGTGGAGTGGAGTATCATAGAGTGGAGCGGCATGTTGTTCAGTGTAGTGGCGTGTTGAACAGTAGAGTTCTGTGTTGTACAGTGGAGTGTCATCGACTAGAGTGTCATGAAATGGAGTGTGGTGGAGTGGAATGTCATTGTGTAGAGTGTTGTAGAGTTGTCTAGAGTGTAGGAGAGGGTTGTAGAGTGTACTGGCATAGAGTGGAGTTCAGTGGAGTAGAGTGTCGCACAGTTCAGGGTTGTCAAGTGCAGTGCCATGAAGAAGAGTGTCGAAGAGTCTCGTACAGTGTAGTGTCGTACAATGAGTGTCATTATTAGTGAGTACACAGTGCATGGTAGAGTGGTGTTATAGTTAGTGTTGTCTGGTTCGTGAGCTGAAAAGAGTCTGTAACGAGTTGTGCTACTTAAATTCATTTGAAGGTAGTGGATAAATTATAAATGAAAGCAATAACTATACCTTTAGAATTTTTAAAATTTCTGTGGTTTAAGTTTAACTTGTATAAGGAAACAACGTTTTCCTAACTATAACTAAGCTTTAAGCTTTGTTTTTGTCATTGAATTTCTATGTGTTTCAAATCGTAGAGTCCAGTTTCGTCGAGTGGAGTTTTGTTATGTGGAGTGTCGTACAGTACTGTGGAGAAAAATGTTGTGAAGTCTATTGTTGTACAGTAAAGTATTGTAGAGTGGATTAGAGTGAAGCAGAGTAGAGGGGAGTGGTGTATTGTATAGTGTAGTAAAGTGTTATATAGTGTAGAGGCATGGTGTTTCAGAGTGGATTCAAGTATCGTAGACTGTAGCGGTGAGTTGTACAGTGGAGTAAGGTGGCGTAGGCTGTCATAGAGTGGAGTAGAGTGTTATAGAGTGGAGTAGGGTGTAGTAGAGTGTTTTAGAGTGGACTATCGTTGAGTGGTGTGTTTTAGAGTACAGTGGAGGAGAGTGTCAGAGTGGAGTGCCGTGCCATATAGTGGAGGGGCGTATCTTAGAGAAGAGTGGAGTGGCGTGTCATTGAGTGTCATACAGTGTAGTGCAGTGGCATAGAGTGGATGGGCATAGAGTGGAGTTGAGTCTTATCAAGTGGCACAGAGTGTAGTACAATGTTGTAGAGTGGAGTTGCATACAGAGGAGTAGACTATCGGACAGTGGAGACCTGTAGAGCAGAGTATGTTCAAGTGGCATAGAGTGGAATTAAGTGTAATAGAGTGGAGTATAGTGGAGCACACTAGAGTGGGGTAGTGTAGAGTGGAGTAAAGTGTCATAGAGTGGCGAGGCATGCACAGAACATATTGGCGTGGAGTGCAGTAGAGTGGTGTGGCATAGCATGCAGTAAAGTATAGTGTCATAAATTGGTGTACTGTGTTGGGTAGTAGAGTGTAGTGGGATGTCACAAAGCATTGAAAAGTGTTGTAGACTACAGTAGAGTAGAGTGGCATACAGTCTAGTTGGGTTTTGTAGAGTGGAGAGGTGTACAGTACAGTACAGTGTTGTACAATGTGGTAGAGTGGATTGGCATACAGTGTTAAAGAGTACAATGACAGAGTGGTGTAGAGTGGAGTTGCATAGAGTACAGTAGTGGGTTAAAGAGTGGAGCTGCGTAGAGTGAATTGTTGTACAGTAGCATAGGGTGAGGTAAAGTTTCAAGCAGTGGAGTAGATTTGAGTGGAGAGAAGCAATTAGTGTGGAATAAATTGTAATAGAGTGTATTGGCATGTCATAGAGTGGCATGGTGTGGAGTGTAGCGGCGTAGCATAGGTAGTAAACTGTTATAAATTGGAGTGGATTGTTGTACAGTAGAATGGAGTGCTGTGACATAGAGTATAGGAAAGTGTCTCATAGTAGAATAGAGTGTTGTACAATGGAGTGTATGAGCATAGAGTGGAGTATAGAGTTGAACAGTGGAGTTTACTGGGATAAAGTGGAGTAGAGTGTTGTAGAGTGCCATAAAGTGGAGTAGACATTTATAGAGTGGAGCTATATAGAGTGGAGGAGAATGTGGTACAGTGCAGCAGCATAGAGTGGCATACACTGTAATGGTGTAGAGTTGATTACTGTAAAGAAGAGCAGCATTCAGTGGAATGGCGTAAACTGGAATACCATATAGTGGAGTGTAGAAGAGTGGAGTGGCATAGAGTGGAATAGCGTTGAGAGGAGCGGTGCACAGTAGAGCGGTGTAGAGTGGAGTAGGGTATAGTGGATTAGTGGAGAGTGGAGAGGCATAGCATGGAGTTGAGGAAACTGTTATTTATTGGAGTGACGTCTCATACAGTAGAGTGGGTGCTGTGTCGTACAATGTTGAAAACTGTCAGAGTGGAGGACAGTGTTTATTTTATATAGATTTTTATTAGCAGATTTCATCATAATCAACAGTCTAATTCTTACATATTTAGAGAAAACAGAAGGGGGACAGGAGTACACTGCTTCACCTCCCAGCATAGTTTGCCCCTTAGCATCCTGGTAAATGCAGTTCAGTTTAAATGCTTACTTGAATTTTTATTGAAGTGTTTCACCAAAGTTGGTGCAGGTTAGTGATGTTAATCTCTAGACACGTGTTTCTGGATATTATCTTTCATCAGTAGAGATAAAAACAAAATTCATCTGGGGTTGCTGAGAAAGCTGTCATAATCGTCTCAGGTCTCTGTACCTCTCCCTGGCACACAGGTGCATCTCCAAGAGCTCATCATCTCAGTGGCTCAAGGGAACCTTTTTATACAGAAGGGGGATGGAAGCACACTGCTTCACCTCCCAGCACAGTTTGCCCCTTAGCATCCTGGTAAATGCAGTTCAGTTTAAATGCTTACTTGAATTTTTGTTTTAGTGTTTCGCCAATGTTGGTGCAGGTTAGTGCTGTTAATCTCTAGACATGTGTTTCTGGATATTATCCTTCATCAGTAGAGATAAAATTGAAATTCATCTGGGGTTGCTGAGAAAGCTGCCACAATCCTCTCAGGTCTCTGTACCTTTCCCTGGTGCACAGGTGCATCTTCAAGAGCTTATCAGCTCAGTGGCTCAAGGGAGCCTTTTTAAACAGAAGGGGGATGGGAGCACACTGCTTCACCTCCCAGCACAGTTCACCCCTTAGCATCCTGGTAAATGCAATTCAGTTTAAATGCTTACTTGAATTTTTGTTGAAGTGTTTCACCAAAGGTGGTGCAGGTTAGTGCTGTTAATCTCTAGATACATGTGTTTCTGGATATTATCCTTCATCAGTAGAGATAAAAAAGAAATTCATTTGGGGTTGCTGAGAAAGCTGCCACAATCCTCTCAGGTCTCTGTACCTCTCCCTGGCGCACAGGTGCATCTCCAAGAGCTCGTCAGCTCAGTGGCTCAAGGGAGACTTTTTAAACAGAAGGGGGATGGGAGCACACTGATGAATTTCGTTTTTTATCTCTACTGATGAATGATAATATCAGAAACACATGTGTCTAGAGATTTACAGCACTAACCTGCACCAACTTTGGTGAAACACTACAGCTAAAATTCAAGTAAGCAATCACTGAACTGCATTTACCACAATGCTAAGGGGCGAACTGTGCTGGGAAGGGAGGCAGTGTGCTCCCATCCCCCTTCTGTTTGAAAAGGCTCCCTTGAGCGACTGAGCTGACGAGCTTTTGGAGATGCACCTGTGCACCAGAGAGAGGTACTGATACCTGAGAGGACTGTGGCAGCTTTCTCAGCAACCCCAGATAAATTTCATTTTTTTATCTCTACTGGTGAAGGATAATATCCAGAAACACACGTCTAGATATTTATAGCACTAACCTGCACCAACTTTTGTGAAACACTACAGCTAAAATTCAAGTAAGTAATCACTGTGAACTGCATTTACCACAATGCTAAGGGGCAAACTGTGCTGGGAGGTGAGGCAGTGTGCTCCCATCCCTCTTGTATTTAGAAAAAACAGTATTTGCTAATAAATACTTTGCCTGTAGGTCATCTGCTAGTTTATTATCCCCACATTTTTCGCGCATATGACTCTCTTCAACATTCACCCATCAAACCATATATCTCCCCCATTCTTAGACCCAGGGCGCAATTGGGGACATCCAGCGAATGGCAATTCTACGTTTGGCCAAGACAAGGCTCAAAAGAAGGAACCTCCTACTAAGCTTTCTCTTTTGCCTAATCGGGAGTCTTCTCAGCAATCATTGTCCTATGTCTCTAGGGACAGACCACCCAGTGGCCGCACTCAGTATAGTACAGTGTTGAACATCAGATGGTATGGGCATAGACTAAAGTGCATATTTGGACAGTGGAGTGTACAGGATAGACTGGAGTAAATTCTAGTAAAGTGGCATAATGGAGGAGAGTTCAATGATGTGGCGTAGAGTGGAGTGGCATACAGTGGAATAGCATAGAGTGGAGTGGCGTAGAGTGGAATAGCACATAGTGGAGTAGCATACAGCGGAGTGGTATACAGTGGAGTAGCGTAGAATAGAGTGGCGTACAGTGGAGTGGTGTGGCGTAGAGTGGAGTGTTGCATTGTGGAGAAGTGTAGAGTGCATTAGCCTATAGTGTAGTAGCATACAGTGGAGTGCTGTAGACTAGAGTGGTGTACAGAGGAGTCGGGTAGAGTGTAACAGCATACAGTCGAGTGACATCCAATGGAATAGTGTAGAATGGAGTAGGGTACAGTGGAGTAGGGTAGAGTGGAATACCATTCAGAAGAGTGACAAAAATTGAAATTGTGTACAGTGTAATAGTGTAGAGTGGAGTGGCGTGCAATGGAATAGCATAGAATGGAGGACAGTGGAGTGGCGTAGAGTAGAATAGTGTAGAGTGGAATAGCATAGAGTGTAATAGTGTACAACAGAGAGGCGTACAGTGCAGTGATGCAGGCTGGAGTGGCATACAGGAGTGGGGTAGAATGGATTAGCATTCAGTGGGGTGGCTTACAGTGGAGTGGTGTCCAATGGACTAGCGTAAAAAGGAGTGGCGTCAATGTGAGTGGCATACATTTGAGTGGGTTAGAGTTTAGTAGCGTATAGTGGGGTGTCATACAGTGGAATAGCATAGATTGAAATGGGATATAATGGAGCGGTGTTGAGTGAAATAGCGTATAGTGGAATAGCATACAGTGGAAGTGGTGTAGACTAGTGTGGCGTACAATGGAGTGGGGTACAGTGGAGTGGCGTCCAATGGAACAGCGTAGAATAGGGTAGTGTAGTGTAGTGGCATACAGTGTAATAGCATACAATGGAGTGTTGTACAGTGGAGTGGTATACAGTAGGATAGCATAGAGTGGTTTGGCGTACAGTGGGATGGCGTAGAGTGTAATAGCATTTAATGGAGTAGCGTATAGTAGAGTGGCATACAGTGGAGTGACGCACACTGAAGTGGTGTAGAGTGGAGTTGCGTACAGTGTAATAGCATAGAGTGGAGTTGTGTACAGTATAAAAGCATAGTGTGGAGTGTTGTACAGTGGAGTGGCATAGAGTGTGATAGCGTATAGTGGGTTTAGTGTACAGTGGAGTGTTGTACTGTGGGGTGGTGTAGACTGGAGTGGCATGCAATGGAGGTGGGTAGAGTGTAATAGCATACAGTGGAGTGGCATATATTGGAGTGGCGTCCAAAGAAATAGCGTAGAATGATGTGGTGTAGAGTGGAGTGCCACAAATTGAAGTGGTGTAGAGTGGAGAAGCATACAGTGGAGTAGCATACAGTGGAATAGCATAGAGTGGAGTGGCATACAGTGAAATAGCGTAGAGTTGAGTGGCATACAGTGGAATGGCATAGAGTGGAATAGTGTATAGTGGAGTAACATCCAGTGGATAGGCGTACAGTGGAGTGGCGTAGACTGGAGTTCCGTAGAGTGGAGGTGTGTACAGTGTAACAGCATAGAGTGTAGTGGCCTAAAGGAGACTTGCATAGAGTGGAGTCTCGTACAGTGGTGTGGCATAGAGTGGAATAGCATATAGTGGAGTGGCGTACAGTGGTGTGGCGCTATGTGGAGTGGCTTGGCATGAAGTAGAGTGATGTGCACTAGAGTGGCCTCTGATGGCATAACATAGAGTGGAGTGGTGTATAGTGCGGCGGCATAAAGTGGAGTGGCATACGGATATATGTGAAATTTAGCAGCAATGTAGATTATGGTGTGCAAAGTAAAGCAAACAGTGAATCTTGTTGACTTGCGTTTGTCCAGTTTTACCAACCAACGTAGGGCCATGCATGGTGACCTTGCGTTACTATGTAAATCTGAATTAAGCATTGCATTGCCCATGCAGCACCATGCATGATGAAAAGGTACTCAATACAATATTACAGCTAGGCCTTAGTTAAATTTTGGGCCACGGTATACCATAGTAACTTTGCAGTATACTTTGGTACATGGAGATGACAAGCCAGTATATAATTGGGTAGCAGTTGTAGAGGCAACCATATTGTTTTTACTAGACTTTGGCTGTGTGCTCTGCTAGGACCTTAGATACGGGTAAGTAGAAGGTTTTGTTGTAGTTCCCTACCTATTAGCACTTTACTAAAGTGGGGAAATGTATTTATATTTTTTAATATATTTTTAAATATGTTTATGGAGTACTGCGCTAGTACCTTGCAAGTACCGTATTTTTTAGGGAATTCTTTAGGTATTTCCGCAGTACTCCTTACTTTCTTTTTACAGAATTAAATATGTTAAAATTGTAAATACACTGTATTTGTGAAATATAGTGTATTTCAGTGTTTTTTCAGTTTTTTAAGATATTTTTTTTAAAACTTTTTTAAGTATTGCAGTACTTTCTAGGTAGTACCTCTGTACAGCGTAACATTTTTTTTTAAATTATATAGAAACTAATAATTATTTTCCCTATCTTTTACCAATTTACTTAAGTGGTAATAGATAGGGAAAAAATATAAAACCTAATACTTATATCTAATACGCTAAGCCAGAACACTGGCAAAGTGGCCATTAAACAGCATTGCTGCCTTAAACTTTTGTAAAGGCAGTCCAAATCCAAATCCAAATCCAAAATAACTTTATTTGGTTACAAAGACCATAAAAGTTTGACAAACAAACATCACAGTTTTAAGATTTCATAACATATTTGTAAATAGTGTAGTTAAAATTAATAAAAGGAAAAGTTCATAGGAATCTGGCAGGTAAAAACATACAATCCATAATACAAATGATCTAGCACGGCAAGATATATCACTGATCATAAAATTCAAAGGATATAAAAGTTGTACATTAAAAGATTACAACGTTCTTAGTCAGCTTCTATAACTCATAATGCTTTCTAATGGACATTGCAATTTTAATATAGTTAGAGACCGCAATGCAAGTTGCAGAAGTGGCCAATGAGTACAGCAGATTAAAATCTTCAATGTATGTGCAAGGCCGGATTTCCCTTAGAAGCGGAGCAAAAACATTTCCCCTAGGCTCTTTATAAAGGGGGCAGAATAAAATAAAGTGCAAGGTGCTCTGAGCTGCCAAATTGTCACACGGGCAGGGCATAAGTTTGTCGGCCCACCCTGATTGTCTCGAGAATGCCACTAAAAAGTGCAGAGTGCGTAAACGAAATCTAGTTAAAAGAAATCGTGTCTGTACATTGGTGGGAAAAGTTAAGTAAAATTGCTGTTGGGCAGGGAGCAAGCATAAAAGACCAGTCATCTCCGATTGATTATGGCGCATATTTGCCCTAGAATAATGCGCCTCTTTGATAATGACTTTCGCATTTGTGAGGATACTATCAGGATTGTCGTAAAAATGCCCCAAGCCTATCTCATGAAATCTATCTCTCACAAATCGAAGCTAAGGGATCGATAGGGCACTATCCAGTTTAGTACAGTCTTTAATCACATCCCTTGAGAACGTTAATTCCTCAGACAGCCAAATAACTTTTGCCCATAGGAGCAAAGGGGCAACGCCTATACGGTCCTCTAAGAACTCCAACCCCAGCTCTCAGTGACAGAGGAGTGTGGGGGCACTATTCGGGGTCATCAAAAGCCTTTTTATGAACTTATTTTCCAAAACCTGTAAGTGGCGGCTTTTATGGTGGCCCCACAACCCTGCACCAAAAGTTGCCACAGACAAACATTTAGCTTTATAAAGGGTGACTAGCTCAGTCACCGGCTTGTGTCCTAGCTTGCAAGCAAAACGGAATAACCCCTCCACACCCCTACTTGTGTGTTGCACCTTTGCTATTATGAGTGGTTCCCAATTCATCGTATTATTAAATAAGTTTCCAAAATAGGTAAAAGTATTCAATTTATCAATACTTTTACCCCTTACAGCAAAGTTTCTAGTTTTGGTCAGTTTGTGGCCACACACCATAATATACGATTTAATAAAGTTAACTTTCAAATCAAGCGCCGACATAAAATCTGTAAAAGCGTTGAGCGATTTTTGGAGGCTATTTGCTGTCAAAGCCCTTAGCACTGTGTCATCCGCATACGATAGTAGCGGGACAGGATTGCCACTAATTCGGGGAAAATCTATTTCCTTATCTAATAAAAATGCCTCTAGGCCATTAGTATAGATTACAAAGAGAAAGGGAGCTAAAATGCACCCCTGCCGGATACCTTCCGGGGAAACAATCGGCTTAGTCTTTTCCCTTTGGGGCCATATCTTATGGCAGCAGTGGTGTTAGTATGTAACCTATGCAAGAGGGAGATGAGTGCTTCCTCAACACCCATTTTCCCCATTAGTGCCCACAATCTCTCCCGATTAACGGTATCGAAAGCGCTAGACAAGTCCATGAAGGCCAGGTGGATAGAACCCTTCCTGGCCCTCATGTACTTGCTAATAATCAGGGACAGATTGAGGCACTGCTCTGTAGTACCCAGCCCCCTCCTAAACCCATATTGGGTTTTTGGCATGACCCCTGTGGTGGTCGCCCAGGCTTCCAGTCGGGCAAGGACGACCTTCCCCAGTACCTTTGCTGTGGCGTCGATAAGGGAAATAGGCCTATAACAAGCCGCATCATTCCTATTGCCCTTTTTAAAGACAGGCCTCCTTCCAGATTGCTGGGATAGGGCCAATCACCACTGCTTTAAAGACATTAGTCAATAGGGGTGCCCAAAGGTTGGGATTCCTTTTGAACAAATCAAGTAGAACCCCATCAGGGCCTGGGGCTTTCTTGCATATTCCCTTCACTAAAACCTTCTCAACCTCAGATACTGAGATGGATAAACTTAATTGGAAGGCCGCACTTTAAACTAGAGCCAGGTCCCCACTATTCTCCTCTAACTGCAGGCAGTTCGGGTTAAATATAGCCGAGAAGTGGGATTCCCAGACGTCCCCCAAAATCAGTCAATGCATCTGCCTCACATCGTCCGTAAATAAAGGGCGATTAATAATGTCCCAGAAGCCTTTAGTATCTTTAAGGGAACTAGCTCTCGCCAGGTCTTCCCATGCCAATCTCCTCAGTTCATCTTTTCTTTGGCTGATAATAGTTTTGTATGTTTGCCTCACGCTTTTAATTTGATTTCTGTCACGAGGACTAGCGTGAAGGGCCATTTTAAGGTTCTTTTGAGCCCTTGAGCATTCGGTGTTAAACCAACGTACCACCTGGGATTCCCTTCGCTGGACTAGTCTAGTTAATTTCTTAGCTACATTTGTACAAATCAACTCAAATTGCCGAACAACCTCCTCTGGGGAAGAATCTTGTTGTAGAAAACTCATAATCGGGAAATAATTAACTATGACAGTTTCTACCTCAAATTGGGGAGGGTTTATTTTACCCCAATTTAATCTTACCCCTTTATTAGGATTATAATGAATCAGGCGGCCATCACCTTTCCCTACTTGGGCTGTTATACTGAGCAAAACTGTGAGGGGGTTATGATCGCTAGCATTATTGGGTTCCACCTCAAAGTTGCTGACAAGTGACAAAAACGTCCTTGAAATAAACATATAATCAATAAAACTTTCCCTGCCACCTCCAACATATGTGGGGCACTGGGGTGAGGAACTACAGGCCAAGTTATTAATAAGGCCTAGGTCATTCTCAATGATGATGGAATTTAAGGCCTCACCTTGCGGTGTGTGGGTAAAGTGCGGCTGGGGCTGGCCCTCTGTGTCCAACAGCCCACAGACTCGTTGGGCACTAAACCCGCAGGTAGTGCAGTTAAAATACCCTACCCAGAAAATACATAATGGCTGCCACTTCCAGGAAATTTTAGTAATTTCTGCCTGTAGGGCTTCAATAACATGACAGGAATTTTGGTCAAAGATGTTATAATACCAATTCACCACTAGCATCTTAACCTGTGTCAAATTGGAAATCATAATTAAATGATACCAGGGTAAATAACCTACTTCTAGGGCTTTTATGGACCCATACTTTACCGAGATCAACAACACCAGCCTTCCTTTAGCCCTCCCTACGGAGAAGGAATTGCAGGGACAGTAAAAGAACGATAACCGTCCAACACGATGTCATCCCTATAGCAAGTTTCCTGGAAACAGATGATGTCGAAACCCCTGATGTACTCTAGCCATACCTCATTGGTCAGTTTGTGGCGAATACCTGCAATGTTCCAGGAAATAATTTTGAGGGGGAAAGTGGTATGTCCCTGATTCACCAAACCCACTGGTGTACTTTTAATAGCGGACATAGTGGCAAAAGCTACTAGGCCAGGCCCCTCCCCTACGGGGTTACCCTCGGTAGTTGAGTTGGGTGGGAGGGAAGGGTTTTCATGATCATCTAGAGTCTTATAAGTAATGATAGATATATATGGAATGATGCCAGATAGATCTACAGGCCCTTTGCTAACAGAGTCACCTTCATGTGAATCTCTCTCTAGGTTGATGTGTTGCGAGCCTATAAAACCTAATATTTATATCTAATACGCTAAGCCAGAACACTGGCAAAGTGGCCATTATACAGCATTGCTGCCTTAAACGTTTGTAAAGGCAGTCATTATCCAATCAGATAATGACTTGTCATTGCCCTGTACCACAGTAGTTTCACGAAATTTCGCGAAATTATCGCTGTCACAGATATTTCATGTAAATCCATTCAGCTGTTTTTGCGCTATGTCAAATGCAATAGTTTATGGAAAATGCATTCGTGAAAAATGCATTTTGCCCCCCCCCCCTTTTATCTTTGTACCCCGTTAACAATTTATCACAAAAATGTACATCATCACAAAATGTAGAAAATGCAATAGGTTTGGAAAGTTTTGTGGTGATTCATCAAAAGGGTGGAAAGTTATTAGGGAGCAAAAATCCAAGGAATTTGTATCTCTGGGAATTCTAACTATAACTACAGAGTAGCAATCAGATTTAATGTTATTTCTTTCTTTTTATCAATTGTATTATTTGTTATGTATTTGTTTATTGGTTTACATAATCATGTGACCATAAATGTGTCTTTTAGTTGTTCATGTAGTAATTCTGAAGCTGAAAAGCAAACTGAAAAGTGAATGAAAGGCAATTATTGTTGGTATAAAATGTGAGATTATTTAACCTAGTGGCCAATTATCATGTCCTCCATATAGTAGATTGTGTAGCTCACTACTAGGTCACTTTTCCATTTTGTTGCACAGTAGCGCATAAGGAAGAAGGTTTTCCTTTGGCTTGTTGGGCACAGTTTTATTTTGTGAGTCACAGAGAATGAAAAGAAAACTTATGTAGATTCAGATGTATTTTATTTGTTATGTATTTGCTTAACGGTTTCCATTAGAATGTGAACATAAATGTGTCTTTCAATTGGTCATGTAGCAAATCTGACATTTTACATATGCAGTCTAGTTTTTTTGGGGGGGTTCCTTGGCATTTTTAGTTATTTTGTGCTACAAGGACACACTAGGTTTTTGGCCCTTCTAACATCATAACCATGTCATAACATCATTTGCAACAGCAAAAAAGATCATCTACATAGCCTATTGTACATTGCTGTGAAATTTCATTACAATCCATACAGTCGTTTGGCCGCTAAGTCCAAAACAAAAAAGTCTATGTGAAATGCATTGTGGTCAAAACCTTTTATCCTCCTAACGTTTTGCAGAAATTCATCAATTGGGTGCAAAGTTATTAAGGAGCTAAATTCTGAGGAATTCCTATCTCTGGTAGCCATAACTATAACTACAGTGTGGCTACCACCACTCTGTAATGTATCTTTTTATTTATTATTTTATTACACAAGGCGGACCTGAAAGCTAGAGCTGTCTTTAGGCCTGACCCAAAAAAGTAAGATTGGGCCATATTAATTGTACTACCTCCCTTTGTTTGTCATATTAAGTCCTGACAGCTGCTCCGCCATATAACCACAATTCCATGGAATGCTATGAGTGGCAAAAATATTGCAATTATTTATGTTTTTATGGCATTGCTCGTTGTGTACAAATGGAGTCAACTGGCATTGTTTTATCTGGAGTCTCCTTTCATTCAAGTAAAAAAGAGTTTGAGTGTGAAACTGCTTGCCACCACACCTGCAGTTCGTTGGTCTTTCTGGATTTCCTCACTACTTAGAGGCCGATTACAATGACAGTGAGACCGACACCGACAGCCTGTTGGTGGCGGTCTCACCGCCATCATGTGCATGTTTACCGCCCGCCATATAATGATGGCGGGCGGATGGTCGGGGGGGGGGCGGAAAGACTGTCCGCCAGTAATCTGACGGGCTCAAGGAGCCCGTCGGACTGTCGGATGGTCTGTAATGCCTACAATGGTGGCGGTGCCTACCAGGCACCGCCTTAGGCATTACAATATTCCTTTCCGCCGGTCCTTTCATGGCGGTGAACCTGCCATGAAAAGGCTGGCAGAAAGGGACATTGGGGGCCCCTAACAGGTCCCCCTTACCCTCTGGCCCCCAGACACGGGACCTGGGGGGCACCTATGGTTCCCCCCTACATATCCCTGCACCGCATGGCAGGCACCGCATGGCATATGTCAAGTGTTCCTTTTTTGCATTGCGGCAGGTGCTGCAGCCAGCAAATGCAAAATATAGGCAGTAGTGGCAGTCGCATCCTAATGCCTACTGCGGGACCGCCGACTTGTTGCAACAACACCTTTGTTTTTAAATCTTTATGCTTCTTCTCTGTCCTTTCTTTCTCCTCATTGTCTCGAATGCTCATAATATTGGGCCATGTTCAAAATAACAGAAGGGGAAAAGGTGGACCAGGTACTCTCAGAAGCCTGCAATCGAGTCGCAATTTCAGGAAGCAAATTAGAGACAAATCTGTAAACAAACAACCCAACACCCCCTTCAATAGACAAATCCTGGCCACTATAATCCCCGATAGGGTGGCGGGCAGACGTAAGTCCACCTGCCATCGTAATCGGGGCCTTAGTTTGGTAGGCTTAGCCTAAGGACACAGAACTGGCATAAACATTATTTTATGACAGCTGGATTTTCATATACACTTGATGCACAGCCTTTCTTGAGATACCATATGCCAAACCCTATTTCACAAAGTCTACATCAACAAGTGATTGCACCAACTGTCTGAATTAAATTATATGTTGTATTCTCCCCAAAAATACCAGAAAAGGGTGTTTCTCAATTGACCTAAGTCAAAGAATTATTGTGCCTCAGGCAAGACTAGGGGGGCTGGTCATGCCAGCAGTGTGTATGAGGATGTTACTTAGGACCCTTGAGACCCAATGTATGAACATTAAACTTTTCATAGTCTCTGTCAGTCACAAATATTGGGTCCACTGTCAAATTTTTATATGAAAAACCGAGTGATTAATTTTTTTAATAGAAAAAATGTAGAGAGGCCCATCAGCAAAGTACCGCTGATAATAGACATCCTGAGGTCTAGTGGTGTTTTTTCATATGGTTCTTATAATCTTGTAAAAAGTGGTATCTCAAACACTAAGGGGCTGATTGAGTGTGGTGGTCCACGGACCGTCAAGCCTCGAGGGGGCGCGGCAGCGGTGGTCTCCCGACTGCCCTATTACGATTAAGATGGTCGGGCCGCCATTGCCCAGCCGCAGCTGCCAGGGAACTGTCATTTCCTGGTGGTGTTGCAGCACGGTCAGGAGACCGCAATATGCTTGGTGGGATCACCGAGGTGGGTGCTCTGGCAGTGAATGCCTTCCTGCAGTCTTGGGCTGGAACCAATTCTTATGCCTTTGCCCCTTTTGCAATGATTCTGAGAATTCTTCAGAAGGTGAGACAGGAAGTTTACTCTCTTGAATTAATAACTCCCTTTTGGACATCTCAGGTATAGTTTCCAATGACCTTGGAACTGGCTTGCGATTTTCCCTTGTTCCTACCCGCAGAAGAAGGTCTCTTAAGGGATGTAGATGGAAGAGAGCACCCTCTGGTACTGACAGGGACTTTGAACCTTTCTGCCTGGAAGGTATCAGGAGACCCAGAGAAATGTCAGGCCTTTCGGGAAGAGCTGAGGAGCTCCTCAAAGAGACCTGGGCTCCAGGTACCCACAGTATATACAATGGAATATGGAAATCATGGGTACGTTGGTGCTTGGAAAGGGATTTGAATCCCGTGGACGTTCCAATAGTTGAAATGCTTAATTTTTTAGTGGAACAATTCGATAGGGGCCTTAGTTACAGAATGCTTAATTGCTGCAGATCTGCAGTCTCAGCTGGACATGCTTTAGTGAACAGCAGGAGCATTGGGAAAAAAGTCATGGTCTGTAGAATTCTTAAGAGTATCAGGTTAAGGAGACCCACTAGACCTAAATATGAGACTCTTTGGGACGTCAATCTAGTCTTGGACCTTTTAATTTCATGACTGAGTAATAGATATTTGGATCGGAAGAGACTGTCTATGAAGTTAGCCTCCTTGCTCTAATTTCCTGTTGATGTGTGTTGAACGGTTAAGCTTTAGAGGTAAGTGACAGAGTTTATGATGCCTTTGGGGTGAATTTTGAGATCATTAGAAGAACTAAAACAATGTCTGACACCATACTTTATCCCAATTTTGATTCTTGCAAGAAAGTTAAGTGTATGAAGGAATATGATTCTAGGATGAGCGAGTATTGTCCTGATGGTATTAATCAACTTTTCATTTCCTTTATGAAACCCTTTAGAGCTGTAACCTCTACAACAATCACAAGATGAGTTAAGTGGACTATTTAGTTAGTGGGCGTTGACCTTAAAAAAAATTCAAGCTCACTCTATAGAGGGGAGCTATGGCTAGTCAGTCCTTTTGGAAAGGTGGCAGGCTAGAGGACATCCTTAGCGCATCTGATTGGTCAAATTATAATACCTTTGCAAAACACTACTGTAAGTTGATTGAGCACGTCAGATGTGATTTTGCAGGACTACCAACATGCATAATGGTAGCCTCCGATCTTGTAATGAAATAGCGATTCTCCTAATTAAATGCCAAGAGAACATGGATTTAATTAAAGACACAGAGACTAACATTAACCCGCCCTCCCAGCCCAGGGGTAAGGTTGGGGCTATATCAAAATTAAAAAAAGAAAAGGAAGAAAAATAGAAAAGGTTATGGATTGAAAGAATGTTACAGTTAATGTTATGTTTTAAAGCATTTCTTTATTTTTCTATGATTAATAGTTTTTGGCTTTTACAGAGTTGCCAAAAGATGGAGCATTAACATTCCTCTTTAATTTCAGATAATGCCCAGTAGATCAGTTCTTCTGTGGTGTTCCATCTTCTAGAAGTTTGGCGCGGCGCGAGGTTTCCTATCCATGGCTCAGCTATGAAGTTTTTCGTTATCCTGATGTTCTTATGCCATTACTGGATTCTTCGTTTATGCATGAAGGAGGAATTGTGTTTGCATTTCTAAGAGGCAGACTGTTCTGTGTGCATGCTTATTATATGCCAGGAAGGTTCTGTTCTGGAATAGTTTTCTTTGGGATGTATAACTTCAAAGTGCTGCGTTGAGTGGCATGAAAGGAATAATTCATAGTTTTAGCCTTAGTGTCTTCAATCCAGATTCTCTTGACATTTCATTACGAGTCTATGTCTCAGTTGTAGGGGCACCTCTAATAAGATCTCCTAGGCATGCTTTTGATTTCCAGAAACTCCTCTCTGGCACTTTCGTCCCATTCAGACTTTTTGTTTATTAGGTTTGGCTGGTGCAGCCACAACCTTTTTCACTCTAATACTGCAGTAATAGGGTGTGTAACTGAGAGTGCCCTAACAGGGAACACACAGGCACAGTGAACACTCACTCTTCGCCCATGTCCAGCATGGGTAGGGCAAATGACTTCACTGAGGGAGACTAACATACTTCTTTAACAGGAGAGGCCTGTAGGAATCTGTCCCCTGAAGGTGACGGGATAAAAGGGTCTGTCCTTTCTACTAAAATCAATGCTGCAATCACTGCAAGTTTCTCTGAGCTTGGTGAGAGGGTAATAGTCACTCCCAAAGGAAGAAGTGCACTTTGGGTCCCCCTCTTGACCATAGTGACAGGGTGTCAAGCCACTACAAAAGGACCCTTAATGACCTTTGTAGCAGACTAACACAGAGCTGTGACGCATGCTCTTCAAAGTCATGCAGGGGACATTTCTGTCTCACCAGTGGGCATTAGACACGGAAGGCAGCATGCTTTTTACAAACTGCTTGCACCCAAGTACTCTCTCCAAGTCTTATCCCGTGATATAAACTGTTAGGTGATGTTTTTAAAAATACAAAAGTATTCTCAGACATGCCTTCAGTGTCCTTACAATTACATTTTGCTACTGTCCTTCTTTGACACGAATCATTCTACACTCTCCTTTGCTATCGTATTTGATATTTGCTCACAATCAATACAAACCACTAAGTATTGTGAAACGTGGAAAGTTTAGCCATTTCAAAAGAACAACTGATTGACGGAATGCTGAAACATTGTCAAACATTCACCCCCAGTACAGAGATCTGGGCCTAAATCCATCGTTTTTTTGCACACCATGCCATTTCAGTTTAGACTCAGCCATATGCAAATCAGTCTTGACCCTGTTCCCCATTTCATACAGTTATGGTGGAAGTAATTTTCCTACAGCAAAGCAAGGCCTACAGGAAATATAGTTGTTATTAAGACACATGGACATGTGTATTTTGCTTCTGCGGGAATTTACGTCTCCTTCCCTAAATATTTATGGATTTCAGTAAAAAAATAGAGCAATAATAAACTGAAAGTTCTTGTCATGCATCTATCTTGCACAGTGGATCTGTGCTATACATACACTTGACAAATTAATAGCAAGAATATGCCTACTAAATGCTTATGTTGCCGGTATTGTGAGGTGATAAAAAGATATGCTGAATCTCAGCCAATTGCGGACAGTGAATTTTCCTATCAGTGGTCAAATGATGCACAGTATTTATGCTTCAGTGCCTCTGATACATGACTAGCTTCAGAACTTCAGAGTACCGTGCAAAAGTTAGTGTCTTGAACTCAGCAGACCATTTAATGAAGAGATCAAGAGGACACAAGAAAACCTGAATAAACAAGTTGCCAACATATCAGAGTATTGTCTGCATTCACATTTACTGAGTAAAATCGAAATTGGAAAAGGAGAAACAGCAGCTCAAAGAATTTAAAGATATTATACATTCAGAGCGGTCAGATAAACTCAAGGAAGAGACATAAAAAGGGGCAAAGTAATAAATTCAGCACAAACATTGCAAACCGAAACTTTAAGTCCAAGAAACATTGCAGATGAATGAGCAGACCTAAAGTCAGCAAGGTTGCACTAAACTTAATTTCAAGTTAAATCTAGTAACATGCTACCGTTAATTATTTTTTTAATTCAATTTAATTTAATTGATGGTTAGCATAAAGGTTGGGTTAAGGTTACTTGTTCAATTCATTCAAATTGTAATTACTTCGTGGTTGGCTTATGATTGGCTTCTGGGTTCGGTAAAAGATAGTTTAAATGTATCTATATAGACATTAAAAAATGTGAGCTTAAGTGGGGTGGGCGTGGCCAAGACTCTAAGCATGGCGGACGTGTGAGCTCAGAGCTCCGTCCCGGCCTACAGGAAATCCTGTTGATACCGAGGCATACACTGACCTGGTGGTGCCGAAACGCACCCCCATGCCATACTGTGGTGTGTGGGGGGTAGCGGCGGTCCGTGGCTGTGGCGGAGCGGCTGCAACAACGCACGCCTAAGGTAGAGGCGAGGAGGGCACGGCCCGGCTCCCGAGCACGCCGGATGCGCGACCTGGAGGCACTGCTTCGGCCTACTGTAGCCCCGGAGACCCTGCCCGACAGACGGATTCCACGATAACCCCAGGAGGGGTTACCTTCCCAGAGCGGCACTGCGGAGGATGGAATCCTGGCACTGGCGCAGTCCGCGACTCTGCCGTGGGGAAAGCCTGCAATCGAGCATGAGAGAGCAGGGGTGATCGCGGAGGGGAAGGCCCGGAGACAGCGCCTTACCCTCTGCGCTGGACGACTTTCGCTGGGGACTGCCCGAGGCTGAGCACGGTGCCCGGTGCATCGACTGGAGGCGGACTCTCGCGGTCCCGGACAGACAGACCCTGGGTGGCCCTGTGAGCTGCACGACGTGTAGGGCCTGATCGGAGCCGAGACGGCCTGAGACCTGGGGTGCCATGGAGGAGAGGCGCGGTGCTGGAGGTGACAGGAGGCGCACTGCGCAGAGACGACGACGGAGGCCGGGGCACCCGTGGCCTGGGGGCAGACCTTGACGTCAGCAGAGGAGCAGCCGGATGATGCTGAGAGGCTGGGGGCCCAGAATTAGGTAATTGGAGACAACGGCCTGCAACTGCGAGAGTGCTGTGGAAGCTGGAGGTGTGATGTTCTCTGCCGGGGGGGGCCGGGACCCTCCTGGGGCTGGAGAAGGAGTGCGGCCATAGCTGGGCATTCCCACTCGGCCTGGTGAGGCGGTGCCCTTCTGCGACCGGCCTGGTTGCAGAGTGAGACCGGTGCTGTTTGGCCCTCAGCATATGGGCCCGACTTGAGCGTCATTAAGAGAAGGGACAAGGGCCTGGTGGGTGCTGAGGACGACGTCGAGAGCGGGGGGATCTGATTGAACCCCAGGAGATAACGCTGTGGTCCCTCCCTGTGAAAGCCTGAATGCAAGGAGCAGTGGCGACTCCCTCTACACGCTGAGTTGTGCCTGGAGCGACACTGAGAACGCCACATGTGAGTCCAACACACGACGAACAGGGACCTGCCCACTCGGAGGTTCCCTGATTGCGGCACCGGGGGACAGGGGCCTCCTGCGGGGACTTGAGGGGGGTTACAGTGCAACGACCCCGGGAGTGTGGATTGCCACACGGATGACGTACCAGTAAACAACTATGCCCAAGCCGAAGCAGAAATCAGGGAGCACACAGCCGGCTACCAGGGAGCCCTCGCCTATAGCGCTGGAGAGAGGAGGCATCGAGAGCACTGGCGAAGATAATTCCCTACATTCGCACCTGGAAAGAGTTCTGGCGGCCATTGCTGATACCAAAAATACTCTCCAGCAAGACATTGGGGCAGTCTCGGTGGGTTTGGGGCTCTTACAAGCAGAGCATTGTAAATTAGCGGACAGAGTCCGGGAAACTGAGTGCACCATAGCTGAGATACAGCCGGAACACAAATAACACGCTGCTAAGCTAGAGGACCTCTCCACCAGAGTGGCAATTCTTGAATGGCGGGCGGAAGATGCGGAAGGCCGTAACCGCAGAAATAACATTCGACTCATAGGAATCCCGGAACGAGTGGAGGGATCCGACATGGTGGAATACTTAGAAAAGTGGCTGCGCTCCGTTGTGGCCCCGGAGCTCTTGTCTCAGTTCTTCGCTCTGGACAGGGCACATAGAGTGCCGGATCGGCCTCCTGCCCCGGGGGATCCTCCTGGACCGGTAATTGCCAGACTTCTTCATTTTAGGGACCGGGACATGCTCCTTAGGCACTCTCGCACCTCTCGCCCATACATAATCGAGAACAGCAAGGTGTCCATATTTCCGGACTTCACGGCCAGGGTGCAGGCCCAGCGGGCATCCTTTATCGAAGCCAAAAAAGCCCTTAGGGAAGAGGGAATACAATACTCCCTGATATTCCCGGCCAAGCTGAAAATCATACTTGATGGAGACTCACACTTCTGCGACTCCCCGGATGAGGTATGGACTTGGATAGAGGCATATAAGAAGGGTGCACCCCTACCTAAGAGATCGCCACGCACAATGACAGGCCTGAGGCCATGCCGACAGAGGCCAAAATGTGGCCGTAAACTACCTCAGGCTCAGAAGCCTACGGCCTCGCAAACTCACAGAGAGAGACAAGCTGCGCTGCAAGCAGTGGCACAAATTATCTCACCCTCGCACCTAGATAAAACGTCAGGGGCATCGTCTGCATCTGTTGATGCATCAGCTGAATCCGGTGAATCTCTCGAGGCTGACCCCCCTGTGACGAAGCTCACTCCCCGATCGGCAGACGATATTGTGTAGTAGAGGCTGTTTCCTGGGATACTCCCCGAACTGGTATCTATCCTACATCTTCTGGGCTGCGGGTGGCGGGAGCGAACCTGTCGCCGGATCCGGCAGTGGGGGCGCCACATGTAATGAACATGCACTATGGACGGAGTGTTGTCACCTATGGGTACAAGCAAGAATCAGAGCAGGGACGAGGCGCTCCTATTCTAACTGACTCCTCTACCCACCCCCACCAGAAGGCTTCGCCTAGTGGTCTGACGGTGACGTTCTGATTTCATGTACTGTTTGGTTTGTAAGTTTGGGCGGTTATCGGTTGCGCTGCTGCCCTTGGGTTGGGATGTTGGTTTTTTTTCAAGTCTATGTGAGCATTCAGGTACCAAGGCACAATGATAATAGACTATGGCAGGCAGCCCACGACACTAGACTTATATGGCAGATACACGCACAGGCCCTAGAGAGTTAAAGTTCCTTACATGGAATGTTAGGGGCATGGGCTCACCAGCAAAGTGCTACAACATTCTCAGCTACATTAGGCGTAGAGGGGCACAGGTGGTCATGCTTCAGGAGACCCACCTGACCCACGAGGAGGGACAACGCCTCCGCTGTAGATGGAGGGGCCAACTATACGCCACATCATACTCTGCCTTTTCCAGAGGGGCCCTGGTGTGGGTACGCCCGGGAACCCCTTTTGATGCATTACGAACCTTAATTGACCCCGAGGGCAGGTATGTGTTGATTCAGGGAAGGCTATTTGGCAGGGAGATATCGGTGGGCAGTATCTACGCCCGTAACCAAGAGCAACAGAAGTTTCTTTGTAAACTCTCCGGCCCGCTTGCAGAGATGGCCACACAGGATGTAGTGCTGGGGGGGGACTATAATTGTGTGGTCGACACTATCATGGCCAGATCCACGCCACCGCTGAATGGCGCATTGGCCAATCTCAATGCGAAAGCTTTTAGAACTTGGATAAAACACTGGGACTTAGTGGACATATGGAGGCTACACCACGACCAGATTAGGGATTGCTCGTTCTATTCCCCCCTGTACCAGTTGCACACCAGGCTGGACATGTTTCTCTGTTCAGCCCACATAAGCACACACATGCTTAATTCAGAATACTTGGGACGTACACTGTCCGATCATAGCCCCTTACTTCTGACGCTCTCCCTAACATCCGATATAGCGGCTATCCCGACCTGGCGTTTAGATTCCACCATGCTGGAAGACGTGTACTTCCGACAGTCCCTACAGACTTCTGTGACAGACTACTTCTCCAATAACCAGGGAATGGCTAGATCTTCGCTGGTGGTCTGGGACTCTTTCAAGGAGGTCATTAGAGGACACTGTATGAGGATGACAGTGGGGGTCAGATGGGAAATTGTAAATGATCTCTGGCAACGGGACACTGAGATTCATGCGCTTGAGATTGGACTTGGGCCTTTGGCAAATACACTCACACAACTATCCTGAGCCAAGAGCAACTATAATAAGACGCTTGACAGACTTCGGACGTTGGACCATAAGGAATACCGAAAGAAACAACACACTGAGGGTGGGAAATCGGGTAGGTTGCTAGCCTGGCTCATCCAACCGGAGAGTAGGGGATCCCCCTTAACTAAATTACAGACGGGGGACAGCACCATAACTTACTCGCCTAAAATAATAAAAGCAAGCTTCCTGCATTATTATGAGTCCCTATATGAGCGCCCACCGGTCCTACCGGAGAATCACATCCAGGAATATCTGGACAGAACCCCGCTGCGATCCATTGATGCTGCGGCCCGAAAGGACCTGGGAGGTGCTATAGGCATACACGAAATTAGAGCAGCGATGAAAGACCTAGCAAGGGGAAAGACCCCAGGCCCAGATGGCCTCTCAGCTGAATTTTACATGACCTACATTGACCAGATTACGCCCCACCTAGTTAAGTTATATGCAGACTCGCTGGAACGCGGTCACTTGGCAGCAATGACTAGGGAGGCCCTGGTAGAGCCCATCCCCAAATCTAAAGTGGACTCTCCCAAGGTCACAGAATTCCGACCATTGTCCATGTTAAATTTGGATTTTAAAATATTAAGTAAAGTACTAGCTAACAGACTGCTCCCACACATGCGCGCGCTGGTCCATACGGACCAGAATGGGTTTATCCCCACGAGATCCACATCGGGCAGCCTCAGAAGGCTATACTACACATTATTTCACCGAGACCTTCTGAACTACCCCAACGCAGTGGTTATGGCAGTGGATCTCGAAAAAGCTTTTGATACTCTGCGCTGGGACTTCCTGATGAAGGTAATGCATGCCATGAAACTAGGAGAGAGTTGGGTCAAATGGGTTGAGCTACTATACACTCTCCCATTGGCTAGAGTTAAGACGGGCGGTACAATCTCAAACCCCTATGAGATTTTTAGAGGAACTAGGCAGGGATGCCCCACATCGCCCCTCTTGTTTGCGCTGGCTATGGAACCACTGGCTGTGCAGTTCAGGGCTGAATGTGGCCGTCTTGGCCTGACACTAGATGGGAGAGAATACATGATATCCCTCTATGCGGATGACATCCTTCTATATCTGCGAAATGGCGAAGGGGGGATAACGGACGCAATAGATATCTTAAATGCCTACGCCACCTTAACTGGCCTGAGGGTAAACCGCAATAAGACACATATTTTCCCCTTGGATCCCGTGGTCCCCTGGCACTCCCGACGGACATCAAGTGGTCCCCACGATCTTTTAGATATCTGGGGATCCAGATATTCCACGACCAAAATGATCTTCTAGAAGGTAATCTAAACCCAGCTCTTCGCTCACTCAAATCAGTAGTGACCTTCTGGCGCTCCCTTAAACTCCCCACCATGTCGAGAATAGCACTCTCTAAAATGGTCATGCTACCGCGTTTACTTTACTTTTTTGTGAATTTACCGGTGATCATCCCGAAGTCCTGGTTTAAAGAACTGGACAGGTTATTAAGAGATTTGATATGGGACGGGGACGCAACAGGGTGTCATTAATTATCGCTCGGAGATCACCAGAAAGTGGAGATTTGGGTGTCGCGAACTTTGAGGCATACTATCTGGTTGCCTAGCTACAGTGGCTGACTCGGTGGTTTGAGGGGATTGGCCTGGAGACACTTGACTGCCCGCTCGGCACTGACATAAAGCGGGAATTGTTGGCTTGGTTGATACTCCCGAAGTCACGTGCCCGATTCTGGGGTGCCCTGACCACGGTGGCTCGGAAATGCTGGCGTAAAAGCATTATGCAAACGCCAGACACCGCGTTGTACTCGCCTGACCTCCCATTGGTGGGACTACCGAGGGGAAAAGCTAAAACCTCCTTCGTTACTGGGAACCAATTGCGGAAGTGGAAAGACGCAGGGCTCTTGAGGACAGGAGAACTGTATCTAGAAGGGGCACTGATCCCTCTGGAGGACTTGATTTCCAAAGCCGACCTGCCCTGTGGGCAATTTCTGACTTACCATGGGATGCGGAAAACCTTCCAGTCCCTATGGGGAGCGGGACCACATAAACCACATACGCATAGACTTTTACATGCTATGATTACACTGGGGTCTGCGAGACATCTCATTAAATGGCTCTACCGGGCCCTGAGAGACATGGTTGAGGACCCACTGCCCACGCTGCGACAGAAATAGGAGCTAACTATAGAACACACCATTGCTGAGGCAGACTGGAAACGAATGCTGAGACTGCCCAAGACAATCTCCAGGAATGCCAGTTTTAAATATACCCAGTTCAACATTCTTCACATGACCTATCTCACCACGCACAGACTCAATGTAATATGGGGCAGCACTGATAACCATTGCCCACGTTGTGCACAGCCAGACGCTGACTTTAAACATATGGTCTGGAGCTGCCCATCCCTTTCTGCATACTGGCGCCACATCCTTGGGTCCATACACACAGTCTTGGACCGCGTTGTCCCTTACACGATGGACGCATGTGTTCTGGGCTTAATCCGCAGGCCCAAACCTAAAAAAATAGGTATCCGATTTATAGATCTAGATTTGGTGTTGGCTAGGAGGAGAATAGCCCTCAGATGGAAATCCCCTATTGGCCCTGGCATCCAGCAGTGGGAGGAAGATGTCACGGCCTGGGCTCGGGCGGAAGAAAGAGCATTGATGGAGGAGGATAGCAGGGGGATAAGACGCCGCCCTATAGCAGACTAGAGGTCGGAAGTAGTGAGGGAATGGGAGGCGAAGGACGTAACTGGCAAT
The DNA here is from genome assembly GCA_963921515.1 of Calotriton arnoldi. Taxonomy (NCBI): domain Eukaryota; kingdom Metazoa; phylum Chordata; class Amphibia; order Caudata; family Salamandridae; genus Calotriton; species Calotriton arnoldi. The sequence goes on from CAWUFW010010483.1 coordinate 358,833, forward strand.
GATGGCTCCCCTGCAGCATCCCGAACCCCCCCTTTACAATAAATAACCCAATCAATACATACGATATATAGTCAAGCTCCGCCCTTGGATTGAAATCACTGACCCCGCTAAGTGACCACTATTGGACCTCTGCAACCTATTGACGGACATAGCATATATATAGCGGTTGCCTGCCACCAGCTTGACCTAATGAAGATGAACGCAGCCTGACTTTTGCCATTAAATGCTCTTGTTGTTAAAAAGTTTATGTAGAGTAAATGTTTTACATGCATGATTAACTATGAAAAGATAACATGTGTTCATGCTGGCCTGACCTAACCCCCATCCCCGTAAGATATTTTGCTGAACTTTGTTGCTTTGTAAGGTGCGGAAGCATACGATTGGTACATGTTTCTCCATGTTATTTCCTTTTTTTCCTCTCCTTCCTTTTTTCCTTATCTGCTTCTGCACCCTCGAACTTACCAACCGCAAAATGTTTGCAATTCTGACATACAATGCATGGCTATACACTGTAATAATTTCGTAAAACTTAATAAACAGATGTTTAAAAAAAAAAGTGAGCTTAAGTGCTATTATATTTAGTTTAAGGAGATCAACTAAACATAATTTGAATACATTTAACTTAGCACTTTGATAACAAATAGGATTATGCAGTTATTGAAATAATAATTTGGTATTATTTATTATTATGTTCATTATGTACGTATCCCCTTAGTATGCCTCCTCAAGGATTATCGAGTGAACTTCTAAAGCAATTCCAACAATACACAAGTCCACTTCCACTTGGATAATGGCCTAAAACGCAACCAGCATCACCTCATATTTGGACCATGCGTTCAACTGGATGAAGGAATGCATCCTGTGCATGAATTGCACTAAGACTGAACTTCTACTGATTGGAGGTTGTGATGAGGGCAATTGCTGTTTAGGTAGACCCCAGGGAGGTAGTGGTGAGTAAATGACTGCACAGACACTTTGTTAATATTGGACTCCGCCTCGAATGGCCGTATATCCGTCTATTTATCCCTGAGCCTGCGCTCAGCCTCAGGGTGCCTGTGACGTCTGATACACCTGATGCTCTTCTCCATACAACTCGAACAGTACATCCCTTCCCACCTTAGTGGTTTTTCTACTCAGTGTCCTGCCATGGTTTCTTGTGCACAAACGGGTTGGTGATGCATTGACAAAATCTTTCAATCTTATGCTCGGACATGGATGCGACCGCAGGCGGTTGAGTTGACTGTATTGCTCCTGACTCGCTGGAATTTCCTTTGTGAGTGTCCCACACTGGCGATGGTGTGATTTCTTGGTTGGTGTGGCTGGTCGGGATGCACTGTTTGGTGCGGGAGTGGGAGATGTGGATGGAGTTGCCTCTGCTTCCTCAGGTGACTCTGAGTGGCTTCTCTCACCACTTTCTGGTGTTGTCTCAGGATGTAGTTTTTAAACTATGATGTGTCTTGTAACAACTTCTGTTCATTTTGTGGCTATGATCATGTTTCCCTTGTGGTTTGCTGAAGTTCACATTCCCCTCTCAAATGGGGTCTGGTACTTCCATCCCAGGTGTCTATCTTTTAGGAGCAGTAAGTCGTCCTTCTTAATCCCAATGTCCTTGGCCCATCGGGCCATTGTGGTATGGTGGCTGGTTTGGGCTTGTCTCTTCTGGCTGTCAGCCATCTCAAGTTTCTTTGGTTTCCATTTTGCTGTTGTGGGAAATATATTTTGTAATCTCCTCCCGAACATCAGAGATGTTGAGATGCATTGAGAGACCCTCTGATCTACGCTTATCCTGAGCACCTTGATCATGGTACACATGAACCTCTCGACTCTGTACGCCTAGTGCCATGAATATATAAAGCACCAATGTTCTATGTCGAGGCTCTCAATATATACCTGGAACTCATTCCCTTGGAACGGGGCCTATTGTCGAAACACACAGTCATCAGTAGGCCAAAGACTCCAAACGGTTTATGCATATTTGGCCTCATGTATCAAAACCCTGCGGACTGGTCTAATTCAACTACTGGAAACTTTGAGTAGGTATCCATGAATACTAAGGCAAGTCGGCCATCAGGAAAACTGCCAAAGTCAATGCTGATTAGCATGCAAGGTGTTGTGCTAGGACATTCTGTGATAACTGGGGCTGGCCTATCAGCCTCCCTGTTCAGTTGACATGGCCTCCAGCATGTCTACCTGGGCATTCATGCTGGGAAACCAAAGTTTTTCCCTGAGTCTTGCTATTGACTTTGCCGTGCCATGGTGTCGTTGACAGGCCAGGGTCACCACCAGCTCCTGCATTGGTCTGGGAACTCCTGTTCTCCATTCACAACAGATGAAGCTGTCGCTGGTCATGTTCAGTTCTCATCGTACACTCCAGAGTTGATCAAGGGTGTTGTGAGCTCCCTGGTCGAGTGAAGAAAGTTTGCTAGTACGGTGACTTATTTGTTCTGTTGTATAACCTCCCTTGTTTGCCCTAGGCAGCTGTTCTGCAGCAAGACTGGATTATCTCTTCTAAAGACAGCACACAGCAGCATAAGGCCAAAGAGATCAGGCAAACAATCTGTTCTGTCGCATGTGTCCGGGGAGCAGCAATACTGGCTTGGCTTCAGGGGTGTCTGAAGAGAAAGTCAGCAGGATTCTTCGCTCCCAGCCGGCAACTGATGTTAAATTTGTACTGCTGTAGAGTAACGACCAATTTATCGATGCAGGAAGGAGGGTGGCTGGGTTTATCTACTAGAGGTTTGTGTTTGTGATCTGTAACTACTTTGAACTGGCAGCCTACCGGGCAGAGGTGGAAATGGGCGCAACCCCATTTGATAGAAGGGGCCTCGCGTTAAATTAGGGTATATCTGGTTTCCACTTCTGATAATGCTTGACTTGCAAAAGCCAAAGGCATCTGTCTTTCTTCTGTTGTTGTACTAGGACCGTTCCTAGAACTCCCGGGCTGGCATCAATGATCTACTCTGTTTCCAAGGCAGGGTCAAAATACACCATGGTCACATCATAGAGGAGCACGCCTTTGATATTTTGAAATGCGGTCTGCTGAGTATCTTCCCACTCCTACTGGGATGAGTCTTTGTTAGAGCACTCAGAGGACCTGTGAGGGTGGCCAGGTTGGGAATCAATCACCCGCAGTAATTCATCATTGGAAAAAAACTTCTCACTTCGGTGACAGATGTTGGAGCTGGGCCATTCTGGATGACTGGATTTTTGTGGGTCCACACTAATTTAATCTGCCAAGAATAGGTAGCCGAAGAATTCGGCTAACACTGGACAAAGACGGAGCATTTGGTTTGTTCAGCGTCAGGCCTTGTTTTGATACCCTTTGGAGAGAGAAGTCTTTGAGCATATCATCGCTGATATTGATCACTCCTTGTAGTGCAATGAGGTCTCTTGTATTGCATTTTGAAAAACTCTGGTGTCGCCAAGATGGTAAAATGTACCCTTTGGCACTAAAAAAGTCCAATCATTCTTGTAGCAGGGGGTTCTAATTGGTGATGGTGCACATGTTTGGCAAACGCTGTGAGCCCCAGGTTTTCGGTGTTTTGGCTGGCTGATCAGTGTGCCATCCGCTTTCTTGGTGATATAGAATGTCATGCTGATTTGTTGATCTCTGTGGCTGACATGTCCATCAGATAGGAGTGTTGCTCCCATCCGTATCTTTGTCGTGTTCAGAGGGGGCCATCTCTACAGGCACTGATACAGATTTAGAGCCATTATGTTCACAGAATCACTAGCGTCTATTAGTGCTGGGATGGCCTGTGGTCTCTTAAGTGATGGCTTGTCTGCAGTGTATGATGTGAGGAACACCTTCTCTTCATCCTTGAGTGCACAACCAGGGACACAGGGCATTGACCTGGTTCCCCCCATGCCCATTGGTGTCACTGCGGCATACCCCTGTGAAGCGACTGAGCTTGCCACATTTTGCACATGACTTTCTTTGTGCCGGGCACTGAGATGATGAGTGTGGATCTCAGCCACAGTAATTGCAGATGACTGCACGCTGAGTGTGGTGTCTGTGGGGCGCACCCTGCGTATCAGATCTACAGTCTCTGACTTTACTCGGTCTTCACGGTCCAGTGATTGTGACATGATTACTTTTGCCCATGCTTCCATTCTCTCTGCTCTGCTGTGGGACAGATCATGTGCTCGTGCTCGCACTAGCATGTCCTCTAACTTCATTCCAAGCTCTCTCAGGGTGAGGCGAATTAGTGAGCTTGACTTGCAGCACTGAATGATTTGGCCTGGACCTTCTTTTCAGGGTCATACTCTGTACACGTGCTCGCCGTCTCATGCAGTTGTACTGAGAAGCTATTGATGCCTGGCTTGGCGTAGTTTGAAGCACTCGAAGTCGGGATTGATTTGCGGGTTGAAATGTGCATTGAGCAATGCAATCGCTGTGTCATAGTTGTCTTTGTTTCCCGTGTTTGGGAGATTCTCGAACAGTTTGAAAACTTCGTCCTCAAAGTAGTGAAGTAGGAGGGAGCGCTTGATCACAGGTGCTGTTTCTCTGGTGGTGCAAAAGTAGTTTGTGAGCCTGCTGAGCCATGTCTTCTAACAGGCTGCTGGAATTGCAGGGACTGCTAGTTTAATTTGCTAAATGATGGCAGAGCACTTGACACGAAGTAAACAGGAGCACCTGTATCATGAGCAGGTACGGCCAGAGGTCTAGAGCCTCGAGCGGCCAAATGTCTGTCTATTTATCCCTGAGGGGACGTGTGACATTTGAAGAACTGACGTTCTCCCCCAAACAACTAGAACAGCACAGAGGCCATGTGCTGAAATGCCTGATTGGCCTGGAAGAATCAGAACGGCCCATCCTTCTGAATGCATTTATAAATAATAGCTGGCACTACCACAAATACAATGAGAAGTGAACATGCAGACAGAAGGCTCATGCATAGTACTATCTTGTACACAAGATCAAATGAAAAGTTCTGCATAAACTCTTAGGTCTTCCATCAATATTATGTTTGGTAGGGGCTTTTGGTACCAAGAAATAAAGTATATTTTTCCTAACTATAACAATGCTTTTATCATTTCCTATTGAACTGAATGAATCTGCATTTTTGGAAACTATACAAAAGTAAGTGAACCGACATATCTCAGTAATGCACCCTTGATATTCACATTCAGTGTACTGTAGAAATATAAGAATGAAGCAAAAGACACACAGATTATATGGCTGAGACAGACAAGAAAATGGCCATGATATTGGCACTTTTGTTCAAAAAGCAGTCAATTCTAATTCAAAGAAGATTTTGTTCAGCAAACTGGCTTGCTTCATGGGCCTCTCTTGGGTCCTGATTTAGGTGAGAACAGTACTGGGACATCTGCCAAAAACTGGCAGATATCACAACTGTCTTCATCTGGGTTACCCGATTAGAGGTTAGTCCAACACATTTTGCTAAAGATGAAGCTGCACTAGCTCCATTGTCAGGAAAACTGGTGGACCTGATGCCTGATACCTGGAAGGGAAGACATCTCTGCCCGCACAGTAGTAATGTACCAGTATTACAATGACTTTTGGGTAGAGACACCAAGATTGCAATGCTAATACGATTGCTGTAGACATAACCCTGCTGCTCTGATGCCAGCAGCTAACACTCTCTCATGGTGGAAGCCATCTGTCAGTTGTTAATCATCATTCTTGGCAATCAGTGATCATCCAATGTTTGGTCACAAACGCATGGATACATTTGCTAGCTAGGGGCTAGGAGAGGACCACCCCTTTAACAAGCACATGTGAAAATTACAATGCCCCTTTCGATCATGATGTTTTAGTATTTGTGCTCTCAGAGCTTGCTACTTTGAGCAGTGTAGTCCTTTTTAACCCAAATAGCCTTATAGTATAGCAACTAGTATGTTGGTCCACAAGGTCAGCAGATGTACTCTGGTGGAAGTTCACCGCCATACTTAAAGATCTCTGCCAGGCAGGTGAAGATCTCTGTACCTTCAGTTGATACATTGACACTACAACTCCATTGTGGACACTGAAGCTTCATTGAGTGGGCCCCATGTTAAATGCGCATGCTCAGCAAATTTTTGAGGGTTTCAGAAACAAACCTCCAAATCGGGGTATGTTATTAAAGAACAAAAAAATACACGTTTTTCCCAATATTAGGAGTTTTCACCCAGTACATAAAAGTCATTTTTTGAGTTTCTTGCTCTGGAACACCAGGGTTTCCCAGTCAGTCCCAGACAGGGAAAATGTACATCAAAACGTCTGCCCTAAATAGGCTAGTCCATCTGAGATACATTTGCTAAAGGCCCCATATCAAACATGTGGGCAGTCAAACGTTTCCACCAGCTAGTGTAGGTTCCACTGAAGGAAACATGGCACTTCACTCTCTTAACAGGGCAGGGAACTACGAGTTTGGAGTATGAAACATCTTCCATTGTTTTTTATAAACACGGTGTATTGGCATTTTCTATATAAACATTACATGTCAGTCAGGCAGTAGTACTAGCCCACGTTTGTTACAACTCCCCCTCAGAACTTAAACATCTCCTGTTGAATAATAACATGGTAGCTTAAACATCTCCAACAATAATGTATAACAATATTTTCTGTTCCACTTCATGGAATCTGAGCAATCTTTGTCATTATGTCTCAGTCCCTTCTCTTTTATGGAGCCAGTTGTTCCTTATTCTTTCATGTTTTTGGGGGCATTCAGGTGCTTGGTGTAGCAGTTTTTCCATCCATTTTCATTCACTTGGGGCAACTGGATGTCTGCAATACTGTGCAATATCTCTTGTTCAACTACTTGGCATAACAAAAGTTTCCTTTTTCAATTTTCAGTTCAGTACCTAAGCCGAATTGGATCTGGACCTCTCTGCATATGCCAGAGGCACTGCGGGTTCAGATAGATTTGTTGTTGGTACTTAAGCTGTATTAAACAGTATCATGTAGAGACTGCTGATTGTCATCAATCTAAAGGTCCACGCTACCTCATCTAATTGGCCCTTTTCCAATTCCTCCCAAAGGAACACATCTGCTGTATTAATAAGAAGTGGTCTATATAGCACTGATATTCAACCATGAAAGAGTAATTGAGGCACAGTGAGTTTAGGCTCAAGATTTTAAATTCAGGTGTTTCCACATTGATTTCTAGGTCTGATGTGATCTCATGCTGCAATAGTAGGGAGCACGTGAACTGAGAACTTTCGAGCACCAATTCATCCTTCAACACTTCAAAGGATTTAATGATGTTGGAGGTGTATATATAACTCTGAGTTAAGATTCCCAAGTAACCATTTTCCCTGAATCCCTTTGGTGTGGCTTATTGCAGAAAGCGGTTCCCAAGCCATAGCGGAGTCTCTCCTGTGGTGCTCCTTTTCCAGTTTAATTGTTTTTAAGGATTCACTGCAGGCATGAATCACAGTCCTGGTTGCTGTGAGCCAACCTCCACTTTTGTAGATGGCCTGCATAAACCAAACTCCAAATAATGTTCCAAGTTCCTTTAGCAAATTTTGACGATTTCTTGTGTGTGGTTGCACATAAGGGGAGAAGTGCATTATTAAACAACTACAAAGTATGTTTAATCAAGGAATAAAAACTTTACAGAGCTACCAATGAAGAAAAGAAAATAGAGTCATATAATTCTCAATGTGGACATCTTTATGGAAGAATCAATACAGACAGTGTGAGCTGCGAAAGTTTTCCAAACCATTTGGAAATATCTTTCTGTGCCATGTGTACACTGGTGCAGTGGCATAAGGAAACTTGAGCCCCCCCTGCAAAGTGCATGGAGGGGGCCCCCCACGCTCTGGACCCGGTCAGGAGCTCTCAGGCCAGGGTCACAGTGCCGGAGAGGGTCCTCTGGAGCTTGGGGACCCCCTGCACTGCAGGGGCTGAGGGGCTAATGTTACGCTACTGCACTCTTAGCCACTTCGGGGTACTTCTCGTTCTATGAGGACAGGTATGCCTTGGATCAGAGTGATCAGGGCCACATGTTCTTGAAAGGTTGTCACAGAGGCAGATGAGTCGACATTCTGGTTCGCATTGCATATGATATTATCCAAAGCAAACTTTCAATGATTTCTCTTTTAGATCTATGATGAGTGAAAAGGGAAATTTCCTAGGCCACACCTTACCGTGATATAGTCTTTTGTGTCCGACGACTCATTTATTTGCTTTTTCTGCTCTGTCCACAGATCTAAAGGGTTTATCAAACTTAGACATGTTTTATTTAGCAGCCAAGAGAGGAAGTCGTTTTTAAAAGCATTGCTTGAGCTTTTTGGTTTGACTAATACACATTGATAGTGACTTCTATTTGAGCTTCAGTCTGCAAATCAACGATTAGATCCATTTGACTTTGTATATAACTATGACCTTAGTTGGCCAGGCGTTTGGGATATTTCCATTAGTGGCTGGCTTGACACCTACCTGGCCTTTTGCAGGAGTCTCAGGGAAGTCATTTTGGGTAAATTTAAGATCCTCCAAGGACATGGATGATGTTATCCATTGACCTAGACACATTACTCTTTGACCTCCTAGACTTTAACATTGCTTTAACATTATTAAAAACCTTTCAAGGGTTGCTTCTTTCTGGGTTTCAAATTCAATAGTGTGCTTGTCTACTAAATGTATCTTTTGGTAATCCTGTGTCAATGTACCTAATCACAAATATAAGCAGTAGGCTATGTACTCCATCTCCAAGGTGGTAGGAAGAAAGGAAAAGGAAAACAGGAAGGAAACACATTAAATGGAGAAAGAGGGGGGGGCGAAAGAAATAAAGAAGGAAAAAGTGAGGAAATGGAAGACAAGGCAAATAAATAAACCTTATAGGAGAAGAAAAAGAAAAAAGAGAGAAGAAATACAGGAAAGAAAGAATGGAAGAAAGAAGGAAGGGAAGGGAGTAAGGCAAAGGGAAAAAGGAAGACAGAAAGGAAGAAAGTACAAAACACAATCTGATACTGCATGCTATATCCTATTCCAAGCTCAGTAACTCAGAATCCTGCATTGATTTTGCACGATAGAAATATCAAACAGGCAAATCTGTTTTGAGTGTTGAAATCAAGAAATCCCTATTAGTAAATTTAGGGAAGCAACAGCATGCCAGGAAACCTATGATCTTTTTTTTTTTTTTTTGTTGAACAGTTTTTTCTTCAGGGTCGGATTGGGATCACAGTTAGCCGCGGGCACTCCCAAAAAAGTGGCCCACATTCCCGGATCGTCCCTTTCATGGTTCGTCATTTGCTTAGTCTCATTGGACATATTTTTAGAGAAATGTTTGTTAAATTAAGCATTTAAAAGCTTATACAGCCAGTAACATAGGTGAAAACTAGAAGCACTGTAGTTTGGCCGGGCTTGCGAGGTGAAATAAAGTGCCCAGGGGCCACAACCACTGATCTGGCTAGGGTTGCCACCTGGCCAGCATGACCGTTAATTTAATGTCCTAGCTTGTACGAAAATAAAGAAAATCACTCAAAGCTGGTATTTTTTCCTCTGCTCAGTATGTACTTTGTAAGGAAATGCCTCTTATTGCATGTTCACCCCCACTTTTTTGGACTGATGCTGCTGGTTTATTAACTCTGAGACTGTGCTGAGGGTTACCAATCAGACCTCAGTGCCAGTGTTCTAACCCATTACAAAGTGTATGTCGAATTGGCTATTCCCAAATGGCAAGGAGTGACTTACTTATTAGTCCCTAGTATATGGTACCCAGAGTACCTCAGACATGTAAGACAGAGTGTCCATCCAGGTCTGCAAAACTGTTTGTGCCACCCTGTGTGAGACAAAGTACAAAATGACTCCCAGCCTGCCACTGTAGACTGGAAGGACAGTGGCAACACTGCTAATTCGACCTTGTCATTTAAACTAATGGAAAAGCCCCCACTTCTCTTAACAATAAATGTAAGTCTCCCATTAGGAAGGCCTATAGATCCCTAAGGCAGGGAGCTATATATTATTAAGTAGCCCATGTATTTTTTATATGTCTTATCAGCAACACTTCAAAATTGTCATTTTGCTGTGGAAAGGCTAGTAGCCCCATTGGCTAACACAGGGTTACTGGCAGACCCCTCAGCCTGGCTAACTAATGAATGAGACTACTGATGGAGCAGGGTTTGCGTCATGTAAACCTGCTCGGATCAACGCCCCAAGATAACATTTATTAATTATGTGTTTTGAACTAATATGCATTAATACACACAAACACGGGGAAATGCTTTGCGCACGCGTGCATTGCAATTAAGATTAATGCATGAAATGCTTAGGCCGCATATCGCTTTTTGCATATTAAAACCGACAAAGTGGAATAATGCTATTGCAAATAATAATGCTTTGCACATTAATGCTCATATAAATTAACATGGGGTTAGTGCAATGGTGGGAGGGAAACAGTGCAATTCCATTTTGTGTTATTAATATTCTTTATATTTCTCTTTCATCGTAGTTTTAAAAATGGGCCTATGGTGAGCAGTTAGTTGGGTGTTTAAAGTTGACATAAGGCCGAAGAAAGGCCGTGAAAATGTAACTTGTACGTGAACTTTGGTGGGTGTCAGCGGCAGATGAAGGAAACCTTGAAGAGTGAAAGAAAGACGTGCAATATTTGAGGACGTCGAGATGCCTGGGAAAGCTCAAACTGATGAACATTTTATGTCTAGCCGATACATTGTTTGAAATAAAGTTGCTAATACAGGGACAAGCCATTCATCAGAGAATGTGACGTGATGGGGGATAGAGAATCGATTCATAAGCAGTGAAGTAAATCGTGAGAATGAGTTAAGAACAAAGAAAGTATGTAAAGCCAAATGAAGTAATGGAGGTGTGGTGTAACACCCCACAAATTGACCAATGAAAAGTTGAGATTTTTCCGAATGTTGCAGATTAGTGGGATGGTCAGGTTGAGTTAGGGTATAATTGGGATGCTCTTAGGGGTGTGGTTGAAGGCAGCGTTCGTAGGTCCAGAGAGGCAGAGGGTGATCGTTGCTGGTTCGTCAGTTAGAGGCCTACCTGTTTCCTGATCTTATCCTATCCCGGTTTCCTTTATCGGGTTCCTTTTCACTATCCTCGTGGCCAGGGGGTGGTGGTTTTCCTGATCTTTAATCGATTGGTATGTATCAATAGGGAAATTTGCAATGTCTGCCAATGTTTTCTTCTCATGACTCTTATGTCTCTTCATCTATCCACTCCATAATATTCACTGTGATTCAGATGTTTGTGATCTTGTCTGCATATTTTATATGATATTTCTCCTATAATGTGTATTTTCTTTCCCTGTAACTTTGTACCTGAGATTTTTTCTTATAATTACTGAAGATAAACAGATTAACGATATTTTTGAGTTTGTGATTATTTCCTCATGACAAATTGTTAAGATTTTGGTTAAATAGTCATGTCAATAATTTACACTACTCAATCAATATGATTCATCGCCCAAGAGGAAAGTGGTTGATGATATAGGTTAAAGGGCTAAAATAGAGAAGAAACGATTAGATAATCTGTTTTTCCCTTTAGATGAGTAAAGACAAAATCAACGTCACACAAACCGCATTTCAGCGTCATTCTCGTAGGGTCTGTTAAATGGTGAGAAATTGTGTATTGTATGTTTGGGGCCCGTTGTCTGCTGTGTCATTCAGAGACCCCCGGTTTGGCGCTGGATCAGTTTTTGGTAGCAGTATGATGGTTTATTATTGATTGGTTGATTATTGATTTGATTATATGTGTTCTAACCCGAAAAGTTAATGTCGTGTTTTTATGTTGTCTTGAATATACGGGCGCCCGGGGTAAAGTCATAGCCTGAAGTAGGCTGGGAATTAGTGTGGATAGACGTATCCCACTACGGAAGTACTTTGTCTGTAAGTCATAACACTGAACAGTGAAAGGCTGTAGGTGTTGCATTAGGGAATATTCGTATGAGAGTAGATTTGTAGTGCTATAGCGAAGGGTCCACCTGTGAAACTTTGGCCTTATCCCCAGAGAAGTACCAAGACTCCTTTTCATACCAAAAAGTCCTCTTGAGAAACTTTGGCCTTATCCCTGGAGAAGTAACATGTCCTCCCGGAGCTTGATTGAAGGGTAAGATAGCGTTGGGTCGTTATTCTTGCTCGTAGAGAAAATTCTGTTTGGAAAAGTGAAAACTATCTCTTTATTTAGAAAACAGACAAGGTAGCATTGTTTTTATGTCGTTATTAACAAGATTTCTTTGAGAAAAAAGCTTAAGAATGTTTTGCCGAGTCATTTTGTAAAGTGAGGGTCAGTAGAAGGAGTAATACTGACGTCAGAAAATGCCGCGCTGGCATTGGTCAGGCAGCGGGAGCTTTTAGAGCTGTGATTGGATGAGCTATTGTAAGCTGCATCTCTATTGGTTGAGACATTGCTGACGTAGCAGTGTTCTTATTGGGTGGTTGGTGTGAGTCGCGCTGGTATTGGACGACAGTTGCCTAATAGAGACTACAGAAGTACGAAGGGTTTGTTGACATTTTAGAGTCACATTCTGAAGGGACAGTTGAGAAAAAATGAAGTTTATTAATAAAATCAGGAATTTCTTCAAAAAGGGCAGCCCGATAGTGACAAGGGAGGGAATTCTTATTCCGCCTCCAGGAACACCCGCATCCTATATGATGCTAGAATGTGGATATCATACGTGCACTTGGTTGGAGAATTGGGTGAAGTATACTGAGAGCGATGGTGTTCTGGCTTTTCCGGAACATGGAACATTTAATGTGAGAATTTTACAAAATTTAAGAGATCAGATGAATGTGTTGGAGCCTAGACCTAGACCAACTCAGTATGAGGCACTTGAGGAATGGGAATATGAGGCTTTTGAGCGTGAGAAATACAGGGGTGGAAGAAAATATAGAAATATCATGACCAGATATCTCTTTGAGAGTAGGCAATAGAGAGTGAAAAGATGGAGAAGAGCTGTAGTAACGGAAGGACTGTATCCTGTCTTGGTCAATGATGGAGGCAAAAGTAAGGAAAAAAAGAATAATATTGAAATGCAAAGAGGGAGTTGCAACATGAATGATTCAGATGACGAGTTATTGGAGGATATTATAACAAAAAGACCTCAACCATATCAGGAAAGTCCAAGGGAAGTAATTCCAAATGCCCTGATAATGGGATCTCCACTGATTCCGTGAGTTCCCCAAATTCCAGTGATTACGAGAGTAGTACCGGATAGAGAGACAGAGTTACAAAACCGAGCAAGAGAAGAATTAATACAGAAAGTTAAACAGTTAAATCTGAATGCAGAAGCATTATCAGTACCCATAACAATAGGTCCTATAGTTTCGTTGTATGGGAATAAACAGAGTATATCAGGAGTACATGCTTTGACAGTTCCGACAAGTAGTATGAGGAGTGAGACAATGACTATACCTAGTCCAGTTGAACGAATGGAAGAAAATATTACCTTAATGGATCTTCCCGTAGGAGAAGTAGTACATGAAACTCCAAGAAGAAATGTTCAAATAGATCCTAGGAGGATAGCACAGAGTGGTGATTCCGCATCTGAGAGTTCAGTAGGTCCCACACCAGAAGAGCTGAATGAGTGGATAAAGGGAATGGAAAAACGAAAACCCCTACCACAAAGTATAGATGTGTGTAGATTGAAGGTGGATTTGGAGGAAATGATAATTGGTATGATCAGTCCAGATAGATTAAGTATTTATAGAGATGAGGAATTATTGTTTTTGTGTAAGAATATTACCTGGAAAGCAAGGAATTTGCATGAGAAGATAGCAGAAGCTGCTGTTGATTACGGAATAGATATTGAGAGATCGAAGGTATTGCAGAAAACATACAGGATGGATTTCACTGACAGGGACTTGGAAAGTTTGAATGTGGTAAAAGGTTACAGATAAAGGAATTGATGCTGATTCTGAGGAAGTGGGGAGATGTTGATCATTGGAAAGGTAGATGGTCGAAAAGAAAAAATGAATTAAACCCTACAGAAGGTACTTCGATGTATCCATTAAAAACAAATGGACAGGTTGAAATGGTGTGTCCAATGAGGGAAGTTCCAGGTAGTGGATATGTTCATGTTCCCTGGAGTAGACAGGACATCTTGTCCTTTACGAATGATTTCCCCAGATTGAGAGAAAAACCCGTGGAATGGTATAAACATGTAGAAAGGTTTGTGAAGGTTTCAAAGGTATTGCTGAAGGACTTAGATGGTCTATTCGAGATTGTAGTTCCGGCTGATTTGTGGACAGAGTGTAAGATAACTGTCGATTGGCCTAAAGAAGAATATCCAAGAGACCCTAAAGCTGGTGCACCTTCAGATGAGGTGATGAAAAAGTACAATCAGGTGATTACTTTCTTGAAAGAAAAGATTTCCCCGAAGGAAACTGATTGGGTAAAAATAGACAGGACAACACAGGAGCCGAAAGAGTCGGTGCATGCATACTATGAGCGATTGTTACAGGTGTTTAAGCAGTATAGCGGATTTGAGAATATAGGTGACAAGGATATGGGACATTTTGTGTATCGTTTTGTGTTTGGACTGAAACCGGAGATTAGTAATATGATTCAACAGCATCTGATTTGCTGGCAGAATAAAACGGTAGATGAAATTCTGAGATATGCAAAGTACTGTAGCGACGACATTGATTCAAGACACAAAAAGCTTAAGGAAAAAATGATGTGGGCGCAAGTTAAGGTAGCAGAGCAACAGGAAGTAAATAGTGTCAAGCAGACGAATAATCAGAATCAAAATGTTCAGGTACCGGGTGTTGGAAAGGGTAAAGGAAAATTTGTTAAAGATGATTTGAAAAGAAAATTTCCTTGTCATGCGTGCGGTAAGCTTGGACATTGGAAGAACGAGTGTAGAAGCATTGTAAAAATGAATGGGACAACCCAAAATTTAAATTCACAGGTGCAGAATGAAGTGGTTGTGACCCAACAACAGCAACAGCCGCAGCAGATAGTTACACCACAGATACAGGTGCCCCAAGCTCCTATGCAGAGTAATGTAGGTGCTCAGGTACAGAGATACAGTGTGAATACTGGATTTACTCCTATGGAACAACATGGTAAGAACCCAAATGTGCAGATGATTCCACAATATTGGTTGCAGTGTAATGGGAGTGATTCGGAGAGTAGCCAATGACGGTGCCTGAGGGGGGAGGAAGAGTGCGTGCTTGGCGCAACTCTGGAGGTAGATCAGTCAGGTCCATTTGTAGATGGGAAGGTGGAAGGTAATAATATTACATTCTTAGTGGACACTGGTGCTACCCGTTCTACTGTGAGAGCAGCAGAAATTCCTAACCTACCCCTCTCGGGAGAAACTATCCAAGTTGTGGGAGTGTCAAATAAGCAGATTAAAACTCCAATTACAGAACCAATTGAGGTTCACATTGGAAGGTTCAAATACCTGCATCGATTTGTGGTATGCGATTCGAGCCCAGTGAATCTATTGGGACGAGACCTACTATGCAAAATGAATTGTACCATCTTTTGTACGCCTGATGGTATTGCATTTCAGACAACTGATGAGGATGTCGAATTTAAGTTGATGCTAGCAAAGCAAGGGACGGAAGTGGATGAACTATATTCACTTTTAACAGAACAGAATTTGCCTGATGAGCTGAGAGAGACAGTAAGATCAGATGTATGGGATTTTACAGGAAAAGAAATAGGGTTAATGAAAAATGTGGATCCTATTCAGGTTATAGTGAAACCTGGTGCTCATTACCCAAACACTCCTCCATATAAAATGAGTCCTGAGACAATGGCAGGAGTTGCTCCTGTGATCGATCGAATGATCGAACAAGGCATTCTAAGAGAGATATTGAGCAGTCCTTGTAACTCACGTATTATGGGGATTAAAAAGCCCAGTGGAAAATACAGAATAGTGCAAAATTTGAGAAAAATCAATAAGATAGTGATACCTTGCTGTCCAATCATGCCAAACCCAGCAGTGATCCTTTACCAGATTCCATGTAATGCCAAATGGTACACAGTAATTCATTTGTGCCAAGCATTTTTCTCAATTCCTCTACACCCAGACAGTCAATTTTTATTTTCATTTCGGTTTGGAGATCGTGTCTTAGCATGGTGCCGAGTTCCTCAAGGGTACACAGAAAGCCCCTCGATTTTCAATCAAATTCTGAAAAAATGTCTGGACACATTAGTGATGCCAGAAGATTCGGTTTTGGTTCAATACATTGATGACCTACTGTTGACATCAAAGACTCGAAAGGCGTGTGTGACAGATACTATTGCCTTATTGAACCATCTGGCAGAAGGGGGACATAAAGTGTCCCCTGCGAAATTGCAGTTCTGTAAACAAGAAGTACAATACTTAGGACACAGGATTGAGAAAGGAGTTAGAAAAGTGACACCAGAAAGAATTGAGGCAATTCAACAGATGAAACCTCCAAGAACCCAGAAAGAAGTGCAAATGTTTTTGGGAATGGTTGGTTATTGCAGACAATGGATAAATGGATTTTCAGTGATTGCAAAACCCTTACAGAGGTTGACGTATAAAGATGTGACTGATCCGATTGATTTGGATGATGAGAGTATGGAAGCCTTTGTAAATTTGCGAGACAGTTTGTGCCAAGCACCAGCATTGGGAATGCCTGATTATACGAAAGAATTCGCATTGTTCTGTTGTGAGCGAGATGGATGTGCGTTAGCGGTGTTAACCCAAAGGTATGGATTGACTAGACGTCCAGTGGCATACTTTTCTGATACGTTAGATTCTGTGGCAGCAGCATTACCAGGATGTTTGAAAGCCGTTGCTGCTACATGTGTGAGTTTGGACCAAAGTGAAGCAATTGTGATGGGTTATCCAGTCAAAGTGTATGTTTCACAGTCTGTTGAGATTCTTTTAACCAAAACACGAACTCAGCACATGACTCCCAGTCGGCTGACTAGGTACGAGAGAGTGATTTTGGGTGCTGAAAATGTGACAGTTGTGAGGTGTACCACCTTAAATCCAGCAACATTTCTACCAAATCCTTGTGGGGAGGAGGTAAAAGAAGAAGCAGATCATGATTGTTTGGATGTGACAGAATTCTGTACAAAACCTAGGGCCGACATCCAAGATGTGCCTTTGGAGGAATCTGACAATGTTCTGTTTGTTGATGGATCATGTTTGAGGAATAAAAAAGGAGAGTTGAGCGCTGCTTATGCAGTATGCATGGTAACTGGAACTGTGGAAGCATCCTGCCTATTTGGGGTAAAATCATCACAAATTGCAGAATTATACGCTCTGATTAGAGCATGTAAAATTTCCCGAAATTTGAGGGTAACCATATTTACGGACAGTCAATATGGTTTCGGGGTGGTGCATGATTTCGGCCAATTATGGATGCAAAGGGGATTCATGACTTCATCAGGTTCCCCTATTAAAAATGGGAAAATTGTGAGAGATTTATTGGATGCCCTGCAATTGCCAAAACAAATTGCAGTGGTAAAATGCTCTGCGCGTAAATCAGGAAATGATTTTGTGACCAGTGGCAACAGATACGCAGATCAGTTAGCGCATTTCTGTGCAGAAAATTCATCTGCACTTAACAGGAAAACAGAAAGAAAAATCACTGATTGCCATTTAATGTTTACATCAATAAACAATTGGGATGAAATTAAGCAGTTACAGTAAGAAGCTAGTGAAGAGGAAAAGGAGCTTTGGAGAAAAGCAGGATGTACAAAAACACCAGAGGATGAAATTTGGGTATATGTAGATGACAGACCAGTTATGCCCGATTGCATGCTTTCTCATATTGCAAGAGTCTATCATGGGATCACTCATGTTGGAAGGGATGCAATGATAAGACTCTTCAAGCAGACCTGGTTTAATCCCAAGTTCAGGTACATTGCAGAGAGTTTGTGCCAAAGGTGCGTTGTTTGCCAGCAGCAGAATCTAGGGAGAAGGACAGTTGTGGGTACAGGAACTATCGGAAAGGCTGCAGGACCATTTACACGTTTGCAACTTGATTTTATTGAGTTGCCTCCGTGTAATGGTTTGAAATACGTTCTTGTCATTGTGTGTCTCTTTTCTCGTTGGGTAGAGGCTTATCCTACAAGGAGGAATGACAGCCTTACCGTGGCTAAATTGCTTTTGAGAGAATTAATACCAAGGTACGGATTTCCAGTCACTCTAGAATCAGATAGGGGAACACATTTTAATAATGAAATAATTCGAATAATTTGCGCAGCATTGCAAATTGAACAAAAACTGCACTGTGCCTACCGACCAGAGGCTTCTGCAATTGTCGAGCAGATCAATGGCACTATAAAATCTAGATTAGGAAAAGTTTGTGCATCCACAACACTGAAATGGCCTGATGCTTTGCCCTTGGTCTTAATGAGTCTCAGAAGCATTCCTGACAGAAAAACGGGATTGAGTCCACACGAGGTTCTCATGGGAAGAGTCATGAGACAAGCAATTGTACCAGCAAACAAACTGATGAGCATTTCTGATGATCTGATTCTTGAATATTGCAAAGGACTGGCTGATATGGTGTGTTCTGTGTCTTATCAGGTTGGAGCAGACGCAAATGAAATACAGCTGAATCCAGTGCATGATCTAAGTCCAGGAGAGTGGGTTCTTGTCAAGAAACACGTGAGGAACAGTGTTTAGAACCCAGGTGGCATGGACCATACCAGATCATATTGATAACAACAACTGCAGTAAAGTGTGGTGGCCTACCAAATTGGATACACGCCAGCCATACCAGAAGAGTCCCAAGTCCACTTAAAGAAGCTGAACGGCAACTGGAAAAAGAGAGACCAGAAGCCAGAGGTTGTGAGCCTGAGAATCCCAGAGAGTCAGATGTCACTGAGCCTGTGGATGACGAACAACCAAGTACCAGCCGAGTAGAGTGGGCACCAGATACTGGGACTGAAAAGACTGCTGTTGGGGAGAGTGAGGAAGAAGCTTCCGAAAATCAAGAAGGAAGCCAACATACAGAGGAACGGATTGAGAGTGATATCCAGACAGAAGAAGTGGTTGCTGGAAGCCTAGAACAAGGCCAACAAGAAAAAGAGTTGATTGAAGAAGACAATCAGCTGACAGAAAAAGCTATCAAAGGCCAAGAACAAAGTCAACAAAGAGAAGAAGTAAAAGAGGGTATTAGTCAACCGGAAATAGAAAGGGACTTTGAAAGTGAAAAGGAAAAACAGCCTAGAAAGAGGTTGAGCAAAAGAACTGTAGAATCAGAAGAACAGGGTGAAGAAGAAGTTCAAACAAAAAGACTGAGATATAATGATAACTTGCAAAATGGAGCAAAAAGACTGAGATATATTCTAGAAAAAAGAGGGCCAGAGCAAATAAATGAAATTTCAAGTCAGTCAGATCAAGAAGATTCTCAAAAGAAAATAGTACGAAGAACAACAAGACAAAGAGTTGCAAGTCGAAAGTATACCAGACCTGAGTGGATTTACGTTATCTTAAAGGAAATTGAAAGCCCTGATCAAACAGAAGGAGAAGTTACAGATGATACAGAACGAATTGATGAGAGCACATTGAAACCACCTTAAAAAAGACTGTAAGAAAAATTAAGGTGCATCATAATCCAGTCAAATTAAGTTGATACGTCAAGATGATTTGAAAAAGACTCGAGAAAGACCTTAAAAGGGGGGACAAAGATTAACGATAACATTTTTTTTTTTTAAAAGGCCGAGAAAATATCAAAGTTTGTGGTTGTACAAAAGAAGATTGATTTTACATTTTTAATAGAATTAGGTTTATAAGAAATTAATAGTGAAGTTAAATTTTTATAATTTTTTTTTATCCAGGGAAAATGGTAGAATCTACAGTGACTGAACGTCCGAAACCTAGTCTAAAACGTAAATGTATTAGAGCCTGCTTATGTGCTGTCTTATTAAATATGTCAGTGTGGTTAATACTAACAATTGTTGTTCCTGTTTTGATGGTGACTAATGACAAAAATCAGACTAATAATACAATAAGTATGAGAGTGGAAGTTATTACTAAAAGTCCAACTAATATACTTCATAATGATGGAAGTATTTATCATCAAGATAGATCAATTACTGATTTCTCATTAAATGTTTTTACTAAATTGTTGTATGAATATATTAATATGATGAATGTGAGTGACTGTTATGTTTGCATGCAATTTCCATCGTCTGTCTCGGAGGGTGTGGCATATCACCACCTTCCTTTAACATATAGTGTTTCGTGTAGTGTACTAACTAGTCTATTCTATGTAACAGGAAAATTAGAATTTTATTATTCTAACCTAGATGTGGTCTTTTCCGAACTTCCTATTAGAAAGAATTTAAATAAAGTATCTAGTAGCTTAGAAACTGAATATATGGGAGAGTTTTTTCATACTACACAAACTTTGGATTTAATATCTGCCCACAAAAATAATCTCACCAGTAGTTTACAAATAGAAGAAAAAGATTTCATTAATATGGTAGAAAATAGAAGACAAGAATTCCATAAAAAGGCTGCTGAACAGAAAACTAATATACCACCTTGGGCTTTTAGGGAAGGAAATTATGAAAAAGCGAGACTTATGCTGCAATGTCTCTGGATTGGAATCACAAGTGGAAGCTTTGCTTACTAAGACTAAAAACTAACTATAACAACTATTATTTAGGTACTAGTAAATGTGAACATAATTTCTTAATAACAGGAGGATGGGGATTAAAGGGAGGAACTGACCCTGTTTTCCCAGGTGTACATTATGTGTGTGGGAGGAATGCTTATTATAGACTGCCTGCTCACTGGTACGGTAGTTGTTACTTTGGGATTGTATTTCCTAAAGTATACCACGTAGATAGAAATAATAAGATTAACGAGATGAAACATGGATTAATACATAGTAAGAGAGCAAGTTTTTCAGAAATAGTGGGTGATATATTTGGTGCGTTAATACCTTCACTTGGAGTGGTTCTTAATTCACACAAAATTCAAAAATTATCCACAGTGGTGGATCGATTATCAACTGATACTGCTGGAGGGTTCTTATTGATTGATACAGAAATGGTTGCAATTAGATCAATGGTTATGCAAAATCGACTTGCCCCTGATATATTATTTGCAAAAGAGGGTGGAGTCTGAGGGATGCTAAAGGTGCAACATTGCTGCACTTATATTCCTGACAAAAGCAAAGGTATTGAAGGGTATATTAAAAATATTACGAATGTACATAGGGATTTACCACAACTAGAGGTTGATGGTGTCTGGGAGAAAATTAATAAGAGTTTTTTAAAAATAGGTAAATGGTTCACTGATTTTGGTAAAAGTTTATTAGGTGGAGTAATAATACCAATAATATCAATAGTAATAGTGATCATGCTAATAATAATGACTTACAAATGTTTCAAGAAAAGAAGAGAGAGGATAAGTATGCTAGTTGTAGATAACAAATGTAAAGGTAGAAAAAGGAAATTAGAAGAAATAGAGTTAGAAAATATGAAAGACAAATATTATGAAATGATGAAAGATTTAGGTGAAAAGAAGAAATTTAAAAGCGAAAGGAGTACGAGTTTCTGAGGAAACAGGAAATGGCAATGGGTGATGGATATTTTATGATGGCATAAAAAGCCATCAAAGGGGGGATTGATGGAGCAGGGTTTGCGTCATGTAGCTCGGATCAACGCCCCAAGATAACATTTATTAATTATGTGTTTTGAACTAATATGCATTAATACACACAAACACGGGGAAATGCTTTGCGCACGCGTGCATTGCAATTAAGATTAATGCATGAAATGCTTAGGCCGCATATCGCTTTTTGCATATTAAAACCGACAAAGTGGAATAATGCTATTGAAAATAATAATGCTTTGCACATTAATGCTCATATAAATTAACATGGGGTTAGTGCAATGGTGGGAGGGAAACAGTGCAATTTCCATTTTGTGTTTTTAATATTCTATATATTTCTCTTTCATCGCAGTTTTAAAAATGGGGCTATGGTGAGCAGTTAGTTGGGTGTTTAAAGTTGACATAAGCCGAAGAAAGGCCGTGAAAATGTAACCTGTACGTGAACTTTGGTGGGTGTCAGCGGCGGATGAAGGAAACCTTGAAGAGTGAAAGAAAGACGTGCAATATTTGAGGACGTCGAGATGCCTGGGAAAGCTCAAACTGATGAACATTTTATGTCTAGCCGATACATTGTTTGAAATAAAGTTGCTAATACAGGGACAAGCCATTCATCAGAGAATGTGACGTGATGGGGGATAGAGAATCGATTCATAAGCAGTGAAGTAAATCGTGAGAATGAGTTAATAACAAAGAAAGTATGTAAAGCCAAATGAAGTAATGGAGGTGTGGTGTAACACCCCACAAATTGACCAATGAAAAGTTGAGATTTTTCCGAATGTTGCAGATTAGTGGGATGGTCAGGTTGAGTTAGGGTATAATTGGGATGCTCTTAGGGTTGTGGTTGAAGGCAGCTTTCGTAGGTCCAGAGAGGCAGAGGGTGATCGTCGCTGGTTCGTCAGTTAGAGACCTAGCTGTTTCCTGAGCTTATCCTATCCCGGTTTCCTTTATCAGGTTCCTTTTCACTATCCTCGTGGCCAGGGGTGGTGGTTTTCCTGATCTTTAATCGATTGGTATGTATCAATAGGGAAATTTGCAATGTCTGCAAATGTTTTCTTTTCATGACTCTTATGTCTCTTCATCTATCCACTCCATACTATTCACTGTGATTCCGATGTTTGTGATCTTGTCTGCATATTTTATGATATTTCTCCTATAATGTGAATTTTCTTTCCCTGTAACTTTGTACCTGAGATTTTTTCTTATAATTACTGAAGATAAACAGATTAACGATATTTTTGATATTGTGATTATTTCCTCATGACAAATTGTTAAGATTTTGGTTAAATAGTCATGTCAATAATTTACACTACTCAATCAATATGATTCATCGCCCAAGAGGAAAGTGGTTGATGATATAGGTTAAAGGGCTAAAATAGAGAAGAAATGATTAGATAATCTGTTTTTCCCTTTAGATGAGTAAAGACAAAATCAACGTCACACAAACCGCATTTCAGCGTCATTCTTGTAGGGTCTGTTAAATGGTGAGAAATTGTATATTGTATGTTTGGGGCCCGTTGTCTGCTGTCATTCAGAGACCCCCGGTTTGGCGCTGGATCACTACCTAGCTGGGTTCTGTAAGTGTATCAAATGAATCATGGCAATACACCCAACCTGATGGCCAGGTCGAATTTAATGTCACTATTAAAGAAATGCTACTTTTAGAAAGTTGTCACTCTGTGACCTAGTTGTCCTATAGCTTCACAAGGGTCCCCGCCAACAGACAGCATTCTGCCCGCCTGAGGAGTAGTGTGAATGACTCCTCTGCTTAGGAACCATAGCAGCCAGCTGCAGGGCGAAGTGTTACCTCCCCTTCACAGGAAACCACTCAATGTGTTAGCCCAAAAGGTGAGCTTCAAAGGCGTAGCCGCCTTTGGTGGACAGATGGTATTCACATTCCTGAACAGCTGCCCTTTGTTCAGGTGAACAGACTGGAGACAGGGACACAGAGAGAAACCCAGTGCCAAACCATTTTTCCCATGGGCGTCTAACCCTCAGGTAGACACACTTCTAGTGTAGGCTACCAGCTCCTGACATCCCTGTAAGGGTTCCGACATCTTGAAAGGGCACAGACTATTTACTCTGGGATTGCTAGATGCTACACATAGCCGGAAAGACATTACCAAGAGGGAAGTGACCTGGTAGCCCATTGGCTAGTGACCCCCATCATCCCCCCAGGGCACTTTCTGGGAATAAATATAGTACCCCTGGCACACCGTCAGAACTGGAACAAGGACCCAAGAAGGACTGTCCTGCTGCCCCCTGGACTTCACAAAGAGAGGCAGCACCGTCTGCTGGACTGCACCTGCTGCACCATGGGCTAGCGAAGAGAGGATTTTGCCTGTGGCTCCTGGCTCAGGGAAAAGTTGTGCCCCAGACGCAAGGAGTGACTCAAAGTAACAGCGGGCTGACCCCCTGGAACCCACACCAGGATCAGCACAACTGAAGAAGCCCACACTGGTAAGTTTATAGCAACCACAGAAGAGTTGCTGTTTGCTGCAGTTGGGCGCTCCAAGAGACCAATCCTCAATGGCCAAAAGTTGCACCCGGGAGTGTCATCTGAGTCCAGATTGGTCACCCAAGAGGGACACCAGCCACCACCAAAGGATTTTGCAGGGACCGCTGTACACGGAGACTAGTAGCCCAGCCGCAGCTGGCCTTCTATGGTCTCAAATAGGACTTCGAGTGACCCAGACCTCTGTGGCCAAAGTCGCCCCAACTGACCTGTGTACCGAGGAATAACCCCAAAGGCACCCAGGTCAACCGCACAGCACCCAGAGCATCCTTGAGCATCTCCATCTCCTGTATCCTCCGTATCAGGACCACTCCATTGATGTCTATGGCGGTCATGCTGTAAAGTGTGGAACTGGGCTAGAAAATGCTCTGGTGGCCAGGTAAATGTCCAAATCTACCCCAATGCCTCCCCCGACCTTCTCCCTGTTAGATGGGCCTGAGTAGTCGAACTAACTTTTACAAACTTTTTAAACTTTACGGTTGCCAATGCATGTTTGGGGTTGGATAAAAAAAATTAAAGATTTCTTTAAAAATACGTATCTCTGAACCCTCTGGCAGATTTTGCTCATCCTGGACTCTGCAAATTCATTAAAATATCATCTATTTTTATTGTTGTGTTTCTTTCGTGTTGCGTGGTTTTCTTATTTCATTGTTTGGTACTGTAAAATGCTATATACTATTTCCTTTGTTAAAGCCTTGCTGCTCGAAGCCATAGCTATCCAGGGCTGAGCTTAAGGTTGTGTAAATAAGCATTACCAGAACAACAAAAATCCAATCAGAGGTATTACATTTTAACGCTTTTAGAGAAAATAACGCCAACAAGCAGAAAGCGTCACGCACGGTTATCTGGACACACCGGACCGGGGTAAAGTCACAAGTTCAGACTGACAGTGAGGAGGATACAAGGGCCTTGATGGTCCCACTGAAATTTTAACTTTTCAAGTCCTGGCATGAAGAGTTCCACTTGCATTGGAGGACACCGCCAGGAGGAGGCTTTCAGTTCGAAGTACAGGTTGAGTGTCTCTCACAGGAGTTGCTGTACCGCGAAAAGCTGGCACACTTCACTTCACGTTGGCGGTCAGGCAAATAATCATGGCTGTAGTGCAGAGTGCAGATTTCGCGTTGCCGATCATTGTGGATGGCTGCTATCGGTGTGAAAAGCAGACCTCGCTGGGCAGTCCTTCTGGCAGCAGAGCATTTCCTCTTCTGAGTCTTCCATTGGTCCAGGAGTGTTCTGAGTTCGGGCTCTGAGAGTGCCACTTTTATTCTCAGTACCAACCTGTAGGGGGGGGAGCCCTGCCTCCATTGACAAATATTCCCCCTTTCCTAGGTTTGGCTTCAAATTAGCTAGGTTCAGCGAAAGATAGGCAGGCCTAGTTGTGAGCTGCATTGTCAGTGGCAGGGCGCGCAGCCCTTAGAAGCCAGGAAGGGAGCAGGCAAGGCCTGAGGCTGTCCCATTGAAGCTCAGGAAAATTGAGTGCCAACCCCCCAGGACATCCTGCTGCAGGAAGAAACATCCTGCCTCACACCCGAAGCCCTTTTGTGACTATGTTTGAGAGGGATACACAAAACAACACAGTAGAGCCATTGACAGTCATGTGACTCTGGGCACTGGCAGAAAGGCACATTTGGTTTAGGCAGAAAAATGCCAACTTTCTAAAAGTGGCATCTTAAGAATAGTAACATAAAATCAGACTTTACCACTAAAGAGGATTTTAAATTACAATTCATTTGGGTGCAAACAGTATTTCCTATCTGCTCTGAAACAGTATTTAGCACTTCTTAAATGTAATAAGGCAACCCAGTTTTAATCTATGTTAGAGATAGGCCTTGCAACAGTGAAAAACGACTTAGGGAGTTTTTCACTGCCAGGACATGTAAAACATAAACCCAGATGACCAATTTTTTAAGTGCTAAGCACCCTGCTCAAGGAGCTGTTACGCCTACCTGAGGGGTGACCTGTGCCTTTTATAAAGGAATGTTTATGCCTGGAAAAAGGTTTATTTTGCCAGGCTGAAATGCAAGTTTATAACTACACTACAGGCTGCAGTGGCAGGCGTGAGACATGTTTTAAAGGGCTAATTTACTGGGCGACACAATGAGTGCTGCAGCCCACTAGTAGCATTTAAATTACAGGACTTGGGACATGTCGTATTATATACTAGGGACTTACAAGTAAATTAAATGTACCAATTAGGTGTAGGTCCATTGTACAATGTTTAAAATGGAGATCCAAATCACTTTACCACTGCTTAGCAGGGGAAAAGTACATAGAGTCCTAAAAGCCAACAAAATCAAGTTCAGTAAAGCAAGGCACAGGAAGGCAAAACTCTGGGGTGACCATGCAGAAAGGACCAGGTCCAAAAGTAACCAATTAGGAAATGCACACACAATTTGACGAATCTGCTCCATAGAGTCAAACAGATGAAGGAGGAAATCATATCCAGGTCTTCATCCCATGTGCGCTGCAATAATAATGGAGTATTTACCACCCACTTCTGCCTTCTTTCCTATGGTTGTCTTAGCAGCTGTGAACTATGAAAGATCCCTTTTGTGTCTGTCCCCTGTGAGCATTCACAGGAGGGACATGACATCTGTTTTACAACATGTTTCGACAAGTGGCTCTTCTGAAAAAGGGTCTAGTTCAAAAGCAAAGATGCAAGTCAAGAGAGCCCACTAAATAGTACTCAGTCATTGCTCATTGAGCAAGTGCCAGAGAGCATGTGACTGTTAGTTCATGGTCATGATTTACTCATAATTACACCAGCCTCAAATTAGACCAATCA
Organism: Calotriton arnoldi; assembly: GCA_963921515.1. Taxonomy (NCBI): domain Eukaryota; kingdom Metazoa; phylum Chordata; class Amphibia; order Caudata; family Salamandridae; genus Calotriton; species Calotriton arnoldi. The sequence continues at coordinate 385,612 of CAWUFW010010483.1, forward strand.
GACCTGGGGCTGCTTTACAGAAACTGGTGCGAGTGCTAGAGCTAAACCATTTTGCACTATTTTGCTGCTTCTCAAATACAAAATTGTAAATTTTGCACCGGCTCAAAATTTAGAAAATAGATTGCGAAACTACCGCTGAGCATATATAACACTGTTTTTTGTTTATAAATCAGTTTGCCTGTCTCATAGAAACTTTAACAAACAGACCATAATCCACGAACGACCTTTTCTTATGAAAAGAGTAAGGTAATTTTGCAACATTTTAGCTGTTTGCGTGAACAAATATATGAAGCTAATTTCCCATAAATCACGTCTGAAGCTTTAAGAAATAATATTCGTGACATCTTATTTGAAAACAAAGAAAAAAGTAAAAGTATTTTGTGCCTTATGCAAGTACCATTTGCTACATTCCTTTGTACACAAGCAGTAAAAAAGTGTGTAAATTAACTTGTCAAGCGTTTTTGTAGTGGTGCAAAGTTTCTAAAATCCAGCCCCAGATTTCAGATCAAATTTTACAGTCACAGGAAATCATGTAGCCCCTGATGGGGAACCACCAAAATACGTTTGATAAATAGAAAAAGTAGCACTATTCTAGTTGTTTGAAAGGAAAACTGAAGCCAAACTACAGTCCACACAGATCCAAAAACATTATATACTTTTTAAATTAGTGTTCCGTTTAACTATGCTATGGACTCTGCTAAATTGTATTGCTTCTGTAGCCATTTTCCTAAAAATGGCTCCTCTCTAAGAATTTCCAAATGTTTTCTATAATAGACATTATCTCCCATAAGTAACCCTTGTGAAGTGCCTGCCTTTCAGTAGGTAAAAAAGTGGTGAGTGAGAACAATTACCATTAATTGCCATTATGGGTAAAATAAATAGTAACAGAATCATATTAGGAAAAAATAATATAATGTCCGTGCCTAAAGTACAGAAAACTGAAATGCAATTCAATTCAGAAAAGTACAGTTGCAAGAATGTCACAATACTCAAACATTCATCATCTAACTAGAAGAGAGAATTAGGATCTATTACAAAATAGACATTGCCTGCTGAACTAGAAAAATGCTTAAATATGGGTTAACGTTGCCGCAGCAAGATCTCACAATATTCAAGTAGATTTTGCAGATACAGAAGACCAACTACCCAACATAACAAGATCATTTGCATAGTGAAGTCTAAAGTGTGAAAATGTTTACCAAGTGACATAATTCACAGGTGACTACAGCTAACATTGTGGTTCTAATTTTTCATAAGGTAACAGCAACAATGTGGCAATGTTAGTTTTGTGTGCTACCTGGCAATCATCACCGAAGATTGCCTGTTTGATGCACCAATGGGTTATCTTTTTTAATTTGCCTGGTTATGGGGATTCATTTGTATACGCATACTTTAAACCACAATAATTCAATAGATGTTTCAACTACTTACCACTCCTTCCTATTGTGTAATACATTAACTCCCTTTAAAGGAAAACTCCCATTGAGGACACTATCGCTGAAAAAGCAGAACGAATCATGAAAAATAATTTTCACACTCCTGTACCAATAATTACCATTGCTGTTCGGCTCAGTTTGAGACAGACTATCACTTGTGGCATGCAACTGGTCAGTTTGAATGTTTTTGTGAATTAATTGCATTCAACCACATGTAACTTTTTATTACTTGTTTCGCTGAACACAACAAAGCAATGGCTTCAAACTAAGGTAATTGGCTACCGTATCTTGCCTCCGTTGACAAACCAGGAGAATTTATATAGTTCTACCTAGAACACAATGCTCTTGTTTTTGTTTTTATTCGTAAATAGATAGCTGGATTCATTGCATAAGGAAAGAAGACATAAGTCACTAAATTCCAACTTGGGTAATAGTTAATAATACATTATCATCAATTTATGTCTCAAAAATACATGACATCCCTTGATTTTGGAGGCAAAGGATTCACTTTTTGCTGAACATCAAGTAGGTTCACTATACAAAGAATAAAATGATTTGTGGTGAGAATAATGATCTTATGATCAACTTATCGTAACTTGATGAGCTTATCAGAGAAGGAATCCAGGTTTTATTATGAAAACTTCTTAACAGCTAAAGCACTGTTTCAAAGTTTTTCTAATGTACAATTTTGGATGACAAATAATCTGTGCATATTAATAATTTTTGTGATGAATACAGTCGTAACCTATGAATTATTGACGCTACACTTAAAATAATTTGAGTATTATGTTAAGAAGTATGATTAATTAACATAGTTTAGTTATGCCACATTTTTGTAAGTGACAACATTTTATTAAAACGGATGCAGTTTCTGGTGTTCTGCTCATCTTGCTCCTGCTTTTTCCACCCTCCCAATCAATGTCCCCTGCGAGTCTTCTCTCATCACAGTTTCCGAAGAGCATTGCACACTGTGACGTAAATTGGTTATTTTCTTTAGAGAGCATATATGATGAATGAAACTTTCCATTGTGTTCCTGATGTCTTTTTCTGAAGGAAGTTGAGTTGTAGGTTTGCTAGCGCACTAATGTATGAGTCTTTGTTTGAGAGTGTTTCATTTAGTATTTTAAGTCTCTGGACTACTGCTGTGGAAGCTAACGGAAGGAGTCTTCCACCTTAGAAATGGGTTAGTGTTATAAAACCTTAAATTACGATCCTGTTTCTAATTTGTCCAATATGAGCTAATCATAGTCATGTCATGCTGAATGTGCAGTATTACTAATTGTTATGCATAAAATGTGTATAAAATCCCCTGGTTTTGGGTGTGTGTGTAGATGACTTCTCATTCTCTTCCCAAGGCCTTGTCTGATTTATTTGAGATTTTTCTTCTCCCTTATGATGCTGTCAATATTCTTTAAGAGTCTGACATTTAGATTTTTGAGAGACTTTACTGCTTATTAGGTTTTAAATTATTTCTGATTTTGTACTCTGCATTTGAGCCTTCATGGCATTTACAGCATTACTCTGTATTGATCATTTAACTTTTTATTGATCTAGAACTCAGTTATTGAGTAGTCATAGTCACTATTTGAGTTTACTCTGCTAAATTGTTGGGCCTGATGTTGTGGAGGGTGGTGACTCTTATTGCAAATCAAGGGTGCTGGAACTGAACCGTCAGAGGTAAATTTTGCGGCGATGAAAATATTGGAGTTCAGTGAATAATTGGGGTTGGGCTACCACAACTGTACTCTAGAATATCGAGTAAAAGAATATTGTGGCACACTCAAATTACCAACATTATATCGAGGGACAAAATGATGCAAAGTAAGTGCATATAGGGAAGTATCCACGAAGGTACAGTTTTGTGGAGAAAATCCATACATACTTACTTATTGATATTTTGTCCCTCTATATTCTGCCTACAGTATTAGTGTACCACTATATTCTGTAGTCGATATTCAGGATCCACACCCAGCTAAAGAAGGTTGGGATCGATGTCTAAGGCTGCAAGCTTCTTTCCCAGCCAGCAGTAGCGGCCCGTGGTGGGAATGCTGCCGGGCGGTGACGTGGTGCGGGGTAGGGGCTGGGTGGGGGGTAGTAAACTACAGAATTCGGCCGAATAGAGGTAAGTAAACATATAAATAAATAAAACGAATTTCGTTGCGCGCGCTGCATCGCCAAATGCGATGCAGCGTGCGCAACGAAATTCGTTTTATTTATTTATATGTTTACTTACCTCTATTCGGCCGAATTCCGTAGTTTACTACCCCCCGCACCACGTCACCGCCCGGCAGCACTCCAACCACGGGCCGCTACTGCCACCCAGCCTATGCCAGCCTTAGAAAAGGCAGTGGTAAAACCAACATGACATTGAACACTGGCAACACCAATAGGCGCGGTTTTGGCAAGCCTGTAATTGTTTTTATTTCTTTTTTGCAAACATATGCAATAAATATTAAAATTATAAAAGTGATCAAAAATAAAACTGCTGCCATCTGGAGTTTTGTATTTTGTTTGTAAACAAAAAGTAAACACTGTCACATCACAAAGGAAAATAAATAAAAATAGAATAGCTTAGGAGCCCTGGCATTGAAGTGGACTACTTTCTAGGCAGAAGTGCTCATGAGCAATAGCAAAAAGGGGTCCCTCACAGTAAACAGAGCCAATGCATGAAGTGGGCTGACACACTGGACCATGCTGTAGGATCTGGTGGGTGGAAGTAAAATCTGAATGACACTAAAAAAAAAAAATGGATGAAGAGGGCTGAATGAAAGCCCCTGTTATGTATATAGGTAAGTTTTTAAGATTTTTGCTTGGATAACACTAGTCTAGCAAAACAGCTGAAGCTGTGTCTAGGCCAAAACTTATATAAGTTTAGAATAATTTTGCCCTCAGCGCTAACGGCAAGTGTTCCCAAAGCCATAACATTAGCAATGGTTCCAAATCTTGCTCTAGACCCAGTGTATACCCACGAAACAATACGATCCTGATATTTCCACTCCTGCAAAAAATGTAATAAATGTATCAGATTTAATGCATTTAATAGGTTCTTAGTGATGTCTTTTCACATCAAAGTGGGCAACTAAGGGACTATTTCTATCAATGTTGCAATAGTCTTCTTTGTCATTCAGTGAGGTCTAACTGATATCGGATTCAAATAAACAAAAAAGTGATGTTTAGATTGATCTAAGCATTGGGATAAACCATTCATCCTGTCGGAATGGGCATTCACCCTGCAGCAACCTCTTCCAGCAGTTCCAGGCACATGGACAAAACATTCAAGCAATCATGTCCTTTGGTAAATTACACAACCTTGGCCTCACCTACTTTTGTAAGTAGCTACTAGCCCAAAGTGTGCATTTTATTGCTATCAACAAATAGTTACAAAATAGACTGCACGCAGCTCAAGCAATATGTTGCATCCCACTGTATTTTAGAACTGAACCAAATAGGAATATGCCCCAGACAAAGGAATGAACTATCTTTCACCACCTGATTTGTCAACCACTTTTAATTTTGTTACTGTTAATCCACCATTAAAATCACATTTGATACCTTCGGAAGCACCATTCAATAGTTCAGGTCTTTAACACTTCTTCCTAGTCACAATCCTAAAACTTGATGATGAGCAATCACTGGACTTAGGTGCAGTGGTCATATATCTTTTTTTAAAACTCCTTCCCCTATAAGGGAGTAATTGAGGTCACCACCCCATCATCGTCTTGTGGTTGCTGGAAGCCTAGAACAAGGCCAACACGAAAAAGAGTTGATTGAAGAAGACAATCAGCTGACAGAAAAAGCTATCAAAGCCCAAGAACAAAGTCAACAAAGAGAAGAAGTAAAAGAGGGTATTAGTCAACCGGAAATAGAAAGGGACTTTGAAAGTGAAAAGGAAAAACAGCCTAGAAAGAGGTTGAGCAAAAGAACTGTAGAATCAGAAGAACAGGGTGAAGAAGAAGTTCAAACAAAAAGACTGAGATATAATGATAACTTGCAAAATGGAGCAAAAAGACTGAGATATATTCTAGAAAAAAGAGGGCCAGAGCAAATAAATGAAATTTCAAGTCAGTCAGATCAAGAAGATTCTCAAAAGAAAATAGTACGAAGAACAACAAGACAAAGAGTTGCAAGTCGAAAGTATACCAGACCTGAGTGGATTTACGTTATCTTAAAGGAAATTGAAAGCCCTGATCAAACAGAAGGAGAAGTTACAGATGATACAGAACGAATTGATGAGAGCACATTGAAACCACCTTAAAAAAGACTGTAAGAAAAATTAAGGTGCATCATAATCCAGTCAAATTAAGTTGATACGTCAAGAAGATTTGAAAAAGACTCGAGAAAGACCTTAAAAGGGGGGACAAAGATTAACGATAACATTTTTTTTTTAAAAAGGCCGAGAAAATATCAAAGTTTGTGGTTGTACAAAAGAAGATTGATTTTACATTTTTTTATAGAATTAGGTTTATAAGAAATTAATAGTGAAGTTAGATTTTTATTAAAAAAAAATTTATCCAGGGAAAATGGTAGAATCTACAGTGACTGAACGTCCGAAACCTAGTCTAAAACGTAAATGTATTAGAGCCTGCTTATGTGCTGTCTTATTAAATATGTCAGTGTGGTTAATACTAACAATTGTTGTTCCTGTTTTGATGGTGACTAATGACAAAAATCAGACTAATAATACAATAAGTATGAGAGTGGAAGTTATTACTAAAAGTCCAACTAATATACTTCATAATGATGGAAGTATTTATCATCAAGATAGATCAATTACTGATTTCTCATTAAATGTTTTTACTAAATTGTTGTATGAATATATTAATATGATGAATGTGAGTGACTGTTATGTTTGCATGCAATTACCATCGTCTGTCTCGGAGGGTGTGGCATATCACCACCTTCCTTTAACATATAGTCTTTCGTGTAGTGTACTAACTAGTCTATTCTATGTAACAGGAAAATTAGAATTTTATTATTCTAACATAGATGTGGTCTTTTCCGAACTTCCTATTAGAAAGAATTTAAATAAAGTATCTAGTAGCTTAGAAACTGAATATATGGGAGAGTTCTTTCATACTACACAAACTTTGGATTTAATATCTGCCCACAAAAATAATCTCACCAGTAGTTTACAAATAGAAGAAAAAGATTTCATTAATATGGTAGAAAATAGAAGACAAGAATTCCATAAAAAGGCTGCTGAACAGAAAACTAATATACCACCTTGGGCTTTTAGGGAAGGAAATTATGAAAAAAGCGAGACTTATGCTGCAATGTCTCTGGATTGGAATCACAAGTGGAAGCTTTGCTTACTAAGACTAAAAACTAACTATAACAACTATTATTTAGGTACTAGTAAATGTGAACATAATTTCTTAATAACAGGAGGATGGGGATTAAAGGGAGGAACTGACCCTGTTTTCCCAGGTGTACATTATGTGTGTGGGAGGAATGCTTATTATAGACTGCCTGCTCACTGGTACGGTAGTTGTTACTTTGGGATTGTATTTCCTAAAGTATACCACTTAGATAGAAATAATAAGATTAACGAGATGAAACATGGATTAATACATAGTAAGAGAGCAAGTTTTTCAGAAATAGTGGGTGATATATTTGGTGCGTTAATACCTTCAGTTGGAGTGGTTCTTAATTCACACAAAATTCAAAAATTATCCACAGTGGTGGATCGATTATCAACTGATACTGCTGGAGGGTTCTTATTGATTGATACAGAAATGGTTGCAATTAGATCAATGGTTATGCAAAATCGACTTGCCCCTGATATATTATTTGCAAAAGAGGGTGGAGTCTGAGGGATGCTAAAGGTGCAACATTGCTGCACTTATATTCCTGACAAAAGCAAAGGTATTGAAGGGTATATTAAAAATATTACGAGTGTACATAGGGATTTACCACAACTAGAGGTTGATGGTGTCTGGGAGAAAATTAATAAGAGTTTTTTAAAAATAGGTAAATGGTTCACTGATTTTGGTAAAAGTTTATTAGGTGGAGTAATAATACCAATAATATCAATAGTAATAGTGATCATGCTAATAATAATGACTTACAAATGTTGCAAGAAAAGAAGAGAGAGGATAAGTATGCTAGTTGTAGATAACAAATGTAAAGGTAGAAAAAGGAAATTAGAAGAAATAGAGTTAGAAAATATGAAAGACAAATATTATGAAATGATGAAAGATTTAGGTGAAAAGAAGAAATTTAAAAGCGAAAGGAGTACGAGTTTCAGAGGAAACAGGAAATGGCAATGGGTGATGGATATTTTATGATGGCATAAAAAGCCATCAAAGGGGGGATTGATGGAGCAGGGTTTGCGTCATGTAAACCTGCTCGGATCAACGCCCCAAGATAACATTTATTAATTATGTGTTTTGAACAAATATGCATTAATACACAGAAACACGTGGAAATGCTTTGCGCACGCGTGCATTGCAATTAAGATTAATGCATGAAATGCTTAGGGCGCATATCGCTTTTTGCATATTAAAACCGACAAAGTGGAATAATGCTATTGAAAATAATAATGCTTTGCACATTAATGCTCATATAAATTAACATGGGGTTAGTGCAATGGTGGGAGGGAAACAGTGCAATTTCCATTTTGTGTTTTTAATATTCTATATATTTCTCTTTCATCGCAGTTTTAAAAATGGGGCTATGGTGAGCAGTTAGTTGGGTGTTTAAAGTTGACATAAGGCCGAAGAAAGGCCGTGAAAATGTAACCTGTACGTGAACTTTGGTGGGTGTCAGCGGCGGATGAAGGAAACCTTGAAGAGTGAAAGAAAGACGTGCAATATTTGAGGACGTCGAGATGCCTGGGAAAGCTCAAACTGATGAACATTTTATGTCTAGCCGATACATTGTTTGAAATAAAGTTGCTAATACAGGGACAAGCCATTCATCAGAGAATGTGTCGTGATGGGGGATAGAGAATCGATTCATAAGCAGTGAAGTAAATCATGAGAATGAGTTAATAACAAAGAAAGTATGCAAAGCCAAATGAAGTAATGGAGGTGTGGTGTAACACCCCACAAATTGACCAATGAAAAGTTGAGATTTTTCCGAATGTTGCAGATTAGTGGGATGGTCAGGTTGAGTTAGGGTATAATTGGGATGCTCTTAGGGTTGTGGTTGAAGGCAGCTTTCGTAGGTCCAGAGAGGCAGAGGGTGATCGTCGCTGGTTCGTCAGTTAGAGACCTACCTGTTTCCTGATCTTATCCTATCCCAGTTTCCTTTATCGGGTTCCTTTTCACTATCCTCATGGCCAGGGGGTGGTGGTTTTCCTGATCTTTAATCGATTGGTATGTATCAATAGGGAAATTTGCAATGTCTGCAAATGTTTTCTTTTCATGACTCTTATGTCTCTTCATCTATCCACTCCATACTATTCACTGTGATTCCGATGTTTGTGATCTTGTCTGCATATTTTATGATATTTCTCCTATAATGTGTATTTTCTTTCCCTGTAACTTTGTACCTGAGATTTTTTCTTATAATTACTGAAGATAAACAGATTAACGATATTTTTGATATTGTGATTATTCCCTCATGACAAATTGTTAAGATTTTGGTTAAATAGTCATGTCAATAATTTACACTACTCAATCAATATGATTCATCGCCCAAGAGGAAAGTGGTTGATGATATAGGTTAAAGGGCTAAAATAGAGAAGAAATGATTAGATAATCTGTTTTTCCCGTTAGATGAGTAAAGACAAAATCAACGTCACACAAACCGCATTTCAGCGTCATTCTTGTAGGGTCTGTTAAATGGTGAGAAATTGTGTATTGTATGTTTGGGGCCCGTTGTCTGCTGTCATTCAGAGACCCCCGGTTTGGCGCTGGATCACTACCTAGCTGGGTTCTGTAAGTGTATCAAATGAATCATGGCAATACACCCAACCTGATGGCCAGGTCGAATTTAATGTCACTATTAAAGAAATGCTACTTTTAGAAAGTTGTCACTCTGTGACCTAGTTGTCCTATAGCTTCACAAGGGTCCCCGCCAACAGACAGCATTCTGCCCGCTTGAGGAGTAGTGTGAATGACTCCTCTGCTTAGGAACCATAGCAGCCAGCTGCAGGGCGAAGTGTTACCTCCCCTTCACAGGAAACCACTCAATGTGTTAGCCCAAAAGGTGAGCTTCAAAGGCATAGCCGCCTTTGGTGGACAGATGGTATTCACATTCCTGAACAGCTGCCCTTTGTTCAGGTGAACAGACTGGAGACAGGGACACAGAGGGAAACCCAGTGCCAAACCATTTTTCCCATGGGCGTCTAACCCTCAGGTAGACACACTTCTAGTGTGGGCTACCAGCTCCTGACATCCCTGTAAGGGTTCCGACATCTTGAAAGGGCACAGACTATTTACTCTGGGATTGCTAGATGCTACACATAGCCGGAAAGACATTACCAAGAGGGAAGTGACCTGGTAGCCCATTGGCTAGTGACCCCCATCATCCCCCCAGGGCACTTTCTGGGAATAAATATAGTACCCCTGGCACACCGTCAGAACTGGAACAAGGACCCAAGAAGGACTGTCCTGCTGCCCCCTGGACTTCACAAAGAGAGGCAGCACCGTCTGCTGGACTGCACCTGCTGCACCATGGGCTAGTGAAGAGAGGATTTTGCCTGTGGCTCCTGGCTCAGGGAAAAGTTGTGCCCCAGACCGAAGGAGTGACTCAAAGTAACAGCGGGCTGACCCCCTGGAACCCACACCAGGATCAGCACAACTGAAGAAGCCCACACTGGTAAGTTTATAGCAACCACAGAAGAGTTGCTGTTTGCTGCAGTTGGGCGCTCCAAGAGACCAATCCTCAATGGCCAAAAGTTGCACCCGGGAGTGTCATCTGAGTCCAGATTGGTCACCCAAGAGGGACACCAGCCACCACCAAAGGATTTTGCAGGGACCGCTGTACACGGAGACTAGTAGCCCAGCCGCAGCTGGCCTTCTATGGTCTCAAATAGGACTTCGAGTGACCCAGACCTCTGTGGCCAAAGTCGCCCCAACTGACCTGTGTACCGAGGAATAACCCCAAAGGCACCCAGGTCAACCGCACAGCACCCAGAGCATCCTTGAGCATCTCCATCTCCTGTATCCTCCGTATCAGGACCACTCCATTGATGTCTATGGCGGTCATGCTGTAAAGTGTGGAACTGGGCTAGAAAATGCTCTGGTGGCCAGGTAACTGTCCAAATCTACCCCAATGCCTCCCCCCGACCTACTCCCTGTTAGATGGGCCTGAGTAGTCGAACTAACTTTTACAAACTTTTCAAATGTTTTTAAACTTTACGGTTGCCAATGCTTGTTTGGCGTTGGATAAAAAAAAATAAAGATTTCTTTAAAAATACGTATCTCTGAACCCTCTGGCAGATTTTGCTCATCCTGGACTCTGCAAATTCATTAAAATATCATCTATTTTTATTGTTGTGTTTCTTTCGTGTTGCGTGGTTTTCTTTGGTACTGTAAAATGCTATATACTATTTCCTTTGTTAAAGCCTTGCTGCTCGAAGCCATAGCTATCCAGGGCTGAGCTTAAGGGTGTGTAAATAAGCATTACCAGAACAACAAAAATCCAATCAGAGGTATTACATTTTAACGCTTTTAGAGAAAATAACGCCAACAAGCAGAAAGCGTCACGCACGGTTATCTGGACACACCGGACCGGGGTAAAGTCACAAGTTCAGACTGACCGTGAGGAGGATACAAGGGCCTTGATGGTCCCACTGAAATTTTAACTTTTCAAGTCCTGGCATGAAGAGTTCCACTTGCATTGGAGGACACCGCCAGGAGGAGGCTTTCAGTTCGAAGTACAGGTTGAGTGTCTCTCACAGGAGTTGCTGTACCGCGAAAAGCTGGCACACTTCACTTCACGTTGGCGGTCAGGCAAGTAATCATGGCTGTAGTGCAGAGTGCAGATTTCGCGTTGCCGATCATTGTGGATGGCTGCTATCGGTGTGAAAAGCAGACCTCGCTGGGCAGTCCTTCTGGCAGCAGAGCATTTCCTCTTCTGAGTCTTCCATTGGTCCAGGAGTGTTCTGAGTTCGGGCTCTGAGAGTGCCACTTTTATTCTCAGTACCAACCTGTAGGGGGGGAGCCCTGCCCCCATTGACAAATATTCCCCCTTTCCTAGGTTTGGCTTCAAATTAGCTAGGTTCAGCGAAAGATAGGCAGGCCTAGTTGTGAGCTGCATTGTCAGTGGCAGGGCGCGCAGCCCTTAGAAGCCAGGAAGGGAGCAGGCAAGGCCTGAGGCTGTCCCATTGAAGCTCAGGAACATTGAGTGCCAACCCCCCAGGACATCCTGCTGCAGGAAGAAACATCCTGCCTCACACCTGAAGCCCTTTTGTGACTATGTTTGAGAGGGATACACAAAACAACACAGTAGAGCCATTGACAGTCATGTGACTCTGGGCACTGGCAGAAAGGCACATTTGGTTTAGGCAGAAAAATGCCAACTTTCTAAAAGTGGCATCTTAAGAATAGTAACATAAAATCAGACTTTACCACTAAAGAGGATTTTAAATTACAATTCATTTGGGTGCAAACAGTATTTCCTATCTGCTCTGAAACGGTATTTAGCACTTCTTAAATGTAATAAGGCAACCCAGTTTTAATCTATGTTAGAGATAGGCCTTGCAATAGTGAAAAACGACTTAGGGAGTTTTTCACTGCCAGGACATGTAAAACATAAACCCAGATGACCAACTTTTTAAGTGCTAAGCACCCTGCTCAAGGAGCTGTTAGGCCTACCTGAGGGGTGACCTGTGCCTTTTATAAAGGAATGTTTATGCCTGGAAAAAGGTTTATTTTGCCAGGCTGAAATGCAAGTTTATAACTACACTACAGGCTGCAGTGGCAGGCGTGAGACATGTTTTAAAGGGCTAATTTACTGGGCGACACAATGAGTGCTGCAGCCCACTAGTAGCATTTAAATTACAGGACTTGGGACATGTCGTATTATATACTAGGGACTTACAAGTAAATTAAATGTACCAATTAGGTGTAGGTCCATTGTACAATGTTTAAAATGGAGATCCAAATCACTTTACCACTGCTTAGCAGGGGAAAAGTACATAGAGTCCTAAAAGCCAACAAAATCAAGTTCAGTAAAGCAAGGCACAGGAAGGCAAAACTCTGGGGTGACCATGCAGAAAGGACCACGTCCAAAAGTAACCAATTAGGAAATGCACACACAATTTGACGAATCTGCTCCATAGAGTCAAACAGATGAAGGAGGAAATCATATCCAGGTCTTCATCCCATGTGCGCTGCAATAATAATGGAGTATTTACCACCCACTTCTGCCTTCTTTCCTATGGTCGTCTTAGCAGCTGTGAACTATGAAAGATCCCTTTTGTGTCTGTCCCCTGTGAGCATTCACAGGAGGGACATGACATCTGCTTTACAACATGTTTCGACAAGTGGCTCTTCTGAAAAAGGGTCTAGTTCAAAAGCAAAGATGCAAGTCAAGAGAGCCCACTAAATAGTACTCAGTCATTGCTCATTGAGCAAGTGCCAGAGAGCATGTGACTGTTAGTTCATGGTCATGATTTACTCATAATTACACCAGCCTCAAATTAGACCAATCAGACCTGGGGCTGCTTTACAGAAACTGGTGCGAGTGCTAGAGCTAAACCATTTTGCACTATTTTGCTGCTTCTCAAATACAAAATTGTAAATTTTGCACCGGCTCAAAATTTAGAAAATAGATTGCGAAACTACCGCTGAGCATATATAACACTGTTTTTTGTTTATAAATCAGTTTGCCTGTCTCATAGAAACTTTAACAAACAGACCATAATCCACGAACGACCTTTTCTTATGAAAAGAGTAAGGTAATTTTGCAACATTTTAGCTGTTTGCGTGAACAAATATATGAAGCTAATTTCCCATAAATCACGTCTGAAACTTTAAGAAATAATGTTCGTGACATCTTATTTGAAAACAAAGAAAAAGTAAAAGTATTTTGTGCCTTATGCAAGTACCATTTGCTACATTCCTTTGTACACAAGCAGTAAAAAAAGTGTGTAAATTAACTTGTCAAGCGTTTTTTGTAGTGGTGCAAAGTTTCTAAAATCCAGCCCCAGATTTCAGATCAAATTTTACAGTCACAGGAAATCATGTAGCCCCTGATGGGGAACCACCAAAATACGTTTGATAAATAGAAAAAGTAGCACTATTCTAGTTGTTTGAAAGGAAAACTGAAGCCAAACTACAGTCCACACAGATCCAAAAACATTATATACTTTTTAAATTAGTGTTCCGTTTAACTATGCTATGGACTCTGCTAAATTGTATTGCTTCTGTAGCCATTTTCCTAAAAATGGCTCCTCTCTAAGAATTTCCAAATGTTTTCTATAATAGACATTATCTCCCATAAGTAACCCTTGTGAAGTGCCTGCCTTTCAGTAGGTAAAAAAGTGGTGAGTGAGAACAATTACCATTAATTGCCATTATGGGTAAAATAAATAGTAACAGAATCATATTAGGAAAAATAATATAATGTCCGTGCCTAAAGTACAGAAAACTGAAATGCAATTCAATTCAGAAAAGTACAGTTGCAAGAATGTCACAATACTCAAACATTCATCATCTAACTAGAAGAGAGAATTAGGATCTATTACAAAATAGACATTGCCTGCTGAACTAGAAAAATGCTTAAATATGGGTTAACGTTGCCGCAGCAAGATCTCACAATATTCAAGTAGATTTTGCAGATACAGAAGACCAACTACCCAACATAACAAGATCATTTGCATAGTGAAGTCTAAAGTGTGAAAATGTTTACCAAGTGACATAATTCACAGGTGACTACAGCTAACATTGTGGTTCTAATTTTTCATAAGGTAACAGCAACAATGTGGCAATGTTAGTTTTGTGTGCTACCTGGCAATCATCACCGAAGATTGCCTGTTTGATGCACCAATGGGTTATCTTTTTTAATTTGCCTGGTTATGGGGATTCATTTGTATACGCATACTTTAAACCACAATAATTCAATAGATGTTTCAACTACTTACCACTCCTTCCTATTGTGTAATACATTAACTCCCTTTAAAGGAAAACTCCCATTGAGGACACTATCGCTGAAAAGCAGAACGAATCATGAAAAATAATTTTCACACTCCTGTACCAATAATTACCATTGTTGTTCGGCTCAGTTTGAGACAGACTATCACTTGTGGCATGCAACTGGTCAGTTTGAATGTTTTTGTGAATTAATTGCATTCAACCACATGTAACTTTTTATTACTTGTTTCGCTGAACACAACAAAGCAATGGCTTCAAACTAAGGTAATTGGCTACCGTATCTTGCCTCCGTTGACAAACCAGGAGAATTTATATAGTTCTACCTAGAACACAATGCTCTTGTTTTTGTTTTTATTCGTAAATAGATAGCTGGATTCATTGCATAAGGAAAGAAGACATAAGTCACTAAATTCCAACTTGGGTAATAGTTAATAATACATTATCATCAATTTATGTCTCAAAAATACATGACATCCCTTGATTTTGGAGGCAAAGGATTCACTTTTTGCTGAACATCAAGTAGGTTCACTATACAAAGAATAAAATGATTTGTGGTGAGAATAATGATCTTATGATCAACTTATCGTAACTTGATGAGCTTATCAGAGAAGGAATCCAGGTTTTATTATGAAAACTTCTTAACAGCTAAAGCACTGTTTCAAAGTTTTTCTAATGTACAATTTTGGATGACAAATAATCTGTGCATATTAATAATTTTTGTGATGAATACAGTCGTAACTCTATGAATTATTGACGCTACACTTAAAATAATTTGAGTATTATGTTAAGAAGTATGATTAATTAACATAGTTTAGTTATGCCACATTTTTGTAAGTGACAACATTTTATTAAAACGGATGCAGTTTCTGGTGTTCTGCTCATCTTGCTCCTGCTTTTTCCACCCTCCCAATCAATGTCCCCCTGCGAGTCTTCTCTCATCACAGTTTCCGAAGAGCATTGCACACTGTGACGTAAATTGGTTATTTTCTTTAGAGAGCATATATGATGAATGAAACTTTCCATTGTGTTCCTGATGTCTTTTTCTGAAGTAAGTTGAGTTGTAGGCTTGCTAGCGCACTAATGTATGAGTCTTTGTTTGAGAGTGTTTCATTTAGTATTTTAAGTCTCTGGACTACTGCTGTGGAAGCTAACGGAAGGAGTCTTCCACCTTAGAAATGGGTTAGTGTTATAAAACCTTAAATTACGATCCTGTTTCTAATTTGTCCAATATGAGCTAATCATAGTCATGTCATGCTGAATGTGCAGTATTACTAATTGTTATGCATAAAATGTGTATAAAATCCCCTGGTTTTGGGTGTGTGTGTAGATGACTTCTCATTCTCTTCCCAAGGCCTTGTCTGATTTATTTGAGATTTTTCTTCTCCCTTATGATGCTGTCAATATTCTTTAAGAGTCTGACATTTAGATTTTTGAGAGACTTTACTGCTTATTAGGTTTTAAATTATTTCTGATTTTGTACTCTGCATTTGAGCCTTCATGGCATTTACAGCATTACTCTGTATTGATCATTTAACTTGTTATTGATCTAGAACTCAGTTATTGAGTAGTCATAGTCAGTATTTGAGTTTACTCTGCTAAATTGTTGGGCCTGATGTTGTGGAGGGTGGTGACTCTTATTGCAAATCAAGGGTGCTGGAACTGAACCGTCAGAGGTAAATTTTGCGGCGATGAAAATATTGGAGTTCAGTGAATAATTGGGGTTGGGCTACCACAACTGTACTCTAGAATATCGAGTAAAAGAATATTGTGGCACACTCAAATTACCAACATTATATCGAGGGACAAAATAATGCAAAGTAAGTGCATATAGGGAAGTATCCACGAAGGTACAGTTTTATGGAGAAAATCCATACATACTTACTTATTGATATTTTGTCCCTCTATATTCTGCCTACAGTATTAGTGTACCACTATATTCTGTAGTCGATATTCAGGATCCACACCCAGCTAAAGAAGGTTGGGATCGATGTCTAAGGCTGCAAGCTTCTTTCCCAGCCAGCAGTAGCGGCCCGTGGTGGGAATGCTGCCGGGCGGTGACGTGGTGCGGGGTAGGGGTGTGGGGTAGTAACCACGAATTCGGTCGAATAGAGGTAAGTAAACATATAAATAAATAAAACGAATTTCGTTGCGCGCGCTGCATCGCCAAATGCGATGCAGAGTGCGCAACGAAATTCGTTTTATTTATTTATAGGTTTACTTACCTCTATTCGGCCGAATTCCGTAGTTTACTACCCCCCGCACCACGTCACCGCCCGGCAGCACTCCAACCACGGGCCGCTACTGCCAGCCAGCCTATGCCAGCCTTAGAAAAGGCAGTGGTAAAACCAACATGACATTGAACACTGGCAACACCAATAGGCGCGGTTTTGGCAAGCCTGTAATTGTTTTTATTTCTTTTTTGCAAACATATGCAATAAATATTAAAATTATAAAAGTGATCAAAAATAAAACTGCTGCCATCTGGAGTTTTGTATGTTTGTTTGTAAACAAAAAGTAAACACTGTCACATCACAAAAGTAAATAAATAAAAATAGAATAGCGTAGGAGCCCTGGCATTGAAGTGGACTACTTTCTAGGCAGAAGTGCTCATGAGCAATAGCAAAAAGGGGTCCCTCACAGTAAACAGAGCCAATGCATGAAGTGGGCTGACACACTGGACCATGCTGTAGGATGTGGTGGGTGGAAGTAAAATCTGAATGACACTAAAAAAAAAAAAAATGGATGAAGAGGGCTGAATGAAAGCCCCTGTTATGTATATAGGTAAGTTTTTAAGATTTTTGCTTGGATAACACTAGTCTAGCAAAACAGCTGAAGCTGTGTCTAGGCCAAAACTTATATAAGTTTAGAATCATTTTGCCCTCAGCGCTAACGGCAAGTGCTCCCAAAGCCATAACATTAGCAATGGTTCCAAATCTTGCTCTAGACCCAGTGTATACCCACGAAACAATACGATCCTGATATTTCCACTCCTGCAAAAAATGTAATAAATGTATCAGATTTAATGCATTTAATAGGTTCTTAGTAATGTCTTTTCACATCAAAGTGGGCAACTAAGGGACTATTTCAATCAATGTTGCAATAGTCTTCTTTGTCATTCAGTGAGGTCTAACTGATACCGGATTCAAATAAACAAAAAAGTGATGTTTAGATTGATCTAAGCATTGGGATAAACCATTCATCCTGTCGGAATGGGCATTCACCCTGCAGCAACCTCTTCCAGCAGTTCCAGGCACATGGACAAAACATTCAAGCAATCATGTCCTTTGGTAAATTACACAACCTTGGCCTCACCTACTTTTGTAAGTAGCTACTAGCCCAAAGTGTGCATTTTGTTGCTATCAACAAATAGTTACAAAATAGACTGCACGCAGCTCAAGCAATATGTTGCATCCCACTGTATTTTAGAACTGAACCAAATAGGAATATGCCCCAGACAAAGGAATGAACTATCTTTCACCACCTGATTTGTCAACCACTTTTAATTTTGTTACTGTTAATCCCCATTTAAAATCACATTTGATACCTTGGGAAGCACCATTCAATAGTTCAGGTCTTTAACACTTCTTCCTAGTCACAATCCTAAGACTTGATGATGAGCAATCACTGGACTTAGGTGCAGTGGTCATATATCTTTTTTTAAAACTCCTTCCCCTAGGAGGGAGTAATTGAGGTCACCACCCCATCATCGTCTTGTGTTTCCTGTCCCTGACAGGAGTCTGGCACATAGCCCTGCCTGGTCTAGTCAGATAGGGTTTGTTTCTGATGACTGTTTCCTTTGCTGTGTCTAGGATCCGATACTTTGGTTTTCTGGTTAGATTCCTTGGTATGAAGTTGTAATTGGCTATGAACTGCCAGTCTTTTAGACTGCCTGTGTTGCTTAGTGGCATGGTTCTCACTGACATTCCATTGACTGGCCGTGCTTATCATGTCACAAGGACTTCCTGTAGCTGAGCATCACTATAGGAGCCAAAGACACAGAAGCTGGAACATTGAGTCAAATAATCTCTTAGATGCGACACAATTTGGGTTTCGAAGTGGTCACAGTACACAAACAGCCCTTATTGTGGCCACCGAAGAAATAAGATCCATATTAGACAAGGGCGGCAGAGCGGCCCTTGTCTTGTTAGACCCATCTGCCACTTTGACATGGTTGATCATAACTGTTTGATCAACCAGTAAAGGCAGCTGGGGATTAAGGAAACAGCCTTGGCCCTGTTTCACTCTTGTTGACCAATAGATCACAATCTGTAGCTCTTGGTAATTTTGAATCTGAGCCATATACATTGCCCTGTGATGTGCCTCAGGGCTCATCCTTGAGTCCTACACTTTTTAATGTATATATTACACCGTTGGCTATTTTAATCAAATCCTTTGAGTTTTCGTTGGTGTCTTACGCTGACGATACCCAAATAGTTTTATAATTTTCTAATACAGACTACAAAATTGGTGATACCTTTCGAGACTGTATGTCTGCAGTTAGCAATTGGATGGGCAACCATTGCCTCAAGTTAAATTCCTCCAAAACAGAGGTGATGCTATTTGGGCATGATAACTCCTTATGGTCTCCATCGTGCTGGCCTCAAGAACTGGGAACTTTGCCAGCTCCCAAGAAAAGAGTTAAAAATCTAGGAGTCATCTTAGATAATAGACTAAGATAAGAATCAGGTCTCAGCAGCCATTTCTTACTCCTACTTTGCCTTAAAAACCATAAAAAAGATTTCCCATCTAATCCCCTTTGAGCTCCTGAAGACAGTAGTCATTGCAGTGGTCCTCTCCCGTATTGAGTACTGCAATGGCCTTTCTGAACCTACAAATGGGCCTGCTTACCAAACTGCAAATATTGCAAAATTCAGCTGCCAAGATGCTGCTGAATCTTCCTAAATTCCATTCTGCTACCCAGGCTCTCAATGAACTTCACTGGCTTCCTGTGGAAAAGTGTGCCATCTTCAAAGCACTATGTATAGCATTAAATCCTTGCATGGGCCAGGTCCTGACCGCCTAAAGAATTGTTTTAAATGGTACTCCCCTAGTAGAGTGCTTTGCTCTAGTAACGCTAGAAATTTGATGGTTCCCTCCCACAAACTTGTTTCTTGGGGAGCCGGTAGCTTTATTAGAGGCATAGCCTTACATTGGAACACTCTTCCCTTTAGTATCAAATGCGCATCAACTCTTATGAAATTCAGGAAATCCTTAAAGACATGGCTTTACGGCAACTAATCAGGGCCATTCAGTGTTAAAAAGCTAGCGCCAAGACGCCTCCGGGCATATGAGCGTTTTACAAAACTTCAAAGCAAATCAAATCACCCTCAAGGAAGAGAAGAGCAGAGCTGTGCAAGGATTGTACCCCTCCCCACTCCCATTGGATACAATCTGACAGTACTTTTCGCAGAGACCTAATTCCAAGCACTACTTTTACTCAACACCCTCAACCATACTGATAAATGGGCTCCATGGTCAGATGATGCATGGACCAGTTCTCCAAAACATTGAACCTCTCAACCCTACAGATCAATGCAGCCACTCTCATCAGTTTAAGGAAGGATGTAAAAACCTTTCTTTTCAAAGAACCGCTACACTAGTGTGTCTTTGACACAAGAAAAAACAGTTTGCTATGTGCAGGCTACAAATGTATTCCACAAAGGATTACTTTTGCCTAGCTAAACAAGTCGATTAGCCAAGAGGACCCAAAACCATCAATTGTGAGGCTCTCATGTGAGCTACAAGAAGATGCTTCAATTGGGAATGATGAGCCAGGACATTGACAATATACCTGTGACCAGTATTTTCTCAGCAGCAACAGTAGTGCAGATTGGGATCTGTGACATAATATCGATCCTACAAATATCGATTTACACATATATCGGAATTTTAATATTGATTACAAAAATATCGCCTCCCTATACTTAACTATGAAAATCACTAATATCGAATACACAAATATAGTTTACATTAAAATCGATTTTTGCATATATCAATAACAAAAATATCGAAATTACTAATATCGTCACCTATACATAAACATATAACATATCAAAAATATGGATTACCACAATATCGATCACAATTTTATCACCAACATAACTATTATATCCTTACAAATACAAAAAGACAAATGTACCTTAAAACAATTACTTCTAATGAACCCAAAACTTATAATAAACAACTAGAATAAAAAAGTTACATTCATCAAAAATTAAACAAACACCCCAAAAAATCATATATCTAAAACACATATATTTAAAAATAACAAAACAATTATTATTAACTATGAACGTATCAAAACAGGTAATAATACAAATTTATATATATTATATATATATATATATATATATATATATATAATTCATATATAAATACAACAAACTACATATTATACTACAAAAATAAAATATAAATTAGTGATACCCCACCTGCCCCTAGAAAATACCAAGAGATAGACATATCTGACCCTTTGAAGCTAACACTAAGGGCCGATTACGATGCAGCCGTAAAAGATTCCGACACTCGGTCGGAGCCTTTTCGGCCACATCGTAATGGGCCGGTCGGGTTTATTATTTTATTATTATATTATATAGGCAGAACCGGCTGTCTGCGGGACTCCAGCCCAGATTCTCGCCGTCCCAATTACGATGTACCTTTCTACCATGGAAACTGTGGCAGAAATCCCTCCTACTTCGAGTTGGCGGAATCTATGGAAATGTATTAAAAACATACCTTTTTTCCTTCTTCCCACTTCCGTTTCCGTTGTGTACCCCATCATCGAGGTCCCTCCTTTGCTGTACCGACTACACCATGACACCAAATGACTCCATTGTCGCCGAGATCTACGGTAAGCTACTTGTACAATTGTCCTATGTATCGTGTATTGACAGTTGCTGTAGCCTCGTGTACTTCTGCATAGCTCTTACATGCAACATTTTTCCTAGGGGTAATGCAGTAATGTTTATTTTCTGAAGATTCCATAAAAAATAGAAAAAGTACTTTAAAAAAGAACCGCTCCAGGAAACCCAAAAAAAGGGAAATCTAAGTTAAAACTAGCAGTTAATAAACCAAAACAGATTTCCTTTAAAAAAAATGTAAACTCCAAACTCTCATAGAAATCGTTCGGGAACAAAAACCTGTAAAACAAACATTAAAAACCCACCGCATAATAGATCACAGTCCCAAATATACAAATACACAACACTTAGGGCTTGATTACGAGTTTGGCGGTCCATAGGACGGCTGAACCCATGGTGGCGGTCCGGCCACCGCTGCATTGTGGGGCCACATGCAGTATTATGACTGCGGCAGTTTGTCTGCTGCAGGACCACTACGACCGCCAGGGATCCAGGATCCTGCGGCGTTCGCTCAGCAGTCAGAGGCAGAAATATGCTGGTGGTGCTGCAGCGGCACTGCTGACCATATTTCGAGTCGCCTCACCACAGCTCTTTTCATGGCTGTGATCCCACCATGAAAAAGTTGGTGCCTCAGGGCCCAGGGGGTGCATGCGGGGGTGCACATGAAGTGCCCCCCTGTATTTGCACCCCCACTTCCTGCACGGTGTGTCATGTATGCCACACTGTGCAGGAAGTTGCAGTCTGCATTATGGGCCCTTCTATGAGCCTTGCAGACCGCAGCAGCCAGACTACCTTAACACCGCCCGCCAGACCAGGATTTATCTCCTGATCTGGCGGGGGGTCGCACCAGGGGTTTGGCGGTCCTACAGCGGACAGTGGAGGACCGCCACCGCTACAGGACTGCAAAACTCGTAATCAGGCCCTAAATCATCAAAATATAGATAACATCACATATTATAACATAAAACATTCATACATTTACATCACATTTTTAAAGAAACGCAAATTGACAAAACAGTGCAAAACACTATCACCAACACATCTAAATGTGCAAAACACATTAAACAACACTATACCCAACTTTTAAACATGCAACCTAAATTCCCCATCCTCAAAAAATCCTTAAATTAGACTTACCTGTTCCAACGAACAACAGCACCTAACTGAGACTTTTTTCCTGAAAAAATGACCTAAAATAACACAAATAGACTACATAATAGAGGTTAGGGGTAAAAAAATGGCCGCCAAATGAAAATAAAAAAGACTATCCTCCCATAGAAATCAAAAGGAAATATAGTAAAAATGTTTATTAAATATTTAAAAATTGTAATACATTTTTTAAAACTGTTAAACTTGTCAAACAATGTTTTAAAAAATGTTATAAAATTTGTAAAGTATAAATTAAATAATAGTATAAAATGTATACAATTATTTAATATATACTATTTAAAAATGATGTTACAATAATGTTAAAAAATGTATTTATAAAAAGTTTCTAAATGTATAAAAATGCAATACATTTTGTAAAATGTTAAACTTGTCAAACAATGTTTGAAAAAATGTTTGAAAATGGTAACATATAAATTAAATATAAATAAAAGTTTAAAATAGATACAATTATTTAATATATACTAACAAATATATTCAAATAATTTAAAATATTTAATTAAAAAAGTTAATCAATGTATAAACAAGAAGTCAATGAAAAATAACAATTGCAAATGTACATTATACAAGTATATAAAAAATTATGTACTTTTATTTTTGACAGTAAAAAATATAAATGTCTTTTTTTTTACGTAACTGAAATAATTTTAATTTTTACTATATATATTTGTTAAAATGTAAAATTGTACAATAAATTGAGAATTATAAAAAAAAATAAGTAAAAGATGTGTGACATTTTTTTAAAATACTAATGGGCCTATTACGATGGAGGTTATGTATCAGCCGGTTTGAATTGAAACCGTCCGGTCATTCCATCTGGCTTCTGACGGGCAGTCTGAACCGGCTCGTAATCCCAAAGGGCGGGCCTTTCCACCCTTGGGATTATGATGCACGGTTTCCGGCATGGTTTCCATGCCGGCTTTTCCGACATGAAACCATGTTGGAAAGTGTGCTTGGGGGCCGCCAGCAGGGCCCCCTTATGTGTGCGGTCTCTGATTGGGGGCCGACTGCCCCCCTGTTAATCCCTTCACCCAGTGGCAGGCACCTTGGGAGCATGTATTACGGCCATTTCCCCATAGGGAAATGTCGGAATGCGACCGAACAGTGTTTGGTTGAATCCTAATGAGGCGGGCGGAACCGCTGACCGGTAGTCAATCGGTATCGTTGACGAGATGGTGCCGGGTGGACGCAAGTCCGCCTGACATCTTAATCGGCCCCTTATTAAAAAAGGAAATCTCATATACTAAAGGGGTTACATTTATTATTCCCACTCCAATCCAAACCAACTTGGGGA
Organism: Calotriton arnoldi; assembly: GCA_963921515.1. NCBI lineage: Eukaryota > Metazoa > Chordata > Amphibia > Caudata > Salamandridae > Calotriton > Calotriton arnoldi. Next base: position 409,415 of record CAWUFW010010483.1, read on the forward strand.
AAGTGTTCGACACTAAAAAGGTGACATTTACTTTTCCCACTCCAATCTAAATCAACTTGAAGAAGGTGTTTGACACTAAGGGAGTGACATTTACTATTCCCACTCAAATCTAAATCAACTTGGGGAAAATGTTTGACACTAAAGGGGTTGCATTTACTATCCGCACTCCAATCTAAACCAACTTGGGGAAAGTGTTGAATACTAAAGGGGTGACATGTACTATTCCCACTCCAATCTAAACCAACTTGGGGAAAGTGTTGGCCACTAAAGGAGTGACATTTACTATTCCCACTACAGAATAAACCAACTTGAGGAGAGTGTTGGACACTAAAGGGGTGATATTTACTTCTCCCACTCCAATCTAAACCAGCTAGAAGAAGGTGTTGGGCACTAAAGGGGGGACATTTATTATACTAAATTAAAAAAATCTTATACACTAAAGGGGTGACATTTATTATTCCCATTCAAATCTAAACCAACTTGGGGAAAGTGTTAGATACTAAAGGGGTTACATTTACTATTCCCACTCCAATTTAAACAAACTTGGGGAAAGTGTTGGACACTAAAGGGATGACATTTACTATTCCCACTCCAATTTAAACCAACTTGAGTAAAGGGTTGGACATGTAGGGGCCGATTACAATCTCGGTCGGAAAGCCTCCGACCTTAGGTCAGAGGCTTTCCGACCAAGATTGTTGGTTTCACTTCCGACCGCCTAATTACAATTTTGGCGGTCGGAAGTGAAACCGGCCGGTCATTCCGGCTGGATTCCGACGGGCTCCTTGAGCCCGTCGACCAGTCAGAAACTGGCCCATAATCCATATGGAAGGCGTTTTACACCGTCCGGATTACAATGCATGGTTTCCGACAGGCTTTCCATGCCGGGCTTTCCAACATCGAAAGCCTGTTGGAAAGTGTGTTTGGGGGCCCCTAGCAGGGCCCCCTTCTGTTTGCGGCCTCCGTTTGGGGGCCAAGGGGCCACCTATGGTGCCCCCTTGTTGATCCCTGCACCGTGTGGCAGGCACCGTGAGGTGACTGTCACGCGGTGCAGGGATCAACACAACCTCCCATTTCCCTATGGAAGCTTGTGCTACGGCTGGTTTACGGCCGTAACACATGCTCCCATAGGGAAATGTTAGTATGCGACCGCACCATGTACAGTCGTATCGTAATTAGGCGGTTGGGACCGCCGACCGGAGGTCGGTCAGTTCCATTTCCGCAACGGTGTCGGGTGGACGCAAGTCCGCCCACCATTGTAATAAGCCCCTAAAGGGGTGACATTTACTATTCACACTCCAATCTAAACCAACTAGAAGAAGGTGTTGGGCACTAAAGGGGTGACATTTATTATACTAAATTTAAACAAAATCTTATTCACTAGAAGAGTGATATTTATTATTCCCACTCCAATCTAAACCAACTTGGGGAACGTGTAGGACACTAAAGGGGTTATATTTACTATTCTCACTCCAATCTAAACCAACTTGGGGAAAGTGTTGGGCACTAAAAGGGTGACATTTACTATTCCCACTCCAATCTAAATCAAGTTGGAGAAAGTGTTTGACACTAAAGGGGTGACATTTACTATTCCCACTCCGATTTAAACCAACTTGGAGAAAGTGTTGCACACTAAAGGGGTTACATTTACTAATCTCACTCCAATCTAAACCAACTTGGGGAAAATGTTGGACACTAAAGGGGTGACATTTACTATTCGCTCTCCAATCTAAAACAACTTGGGGAAAATGTTGGGCACTAAAGTCATTACATTTACTATTCCCACTCAAATCTAAACCAACTTGGGGAAAGTGTTGGATACTAAAGGGGTGACATTTACTATTCCCACTCCATTCTAAACCAACTTGGGGAAAGTGTTGGACACTAAATAATTTGCATATTTTTCAAAAAATTACTTATATTTTTGTATTTTAAGTACATATTTTTTTAAACTCCCCATCTTTATCCCCTAATAACCCAATATCCCGCTACTAAAAATAATGTTAACAATTATTTTAAAAAATTTATATATTTAAAAAAACTCCTTAAAAAAATTAACTAAAGTAAAAACAAATTGACAAAAACATAAACAAATATAATAAATTAAAATAAGTACAACACATTACATACTAATTAACACTAAAAAACTATATAATATACAACAATATTTCCTACATCAATATTTTTCACAACGATATTAGACAACACTAAAAATTATATTTATACCTTCGATATTCCTGTCCAAGATATGTGTGAAGTCCTGATATTCTTGACACGATATTTCTGTATCTATATATTTTTAATCCAATATTTTATCCAAGCACCACATATCGAGGGTGCACAGCGGATCGTTTATTATGGCAAAACATCAGCTTACAAACCCAGTTGCTCTTTTAAGCGTAGGATGATGTCCTTCTACCCACATCCAACATTTGAGACAAAAGAAAAACATAAAAAATACGAACATTTTCAAGCACATGACGGAATATGGCTTTATTTGACTTTCAAAAACTGGAACTCCTAGGCTTTTGTTGTGTCGTTGAGCTATTAGTTCACATCTCAATCAACTTCTGAATTAATGGAATTTAGGAACCAGAGTTGTATCATGGCCCATTTCTATACCCCTTGTAATTAGACAACTTTACATGGATGGCCTGCGCTCTGAAAAGCCGATTATCCATGTGCAATAAATTTCTGATAAATTAATGTTTGTTCCTATGTATGAAGCCATAGGAACTGAAGCCCCCGGTGCACCACCTGTTCTTAAAGTGTGCATCTGAACCCAGTAGCGGCCCGTGGTGGGAGGGCTGCCGGGCGGTGACGCAGGGGAATTTCGTTGCGCGCGCTGCATCGCATTTGGCGATGCAGCGCGCGCAACGAAATTCGTTTTATTTATTTATATGTCTACTTACCTCTATACGACCGTATTCCGTACTTTACTACCCCCCACCCTGCCCCTCCCCCACCCCACGTCACCGCCCGGCAGCACTTCCACTACGGGCCGCTACTGTCTGAACCTGAAAACATGTATACGCATGGCGAAAATTGCTTTTAGCAAAGCCGATTCTGGCTTTATGGAATAATAAAATATTTGTTGGGGGAAAATGTGTGCTCTCATCTTGAATTTCCCAGAAGATCAAACTTCAGTTTCCTCCAGCACTTCACAATTTCCTCCGAAATCACAAGAATTGTAAGGTAAGCACTTATGATATATGTCCTCCTCGCTGGAGAAATGTTTTGCATGCCCAGAAATCCATATCTCCAATCCTACCATCTTCATAAATAAAATATGAAATTAAAGATCTACCGCTAGCAATCTAGATTCTGCCTTATCTGTAAATATGGTTACCATTCCCTCTCCCTACTGCTATTCGTTATCTGTTAATTGTGAAGTGCTGCAGTGTCTTTGTGGTTAGATCTGTGCTATTTAAGCACCTTTGGTAAATGAATAAAAAATAAATACGTAAGGATCTACAATAATAAATGATTAGCTATCAGTAACTGCCATTAATAGAGTTGTTTTCAACTAATGGGCTCCAAGTCAAATCAAATAGAAAATGTGAAGCTTAAGTTGTTAAAAATGTCTGCTGAAACTCCGCGGTTGGACCCTCCACAGCATTGACAGCTGCCCATCTCCTAGTTTATGTTGTATATGACGCATCAGATCTCTTCCCTCTGAGCAGGTAATCCTTGGGATCAGCTGTGTAAGCTGTCTAAGGAGCTACGCACAGCATGACCTCATCTTCTTCACCCCATCCTCCGATGTGCACCCTAAAAAAAATATGCATACTTGCTGCCCTGTACCCCACCCCACCACCCTCTGCCCATCCTTCTAAACTTAAAAAAAAAAAAAAAAAACACCTGGCATCTTACCCTGCTCCATTCCCACCCTTGCTAGCTCACTAGCTTCACCCAAATACTCCAAAAAGTATCTGGTGTCCTACCGCCCTCCCAACAGACCCTTTATAGCACCCTGCAATGCCCATGTATTCTTAAAACAAAACCTGATGCCCTGATGTCCTGTCACTCCCACCCCCCAATCTGCATCTACACCGTCCCCTCCCCTGCCCCAATATTAAAAAATACCGGTATCGTTCCACCTTTCACCGCTTGACCCATGTACCATGCATCAATAAGGGGAGAGGGGGCCAGTGCCATGCTGGCAGCGGCTCTGGCTCAGCCAATCTCAGCATGCAGAACAATTCCATGTCAGTTACAGGTCTGCACAGACTATTGGCTGACAGGAAACACAAAGGTTTGCAGTACCAGAGCATCAGGCACACTCTGCCACTTCCCTCAGGTATGCACTGACCTGAGAGCAGCACGTGCAGGGTCCAGAGGCCCTCTTCGTATGGATCTCTGCTGAAACATGAGAGGTGGGGAGGCGGGGAAGCAATTGCTTCGCAGAATGACAACACAGCAGTGAAAAACATATTTTTGTTTTTCACTGCAGTGATTTAAAAGTACTGAATGACTTGATATTCATGCTGTAGCTTTGAAGAAGCCATAGACAATAGATTGCTCCTCTCTCATGTTTCAGTTCACCAACGTGACAGAAAATTACTAACATTTCACATTTTTAATATTATTTTTAGAGTACTAATCAATTATTGCCATGGTCTCAGGGATACAATGAAAAATCACTTGGAATGTATAAAACTACCAACATGCGCCTGTTTTAGGATGCACACCACTTACATACCTGACCTTTCAACACATGGAAATAAAGATAACATGTTTCCAAGGCAGTAAGCACCATATTACATCGATTTTCAATGAAATGTTCATCTTTCCTTCCATATTCATAACACAACGTTCTCTGATTAATTCCTGATTTTATTTCACTTCTCAAATCGTGATTGGTTTCTCTTCGTCGTTCATACGACTAGAAGAGGCCTTACATGTGCTAAAAATTATTAATGCATTGTACATTATCTTTCACACAGTAATGAAAGCTCTGAAAAGTAAAAACAGACGACCTGGTTTGCCCATAATCACATCTATATATTTATTGCTATATTAACGTATGTATTGGGAAACGATACAAAATGTAAATGAGGAAGAAAACAATCCAAACTTTTGAACCAGGCTTACCCTTACGGGAACCAAGAATCATAAGTCTCCTACCTGTAGTACCGTGACTTAACCCAGGCCTTTTATCTTTCCAGAACACTGTTAAGACATAATTTTGCAATACCTACCTAAATAAGTAGGTGCCTGATGTTCAAAGGTGTTTTACTGTAGCAAAGGCTGCGATTCGCAAAATCATAGGGTTGTGACAGCAAAATATAATTTTTCTATTAGAAAAAAAACCTTTTACAAGTCCGAAAAGTTTTTCTGACTCGTAAAAGGGCTGTGGTGGCCCTGTCTAAATCTCAAATAAGAAGGGACATGAAAGGGGTGTTCCCCCTTCTATCTGTGATTCTTAGAGGAATGAGTCAATGGTTTGCGACCACAATTGTGATTGTAAACCATTGACCAGATAACGAAACCTTAAAAGGGGGTGGTATCTGATTCGCCATCGGAGAGCTGTTCCAGGAAGCTGTCCCTGTGGGACATCTTCCCCTTTGGGAATGTTGATGGTAGCCTCAGGGGGTGAAGGCAATGGTCAAAAGACCGCTGCCTTTTGGCCCCAATTTCCTCGCAAACATTAGTTTTTTTTAAAACAGCACCTGACCACTAAATGGACATGGCTGGATGTAAAAAAAAAAATGCCTCTGGTTTGGGACTGTAAATTTCTCTTGCAGGCCTTCATCCCTCCTTTCAACCATCCACAGGTGGCTGCAAATGCAGTATGCCTAACTAATATTCATTAGGAAGGTTATTTGGCAACCCGCTGCGAATGTACTGTTGGCGATGGGACTAATTAGTGCAAAAGTTGCACATAAGTTATACAGTCGGTGGTCAGCAATAGGTAAAATGGCGCTCTAAGGTCTATCACAAGTACAAATCAGTTATGGCAGGTAATCTGGCACGCTGCATAAGGTAGGGAAAAACCACCAGATCCCCACGTGTGTGGCCAGCAGACCACTTATGCTATATATACAAATCCTCTGCACACGTTCAAAGTAAATACATCAAATTACATAAAATATCACAATGATGCTTGTCTTTATATTTTCAGATGTCTTTAATTCAAGATCTTAAGCCTTCTTAGCGAACACGTAGCTTCATCGCTGCTACAGGGGATACTCGCGACTTTCAGGCTGAGGTCAGCTTCAGTAGTCTCTAGTTCCGGTGATATTCCAACTCGGAAGGGGTTCCTATAGTTCTGCTCTGGAGAGGTAGACTAATTAGTCTCAGAACCGGAAAGCTAATATGCTTCCAAATGTAAGGGAGTTTCTTAGAAGAGCTGCCCCATCCGGCAGTATTAGGTAGAACCCTTCGGATCTCCAGGCCGTGGCGTGTTCGCCGTGCAAATCAGCAGTGGAGATCGGAAGGGTTCTACCTAATACTGCCGGATGGGGCAGCTCTTCTAAAAGAAACTCTCTTACATTTGGAAGCATATTTAGCTTTCCGGACACAAGACTAATTAGTCTACCTCTCCAGAAGCAGAACTTATAGGAACCCCTTCCGGGTTGGAATTATCACCGGAACTAAGAGACTACTTGAAACTGACCTCAGCCCTGAAGAAGTCGCGGGGTAATCCCCTGTAACAGCGACGAAACACGTGTTGGCTAAGAAGGCTTAAAGATCTTGAATTAAAGACATCTGAAAATATAAAGACAAGCATCATTGTGATATTTTATGTAACTTGATGTATTTACTTTTGAACGTGTGCAGAGGATTTGTATATATTGCATAAGTTGCACATAAGTTGCATAGCAAAATGCATTCCCATGGTAAACCAGTCGGTGTGCAAATTACACATCCCAGGTTTGAGCATACGAATAGTACATCTGGCCCTAGTTTCACCCTTTGTTCACATTCTCGCCTCTTTGCATTCTGGAGCTTTTCTTGCCTCATACTTAATTTGGTACACTTCCTGATAGGTGTAAATGCTATGTTGCACATGTGGCTAGATTATGCTTAAAAAATGTTATCAATAAGGCTGTGTAAATCAAGTGAGAATTTACATATTATACACAATACCATTTCATTTAACAATAATTGCATGCTTTGGTGTCATAACCAAGAGCCCCCGTTTTGCGAGGGGGTGGGTGCTGATTTTTCACAGCAGCGCAAAAAAACTATCCTTGCTCAATTGTCCTCATACCAGTAAGCATACTTTGCTTGTAAATGCGGCACTGGGCATTCTGGCACTGACTCTAGAATCAGCAACATATCTTTGCCTGCCCAGGTCTACCCAATCCTTCATTGGTCTGGACAAAGGATGGGTGAACTTGTGGCAGACGGTGCAGTCTGTTTCATTCGCACCTTTAAAGCCGTGGCTAGTCTGCCATTCCATTTACCACACCCCTGCAGTTCTGTTTGATGGCGCCAATGAAGACAAAGAGCATTGTGTTTATGGTACCTATCTTTAAAATGGACCAGCACCATCTCCATTACCTATGAAGAATCAGGGGCTGCTTTTCTCTACCTTTTAGTACATGACATTGATGATGTACTTGGTATGACAGAAGGTAATGTACTGTTTGTTCAGTTTGTCACAGTTTCTATATGTACATGCCTGAAACCGTGCTGTGTATGTGTCTAGCAGGTTACTCACCGTTTGTTGTTACAAAGTTGGATCATATGCTGTAGTGGACCTTCATCAGTGTTTTCAGAATGTTATCTACAAAGAAAAAATATATGTCTCAATGAATAAATAAATGCAATACATTATGGCATAAGGATCATAAATACAAACTACCCAATCAAAGATTAAGACCATAATTCTATTCTCATGTTCAACGGGTACGTATGCTTCTAATTAACAAAATTACATGGATGTTTTATAGGTATTTAGAGTCTTTGATAGATTATGAGGGAATGGTATGTTAGGAAGGCTTGTAACATCAGAATATATTATTGAGAGAAGAAATAATGTATTATTTGGGGCATTTCCTCCAGTCAAGGGCCAGGGTAAATGCTTCTTCAGGGTATTAAGGTGAACCATCTCCATATACAGCATCTTCGACCCTCAACCGGATCGCATCACCATTGCAACTCAGCTTCCCATCATGGCCGAAGAACGAACGCTGACCTTGTGGCCCTCAAATACCACAGTCGAAATCACTGCTACCATGAAGACCATCCACTTGGGGGGGGCTCAATCTGATCCTTGCCCCCACCACGCCTTCACCAAAGGACTCCTACCAATCAGAGAAGCACTAACTCCCATCCTCAATGCCTCCATCGACTCAGCCACATTTCTGGACACATGGAAACATGCCACTGCCATGCCCTTGCTCAAGAAACCATCCACTGGCCCAACTATGCTTTCCTAATACAGACCTATCTCCCTCCAACAATACTCACCAAAGGTCTTAGAGAAACGAATAAACCGCCACCTCACTGACCAACTAGGCAACCACCAGCTCCTTGATGCCACGCAGTTCGGATCTAGGCAAAACCACAGTACTGAAACAGCACTCATCGCCACCTCAGATGACATCAGCATGATCGTCCACAGAGGAGACACATCAGCAGTCATTCTCCTGGACCACTCGGCAGCATTTGACACAGTTTCACATCCCATTCTCATCAAGTGCCTGCATGAGATTGGCATCCAAAGGCCTGCTCTTCCGCTGGTTCTGCTCCTTCTTAATGGATAGAACACAAGCTGTCAGCATGGCACCTAACTCCGCAGAAGCCTGCAAACTTATCTGTGGAGTGCATCAAGGTTCATCGCTCAAACCCCACCCTCCTCAATGCATACATGATCCCTCTGGCCAACATCATTCACGCACACGACACCAACAACCTACGCCAACGACACGCAACTCAGACTCTCCCTGTCAGATAAGACTCCCAACACAAGAAACAAGTTCATTGCCTGCATTACCAAAGTCGCTAACTGCTTGAAAGCCAGCTGTGTCAAGCTCAACATCATCAAGACAGAAGTAGTGATTTTTTCAAAAACACTTTGCCATGGGACTTCAACTGGTGGCTGGCTGAACTCGGACCCACACCCAGCACCCTCGCCAGGAACGTCGGAATAATCAGAGGCAGCAAAGTGGACATGACCGCACTAGTCAACGCCATCACTGCATCCTGCTTCAACACCCTGAGGATGCTGAGGAAGATCTTCAAATGGCTCCCATTAGGGTGGGCAAATTGGGGGATTTCCCCTACCAGCCATGGGCATTTCTGAATCTAGCAACTCAGTGGGATGCAGGGTGGTGTATATTGTTTGGATTCATGCACATTATCCTATCCAGAATGCCCATGAACATCAATGTATAGTTCAAAAACACTATGGGCCAGATGTACGACGTGCAAAATAGCGCCTTGCAAATTGCGAGTTTTTTGCGACTCGCAATTTGCGAGGCGCTATTTTGGATGTACAACAGTGTGTATCACACTCTTTGCGATTCCCAATGCGGTCGCAAATTGAGAGGCTCATGAATATTAATGAGCCTCTCGCACTTGCGACCCCATTGGGAATGACAGGCCCTCCCAGGTATGGTGGCCTGCTGGGCTCAGCAGACCACCATGTCTGGGACTGCTTTTAAATAAACCAGTTTTTTTTTTATATACAGCCCATTTTCCTTAAAGGAAAACAGGATGCATTTAAAAAAAAAAAATGAAACTTTTTCGTTTCATTTTTTAAGGGCAGGCAGTGGTCCCTGGGACCACTGCCTGCCCTTAAAAATTATTTTCCCCTGCATTTGCAAGGGAAGGGGTCCCCTGGGGACCCCTTCCCTTTATGACCTCATTACCACCCTCTTGAAGAGGGTGGTAATTTATGAGTGTTTTGCGACCGCAATTGCGGTCGCAAAACATTTGTACATGGGGTTGCGCTCGCTATTAGGAAGGGAACGCCCCTTCCTAATAGCGACTCGCAATTCCAAAATAGCGACTCACAAATAAATTGCGACTCGCTATTTTGGAATGGTACATACCCCTATTGGTTTTTGCATGCGCAAACGGGTTCGCAAACCCGTTTGCGCATGCAAAAACCATCGTAAATCTGACCCTATTTTCCCTTATTTATGTCACAGAAAACTAAGGCAATTCCAGCCAATAGAAACTGTCGTACCCATCTACCAACTTGCATTCTCACAATTCTCCCGATTGAAATGCTGCCCCCCATTTGTGGGTTTACCTAATTCACGTCAGGTGACTGTGCCAAAACTGTAACCATGTGAAGATCTCATTGAACCCATATTGACATCAATCACATGGTGCAGGTTTTCGCTGCTCCCTGTTGTGGGCGATAGTCCTTCCCACATTAGTGAAGTGCAGTTTTTATTGGCAGAAGTGAGGGAATGCTGGGACGGAGGGCCTTTGTTTATCTTTGTAAATTTTAGAACTTTCCCTCAGGAAAATATGAGAAAAATCTGTGATTTAGTTAAAGTTTGACATTTGCAGGGCATTCTGGGTAAGAAGAAGTACTTAGGCCCAAATACCATGGTCCCGCCTGTTCGGAAAGCTGTGACAGGGGCTATCACAGCAAAACTTTTCTTGATGCCATTTTTGGAAAAACATCATACACTTTTTTGCACAGCATGTTTTCTATTTATAAAAAAAACAAAATGTTGCAACATTTTGACTGTGTACTTGGTTCCCTCCATAGGAATCCACAAAACCTTGGTACCTTTAGAATCCCTAATACGTGGGGGAAAGTTGATCTCGATAACTTTTTTGGGAAAGAAACTATGGGAACTTAAACGCTGGCTGCCTCAAACAGCAAAAAAAGGACTTGGCGCTGGAAGTGAAAGCCTTAGGACTTAAGAAGTTAAATCATGATCTAAACAAGTATACATATTACAGGCAGCTGCAAAGTTAAAGTGTCACTTAAACACTCTGTCATAGGAATTATAACAAGCATTGGAAAAGCTAATAGATCGTAACTTCATAATGTGAGTGCCAAGCTACTGGCTTTACCAATGCTTGTTTGTAAAGCATCGCTTTAAAAAGTTTTTAAAAAAATCAAAAGACTGAAGGGAAAGAAAACACGTATCTAAATTCAATATTTTCAATCTTTATAAATAACCTGCTACATTTTTTTAATACTTTTCACTCAGGGAGTACATTTCGCCTAGTCATCCTATTACCTGCCTGTTATGATACATATTTACATCACCCCCAGATCTGTCCCTTGGACTCAATGCTCCCAGGGCGCCCCCACGATGATGAGCTCTCGGAGCAAATGTTTCTATTCCCATCTGTCAGTAAGGTATTTAAACCAGATAAATAGTACTCCAGTCCCCCCATTCTGAGGCTCTCATCTTTTCATTGATGTAAGCATTTATGTACATTTTAATTTATATACGAATGTGTGCGTAGCTGTGGCTCTACAAATGCACCATGTGTGTCTGCGTTGGGGGAGGGGGGGTGTTAAAAGTCAGACTCCTCGAGGTCACCTGAGGGCGAGGTTGCCCATTGGTGGCTGTGACCTCCATTCCGGCTGCTCACCTCTGAGTACCAGCCCCGCTCCCTTTGTTTCTCTCTGGCGCTTTTCGGACTTCAGACGTTTAGATTACCGCAGACACAATCACTCTGACAGGAACCATTCACTGCAACCATCGAGATTTATTTTAATAAACTACAAACCTAAATCACATCAACAGAGTCTCGGATTGCACTGGGCTGAGAGCTTAAAAATAGGCGCTTGTGAATGTTGCTAGGCACGCGAGCTACGGCGAGCTGGCTCCCATTTTCATAGTGCTATGTGATACTGTCAGGTCAGGTGTGACACTCTGCAAGAAAGTCCGCGTGTTTTGTGTCCTGCGTGCTATGTCCCTTTGAAGAATTCAGTCAGCTCTGTGAACCGAAACGTATCCAGTCCCTCGCAGCATCAGCACGAGAGCGAATAAAAACATCCAGAAACATTAATTGAAATCGGTGCAGTAGCAGGTATCTATATTATCATTAGAAACATGTGCGTGCAATGGCATAGAGAATTCGAACAGACCGACATTTCCAATCCCCTTCCCCCACAGTACTAAGGGGGATTCTATGCTTCTATTCTCGAGGATATATCACTGTCAAAATGGTGAACCAATAAAAAAGAGGACTTACTTTATTACTTGATTCTTCAGCGAGATAAGCAGAGAAGCAAAGGGTCTCCAAATCGTGACATGTAAACGCCTACTGAGCACAAGAGACCAGTGCTTTGTGCATCAGTATGCATGTTTACACAAGTTTCGAAATTATCATAGGAGTATTTCACAACCCGTCTATTCAGCTGCCGAAAGCCAAACCAACATAAAGAACCTTTTTTATTTATGCACTGGTACATAGGGTACCCACTGCACATACATTCTTGCTTTTGAGTGCCAATTTCCCAACCTACCTGCGGCTGCATCACAAAGGTCGGCGCCGCCTTGGCGCAGAGCTGTTGAGGCTCCTGCAGTGTGTAAAGTGAATTCATTTAACCCGATAGTTCTCCGAGCTGGATACTGATTTTCATACAGTGCACCTCGGAAACAGTGAGACAGGTTTGCCTCTTTCAGTTTCTGAGCAGTGTGTCTAAAATAATGCGTTAACTCTTGACAGATTGTAGGTGCATAAAAACGGGTGCTTGTCATGCGCATCAAGATATTGCCCAAGGTGGTATTTTAAGTTGGAACGAGATTTTGGTGTAATTCACCAGAATCAGTAAGGAAAGGTCCCATGTCCACCAATGCAGGTGGAATCTGTAACATAGGGATCTAGTTATACCCGCGTGTAGACACCGCACCACCTCCGTTGAGGTCTACTGTCCGCCACTACCACACCATGCTCCCACTGCCTTCACTTGTGATAGTAATATCCCCCAGTTGCAGGGACGCAAGTCAGTGGCAGGAGAATGGCTGGGCGGTGGTGGGCATCAGCTTGGCAGTGAAAGTGCCTTTGTTCTGCAATTCCAGTTCTGCCCAGCAGTCTAGCAGGGCCTACTGGATGAACCAAGCAGGGCCCTCTGCATCCCACTACCAGTCTTCCTCCCTAGTAGACCATAATAATACTTGGCACTGAGTGCCACTACCCTTTTATAACAAGGTGAGTGGTTGGCCGATTGGTGGTGGAGGCATGTATCCTGTCATCTCATTGGTGCTCTCTCTTCCTCCACACGCCTTGCCATTGGTAAGAAAGAGTGGAAGCATTGGTGAAAGGAGGCTACCACCTTCATCCATCAAGTTAAAACTGGGGCCTAACTTAATGACTTCTATGCTTGGGAAGTCCTGTATTTCTCGGCTTCTAGCCCATATGGCAGTGAGTTGCTTTAACTGTCAACGTGAACTATAACATCTCTAAAAAACAGCACACCAATGTTTTCTATGCCATAAATGGCTCAAAAATGTTGACAGCTGTTTTCCTTGTGCACATTACATCCATGTGTCTAGCAGTCAATGTCCAGATTTGGGCTGTGCACATTGTATACCCTGTGTTTATGCAGTTTTAGCTCATCCTTCACATGCACCCACCCCCACATACTTCTTACAGCCCTTTCTGAACGCAGCATAACCAAGCGGGTGATTAGGATGGCGGGCGGACTTTAGTCCGCCCGCCATCCTAGTGGTAACGGGACCGCCCGCCTGCCATGCGGCGGTCCCGCCACCCAAATTATGATGCGACCGCCACCGCGGCGGTCGCATCTGGCATTTTAACATTTAACATGGCTGCAGCACCCGCCGCAATAGGAAAATGCCATGTTGTGCATGTCTATGCACAACGTGGCAGGCACCGCGCGGTGCCTGCCACCTTGTGCATGGACATGTAGGGGGGTACCATGGGTACCCCCAAGTGCACCCCCTCCACCCACCCGGGGGCCCTCAACGGGCCCCCAAAGCAAATCCCCGCCAGCCTTTCCGAAGGCCGCGAAAAGCAAGCATCATGATATGGCTGGCGGTGCCTGCTAGGCACCGCCACCATATTGTGCCCCAGCTCCGCCCGGCCAACAATCGTAACGATTGCCGACCGGCGGAAAAGCGGCAGACGGAGTTTCCGTCGGCCGCGATACCCACCGCCATCGTAATATGGCGGTGGGTAAATCACGTTACGATGGCGTAACGGTCGCCACCGCCGGGCCGGCGGTGGCGAACGTTACGCCATCGTAATCACCCCCCAAGTATCACTGCATCTCACTAACTCTGTGACAACAGCACTGCCTGAGCCTAGGCTTTCCGTCATAGGTCTAGGATGGCCAAATCCATTCCAAATCATCACAGTCAATTTAAGATACACTTACATACAATGGATCTAAATGGAAATTATTTTACATTAGTATCCTGAAAATCTGGTAAAGATCAAGTCTTCTTGGACCTACCCTTGTTACTCCTGATGTATGATTGCCTACGCAATCATGGAAGGGGCATAGCTATCATGGTGGAGCCAGTGCAATACGCCAGGGTCCAGAAGGGAAGGGATCCCATTCTGCTTAGGATGAGTAAATGTTATTTGGATAAGCTGCCCACTCCTATTTATTTGGTCGAAGCCTACCAGAACAGTGCAGCTGACTGGTTTGCTAACAACATCTTAGGGACATTCGGAAAGCTTCCCTGGAAATGCATTCCGCCCGTTACTTACCATTGGCTTTGTAGCTCACCTATGCTTGCTTTTTATTTGCTGCCTTTATTTGTTTTAGGCTTTACAGCTTGAGTTTGTCCCTCCCCAATATTTACTGTATCCTTCTTAGTGCTCCCTTTTTGTAAACAGGCCTTTAAATCTTGTTCTCATGTTGTCACATTTGTTGTGCATTCAAAGACAGAGGTCAAATGTCAGGCTCTGTCTTCATATGGAGCTTGGCTTTTACTTTTCTTTCTCTGACTTCAAAGTGAGAGGATTTATGTGACAATCATGCTGGTTACTAGGGGTGTGCACAAGGAAGGCTGTACAATGTTATTTTATTTTCTAGCACAAAACAACATTTAATTGTCGGTAAATGAACTGTGCAGATATTTGGGAATATATCAGAATTAGCAAAGCACAAAAGATGCACATTATTTGTGGTGGAAACAAATGTTTTAGTACGATCAAAACAAATCAGCACACTAGGTAATGGCATTTCCACTCATTATCATTTGTGTGCTGTATACCTTTATACGTAAAACTGTATGTCTGTGCAAATGTAATGGTAATTTCAATTAAGATGTGTTGTCTGTGATGGCAGTGTGCTATCACACCAAGCATTTTACCCACTCCACTCCACACTACTGCACAATACTCTGCACCACTCCACATTATGCTACACCACACCACTCTATGCCACCCCACACTGCATCACTACACTCTACTCTGCACCACTTCATTCTACGCCACTTCACTATATGCATATCTACTCTTTTCTGCATTACTCTACTCTATGCCAATGCATTCTACCCCACTCTACTCTACTATGGACCACTGCACTGTTCGCCGCTGCACTCCACATCACTCATGTCTATGCCAATCAACTCTACTCTGCACGACTCCTCTCTATGCCACTCTACTCTGCAACACTGCACTCTATGTCACTGCACTCTACACCAATGCACTCTATTCTGTGCTAATCCACTCTACGCCAGTGCACTCTTTGCCAATCCACTCTACGTCAATCTAGTCTACTCTGCACCACTCTACTCTACACCACTGCACTCTATGCCACTGCAATCTATCTTACACCACTCCACTCTACCGGGTGCCACTCCACTCCAGTTCACTCCACTCTGAAACAATCTATTCGGCTCCACTCTGCGCCACCCCACTCTGCGCCACATCGCTCTGCTCCAATTCACTCTGCAGCTCTCTACTCTGTGTCACTGCCCTCTATGCCAATGGACTCTACACCATTTAAATCAAAACCAAAGCACTCTATGCCACTGCACTCTACGCCACTATAATCTACTCTGCAACACTCTATGCCACTGCACTCTATGCCTCTGCACTCTACAAAATTTTACTCTACATCACTGCACTCTACACCACTCTGTTCTACACTGCAACACTGTACACTATGCCACTGCTCTCTATGCCACTTTGCTGTACATCACTCTACTCTACGCCACTGCACTCTAAATCAATGCACTCTATGCCACTCTATTATACACCACTGCACTCTACGAGTCTATTCTGCAACACTGCACTCTTTGCCACTGAACTCTACACCACTCTATGCCATTGCACTCTACGCCACTGCACTCTACTCTGCACCACTCAACTCTATGCCACTCTACTGCACTCTACACCAATGTACTGTACACCACAACACTCTGCATTGCCCCACCCTATGCTGCTGCACACTACACCAGGCCACTCTAAGCCAATCTAATCTACTCTGCTCCACTGCATGCTATGACACTGCACTCTACGACACTCTACTCTATGCCATGTCACTCTACTCTGAAATAATCTCCTCTATCCCACTGCACTCTACACCACTCTATTCCACTTTGTGCCATTTCACTCTACCCCACTCTACGCCACTGCAATCTACACTGCACCCCTCCACTCCACTCTTCACTACTTTACTCTATGCCACTGCATTCTACTCCACTGCACTCTACGCCAATGCACTCTACACCATTTTACTCAAAACCAATACACTGACACCACTGCATGGTACACCACTCTATTCTAACCTGCACCACTCTATGCCACTGCACTCTATGCTACTTTACTCTACACCACTCTACTCTAGGCCACTGCCCTCTATGACACTCTACTCTATACCACTGCACTCTATGACACTCTACTCTGCAACACTGCACTCTCCGTCACTCTACTCTGCACCACCCTACTATCTGCCACTGAACTCTCTGCCAATCTACTCTGCGCCACTGCACTCTACTCTAAGCCACTCTATTGCACTCTAAACCAATGCACTCTATAAAAATGCACTCAACACCACTCCACTCTACACCACTGCACTCTATGTCACTCTAATCTACTGTGCACCACTGCACTCTGACACTGCACTCTACGCCACTTCACTCTAAACCTCTCTACTCTACACACTCTACTCTATGCCAATGCACTGTACTTTACAATGCACCACTACACTCTTCACCACAGCACTCTACACCACTACAGTCTAGGCCACTCCACTCTACTCTACACCACTCCACTCTACGCCACTTCACTCTACTCTGAAAGAATCTACTCCTCGCCACTGCACTCTATGTCACTGCGCTCTACAGCACTCTACTACAAACCACAGTATTTTACGCCAATGTACTCTGCACCACTCTACTCGATACAATGGACTCTATGTCATGATACTCTATGCCAACTACTCTACACCACTGCACTTTACAACACTATACTCTAATCTGCAACACTCTACTCTATGCCACTACACTCTATGCAACTCAATACCATTGAGCTCTCCGTCTCTGCACTCTGTCACTCTATTCTACTCTGCACCCTTGTACCATACGCTGCTGCTCTCTACAGCACTCTACTTTGCAACGCTCTACGCCACTGCATTGTACACCAGTGCACTCTACACCACTGCACTCTACGAAACTCTACTCTGCAAAACTGCACTCTACGCCACTGAACTCTTTGCCACTTTCCTCTGCAGCACTGCACTCTATACCACTGAATTCTTTGCCACTATACTCTGCAGCACTACACTCTATGCCACTGCACTCTATGCCACTGCAATCTATCCTATACCACTCAACACTACGCCACCCTACTGCACTCTAGGCCAATGAACTGTACCCTACTACACGCTACACCAGTCTACTCTGAATCACTCCACTCTACGCCACTGCAATCTACGCCACTGCACTCTACACCACTCTAATCTGCTTTGCACCACTGCACTCCACACCACTCAGCGATGCTACACTCTACACTTATGTGCTCTATCCTGCACCATTATACTCTACTCTGAAACAATCTACTCTACACCACTGCACTCTATTCCACTCTGCACCACTCCACTCTGCTCCACTACACCCTACTCCACTCTGCACCACTCTACTTTATCCCACTCTACTCTAAGTCACTGCACTCTATGCCAATGCTGTTATGTGCCCAAGTTAGGCCCATGTAGCAACGCTGCACATTTTCTTACATTGTCCTCTTTCTGCACGATAACATTTTTTGCTGTGACCTTTTGCACATATTTGTGTGCATGACAGTGTTGGATTAATTTCTCTGAAACTACTTTGCTTACACATCTGGCTTCACGCAACATTATCATGATGCCTCGAACACTGAGTACAAGTCCTTCACACCAAATGTTGTTCTATCTTTATCCTCGGGGCGACAGGGCTATCTGCATATCCATAACAATGCTAATCTGCGTATACATTGCAAGGATGCTTTTTTTTATAAATAAAGAAGCATTTCTGGGGGTTAGCAGAGGACACACTTCCGCTGACATTGAAAGGCCCTGCATGCTGAGGCCTCGCTATGCATCTGTCTAACATCTCCATGAGGGGTCAAGTTCGTGACCAAGACGGGGTCCTACATTCTTTCACGCCAGGTAATGGGGTTGGATCATCCCATGGGGGATTCTTGGCTATACACCTACAAATACTCTAGACACACATAGAGTAGGGATTGCATAGTAGGAGTACATCTGATTACTACCTTGTTTATATGCCTTCACATATACACTGTATTAGAACCATAGTGGAACTATATCTGCTATTCACTATTTTGGTGCTTGTAGTCACTTTCATATGCTACTGTCTACTGATTACCACAGAACATGTATTCTATACAAGAATAATGTGGGTTCAATAAATATATTGAAAACATCTCATCGTATATTCTCTACATATTTCTCTGAGAGAAAGAGTGCACGAGTGACTGCCCGAAAGGGTTCTAGATCTGTTACCACAATCCCTGAGGGGTCAGAGTTGTCATGTTCAGTGGTTGCCAGGAACCATTTGTTTCTTGTTTGGGTTAGGAGGGCTTATGGAGGCTCTCTGAGCTAGCTGGTCTCTAGGCCAACATATACTATGGGGGTGTTTGGAATCAATCTAGGCACCTCACCCAAAGTTTATGTTGTCCACAAACGTGCAGATCATAAGGATTAGTGGGAACTACATGACAATGCATTCTACACCACTTTACTCAAAACCAATGCATTCTATGCCACTGCACTCTACGCAAGTCTACTCTGCACCACTGTACTTTATGACAATTTACCCTAGGTCACTCTACTCCACTCTACCACGCTATGACACTCCACTCCACTCCACGATACTCCACTCTATGATGCTCCAACCGATTAAACTCTACTCATTCTACTCCACCCTACTCCACTATATGCCACTCTATGACACCACTCCAGCCCAACAGTGCCCTGCGCAACTCCCTCTACGCCACTCCATGCCACTTTACTC
Organism: Calotriton arnoldi; assembly: GCA_963921515.1. Classification (NCBI taxonomy): domain Eukaryota; kingdom Metazoa; phylum Chordata; class Amphibia; order Caudata; family Salamandridae; genus Calotriton; species Calotriton arnoldi. The sequence goes on from CAWUFW010010483.1 coordinate 428,785, forward strand.
CACTCTATTCTACAAGACACTACCCCACTCTACTCCACTCCACTACTACATTCTACACCACTCCACACCACTCCACGCCACTCTATGGCACCCCAGTCTATGACACTCTAAGCCACTCCTCTTTACAATACTCTTCTCCACTCTATGCCATTCCACTCTACTACACGACTCCACTCTATGACAATCTACTCCGCTCTACGCCACTCTACTCTACAACACTCTACTTCACTCAATGCAGTACCCTACATGCCACTCCACTCTGCTCTACACCACTCCACAAAACTCTATGCCACTCCACTCTCAACACTCTACTTCACTCTGACACTCTACTACAGTTTGCACCACTTAACTTTATGATACCATATTCCCCTCTACGCCCTTCCACTCTACAACACACTACTCCCTCCACACCTCTCCACCGCACTTTATGCCACTCCACTCTACGCCACTCCACTCTACGCCACTTCACTTCAATCCATGCTACTCAGCTCTACCATACACCACTCTACATCACTCCATGACTCTCTACACCACTCCATAACACTCTGGTCCACTCCACTTTACCCACACTACTTTACGGCACTCCACTTTCCTTTATGCCACTAACGTTTAGCCATGCTGAACAGCATCCACTCTGGTGTACAACATTATTAACACATATTGGCAAAGCCTATAGTTCTTGCATAGGTGAGGCCTATTGGCTTTGCCAAAGCTTGTTTTCTTGTGTGTCTGCCTGGGGCCTGGCTTGAAGTCTATTCGATATGGTTGCATCAGGCCCCAGGCAAGCAGTGACATGTAGTAGGTGGGCAGTGCTTATAATTTAGGAATTCAGAGGCTGTATTCTTTGGCATTGAAAGGACGGAGGTCTGCTCTTGAGACAGGGTTAGAGAGAGGATGCGTCCAGAGCATGAGAAAGGGAGAAGGCAGAGGGATGAAGGATGAGATGAGGGTATGTAGCGAAAATGTGAGAGACAAGGAGTGGACTGACAGGGTGTGGGAGGAAATGAACTGAGTGAAAGTGTAAGAAATAAGGAGAATATGGTGAGTGGTGAGAGATGAGGAGGGAAATGAGCGATAGAGTGAGAAAGGGGAAGTCTAGAGAGTAATGCGGGAAAGAAAGGCAGAGTGAAAGGGTACAGACTCATTAGGTGAGAGAGATGACCAAACTGATATGAGAGAAGATAATAACTTAGGGAAAGTGTAAAAAAGGGTAGTGCAGAATGATGAGCAACAGAGAAGGAGAGCAATGAGCAGTGATGTAGCAAATGTGCCATGGGCTCTGGTGAAAGCAAAGAAAATGGGCCCAACTACCCCTGGATCAAGCTAGTAAAAGACAGTCACGATTGAGGAACAGAGGGCCCCTCACACTACTGGGCCACAGTGTGATTGGGCTAATTATAGCCACACCTCTTGCCAGAAAGATTACTTATGGACTAAAGCAGGGTATGTTGAGAGTCAAAGAGAAGAAGCCCGAGAGGAAAGTGCATTGCGTCTCTAGCTAGAAGAGCCTGATGTTTAAGAAAAAGAGAAAGATATGTGTGTGAAGACGATGCTACATTTTATTGGATTTAAGCAAGTAATAAAACAATATTACAGATATAAGTGTAAGCTTTCTGGCAAGAGGTATATCTATAGTTAGTAGAATAGCACTGTGACCCAGTAGTGTGAGGGGCCCTGTGCTCCTCAATCCTGACTAGGCCTGGGCGGTGAACTTCGCTCCGCTTGCGGAGCTTGCAGAGTTTTCTGCACTCCGCGTTACGCGGAGATCGCGGAGTTCCGAAAAACTCCGCTTCGCGGTGCGGAGCAGAGTTTTTTTCCTCGCTCGCGTTTGTCAACGTCAAGTTGGTGACCGCGAGCGAGGAAAATCAACCTCCCGGCGAGATTTTTCCTCGTTCGCGATCATCAACATCAAGTTGGCGAGCGCGAGCGTGGAAAATCAACATCCCGGCGAGATTTCTCAACGCAGGGGGGTCAGGTTTCTCATTGCGAGTGGTCGCGTATGCTCGCGACCGCTCGCGTTGAGAAACTGCCCGTTTGCGTTGAGAAAGCTGCCGCTCGAGTAAAAATCTACTCGAGCGGCAGAAAAGGAAAGCTTGCGCTGTGCATGGTGCCGTTCGCAATGATTGCACAGTTCGGACAAGCATCCAGCACTGTGCAATCACCGCGAACAGCATTTTTCTATTATACTCCGCCGCTCGCGGAGCTCTGCGTAGTGCGACAGAGTTTTTTTTGCACTATGCGGTGTTCCGCGTAGTGCAACTCCGCGAACTCCGCCCAGGGTTAATCGTGACTGTCTTTTAGTAACTTGATCCAGTGGTAGTTGGTCCCATTTTCCATGCTTGCACCAGGGCCCACGGCACCCATGTTACGCCACTGAATCATGGCTTGGAGACGTGGAGCAAAATCGCTCAAACTGTGTTATTGCAAATGTAGTCTTACAGGTTTTTCACTTTGTACCAACTAATTTGGTTCTCAAAAAATCTACCCTAGTTATGTGTTAAAACATCCTACGAGTGTCACATAGTTGGTCTTCTGCGTATGTGTGTATTGTGATGGAATTCATCACATCTACCCTAAGTTAGTACTGTGCATGGGGAAGATGCATAGCATATTTGGTAAGGAGGCTCTGTATTACACATACTTCATGATGACCCTAAAAGCCAAAATACGTTTAAATTGCATGCTGGCTTCAAACAGCTTGAGCCCAATAAAAGCAGCTAGGGCATCTCGTCTTTCTACACAAGCACCATAGAATCCTATCTGCAAAAGGAAATGTGTAAAGAGAAAGTATCTCCTCTTTATGCCCAAAAGCAGGTACTTATTGAATTCAGGGAAATGGCTGTGGCTCATTAGTATATGTCTAAAACAAGGAGTGTACTGTCAAATCAACACTACAGTTATAATTGAAGTGGCCACAACTGCCATTACTATAGAAGATGAAGAACTGAAGCGGGATCTTGTTATGGGTGTGTCCAATAAAGAGGCCCCTTTTCTCTAGCTAGGGATTTTTCATATGAGGTACCATGCATATGACACATTATGTGATCTACCCACTAGAGCAATTTTTTAAATATGCAGTTATTGGGGCGTTCGTTGACCTATTGTCTACAATGCAATATACATAGGTGGGCTTTGGGTGAGATCCTTTCTCATGATTGTATAGGTTACTTGTCTAGGCTCCCTGCTCATGATTCAATGTCTTGTGTTGAACCTGGAATATTGGTCATAAACATGTTTTTGATAGGATAAGTTGTATCCTTCAACTACTAACATCAAGGAACTACTCGTTCATTATTGTTGCAGCAATCCATGCGAGTGCATGGCTTTGCTTGCACTCTTCCCCCTCCTCTGCTTCATTTTTTAAAATTATTTTTGCTTTAACTTCTTTGTGTGAGGAACCAGCAGCTGCATCCCGCTACCAGGCTTCTCCCTTTAAGCATTTTTCCCAACCCCTATGTCATGTCTTTCTTTTTTTAATTCTTTTTGGATGCCCAACAGCTACACTGTGCCACCAGGCTTTGAGCAGCATCCCAAGTAAACTTGATTTATTTTATTTTTCTGTTCCAAAAGCCGTCAGCGATTTTGGGAGAGCAGATTAAAATAAATTTTAAAAAAATGGCAACTGGTACTTCATTGCATTTCCCCAAATATCATTGGCCATTTTGGATTGCATTTTCATTATGATAAAAACCATTACACGATGGCTGCCTATGCAAGCGCATGCATGCTCAAAAGTGAACGGCCATCTTGAAATAATTTGCATCATACAGTGAAAGATAAAACATTTTAAAGCGGCCGCATGTGCATGTAATCTTACACACCCACAGCAATCTTGGATTTTTTAAAATTTACTTTACACGATGCAAACAATAATTGCAAACAAGAATTGGCACAGTCAGTAGTTCCGAGCCTCATCATTAAAGGCGAGACCTAGTGGCTTTGCCAGTGCAATGCTGTTTATAAAACTGTTGTGACTGTCACATGAAGGTCTGACATTTTAAAAGCCATACTCATAATATACATGACTGCAAAATCATACCTTCATTTGTACTTTCTACCCCAGTTTTGCTGATGCTAACAATTTGTTAATTCAGCCACCCAACAAGAATTGCAAATGTGACTGATGGGCAGGCGCGGTCTTTCATGGCCTCCACCGAGGGAGGCAATTCTGTACAGATATACTCTGGCAAGTGACTAACCTGCAGGAAAATTTGTGAACGTAAAGCTTCTATATTCCTCTCATGAGCTCAATGAAAGACAAACTAAATTGGCAATTGCATTAATTAAATTGAATTAAAACTGTCACACTGGCACAATGCCAAGCTGGAAATTGATAGGCAAGAGTCCACACTTACCTAGTGGCAAAACAGCACACATTTCAGAAACAAGGACAAGTAAGCCGCTTTGTTTAATGTGGCCATGCATTTGTTTATGTAAATGAGTGGGAACAACTATTTGCTAGTGAGGAGATGCAGTAAAAGAGATAGGTAACAGTCAAAAGTTGTGATTTTATACATTGAAGGAATAGCTCCTCCTTTTACACGGTGAGATTTATTGCACACTGTGATGCCTGTGCTTCTCGTTTACTCGTCAAATCAACAGGTTCACTAATAAGTTTTCCAAAGTTAAATAGTAGAAGCCCTGGTCATACAGGTATGCTGTTGCATTTACTTGTTCAAAATGTGAAGCATTATTAAATGTCAAAGACTCCAAAAATACCTATACAAGTGCCTTCAGTTTCTGCTCATTTACAAGCAGGCAAACTATGTACTAGCTTCCTGGTTCAATTTCCCTTATGATTATAAGACAATAATGCATTGATTAACTGAGTTTAGAATGACCTAGTACATTGGCCGTGCTATAAAGCCATGCAGATTCTTTGTAAAAAAATTGTAGTTAGCATCATGGGAAGCTGCGCCCCCCATGGTCAGACTAGGAACCAAAAATCAACCATAAAAATGTTTAAACCAATCCCACACTGCACAGTGTGCGCAGGCAAAGTGGGTGAACACAACCCGCTCCAGATCTGAAAGCAGCTCCTATCCTGCAACCCACAAATGAAAAGCCAGAGTGCCTGTATGGCCGGTCAGGCTTGACACTACCCTACTGACACATTCACTATTATTTATTGCAAATCAGACAGCTAAGCACTACCAAAATGGTTCATTTTGTTTGACTACTAGCCGGTCGATATCTATTCAGGAGATTCATAGCTAGAAACAGAGACTAGCCTTATTACAGTATCAGCACATGTACCACTACACCTTCTTCACCAAACACCTGCGTGTGAAGGTCATGGAGGTCTAATAAAGGATTACAGGGTTCACCTCTTTCAGGGAATGTGTCTGCACTGAGAGGAATGCTGCTAGCGAGGATTGCTTAAAAATCTGTCAAGTTCCTGTGCAGAAGGCTCAGGGCTGAATGTGTATTTGAAAATATTTGCTATCTCTGCTCCTACAAGTTTCTGAACTGAGTTCACAAAAGCATTTCCTTCCATATAATTGTGTCATGTATATAATGCGTTCCGAGTCTATGAAGATTTACAGTTTTCAGTGTCTTTTAAAAGGTGCCTCATTTTTTTCTGAATTACAAAATTGCCAATTTTAAAATATGTGTAAATAATTAATTACCTTTTAATGTAGTCGTTTAGAAGGTAAACAGAGTGAGTTTATAAAAAATAAATATATATTTTAAATGTGTTTTATCATTTTCTGATATTCTACTCGCAATAAAAAAAGATTTGAAGCCAATACAAGTTAAAATGAGGACATGCAACTATTGGCGAAAGGTAGTGGAAAAAGTAAAAAGAAAAATGAAATTACCAAACAGCAACTCATTTATAGCGTCTCACAACCCTTGGGAACACAACTCTATTTGGTTTTAACACAATATCTGCCTGCACTTAGTTCCCTGCATCTTTAAAACTAGAATAAGCAAAGCCAATAGGTCTAGCTTTAATGTGGCAATACTTGCAAACACAGGCATGCAGAAATGTACTTCCATGCAATAGCAGATTAAAGCAAAACTTACTGGTTTTGCCAGTGCTTGGTGGTGGTGGTTGTTGTAATGGGGATATACCTATGAAATACCTATATAGAACAATTTCTAACCGTGCAGTTCTTCGTGATGGAAAAAGAGCATTTTTGTATCAATAATGACTCTGAATGTAAAGGGAGCCTATGAATGGCAGGTTTCACAATTTATTTGGCAGCTACTGTCCTTCCAGGCTGCCTGTCCTCAGTGAGAGGACTCTGTATAATTGTTGAGTCCTCTTCTGTGCAGCTCGGTTACATGTTACCATCATGACATATGATGCCTTTTAAAGATTGTGCTCTTGTATAATGAGTACAAGAATACTGTGACACACAAATAACATGGACAAAATATTGAGTGACAAAACATCGAAAGGGAAGTGCGTAGAGGAAAATGGAAAGTATATATTTACTACTCTTAATGCCACATCTATTTTCCTTTTATATATATATTTATATATAAATAGAATAAAAAAACATAGAAATTCAATGAAAAAATCAAAGGTTGCAAGGACGTTATAGTTAGACTCAAAATTTCACTCGTACAAAACCAGTGAAATTCAGCAGTTATAGTTACCTGAGTTAACTATAACTTACACCCCGCAATGCACTGTTTATGACCTCACATATTACATCACTCCTGACATGGTCAGTGACCTCACTGATGACATCACTGAAGACATCCTTCAGTGATTGTGAGTGTTTTCTAAACTTTTATGAGTGTTAAACATATATACTAAAGTACCAAAAAGTTAAATTAGTATCCTTTCTCTACTACTAATGAGTGATTCCTTTTTTTAACATAGATTATGTGAGTGGCTGTGTGGACTGAGTGACTGTATGGGTGTATGAGTGGCTATATGGATGTATACATGGATGTGTGAGTAGCTGTGTGGGTGACTTAGTGGCTGTATGAGTGGCTGTATTGGTGAGTGATTGGCTGTATTAGTGGCTGTATGAGTGGGTGAGTGACTGTATGGGACAGTGAGTAGGTGTCTGAATGGCTCTATGAGTGAGTGACTGGGTGTGTAAGTGGCTGGACAGGTGAGTGAGTGGCTGTTTGAGTGGGTGTTTGGTTAAGTGAGTTGGTGTGTGAGTGGCTGTATTGGAGAGTGAGTGTGTGAATGGCTGTATGGGTGAGTGAGAGGGTTTCTGAGTGGTTGTATGGATGTGTGAATGGGTATGTAAGTGGTTCTGTGTGTCAGTGTGTGAGTGCTTATATGGGTGAATGAGTGGCTGTTTTGAGACACTGTATGGTTGAGTGAGTGGGTGTGTGAGTATGGGGAAATAAGTGGATGTGTGAGTAGCTGTATGGATGAGTGTGTGGCTGTAGTGACTGGTTGTGTGAGTAGCTGTATGGGTGAGTGGATGAGTTACTCGCTGTATGGGTGAGTGAGTGAATGTGTGTGATTGTGTGTATAGGGGAGTAACTGCATGAGTGAGTGGATATGTGAATAGTTGTATCAGTCTATGAATGGGTATTTGAGTGGTTGTGTGGATGTGTGAGTGGGTGTGTGAGAGGCTGTATGGGGGTGTGAGTAGGTGTGCAAGTGGTTCTGTGGATGATGTCATCAGTAATGTCATTTGAGATGTCATCAGTGATGTCACTGACCATGTCATGAGTGATGTAATATGTGAGGTCATAAACAGTGCATTGCAGACGTAAGGTATTGTTAGATCAGGTAACTATGACTGCTGAAGTTTACTGGTTTTGTTCGAGTGAAATTTTGAGCCTAACTCTAACGTTCCTGTAACCTTTTGCTTTTTCAGTGAATTTCTGAGTTTTTTTATTCTGTTTCCTAACTATAATGTCCCTGTAACCTTTGTTTTTTTAATGAATTTCTAAGGTTTTTAAATTTTTATTTCCTAACTGTAGCCTGTAACCTTTGAGAGTGTGTGTGTGAGTGTCTCAGTGGGTCTGTGAATGGGTGTGTGAGTATCAGAGTGGGTATATGAGTGAGTGTCTCAGTGGGCCTGTGAGTGGGTGTGAGAGTGTCTCAGAGGGATTTGCAAGTACCTCCATGAGTGTGTAAGTCAGTCTGTGAGTGAGTGTATGAGTGTCTGAGTAGGTCTGTGAGTGGGTGTGTTGGTGTCTGAGTGGGTCTGTGAGTGGTTGTGTGAGTCTCTGAGTGGGTCTGTGAGTGGCTGTGTGAGGTGCTGTATGGGTCTGTGAGTGGGTGCATGAGTGTCTGAGTGGGTCTGTGAGTGGGTTTACGAGTCTGAGTGGGTTTGTGAATGGGTGCATGAGTGTCTGAATGGGTCTGTGAGTAGCTGTATGGGACTCTGAGTGGGTGCACGAGTGTGAGTGAGTGTCTGAGTATGTCTGTGAGTGGGTCTGTGAGTGGGTGTCTCAGTGTCTGAGTGGGTCTGCCAGTGGGTGTGTGAGTGCCTGAGTGTTTGGGTGGGTGTCTAAGTGTCTGTGTGAGTGTGTCAGTAGCTGTGTGAGTGACTAGTCCACAAAGGAACCGCACCTGCCCTTTTATCTGACAGGAGTCCACAGTTTTGCACTAAATATCTACCAAAGTGGAGTACTTTCTACTGGTCAATTACTAAATGCTACCTTCTTGGGTAAATGTCCAGTACGTATTCTGCACTACAGCTGTGTGATGGAGGATGAGGAAATGTCACCAGTGACCGTGTGTGTATTTTGGCAGTGTGATTGTTCCTGGTGCGTCTTTATCCAGAAAAATGGGATAACATGAATCCTCCTATAGAGAAGACACAAGACTACAAAGAGGTAAATCTCCACCAAACAAGGGTCTTTCCTCTTAACTATATGAAGTAAGTGCTTTTTTGTTTGGTGGCGATGTCCTCATATCCCTCTGCATCAAGATCTCCCCCAAGCGGGAGACACTTTAGGGGCCACTTTTTAAGCTGTACAACATCCTAGCAAAAGGCGGGAAGACCTTTGCATACTACTAAAGTGGATGGGCCAAACGGGCAAAGCTTTCATATGACTTGCACACTCCCTTACTCGTAGTAATTTAAAGAAAAAACCATGGAAACTGCTCTCACCAGGACAGGACAACAAAGAGCCCACTCGTCACAGTCACATGCAGATTGCACTCCAATAGATCAACGCTGCATTCACTTCCACAAAGCATTTCAGATCATTTTTCAATTATGGAATTGCCGAGAAAACACACTTGATTTGCCTTCGCCAAGCCCAGGAGTTAGGATCATTTGTCCTTTACAGAAGTGGAGCTTCAACGGGGGTACTTGTTGTGTTTATTTGTAAGTGCCTCCTGTTGATGTTTAAAATCTGTGAAATGAGCATTAGGGCCAAAACAGCCACCAAAAACTTAATGGGGGGCATGTAGGCTGCCTCCCCGGGCCAATTTCGGCCCCAGGGACCCTGTCCCCTGGGGCCCAGCCAACACTTAAAGGGAAGGGGGTAACATGCAACGCTCTCCACTTGTCGATTTCGGCCCCGGGGACCCCATTCCCAGGGGCCTGGCCATAATTTAATGGAGGAAGGGGGCTGCACAGCCCCCTCCCCGGGGCTTGGCCATGTCTCCCTGGGTGTCCTGAAGCCCACCCAGGGCACCCAGTGTGCTATGGGACTGCAGGGGGAGCCTCAAGGCCCCCAGAGTCCCAGCTGGCTCCCCACCTCCTGGGGAAGCCGGCATTGCTGTCACACACACGGAGGTGCTGGAAATGCAGCTCCCTGCGTGTGAGAGCAATAGTTTCATTTCTTTCTGCAGTTTGACATCTCCTGCTTGCTGGAAGTGGAGTGTTTGCTCTGACTTGGTGGGACCTGCCAAGTCAGAGCAAACAGCTATGTCCCAGGGGTGGGCATCCTGGGACATAGCAGGAGCCGGCCCTGGGGGTGGCGGTCCCCAGAGCCATTAATGGCTCAGGACAGGGGCCACGCAGCCCCCCTCCTTCTCGGTGCATGGGCCGGTCCCGGGGAGGTGGTGGGCCCGGGGAGGTGGTGGGACAGTATATGGCCTGGGAGGGGGATGCACTTCCCCCTCCAAGTATTAAATATTTTATAGGCCCCATGGAAGTGGTGATCCCTGGGGCACAGGGGTCCCCACAGCCCCGCAAATTGTTTTATTTTTTGCCCCTAGGAGGTGGTGATCCCCGGGGCTTCTAGGAAGCCCAGCAGTGGGGTCCGTGTGGACCCCCCTTCCTTATTAACAATAAAGCCCCAGAGAGGTGGTGGTCCCCAGGGCTTCTCCAAAGCCCAGGAGGGTGGTCAGCGAGGCCCCCTCTTCATTATGTAAATAAAGCTCCGTGGAGGTTGTGATCCCTGGCGCTCTAAGAGCTTTAGGGGGCGCCCCGTGCACCCTCTCCTTTTTTTTTTTAAATGCCGCTAGGACCTGGTCCACCTGGGGGTTCATTTCAAAACAACCACGGGAGACTGCACTTGTTTTTTTGTTCAAATTTGTCACCAATTTACGGATCCACCTACGGTAAAACTGAAAAAAAATGTTTTTAAACTCCACCACCACATCTAGGGGGTCAGGGTATTCCTACCCTGTCCAGTTTTCTATATGTTTAACGGTTTTTGTGGGACTCGGCTGAAGCCAAGTCCCAAGTTGACTGCCAACACTTTTTGGCTGAAATGCTGGCAGACAATTAGATTACAGCACGGGGCCTGTCGGGTCCACGCCCCTAGATAAACAAATTTGGATTTCGGTTAGCATCTTTAAAACTACTGAACGGATTGACACCAGACTACAAAAAGGCCCGACTCTGGACCAAGAACTAGCTTTCTGACAAATTTGGAGTAATTCCATCCAGTGGTTCAGGCTGTCGGCGTGACTAAATTCCCTATGGGGATTATCATGGGGAAAACGAGTTTTGGGACCCCCCCCTTTTTCTCAGCCCCCACTTGACGAATCACCCCGAAATGTTAAAGACAGCAGTTGAAGTGACTGGCAAATTTATTAGCAGACCAAAAAACGCTTTCCCTATGGAAACTAGGTCCTAACTATAACTACCTACTGGCTACACAATATATATATATACATATATAGACAGATAGATAGATAGATAGATAGATAGATAGATAGATAGATAGATAGATAGATATATAGATAACTTTCTGGCGATAGCAGGTAGAGAGTTATAGTTAGGACCAACTTTTCCCATAGAAGAAGCATTTTTTGTTTTGCTAATAACTTTAGTGCCGTTTGACGAATCTTCACAACATTTCAGGATAATTTATCAAACGGGGGCCGAGAAAAGGGGGTCACAAAACAATTTTTCCCCATGCAATGACTATGGGGATTTTGCAATTTTTAGACACTACAGACCAAACTGCTGAACGGATTTACACCAAATTTGGCAGAAAGCTAGCTCTTGGTCCAGAAAGGGCCCTTTTTATAATTTGGTGTAAATCTGTTAAGTAGTTTGGGAGTTATTAAAGAAACTTGTTAACATAAGTATAACTATAAGTATAACTACAACTGCTTAATTTGTTTGGTTTTGTGTGGGTAAAGTGTAAACCTAACTGTAACATCTCCGTAAACTTTTTTTCTTCAGTGAATATACACACACACATATATATATATATATATATATATATGTGTGTGTGTATATTTCTTTGTGCTACCATACACACACCCACACACACATATATATATATATATGTGTGTGTGTGTGTGTGTATGTATGTGTATGTGTGTATGGCACCACAAAGAAAATTGCTGAAGCCCAACTCAATGATGCACCGGTATTTATTTAAATAACAGAGTGGCAGCGTTTCCTGGCACATTTCGGTTGCCAATCAGCCTTGTTCACAGGTGAGCACGATGGTAAGATAACTATTCACACATTTTGAGACCAAAATTACGTGACTTTGATGTATTCCTACAATTCCCAGAATGTGCCTGCAGTGTTTCACATAGTTCCAGACTGCAGTGTAAGTATAGATTTTGCTTCATAGCATTAAAAAACAACAGTCTTTAAATAAATCATTGATTCAAGTGGACAATGTCCAAAAAATATAATGGTCATGTATATTCCAAAGTTAGGCCTATTATGCAATTCTTGTCACTGCTGCCGTTTTTGCTCAGCAAGCGTATTGCCACTCGCAAATCCATGTCTTCAAAGAAACAGGAGTAGATCAGAATCCGAAAGAGCAGACGCTTCTCCTCTTGTCTCCCTTTCTCACCTTCACACTGGTAGTGCAACGTAAATCCATTCTCTCGCATGAAAGGTGAATGGCTCATGCTCCCCAATTCAGTTCAAACTAAATCATCAAACTCCATTAGATGGGAGCCTCCAACCCTGCAGGGCGGCTTCGATTCCGGGCATGGAGTGTCCCGTTACTAGTTCACAGCACAAAGAAAATTTCTGATTCCCAACTCAACAATGCACAAATGATTACTTAAATAGCAGAGTGGCAGTGTTTCCTGATGCGTTTCGGCTGTCCATTAAGCCTTGTTCACAGGTGAGCACAATGATACAGTAAGTATTCACACATTTTGAAACCAAAAGTATATGACTTTGATGTATTCCTACAATTCCCTGAATGCACCTGCAGTGTTTCACGTAGTTCCTGAATGCAGTGTAAGTACAGATTTTGCTTCATAGCATTACAAAAACAACAGTCTTTAAATAAATCATTGATTCAGTGCACAATGTCCAAAAATAAAAAGATTATATATATATATTTATATAAATATATATATATATATATATAAAACCCCGCTGAGTGTTCCTGTGTAAACAAATTGTCGTGTAACACGCAAGTTGCCACCTCGCAAAATGGATGCACCCGCCTGGAGTTCAGCATCATTGTGGGACTTGGTGAAATAGAGGTAATTGGGAAACCGCTTGAACTGCTGCTGATACAGTTTTCCGGTGACCAGTGGAGGTCGCAAGTTATTCATACTTGGGGATGCCAAGCCATTCAACTGACACCCACGGAAATCCTGGGCTGGCGGCGAGGGGAAAATTTTGTGCACCTCAGGACTGTTGAGAAGATTTGGCCAACATGTTTGTGGTGTGCTGCTACTTGTATCCGAGTCAGCCCATCGGGGAGGAGAGAGAATTGGACATTGGAGCCCGCACTTTGGATGCATAAGTCTGTGGAAGCAATAGCGACACCATAACATCATATTGGCCTCAAACCTACAGTTTGGAGTAATACAGTCCTCCCATTGGCTAAAAACTGACCAATTAGAAAGGAGCATTGGGCATTTAAGCCAATCAGAACAAAGCACTGAATCAACAGCATTTCATGGCACCACGCCGAAAATCGTCTGCAAGAGGATTTGCTGTAAATAAATATTTTAAAACCCCGTTGAGTGCTCCTTTGTAAATGAGTTGTTGTGTAACACACGAGTTTCCACCTCGCGAAATGGATGCACCCGCCTGGAGTACAGCGGTCATTGTGGGACTTGGTGAAACAGAGGTAATTGGTAAACTGCTTGAACTGCTGCTGATAAAGTTCTCCTTTGACCAATGGAGGTCGCAAGTTATTCAAACTTGGGGCTGCCAAGCCATTCGACTGACACCCATGGAAATCCTGGGCTGTTTCATCCAGCGGTAGAGGCGTGGGGTAAATATTGTGCACCTCAGGACTGCTGAGAAGATTTGGACAACATGTTTGTGGTGTGCCGCGACTTGTAAACGAGTCAGCTCAATGGGGAGGAGACAGAATTGGACATAGGAGTCCGCACTTTGGATGCATAAGATTGTGGAAGCAATAGCGACACCGTAACATCATGTTGGCATGCAAACCCACAGTTTGGAGTAATACAGTCCTCCCATTGGCTAAAAACTCACAAATGAGAAAGGAGCATTGAGCATTTACGCCAATCAGAACATTGCACTGAATCAACAGCATTTCATGGCACTGAGGAAGGCACCAAGCCAAAGCGTGTCTGCGAGAGGGTTTGCTGTAAATAAATATTTTAAACCCCCGTTGAGTGCTCTTGTGTAAACGAGTTCTTGTGTAACACGTGAGTTCCCACCTCGCGAAATGGATGCACCCGCCTGGAGTTCAGCGGTCATTGTGGGACTTGATGAAACAGATATATATATATATATTGTAATCACCTCGTGCTACTCGAGCACAAGAAAAAGTCGCACTCAGGATATACGATTAGTGGAAAAAAGTATTTATTGACTTTGACGCGTTTCGACAACACAGTCTTTGTCAAAAAGTCATACAATGACCCGGAAGTGGGAGTGAGCTTATAAACACTTCCTGTATAACAATAGACATAGAAAAAATAGAAAAAATGTGCAAGTTAATGGTACGTCTTAACAATTAAAAAACAGACTACAAAATTTCTCATTTCATTGTGACATAATAATCAGACAATTGGTGAGAATGATATTAAAATACAGTAAGTTATTTTAAATGCACAATTGAAATTTAAATTGCGGCAAAAACACTGGAAAATATCACGCATTACCAAGTGCCAAGTGGCAGATTGTAATAGTGCTCAGCTTTCTAGCACTACTCTCATGCGCCTCATGTTACGCACTATAGGCTGTGGTTCAAACCCAGGTTGATGGACAAAAAATTATCATGCATCATGATTAATGGCCAGTGCCAGAAATTTAAGGTTGAAAGCAAAGCAATGTCTTAAACAGGAAAGAAGGCCACTGTATCAGGCCCACTATGGGTCATATCAGAAAAAAGTGAAAAAAGGGTGTATATGTACAACGGTGCAGGGAAGGAAGATAAAAATCTAAGGTACATTTAGACTCATTAATGTGCGCTTAAGACATAGGTGCAGGGGAGGGAGAACAGGCATTAAGCGACGTCCTCTCGAAGGCATTATATATATATATATATCTTGCATACTGTCGATAGCCAGTAGGTAGTTATAGTTAGGGCCAGCATTTCCCACAGGTGAAGTGTTTTTTGTTTTGCTTATATCTTTGGTGCCGTTTGAGGAATCATCACAAAATTTTCCAAAACAGTGGCCTATTTTGCCTAGTTCTGCATAGAAAGCTTTGGAGTGATTTGTCAAGCGGGGGCCAAGAAAAAAAAGTGGGGGGGTCCCACAACAATTTTTCCCCTCGCAATGGCTATGGGGATTTTGCAATTTTTTGACACGGCTACAGACCGAACCACTGAATGGATTTACACCAAATTTGGCAGAAAGTTAGCTCATGGTCCAGAAAGGCCCTTTTTGTAAGTTGGTGTAAATCTGTTCAGTAGTTTGGGAGTCATTAAAGAAGCTTCTTAACATAAGTATAACTATAACTATAGCTATAACTCACTTAATTTTTATGGTTTTGTGTGGGTAAAATGTACCACTTCCACTGTTACTACCAATATCACCATTACCACCTTCACTATTGCCAACCACCATTCGCACTACCACCATTAGCTCGCCATTTCATTTATCATATAATAGCCAGAGCCAATGACTTTGCCGTTGCTTCTAAGCTTTCAAGTGCCATTTCATTCTCAAACCTCTGCTTGTGCACCCACCCTGCAAGAAAGAAGGTGCTGGCAAGTGCCTGACGGAGCAGCTGCCTGTCCTCACTCTCGACCGACTAATGTGGTAATAATTTGGAATTGTTACACCGACTTCGCAGTGTGTGTATAACACAGACTTTGGGGTGTATGTGACACTGACTTTGCGGTGTGATAACGGCTCATTTCACAGGGGTCTACTTCCCTCCTGCCCAATCTACCTCCCAATCCACGTGACCATCGGACCCACGGAGCCCCTTGGATCTTTATTAATTTTTACAGGCTTGCCCCTTCTGGACCTGAGCTATCCCATCGCCGCGCCGAACCAGGAGTAGATTCACCACCCACGAATGCACTTAATACCATATGCTCACAACTCTGTCCTGATGAAGATCTCAATCTACTGAGATCGAAACACCGACGACCTCTTGTACAACTAAAACTCCGTTTTTATTTAAAATTTGTACTAAGGCGTTTTGTTTATGTTGTCAATGCGATGTATGTTTTTAAATATTTCCTTCACTCACCACATCACGTTCCTTTTCACTTTTTTGTGAGCAGTGGATCTATAATCCACTTGTTATGAAAATATTGATATTGATAAATAAATGAACCATTTTTCAATGTCTAATTGTGTCTCTTCCTACATTTATCGAGCAAAGTGCCTTATGCCAGAGGCTAATTGATTAAAACGTTCTTGTGATATTAGTTCTTTTTTAGGACCTATTGGCCTTGTATGAACCATTATTTTTTGCTACATTGGCAAGCCTTTGCAGGCATTATTTTGAATTTTTGATTAACCCTTGGGGAACAGATGGACTGATCGTGAAGACACAAAGATGTGCCCAAAAGGGCTTAGAGAGATGTTATGCTCGTACTTTTTCTGTTTTTTCTGTGGTCAACTAAAATAAAATCTGTTTTGTATTGTTCTGTTTTGTATCTGTTTTAGTATCTGTTTTGTGTTTTTTATGTTTATGAAAACCCGTGATGCCAACATAAAAACAGAATGCCCCGCTGTGTGAGTATATGGTGTTCACTAATGTAAGTGTAGCACCCTGCACTGACCTGGGTGACCCTTATGGTGATTTTAGGGGTTTAGATAAACATAGAAATCTCTCTAAGTGGTAGCTGTGGATAGCAGCCTTCAGGCTTAATCTAGGAGGAGTGCAAAGCAGCTAGGTTTACCAGTGTCTAATCCTTTAGTACATGCTAAACGAAAAAGAACCACAGAGTGTACCTATAAAAATAGATATTTATTACAGTCACTCACTAACACGTTACAGTATCTCCTACTCGGAGATATTCACAATGCACACAATACTTGGGACATAGAACTGTAGTTAGCACCAATTCACAGTGGTCTCCAGACGAGAGACAGACCATATATTGAATAAGGGAGAAGTGAACCACGACCTAAGTCGAGACTGGACCCAGGAGATGTAGAAGAGTCAGGGACTCAAGGAACCACCCCAGGTGAGACTCGAGGAGCCCCGCAATGGTCGGTTGAGAAGTGATTCTCAACCAAATACTAAATATTTGATCAACTGGTACATCGCGGTTGCAGTCTTACCACAGTAGGACGAAAGAGTCTGTTGGAACTCGGAAGTGAGTCCGTGTCCAAGGGTACCTGAAAGCAGAGGGGAAAGAGTCTATGCCACACTGGCACATCCAGGAGGCACAGAAGACAAAGGCCACTCAAGTTCAGGAAAACAAGTTAATTGAAGAGGCTTCAAGCTGGGTGACACCGAAGTGGTAGCTCTGCCCGAGCCACCAGGAAGCTGAAGTCAACAGAATCGGTCCGTCCAACTAACCGCGTCGGCACGGGTGAATTATAGCGGGGACAGACTCGTCAACAGAACCTCTTGATGCGGACGACTCGGTTGGCACGAGTCGGTCGGGGTAACCGTTTCGGTCACCAGGTAAATAAAAAGCGATGCAGCGACACGGTGCACAGGGGTTTGGTCCCAGGGCATTCTGCGAAGGATGCTTGCCTCAACTCGACGACAGGACAGCTCAGGCCTCGAGGGAACTCAGAATACAATACAATACAATACAATACACAACATTTATAGAGCGCAACAGCTACCTCAAACAGAGGTGTCCCGGCGCTAGCATGATCCAACAGCAGAGGGGAGACAGAACTCCGAAACCGAACGTAATTGACTAGTCCCGGCTAAAAAGCCATGTTTTTAGAGCTTTCCTGAACTCCCCTTCATCCGGTATATGCCGAAGTCTAACTGGAAGTGAGTTCCACAATTTGGTCACTCCAACTGAGAAAGCCCTGCCTCCAATACGAGCCTTTGCAAATCGGGGGACACACAGCAAGTTCTGTGAGTTAGAACGTAACACTCGCCTTTGCTGATAAGGGCGGATACGTTTTTAATGTAATTGGGACCGCTGCCGTTCACGGCCCTAGAATGCAATTGTCAAGGCCTTAAACTCTATACGCAGTACAACTGGCAGCCAATGAAGTCGTTTAGCATGTGGGAAATATGTTGTCTAAATGGCACTCTGCTAATCAATCTTACTGCTGCATTTTGCACCATCTGCAATCTTTTTATCAAGTATGCCGGGAGGCCAAGAAACAGACTGTTGGCATAATCAAGCCTAGAAGTCACCGTAGCATGAACGACTAGTTTTCGACAGTTTTCCGGCAGAAGAAAGAGAAATTTCCTTAGACTCTTCAAAATTCCGAAACAAATAGATGTAATGGAACGTATTTGGGGAGCAAATGTCATTTCAGCATCCCATTTTACACCCAAATTTTTTACCGTAGAAGATGGAGAAGGTGGAGAGCCCATTTCCTCCGGCCACCACAGACCCGATGGAGGGGGAATTCTTACCAAAAAACAACACCTCAGTTTTCTCTGTGTTCAGTTTTAATTTATTATTGTTCATCCATCTAGCAACATCACACAGGCAGCCCCTGAGCCTCTCGAAGGTGTTTGCCGATAGATCCCTGAAGGAGAACACCAATTGAGTGTCATCAGCATAAGACACGGTTTTGATTCCCCATTTAGAAATGAGCACACACAAAGGGGCCAGGTAGATGTTGAAGAGTAGCGGGCTCAACGCCGATGCCTGCGGCACCCCACACCAGAGAGGCTTAGCTTCTGATTTATAAGGGTGTAGTGTCACTCTTTGTGTGCGATCGCTAAGAAAGGACTTGATCCAAGCGAGTACCTTCCCCTTCACTCCCACATTCCTCAATCTAGCCAGCAATGATGAATGGTCCACCGTATCAAATGCGGCGGACAAATCCAACAACACCAGCATAGCTGAGGCTCCTCCGTCCACTTCCATTCTTATTGATTCGGCCACCTCCAAAAGTGCAGTCTCTGTGCTAAAGCCTGCCCGGAAGCCGGACTGAGTTTCATGCAATATATCGTTATTGACCACGAAATTATTAAGTTGGTGCTGTACCAGTTTTCCAACATCTTTGCCGAGCGCTGGGAGAAGGGAAATAGGGCGATAGTTTTTAAATCCATCAGGTCAGCATTAGGTTTTTTAGAAGAGGTTGGAGCATCGCGTGTTCCAAGCTTCTGGAAATCTGCCAGTACTTAGAGAATTATTCCATAAAGGTTAAGGGTTGGATTGAGAATATGTGCCAGTGCCACCCACAATTTTGGAGGGCAGGGGTCTGCTGGGGAGCCAGACTTACACTTCAGGATTCCATCCAGGGATGCCTCGAGTGAGATAGGTAAAAGCAGACAAGGAGACATCCCCCGACTGGTTCTCTCCCACATCCAGACTCAACAGTGTCCTGTACAGGCAAAAAAACTCATAAACCTTCAGAATTTTTTCCTCAAAAAAGACTGACAGCTTTTCACAGAGTTTAGGTGATGAGGGTATCTTGCCCTCGAGGGCAGAGGGTTTGGTGAAGGAGCGTACTATATTAAAGATTTCTCTGCTGGAGTTATCTGATAAATTTATGCGCTTCACAAAGTAATCCCTTCTAACTATTTTCATAGCTTTGTGAAACTCCTTTGTGACATCCCTGTACATATTTTTTGCCAGGGGACAGTACGCTTTCCTCCAGACACGCTCGAGGCGCTACATTACTCTTTGCCGCTCTCAGCTCCTCTGTAAACCATGGAGCCGAGGGAGCTCTTCTAGGGGAGCTTACTAATCTTGCTGGCGCCAGCTTATCCAGAGCGCCCAGTATCCATGCGTCCATGGACACAGCATCCTTGTCTGGGTCATTGGACCATTGGGGTTGGCTGTCCATCAGAGCTGGTCCTAAGGAAGCAGGCGACAGTCTTTTCCAATTCCTCTTAAGTGCTTGTAGAGGTTTCCCATTACCTTGGGGTATTGTTTTGCCGCATGAAAATGGGATCAAAAAGTGATCAGACCAAATCTGTTCTTGCGGTGATTCAATAACCAAGGAGGAGATGTTAGAGAACACCAAATCAAGTATATTGCCGGCACTATGGGTTGGAGATTTTACGTGCTGCATGAGATTGGCACCCTCAAGAGACATCAGCAGTTGTGAAGATTGGGAGCACTTTGTATCAGAAATATGGAGGTTAAAATCTCCAAGTGCCAAATAGTTTTTATGTTGTAAGGATTTTTGCACTATAAAATTACAAAGGTCTGACATGAGACCAGGGGGGAGCTAGGAGGTCTGTAAATGAGAAGTCCAGCTAGGGATGTCGTCGGACTAGTCTTAACACAAAAATGTAGTCCCTCAATATCACCAAGGTTGGACACCTCCGAGGTTACAATCTCACAGGAGTCTCTCACAATGAGAGCAACCCCACCACCCCGTTTATCTCCAGGCCTGTTTGCACAGCAAATCTTAAAGCCAGGCGGAATCGCTAGCGCTAAAACAGGGTTAGAATCCTCTTTTAGCCAGGTTTCAGTGAGGAACATCACGTCCCAGTTATTATTCATGAGGGACATCCAGATGTCCCCGAATGTTTGGCCAGAGACCTGCAGTTAATAAGGCAAGCTCTGAGCCTGTCCTCAGAAAGCTTTGCCCCTACGTGTAAGGCCGGTGCTTGAGTGATGATTTCACTCCCCTCAGGGGACCCACTAACCCAGTTGCACTGCGTACAGATAAATGGCAAAACTGTATGTCCTATGTTTGCAGTACAACAGTTCAAGGGTTTCTGCCTCCTTAGGTCCAACAATTCTTCACGTGTAAATTGAGAGTGTTTACTTTTTGTCCCATTAACAGTATGGCTGGCGCTGGCCGCGGTCCGGACGCGGACGGGCGCAGACGGGCTTGCCTTAGGCGCGCCTTCGGCGCGCCAGCGGCGCGTCCGCTGCGCGTCCGTGCAGTCATTGTATATCAGTGTACTCTTGCCGGAAATGGTCCTGGAATGACCAGCCCACTGGGTGGAGCCACGTCCCTCCGAACAACGACTACAAAGTCGCGTCGGAACGAGGACCGGAAAAGCAGGTAACACAATATTTTTAAAAAGTAAAGATAAAAGCTTCAAACAATGTTAAAAACAATGTTAAAACTCCTGAGTCCCAAGCAAAATTAAAGTGAGGCTTCTGACTAACCCCGCTGCAGTCACACTGCTGCACGTCCGGGCAATCACCGCTATTATTGTACTCTTGCCGGAAATGGTCCTGGAATGACCAGCCCACTGGGTGGAGCCACGTCCCTCCGAACAACGACAACAAAGTCGCGTCGGAACGAGGACCGGAAAAGCAGGTAACACAATATTTTTAAAAAGTAAAGATAAAAGCTTCAAACAATGTTAAAAACAATGTTAAAACTCCTGAGTCCCAAGCAAAATTAAAGTGAGGCTTCTGACTAACCCCGCTGCAGTCACACTGCTGCGCGTCCGAGCAATCACCGCTATTATTGTACTCTTGCCGGAAATGGTCCTGGAATGACCAGCCCACTGGGTGGAGCCACGTCCCTCCGAACAACGACTACAAAGTCGCGTCGGAACGAGGACCGGAAAAGCAGGTAACACAATATTTTTAAAAAGTAAAGATAAAACACCACCTGTGTTGCAGAGCCATGTGGAGTCCGTGGGAGCCCAGGTCCAGCCAACCAGTCGATCTTGTTGCGGTGCCTGTGGATGCAGGGGAGTGACTCCTTCACTCCAAGAGAGATTCCTTTGGATGTCTTTGATATCAAAAGGCCCAGGACGGAACCTGTACGGAGCACAGACACTGATGTTGCAGCGAGCTTGCAGGATGATGTGGTCAGGAGTCGACAGAGTCTTCCCCGTTGCAGTCTTGGTCCAGAAGCAAGAGGACGATGCAATCAGTTCGGCATAGTCAGCACGACTCTGCCAAGATGTGCAGACAGTCAAAGAAGAAGTGAAGTTGGATCTGAATCGAATCCCACGACGAATCTACAGGTAAGCCCTTAAGTACCCTAAGGTGAGGGTTGGGACAACTCATGGGTCCCTTCCAGAGGAGGGTTCAGACAGTGGGGAGGATACTCCCATGTCCAGTTTCGTGCAAGAGCGGGGAGCCAGCGGCTCCCAGATCTGGTTTGAACCGGAGTATGAAAGGAGGGCATCAATTGTGCTCTTCTAGCAGACTATGTGGCGCTAGACCAGCGCCCCCGCCCCGGCCCAATACACTAAGTCCTGTCTGGGAGGTGGTCACACCTCCCTGTGACAGGAAACCTATTGTCCTACCTTTCCCTGCTCAGGCTTAGCCCAGCAGCAGGAGGGCAGAATCGTGTCTGGGGTCGGCAACAGCCCTAGGTTGCTGTCAGGCTCTGTTAGGTTGGTCCCAGGAGCATGGAGGTCCTTCCGGAGGGGCCCTACCATGGATGGAATCATACCTCCAACACCGGATACGGTGTTGGGGTATGATTCCAACATGTTTGATACCAAACATGCCCAGGTTTGTTCCAGCCAGTTTAGAGATGGTCATCGCGTAATGACGCGATGCCCCTCTATATGTTATATGGCTGACGCACTTACAACCCGGGAGAATGGACTTCGTAGGCTGCAGGGGTGTCCTGCTCATGCAGGGGCACCCTCACATTTCGGACCGAGCACCCTGCTTTCAGGACTGGAGGGCCTGCTAGAGGGGTGACTTATGGATCTCAAGTGCAGTGAGTAGGAGATATAAGGAAACTTATATCGCTCGTGAGTGGTGCATACACAAACTCACACAGGCTGCAATGGCAGGCCCGTAGTGGTAGTTTGCAGGGTCCCCCCTGGGTGGCATAATACATGCTGCAGCCCATAGGGGACCTCTGGGGTACCCATGCCCTAGGTACCTTAGTACCATATACTAGGGACTTACCAGGGTGCCCCAGTAGCCAAATAGGAATGTACTGGGGTAATTACCATAACCAATTCAGGGAGGAAGCACAGTGACTGGGGTCCTGATTAGCAGGATCTCTGTCAGACTAGTCAGAAACAGTTGAACACCAGCAAAAAGTGGGGGTAACCAAGAAAGCAGATCCTACTTTCCTACACCTGCCTTCCCTTTATTTTGATGTTTTTTTCTAGAAAGGCTTCCTGTGAGCTTGATTGAACACATAATATATGCTAAAAGAAAACACAAAGCAAGTACTGTCCCTTGGTGTTAGACAAGGTGAGAGAAGGATATGCCCGTCCAGTGCCTTAATTGTAGATTGTATTTCCAGAAAACCTGGTTTGAATCCCGGTTTCTCAGCTTGCCCAAACTGTGTGACCATAGACAAGTACTTGACTTCAATGTGCCTGCTTTTTCTTGATCATCATATCTGAGAGTAACTTGAAACAATTCAGTTCAGGATGAGTGCTGTGCAAAAACCTCTGTTGTATATGAGTTGATAGACTATAAAGTTGCGAACGATGCCCGCCGTATAACAACTGACACCTGTTGGGTCACAAATGGCGTCATTGTCATGGTGGAGGTGTGAGGGATATTCATGAATTGCCAATATCTCTGCAATCCATGTATTGTGTAGTTATGTTTTGTCTGTCATGTGACCTCAGGGTTGTGATCACAAGAAGCTAATGAGATCAAGGAAGGGAGGAATGTTCTTGCAAGGACAGGAGGATCTTGAGGAAAGTGCTTCATTTGCTTAGAAATTAGTCTACCTAAGTAAGAGGGGTGTGCACCCTGAATATTGACAGCAGAATATCAATGGCACACGATATCAAGGCCAAATATTGAAAATAAAATATTGTCAGGTAAGTCAGCTTAGATTTTCTATACCTAATTCTAAATATTTATACCTTGGCAATATGTGTATATATATCTTCAAGCTACTTGAATGTTGAGTCAGGAATAGTAAATCTATACTACTCTACATGTACTTATGTTTCGCTATTTTGTCCCTCACTATTCGGTCCTGCATAAATCTTTTGTGCACTGTGCAGCATGAATTTTAATTTGGCATTATTGCAACTGAAAAAACTTTATGCGTGACACACTGCAAACATATGGAGGATTGCCAATATTGTGGAAACAGGAGATGCGTATTCTGTAACAGCCAGTGGGCTCAAAGTTCACTGAAATCATTGATTTTTGAACTGCAGAAAATTACCTGAACCTCCTCAAAAAATGTTACTATCAAATCCTTTGACTTGAAATGAAAACGAATGGAAATTACAATACTGAGCTTTGTTTTGTTCCTTTTTTTTATTTTTTATTTAAAGAAAACTACTTTGAGGCTGAATCCTCAATTCCCCCGCCGGCAGGATTGTGATTGAGTTAGTTAGGTACTGGTGGGTGATCTTCATTATCCTTAGGGTTTCTGTTGGGAGGCAGGACTGCCTCACACCTTTAGACTATGACGAGGAGGACTCCTGTGGGGGTAATGCAGTGTATTCCTTCGTCAGGAGCAGAGAACACATTTTTGTTACCCCTGCTCCAAAGCCAACCATGGGGCATATTATCAAGAACAGCGGTAAAAAATATCGCCGGTTTAGGGGCAGAAAACTGCCGCTAAAGCGGCGATAATGGGCTTGATAATATGCCCTTGAGAATTCCAATAGAAGCCCATGTTCTGCTGTGATCCTGGGCTTCTATTGGAATTCTATAGGGCATATTATCAAGCCCATTATCGCCACTTTAGCGGCAGTTTTCTGCCGCTAAACCGGCGATAATTTTAACGCCGTTCTTGATAATATGCCCCCAAGTTCTTCTCACTCACGTTGATAGCGCAGGAACTCTCAGCTTACCAGGCACAGACACTCCCCTCAAATCGGTAAAGGAACAACTTGGACTGTAAGTGCGCTGCAGTCATTAGGGGAGACTGCATTCTGTGACACACCAACAAAGAGCCCACGGCTTTTCGCGCTGTACTGCCCCCCTAGGATGCAGGCCGCGCGAGCCCTTGTCTGATTAAGGCATTGTTATCGGAAGAGTGGCCACAATGTACACACCACACAGAACACGGTGGCGTATTTGCAGTTCAGCACACAGTGTGATACTAGGCACAATGAGAGGCTGCAAGAAGCAGAGGGAGGAAGCGGATATCTGTGATGGCACTTCCTCAGGGGCGTAGGAGACAACATTTCTGAGGGGGACACGGACAACCTTGCGCGCGCGCGTGTGCCCGTGTGTGTGTGCGCGCGTGTGTATCAGTGTGTGCGCGTGTGTGTGCGCGCGCGTGTTTGTGCGCGCGTGTTTGCGTGTGTGTGTGAGGGTGTGTGTGTGTGTTTTGAGGATGCTCGCTGCAAGAGTTGTGAAGCACCTAGGCAAATACTGTATTTTCCCAAATCTCCTTACTTTACTTCTTCAAATCTTACTGCTGCCTTCAGGCCTGGGTCTTCAAGGCGGTAGGTAGGGTAGGGCTGAGGAGGGGCAGTATCAGACAGCAATCAACAAAGGACCTCTCCCCCTTTTTCTCAGAAGTGCAGACTGATGGCAGCTGTGGCTGAGATTATAAACAATTCCTGGAGTGTTGCAGTGCAACTAAAGTGTAGGGGGCGGGTGGCCTCTGTGACTGTCAGATTGGTCACAGGTAACTGGAGGCTGGTCACAGGTCATGTGCAGTCAGGGCTGGCCTTTCGAGTTGGGCCCAGGCCCTGATCACCAATTTTCTGAGGGGCGCATGGAGCTGTGTGCATTAAGGTTATGCCAACAGCAGCGCCCTTCTCACATTTATTTTTTTTATTTTTTTTTATTTTTTTTATTTTAAAAGTTTTATATAGCGCTAGCTAGACCCGTGGGTATCAGAGCGCTTTACATACACACTGTACAAAACCAAAGGAAATTGCATTACTTAGTAGGAAGGCAGTAGGGAAGCAACAACAGAGATAAAAAATACAACATGAAAAATAGATAAACAGTGCAGCGGAGGGAGAGAAAACAAACGAAGTTGAGTTAACACAGACCGGTCACCACTATCCTTGAATGTCAAGAGAGAGAGGAGTTAATTCAGATATTGAAGTCTAGGTTAGTTGATGTTGGTCAGGAAAGTATTTGTTAAGGAGATGGAGTTTCAGGTCCCTTTTGAAACAGGAGAAGGAGGGGTTGCATCTGAGGACTCTAGGAAGAGCGTTCCATATCCTGGGAGCGTTGCCAGAAAACGATCGGTATTGGGTGGTTTTCTTTTTCAGTTTCGGAGGGATAAGAAGGAGTGAGTTAGAACTTCTCAGTGTTCTGGATTGACCTGCTCTTACCAGTTTGTTGTTCAGGTAGTTGGGGGCCGGAGAGTGAAGGGTTTGTGTGTGATGCAGGCCAGTTTGTAAATACACCTCCCTTCCATAGGAAGCCAGTTGAGGAGTTGAGAGCTGGAGTGATGTGTTCAAATCTTTTCACTCCAGATATGAGTCGAGCGGCCATGTTCAGCACTGCCCTTAGTGGGGCTAGGTGAGCTTTGGAGTCCCTGTTAGGATGGCGTTCCCGTAGTCGATTTTAGAGAGAACTAGGGATTGAACTACTGTCTTGAGGTCATCCTGGGGAAGAAAAGGTTTCAATTTCTTGAGGTGTTTTAGTGAGAAAAGAGCACCTTTTGCAGAGTTTTTGATGTGGGCCTCCATTGATAAGTTCTTGTCAAGGGTGATGCCTAGCGACTTCACTGAGTCGGATAGGACGAGGGGGCAGTTTAGGGCAACCAGATTCTTGAGCCACTCTTGGATTGGTCGATGGTTGCTTTTTGGAGAGAATAGGATTAGTTCCATTTTATCTGGGTTGAGCTTTAAGTGGTTAGTGTTGAACCAAGTTTGGATCTCGGTTAGAGTGACATTGAGGTGTCGGATGTCGTTGGGAGACTTGATTTTGAAATAGATTTGAGTGTCGTCAGCATAGAGGTGGTACTTCACTCCCGCTTTTTTCAAGATGATTGTGAGGGGCTCCATGAAGAGATTGAAGAGGGACGGGGAGAGGATCGAGCCTTGCGGGACCCCAAGTGTGACTTTTGTTGGCATCGAGAGACAGAGGTTGATTTTAATTTGTTGCGAGCGGTGTTGAAGGAAGGAGGTGAACCATTTTAGTACTGTGCCATTAATGCCGGAGCGTTTCGACAAGGTCTCCAGAAGAGCTGGATGATTTACAGTGTCGAATGCCGCAGATAGGTCAATAAGGATGAGAAGGCAGGCATCACCTTCATCTAAAGCCTTGTGAATATCGTCAGAGATGTTGAGCATAGCTGTTTCAGTGCTACAGCCTTTCCTGAATCCTGATTGAAAGGTGTCGAGGAGGTTGAACTCATCAATGTGTTTGTTGAGTTGGTGGAGAACGCATTTCTCCAATGTTTTCGCAAGGAGCAGGAGGTTGGAGATAGGTCTGAAGTTGTTAAGATCATTAGGGTCGGCCCCTGGTTTCTTGAGAATGGGTGTGATTTGTCCTAGTTGAAGGGAGTCTGGGACACAGCCTGAGATGAGAGAGGCATTGATGATTTTTGTCCAGAAAGGGGAAATGGTGTGGTTGAGTTCTTTTATAATTGTGGATGGGAGGGGGTCCATAGTGTGGGAGGAAGGTTTTAGGGTAGAGCAGCCTTATCCCTGCCTGTTTCTTTCTGTCTGATTTGCCAATTTAAAGTGGTTTTAGTACTTCATTGTCATATGGCAGGTGATGTTTTTAACACCCCTTTAGCCCCCTTCCTTACCCTCCCTTCACCCTCTGACCCCTGCTGGCACACATCATCAAACCCATCATTTGACTGGGCAGCTAAGCTAAATGTGATTTAGGTGAGCTCCGGGAGGTCCGGGATGTTTGTGTTCAAGTGCGAGTCCCTGCTCATCCAGGTACTGAAGAGTGTACACAAAAGTAACCCTCTGCTGCCTCATTCAATTCCCTACCATCAGCAAGGGCGCCAAATGCCTCTCGCCCAGGGCGCTATCTTAGCAAAGGCTGGCTCTGCCTGCAGGGCCATTAAAGGTAGCGCTTTTGCGCGCTAAAGGCCCTGTGAATTAAAGAAGGGAGACAAGAAATTCTTTTGTCTTCTCGTTCCCCCCCCCACCCTTGTCCCCTGCGTCCCCCCAACTCCAAAATCTGGGGGGGATATGTCCCCTGCGTCCCCCACACTTCCTACGCCCATGCACTTCCTTTTTTGGGCGTCATGTAACTCACTTGTTTTGCAACAGGAGCGGAGCTATCGTGGTGCAGCTGGTGCAATGCACGGGGGCCCGGGGGTAGGGGGTCCTTTCTGCTTCGGACGGCAAAAGTTATTTGGATACATCCAGCTCCTACTTTATTTCTTGTGTGTCTGCCTAGGGCCTGGCTCGGTGTTTACTTTATATGATTGAACCAGGCCCCAAGTAGGCAGGGAAAACTAGCAGGTGAGCTTCCAGGGCCGCCTTTAGCGCTGATAGTACTCAGAGCAACAATTTTTTTTTTCTTTGAAGCAAACTCTAACATTTCATTCTGCATTTTTTATTTCTGCTAAAGAGTGACCCTATGAATATCAATTTCAAGAATGCCACACTGATCCAATGATTACTTTGTAAAAGAATGAGTGGGGACTGGGGGTGTCCAAAGCTGTGCTCAGAAGCCCACAACCGGCGCTACTGAATGTTGGTGCTCCGAATACCAAGACTGCGATTTCGAATCCATCTGATGCCTCTTTAATCCATTACCAGCCACTCTCTGTCCCTTTATCTCTCTTTTGCAGGTTCCTGAATTCTGCCTTTGTGACGATTTTCCCATCTTTCTCTTCCTCTGTCATTATACTTTGTTTTTAGTTTGTCCTCTCTTGCTCCCTGCCAAGGTCTGATGTGGAAAAATAAGTGGGTTCCCAAAAATAAGTCCAGTGGGCCCAACGGCAACCACCAGCTCAATTTAAGCACTGCACTGATCCAACATTATTCCACCTGCAGCCAGTGTTGCTGTTAGCAGGGAAAGATTATCATGGCAGCACCAGCCCAAATGTCCTTAAGTTACCGCCACCCAGATCCTGGGTAAACAAGTCTCTCTGCAACATCTTTACCCTCAGAAGCCGCAGTGATATTGCACAGCATAACTCCACTGACTGGTCTGCTGACTGGTGGCCCTCTGGCCTATGCCCTTCTCCTGTCCTTGTGGCATTGTCAACAATCTTGTTTTTCTGTTTGACAATGCTCAGATACTGTCCACTCAAATTATCAAGATAACTTTTTCATGCTTCCTTCAACTCTGTGTGCTCCGCAAGATCATTCTTCTCTTACCGCTAGTTGCCAGTCAGATGGCGACAGTTCCTTTAACTCTCTTTACCTTGACCTGCCTTCCACCTCCCTTGCATGTCTTACTCAAATTCAGAATGTTGCAATCCATCTCACCTGCCTTCATTTTTGTTCCCACCATCAGTTAGCACAGGAAGTGACATCACTTGATCTCCCATCATCCACCTGCACAGGAAGTGACATCCCTGAATTTCCCATTATACATCTAGACAGGAAGTGACATTACTGGTTTTTCCACCAAAATCTTCTTTAAAAGAAGAAGTCAAGCAAGAGGACTTCATTTACCACCATCCATCAGCACAGGAATTGACATCACTGGATTTCCAATCATCCAACTGCACAGGAAGTAACATCACTGAATTTCCCATCATACATCTGTACATGAAGTGACATTATTGGTTTTACCACCACAACCGTCTTTAAAAGAAGGACCCAAGCAAGAAGACTTCATTTCCCGCCACCCATCACCACAGGAAATGACATCATCGCACCCTGGACTCCTTCCCCTTCCCAGGACCTACTTAATGACAGCTGCAACATGGACGAATAGTGGATGTGCCGCTGGAGAACCCAATGCACACCAAAGGCAAGCCCGTCTACACCCGTCCGCCTCTGGGCCGTGCCCACTGCCAGGAACCCTGGTTCAGTCCCCTCAAAGCAATACTCTGCAGCACTCCTTAAGTCGCTTGACACCAGACGCTGTTCCCCCAACTACTGCTGTGCCGCACCTCACACCATGGTAGGATCTTTCACCTGTACCCACTGCCAGTTCTCTAGCATACACCCACCCACCCACACACCTCCACACAAATACTAAAAACACCCTCAATACCCCCCCTCCCAACACACACACCACACAAGAACCAACGGCTACACTCCCACCCTACACCACATGCCACAGCAATCCCTCATGCCAACACCCACTCACATGCATGCTTCTCAATACACGATCACTCAACAAACACACAACTGAAATATGGGACCTTCTGAGCAGCGACTCACCCGACATTCTCCTCATCACAGAAACCTGGCTCAACACCTCATTGGCTCCTGACATCGCTAAGACAATCCCAGTGGACTACAAGATCGCTCAACAGGACCACCTTCAAAAGCCAGGAGAAGGAATAGCTATCATCTATAGGGAATTCACCAAATGCACAACATCCACAGAGAATGCCACCTCATTCATGGAACACCTCCACTTCAAGCTAGAAATCTAAAAAAAATGACCCTCAAAAGAACCCTTGTCTACCGACCGCCCGTACCATGAGCCACCTTCACCAACCTCATCACTGAATTTGTTGCTCCGTTCACTATCGACTCCAGAGCATACATTTTCCTTGGTGACCTCAACCTTCACCAGGAAGACCGAAACGACCCCTGCGCCACAGCACTGCTTGAAAGCCTGAGCAACGTCAGACTCACCCAGCACATCACAGAACCAACACACATCGCAGGACACACACTGGACCCCATCTTCACCACAAGCAACAGCATCAAATACAACTCCACCACACAGCTCACATTGACCAACCACTGTATCATTCACTTCTACATCAACACACCTCAAGTGAACACCCCTACCAGGTTCAGCACTCCAAGCTGCAGCTGGGGCAAAATCACAGCAGTACTTAGCACCCTCAGCACTGATCAGCCCTGCCCCACATACAACCTTGACAAGGACATCAACAACTTCAACAACTGGATCAAGAACTTGCAAGGAATTGCTCGCACTCATCAAATCCAACAAGCATAGTAAATCAAACAAACAGGCCAACTGGTACACAGCAAACCTCTGACATACCAAGCAACATTGTAAATAGCTAGAAAAGAAATAGAGAGTCAGCCATGACACCACCGACAAAACTACCTACAAGGCTGAACTCAGATGCTATCACCAGCAAATTAGGGACTCCAAGAAAAAAACACTAGTGGACCGCATCAAAAAAAGCTCCAACAGCTGCAAGGATCCTTCTCGATCATAAAAGATTTCACCTCTTCCTCAGCCACTGTCAATGACATTGCTCCCTCCCAGCAACTCTGTGCCCACCTATCCAACTTCTTCCACAGCAAACACCTACAGCAACTTTGCACACCAACCCAACCACAGGGAACTCATCACTAACCTACCCATAACCAACCAAGATGGCCACCTGACCGAATGGACAACACTCACTAGAAACGACGCAGCAGCAATCATTCTGACCATCCACTCAGGGGCCTCAACGGACCCATGCCCCACCATATCTACAACCTGGGAACATCACCAATCAGCACCACCCTGACTCACATCACCAACATCTCCATCATGTCCACCACTTTCCCGGATTAATGGAAACTTGGAGAAATCAACTCCCTGCTCAAGATGCCCATAGCCGACCCGAATCAACTGAGCAACCCTATTCAGCCAAAGTGATTGCGAAGGCCATTAACAAGCAACTCACAACCCACCTTGAACTTCACCATCTTCTAGACAACACACAATTAGGATTCAGAAAGAACCATAGCACAGAAACAGCACTCATTGTGGCCACTGATAACATTCTAAACATCCTGGACGAAGGACAAACAGACGCCCTCACCCGGCTCGATCTCTCCGTGGCCTACGACACTGTCTCCCACAACACCCTCATCAGAAGACTCCACATGATTAGCATACAAGGATCAGCTCTCAACTGGATCTGCTCCTTCCTCATGGGAAGAACCCAAAGGGTCAAGCTGACACCCTTCACATCAGAGACCAAGAAACTGACATGTAGTGTCCTACAGGGATCATCCCTCAGCCCCACTCTTTTCAATATTTACATGACACCGCTCGCCAACATCATTGGATCACAAGGCATTACCGTTATCTCCTACGCCGATGACACCCAACTCATCCTCTCCCTGACGGGAAAGACAAACACTGTTTTAACGACCGCATTGTAAACTACTGCGTTGTGAATGCACGCCTTGTAACATGCTATATTCCTCTAGGATAGGGTTAGGTCTGCGGAGTAGTTTGAAGGTTAGTGGTGATGGGTGTCTTTTCCTGTTTTAAGCCAGGGGCAGGGAGGGAGGGAGGTGGGCACACCTCAATGTAATAGGAACTGGGATAATAAAGAGTTAAGGGATAATGAATAAGCCTGGGAGGATTTTTCTGGAGTATTTTTTCACTCATCTATACATATTAACTTTAAAAATAATTCTCCACTTAAATCAACTTCTGAAACAGCTTCCTTTACAGACATTTTATTAGGGATTTCAACACCGGATGAAAGCATGAGCAGAAGTGGACATGAAGAATGATAGTTTTCCTTCACTGCACACAACAGTGTGTGAGCTGCTTGTGTGGTGTAATTTACTGGTAAGTAATAGTGCCAAACAGTAGTACTATTTAGTGGTTGTTTCTAATGATTTACCAATACAAGGTGCTTTGAGGTTGTGCTACAGTCTTGGAACATCAATTTTAACTAATATTTCTCCTTATGATCGATACTGAAAAAGAGTAGGATTCAATCTGTTCCCAGATACAGCAGCTATTAATGAGCCGGATCCAGAATCCAGGAAGATCAAGCATACCCCAGAGAAATGTGCTAAATGTGTACCAGTACAATTTGCCAACACTGGGACACATTCAGCAGAACCTGAACTTTGTGTGCTGTGAAGTCAGAGTAGCAACCTTCAAGGGGCAAGGGATCTCTTATTTTGAGTTCCAGCTAGATAGAGCTCTACAGTGGGCCCCGGGCAAGAAGGCAAATAACCATGATTAATATATACATTCACCAGGGACAACATCTGATAATGAAGTACAGCTGGGACTGTTAGAGGAAGATCTGGAGCTCATATGTACAGCAAATAAGTCACAGCTGATAATGATCCTAGGGGATTTTAATCATAAATTGGATCCTTCTTTTAGTGATAAATTGTTTAAAGATCTATTAACCATGGCACTGGTGCCTGCGGCTTTTTTAAATGGAGTAGGTGGTTCTGCACGAGATAAATCTTTAGTAATGTTCCTAGGATCTATAGGGTTATTCTGTGCCAATGGAAGTGTAGACACTGACCGCCCAGCGAGAAAGACTTTTCGCATAGGTAACCAGAACTGCCCAATTGACTATGCCTTCATAAATGGTTGGCACTTTACTGAAGTAGAAGGGTTTGAAGTGCTGCAAAGTGAAGGCAGTGATCATTGGCCTCTACGATTATTACTCAGGATAGAACAAGGATCGGAAAGAGATAGAGTGGTCCCTTTGCAGATAGAACACTGTTAGAAGGTGGTTCTGACCATCTGGGCCGCCCGGATTTTTTGCTTTTTGAACACCTAATTGTTGAGCTTTTACTGTGGGAGAGCCTCATAAGTTGGGACTCACCCACAGTGAACTCAAGATGAAAGGGACTGCATGTGGATTTTACTGGTGTCCCCCAGGTGAGAGTAGGCCGCTGCGCTGCAGCCGGAGTAAGGGGCACCGGGCTGGTTACATGCAGGCACGTGTGTACGTGTGTGCACACGTGAAGGGGCTGCGCAGGGGAGATTCCTGGCGTGCGCAGCCCAGGAGCAGGTACAGATTGAATGGTGTGGCAGGAATTATGCAGAGCTGGGTGGTGACATGGAATAGGCTTTATACAATGGGAAGAAACATGTAAGGGAAAGTCAGTGTGCTTTACTGTTTTCACTGAAAGACCACTTCAGTATTCCCCTATGAGGATGGGGATCACATGGGATAGTTTCACTTCCCTAGGGCCTACAAATTCCAGACACGCACTAAAGTCCACTGTAACTTAGGTGAAAAGTACTATTCTGCAGAGTCCAAAGTCATATCTGTACTGCTTTTGGGTCATCCAGAAATGTCATATTCCTCTGAGTCAGCTCATAACCAGAGCCTGGCTGGGGCTGACCCTGCCAGGCTGGATTAATGACCTTCCTCCCCAAGCTGTAGCATCAGAGGCCTAGCCCTTCACTACAAGCATTCCAAGGGCGAAGGCCTCCTCTCCAAGAAGAGAAGATGGGTGGAGCTACAGGTTAATCCATCAGCAGCTGTCACCTGGTGCCAGGCACCAAGCTGCTCTGGAGAGAAGGCAGAAAGGGGGGAAGGGACTTTTCAGAGACCATGTGGCATGAGACCCCTGGACGACGCCATTTTGAACAAACCCAGAGGCCTGGGCAGGAAGGAGGGAGCAGGGGCAGAGAAGTGATGTGTCGCTGTTTGATAGAGCAAACAGAGACTTCCTGCCAGCCCCCTCCCAATTCTTTAAAAAGAGTTTGCACAGGAAGAGGAGCTCTCTCTGGGGTGTGGTCTGCTGAGGAAGACTCGTGCTGGAGCCTGGCACCATGGGCAGCTGGAAGGAAAAACCTCCAGACTGGCCCAGGACCCTGACTTGCGCCACAAGGAAAGACCAGGACCAGGGAGCAGAATCCTGGGCCTCTGCGCAAGGAGAAGAGAGGCCCAGGAAGAGAGCCAGGCGAAAGGCTGGCGCAGGGAGCCAGTGAAGACCGCTCCCTGCTGAATTCACCCTCCTGGAGACCAAGAGGGCAAAAGAAAGTGCTCCCAGTGGCTGGGGAGCACCACCAGGAGCAAGAAGAGGCGAAAATAGTGCAGATCGGTACCCTGGGGGCTGAGATATGCCCCCCAGAAGGTAGGCGACCTTTGACCTCTACTGGGACCGACGACGAAGCGCGTGGGGCTCCACCGCCGGTCTTAGACGTGCCCCCGGGGTGGGTCAGGTCCCGGGGGCTGCCCCCAGAAGAAGTAAAGTCAGGGAGCGCCATCGCGCTCCCCGTGAAGAGCCCCAATAGGGGGGCCAGGAGCCCACCCTGGCCCCCGACGACAATGGATGCCGGGGAGCACCGCCGCGCCCCCCCGCGAAGGTTCCCTGGGGCCCGGGATCCCAACTCCGGGCCCCGATGACAATGGAAGAGAGGAGGGGGGCGCGCCGTCGTGCAACCCCCCTTGCGAGGGAAGATAAGTCGGGGAGCGCCATCGCACTCCCCGTGAAGACTCTTCAGTGGCCCGGGACCCCAACTCTGGGCCCCGACGCGAGAAGCTAAGTCGGGGAGCGCCGTCGCGCTCCCCGTGAAAAATTGGCCTGGGGCCCGGGACCCCATCCCCGGGCCCCAACTTGACGGCAGAGGAGGGGGAGTGCCGTCGCACTCCCCCGAAGACCCACCTGGCCGGAGGCGGCCTCGCGTCTGCCCGCAGGAGTGGGCAGACCAGAACAGGAGTGCCGGCTCCCGCGGCAGCACGCGAGGGTGCTGGCCAGTCGGGGAGCCGCCGGGAGTGGGGTCCCTGAGCGGCTCTCCAATGAGGAGGTGCAAGAGGCCCGGGTGGGACCGGGCCCCCGAAGACCAGCCGGAGCAACCGGGGGTGGGCTCCCCGAGCTGCCTCCCTCACCTGGGGGTCCGGGTGGGACCGGGCCCCCCACTGAGGCCTGGAGACACGGCGTGAGGCCGCCGGAGGCAGCGCGGCTCTCCCCGGAGCAGCGGGAGAGCCGCTGCTAGAATATTCATGGGGCTGGAGAAGAGCGCCCCATAATGCCTTGCAGGCCCGGACCGGCCTGCAAGGGAAAGCAGCTTTCCCTCGACTTGAGGTGGCCCCAGGAGGACGGGGTCACTGAAAAATAGGTGCAAAGGTGCAGGGGGAGCTGCAGGAGCAACGCAGTCTCCCCCCGCACAAAGAGTCAAGTCCCCCCCTAAGTCTCTGGGGGACTCCAAGGAAATAACCCCTAAAGGGCTCAGCTTGCAGTCAAAGCATCCCGGGGCTGGAACTTTTGTTCTGCAGCTGGGGGTGCCTTAGGGACTGCCTCAATGTATGGAGGGCTGTGCTGGGGATGTCTGGAGAAGGGCATCCCCTGGAGGTGAAGAGGTGCAATTGCACGAGAAGTGCATTTACCAACGTTATTTCTATGGTGGGACTGCAAGTCGCATGTGTAATGTAAATTCATAAGCAAAGTGGGGTTATGTGGCTGGACATTCCTGCTAGGGCGTCTGGCTGTTTATGCTTAATCCTGTGATTATAACTGTGATGCCTTTTAGGGGCTGTAATTGTAGTGCAATACAACTGTTATCAGCGATGATAAGTACCTCATTTAAAGTGATGCCAAAACATGTATTCTTGCTACTGCGTTAGGGGAAGAACAACCCAGACTGTGAGCCACTAAGATGTAGAGGTGCATACTGAATGGTCAGTATAAGATGCTCAGTCAGGGTTATGTGTCCCCAGGGCAGGTGTACCTATTTTTAATGCTAGTTGAGATGCTGCGGTGGGTCGCCACTGGGATGGTGCCAGTTGGTAAGGCCCTCGCTCCAGGTTGTGTCAACCCACTGCACTAGGGGGCAAGGTGATGTGCATACATGGGAGTGGTGGTACTAGACCCCCCCCTGCGGGAGGGGTGGAGATGTTATGCAATGTCACAAAGTAATTCCAACAGCTTATGTATATTTGTAAATTGGTGCATAGTATTGAGTAGTGTGTGTGTTTAATAAATGTACTCTTACTTTTATAAAGCAAAGTACAGACTGGACAATCAATTATTGAGTGCTATTTCTGCATACTGGTAAATGGCGATTACTAGCCTACACCACCTCCCTTGAGTAAGCCTTAGACTGCTCTGCAATGCTACCCTCTGAGAGTCAAGCGCTACAATAGGGTGTTTGGTTCCCAGTGAAAGACAAATGTGACATGTTATTTGTGCAGGCCTCACAGATACTGCCTTGTTTTCCAACAAACACCCTCGACGCTTAACCACTCGTATAACCGAGGATAGTCTGAAATTGGTTAACGAGCTGATGATTGACTATACGACCCTCTGTAAACTAGAGGAAAGCGAGAATGTTCTAACACTGTATGAACAGGTGATTGAGTAGGTGGTAAACTGTTTAAGGGTACTCGTAAAGTCAGGATCTGCATCTAAGAAAGGAGGTCATGAGAAGGTGGGGAAAATAAATGGTTGGTTTAATAATGAGTGTAGGAGCCTAAAATTGAGGGTACAGAAATGGGAAAGGCAGCTTAGAAAAAGACAGGATAACATAACAATGGAGTATCTCCGTTGGGCAAAACTTGAGTATAAAAATAAGTTGAAAGAAAAGAAATCGGAATATATAACTAAAAATTGGCAGACAATGATTGAAGTGATAGGCACAAATAATATAAGATAATTCTGGCAATTGGTACGGGAGGGAAATGTGCAAGGGGAAATGCGGTGCTCAGTGGGAGAAGATGATTGGGCTAATCATTTGAGTAAACTATATGATAGCAAGAGGTTAGACGAGAATCTGGAAAAAACGATTAAGGCCGGGGAAGAACTAGAGCTGTATTTCTCTTTCTAAAAAATAAAGGAAACCATCCAAATCCTAAAATTAATTAAAGCAGCAGGGCCTGATAATTTACCAGCAATAATACTAAAAAATAATGTGGATTGGTGGGCGAGTCTTTTAAAGGTCACCTTTTGAAATGTCTTAAGTTGGAAAGTGGCAATAGTTAGACCAATATATAAAACGGAGGATGCCACACAGCCCCAGAACTGCCGCCTTATCAGCTTGCTGGATGTGGGGGAGAAAGTATTCTCTAAGATATTGCTAGGCGTAATGAAGGCCTGGGTAGAGTAGAATAACTTGATCCCGATAGAGCAAGGTGGTTTTAAAGAGGGCCACTCAACAATAGATCACTGTCTTAGCTTATGGTCAATGGCAAAAAAGGCAATCGAATTATGAGGCAGATTGTTCTGCTGCTTTGTTGATTTCCGAGCTACCTTTGATTTGGTTGATCGTGAGCTATTGTGGAATATGTTGAGACAGCTTGGAATCAATAAAACGGTACTCTCACTAATACAGGAAATGCACTGCAGAACTGGGACAGTGTAATCCTAGACACCCGTGGGACGCTATCAAAGAAAATACAGATAAAGAATGGATTACACCAGGGCTGAGTTCTGGCCCCATTACTTTTCTCTTTGTTCCTGTCTGGTCTACCTAATATATTACTGAATGCTGGTGGATTAAGCCCTAAGTTGGGGGGACCCACATACCATGTCTGCTATACGCAGACGATCTAGTGATAGTGGACATGACAGAACTGGGGTTGCAAAAAAAGCTGGATATTTTTTATGATTACTGTTTAAAGAAATGTCTCACGATCAATTTAGAAAAAACTAAGATAATTGAGCTGGGGAAAGGAAAGGGATCTTTTAACTGGAAATTGGGAGAGGTCAAAGTGGAGGTGGTGGACAATTATAAATACTTGGACATATGGTCCGATATCAAACTAAATTGGAGGGACCATATAGATTCACTTAAAGCAAATGCTCTCTCATCAGTATGGGGCCTAAAGCAGTTCAAGCAGAAGTATGGAGGCCTGTCTCTGTGACCAATTTTATCAGCCTTCAATGCAATGGTCCGTCCACAATTCCAGGTCTAGCTTTAGACGATAAATTGGATTGGAATTTGGAGGAGGGTAAATGTGTGAAGCAGCTCCTTGCTCTTCCGGCATCAACTATGATTCAGGCTGTGAGAGTAGAATGTCAACTTACAGCCTGGAATTATCAGGGATTGCAAGCAACAGTCAATTTCTGGCAGAGACCGAGTAGAGAAGGGACCCCCCAAAATATCACACCTTTGTAAACGAGAAATAGAGGAAAATGAACTGAACTGGCAATCCCAAGTAAGATATACGCTATGTAAGATTTGTACTAAACAATCACTAGAACCAGATCAATGGAAACTAGGGCAGTAGATCCCCAAACAGGAACTAGAGGTCATCAAAGCCAAAAAGGCTCGAACAGAAGGTCTATTTTATCTGGAGAACAAATCATCCACTCAGTTCCTGGTAAAAGGATGGGGGAATGATCATATGTTCCCCTACGTTGAGGCCATGCCAAATCCTAAGCTTAGAAATGTGATATTAGAATTTTGAGTTGGCTTGAACCCATGTAATGTAGATAGGAAAATAAAAACTGCAATGAAAAATGAACTGGGTTTGTGTACATGTGGGCTAAATGTAAAATGCAGTGGCCCACACATCTTGCTGGACTGTTTTTGGTTCCTAGAAGAACGGAAGAAGTTTTTAAAACCCCTTTTTATTATGTATAAAATTATGAATAGGGATCAAGCTCTTAATCTGTTGATAAATATGAGATCTTTAAATATTGTATGAGCAATACAGGAGTCTATGAAAGAATTGTTAATATAATTTACAATGGGCGAGGTGGTAGGAACGAGATTCTCCGTAGTCATCGAGGACACTCTGGAGTTCCCGTATGTATTAGATATGTGATTATTCCCATAATTGGTTATGAATTGAGAGCTGTTGTTATAGATTGGCACTACTTCCATTGTAAGCTTCATTAGGCTTTTTACCATGTCTGTATGGATTTATAGTCGCACTTTTTGTATTATTCGTATTTATAATTGTATGTTTTTATTGTGGTACCTTTTATGTCAATATTTGCTGAATAAAGTAATACAGAAGAAGTTTCCATTTCCAGCTGGGCACAGTTCAAATGCCCTACTTAAAATCCCATCAGCAATCCTTTTGCTTGGCTCTCTGGCTGGAACTAGTGGGAGCTTAACAGCTTGCTGTGAATGCCACCTAGGAAGCAAATTAATATATACAAAAGGGCAACCCAGTAGTCCCTTGTGAGATTGGGTATCAAACTATTGATAGGGTAAGCTGCCAACAAGGAAATCATTCAAAGTTACAAAAATTGCAAAGTTAAAGTCTGTTTTTTGTCAATCTAGCAAAATCCCACTCTCAAGTGAGAACAAGTGACTGTTCATCCTAGCATTAAGACAAAACTTGTGCAGGTTGAAATATTTTCCAGCAGAGAGATGGGCTACTTGTCGACGTTTCGGTCTCAATCTGTGTCAATCCACGAGACCATCTTCAGGATCATTGTAATTAATGGAGATACACGAGAGACCCCACTCTTCATATAGTGGCAAGGACCAATTTATCATGTGGTTCAAAGTATTGCAGCACATAGGGAATCAAACAGAAGGCTATTCAAAAACACGCTCGACTAGCGCAAACATGACCCAATGAAGGAGACCAAGACAGAAGCTGGCCAGGAAACTCCAATTAATTAATTAGCCCAATGACTTAGAACTTTTCAGACTACTCGCGACTGAGTTGGCGTGTAACTAATCTTGACGTGTTCTCACATGAGAGTGAGTTTTTGATACATTGACAAATGTAAATTTGGAACGGAGTAGCATATTTTGGATAACACATTGTCAATGTATGGTGTGACTTAATTTTTCACTGAACCCCAGCATTCGTTGTGCTTTAATATAGTTTGTTGTATTCAACAAGTATATACGCCTGTCTGTATGATTTTTTCTGTGCCTAATTGTTCCACGCAAATATTACTAATTAATGTATGATGCCACGAAAGGACATCTAAAACAGACTTTAACTTTGCAATTTATAGTAGTGCAAAACTCGCCTCCACCAGCCTGTCATCACCCTGGTCCTGCACCCAAGCCTTGCCTCCGAGAAAAAAAATAAAACGATAATAAACAAGGGTTTATTATTGTTTTATTTTTAATTTTTTTGGCTTCTGGCAGGTGGGCCCACCTCTGCCATAGCGGAGGAGCCGCCGCTGATAACTTTGAGTTTAAAAGCACCTGCTGGAGAGTTTGTTGTGGGTCCCACAGCGTTCATGCAACAATAAGAATGTCAAGGTAGCCTGGAGATTAATGTTCCTGCTGGAGAGAGATGGAGTTTTGTCTAGTGGGAGTTTTTACTCATTATAAAGTAGCACAGAGGATTAATATGCCTGCTGCAAAGCACGTGTACCATGAAGATCAGAGAACTGTATCTCATAAGGAAAGCTAGTGGCAGTGGCGGCACCTCTGCTAAGGCGGAGGAGCGCCACCCCACTGCA
This sequence comes from Calotriton arnoldi, assembly GCA_963921515.1. Taxonomy (NCBI): domain Eukaryota; kingdom Metazoa; phylum Chordata; class Amphibia; order Caudata; family Salamandridae; genus Calotriton; species Calotriton arnoldi. The sequence continues at coordinate 469,596 of CAWUFW010010483.1, forward strand.
TTTTTTGCAGTGGAAAAAGGAAAAATAAAATGATAACACTACGTTATTATCATTTTAGTTTTTTTTTGTCATGCAGCTTTACAGGGCGGGGCGGGGCTTTACTGTCGTCACAGCCAGCAAGGGGAGGAATGGTGGGCACTTAACTGAGCATGACGATTTTGGTCGGCCCTCTTGGCCGGCCAAACAGTCCTGCCCACTTTGCATGTTCCCCACCAGGCTGCATTACGCAGCCTGGTGAGGAACATGCCAGGCTCCCATTCCCCGCCTGAGCGCTGACCCGCGGTGCTCAGATCAATCATGATTGGCTTACGGGAGGGAGCCTGTGCTTCCTGCTTCAGAGGACGACACAAGGCGAGGAGGCGTTCCGGAGGTCCAGCAGCAGGGTAAGTCTATTTTAATGTATTTTTCAATTGCCCCCCCCTCCCCTACCCCTCCCATGCTACTCAGTGGCAGCCGCCACTGGCTAGTGGGTTACTGTTTTTGTCACAGAGATTGTTTTGTTACCTGCAGTCATAAGTTGCAATCCTAATATAGCACAGTGACCTATGAACTGTCATCAAAGAGCTGCATGCAAACTGCATGGTATAGATTAGAACATTATGTTTCTACTTCAGTCTTTCATTATCCTAATGTTGCTAAAAGGGTTCCTTTAGCGAGAAATACATTATTAGTAAAGCCAACCACTGTGGTACGTTTTAAATCCTGGGGTTCTGTTTCTCCAGACCAAATTCTCTTAAAATATACGGCCCACTAGAATGGATGACGTGATTCCTACACCTTGTCATCTCATTGTCTTATGTAACAATTCTATTGACCGATTTACACACGTATGATTAATTAAATCCGTATAATGTGTGTGTGATGTAAAGTGCTCTGACACCCTACACTGGTATGAGTAGAGCTATAAAAGAAATATAATGCATATGGAAAAGGGGCTATGGGGAGTTGAGTGGCACTGCTCGAGGATGGCAGTGAGGGAGTCAATGGAGGAGGTAATAGGGGGTGCCAAAGATAGTCGCACCAGAGCTAAAGCCGGCCCTGTCCCAAAGTAAATGTTTTCCATTGCCTGTCCTGCTTAAGACATGCAATACAGGCCCGGTGCATGGGTTTAGCATATGGCGACCAGTGCGTGTGCAATACGTGACAAACTGTACTGAACTGGCACACTGAGATTCACTTCAACGGGTCTGCAGTGCCTCTGGGTGGAACGGGATCTATCTCTGGAACGCATATCCTGAGCACCTCGTCAGCAGAGCATGTCTCGTCTGGAGACACGTGATATGACGCAGAGATGATGACACACAACCTGATGACTCCTGCTAGCCTCGAGCGCTTCATGTCAGGTGGACAGACAAGCTGAACTTGAATAATGAGAAAGATCAATTCAGATGAATCTTACAGCTGCAAATAAACCTCGCTGGAAGCTCAAATTAGCATCGTTTGGATGCTTCTGACTTTCATAACAGTGCAACTTTTATTCGGTGCACAGCCTTTCCCGCTTTCGCTAAGACACACTCAGCGGATCCCTCCCCTAACTGAAATTCCACAGAGACTGAGTTCATCCCAGGAGCTGCAATCCCAAACGTATACAATAAACAACTCAGGGCACAAGTCCTATAAAAAGAAGTGGGGGGACTGACCAAGTCAGACACTATGCAAGTGACATCATGACGCGTGCCATGACGTCATGACGTAGCGCTATAAAAGTAAAAAAATAATGCTATTTAAATTATTTGTGTAAATACTGGGACAGACCACCTTATCTGACAGTCTTTCTGTTCTTTTTGTCTTCGTCTGTCAGATGCCTTCTGACAGTGATGAGGTTTTGGATACCGAGGCAATAGCCTCATTACTCCACATTCATTTTGAGTTTTTTAGTTGCTGTTTCGGTTTTCTTATCGATGTGACACTTTGTCACAGTTGAGGTGGATTCACAAGGTCAGCGCTGTGATGGGCCGCGGGTAGCGGGTAGTGATGAACATTGGATGCCTGCCGAGGCGGTAGCCTTCTGACAGTGTTGGGTTTGGGGTACCTGCCGGGGCTGTAGCTTCCTGGAGGTGATGAGATTTCTGTGCCTGCCGAGGCGGTAATGCCTTCTGGCAGTGATGAGTTTCGGATGCCTGCCGAGGCGGTAATGCCTTCTGACAGCGATGAGTTTTGGATGCCTGCCGAGGCGGTATTGCCTTCTGGCAGAGATGAGTTTTGGATGCTGAGCCGCTGTTCTGGTTTCACAAGGTCAGCGCTGTGATGGGACGCGGGTAGCGGTCAAATGGGTTTGAGGAAATGTCAGCAAGTTTCTTGATCAGTGGGTTTTCTTTTGATCCAATCCTTGGTAGAAATTCCTGTTGAGTTTGCGGAGATGGTCGTCCAACATCTCAACGCCCAGGTCTCTGTGGAGGTCTGCTGTTCTTGTGAAGATAGGAGCACCTGCTGCTATCCGTAAGGCCTTGCTCTGCAGTATCTGTAAGTCCTTCCGAAGCTGAGGGTGGCAGCCACTCCAAACTGGTGAAGCGTACGTCATTGTTGGTCGAATTATTGCAGTGATTGCTCGCACCTTGCTCTGCATCGGCATTGACTTGGTCCTCAGGAGTGGGTACAATGCGACCAACTTTGTTGTTGCTTTCTGGCAAGTTTTCTCTACGTGGTTCCTCCAGCTGAGTTTGGAATCCAGAGTCACCCCCAGGTCACCCCCAGGTAGGAGCTGCTGTTTTCCCATTTGATCTCTTCCCCATTGAGGAGGATCTGGGGATGCTTCTTTTTCAGTTTTTTGGTGAATAAGGTTGCTGTGGTTTTGCTTGTGTTCAGGGTTATCTGCCAGTCGCTGTACCATCCGGAGAGCCTGCTGAGCGATGTCTCAAGGTTCTTAGCCACTTCCTTACAGTCTTACAGTGTCTGCACTTATATAGAGGGACAGAACAAAGGTAAAAGCATGCCTCCCTTGAAGAGATAGCAAAGCTGTGTGCCTTTGTTTCCCCTCCGGTGCATTTACATTTAAGTGTGAGGTTACAGGACCCCCTCCAGTCAGGATATTCAAACAAAAGGAGGCCTGATGGCCCCTTAACTTCGGCCTGGCTGGAGGTGAAAAAAAGCCCCCTCGCTGCCTGCACGTTGCTGCTGGAAATGGAAAGCAGACAACGTGCAGGCGACGCTGAACGTGTCCCGGTGTCTTACACTGGGACAAGTTCAACATATTTCTGTAGGGCCCAACTTCCTGGCAGGGGGGACGGTGTCCACCCTGTGAAAATAGTGGGTGGACGCCGCGTACCTGCGTGTACCCCCGACTCGTGCCCTGAAACAACCCCACTTCCACTTTGCCCACACGTGTAAGCCATGTTTCTTGGTCTGACTTGGGTAAGCGTCACAAGATGGCGCTTTGGATGATTTTAGAGACTCATTTGATTTTTGAGACTCCATTATGAGGCAGAGTTTAAACATTTTGGCCACTGTGAGGGATAAAATTCCTCTGTAACTCCTGCACCTTTGAAAAAGGGTGCCTCTATAGGAAGCATTTTACTTCAACGCCACCACCCACAGCCCAGGATTGAAGACTTTCCTTAAGAGTCGATAAATTATACTGGTAAATCTAGATCTTGGAGAAATCTGTAATGAAAGAGGTTTGAAATACGCATAGGTTGATTCAGACTGATTAACTGAGTACCACTGAGGTGGATAATTGTGACACCTGTTAGATATACAGCCACGAAACAAACATCTATGGTAGTAGCATGCATTATAAAAAATAAGAACTGACAAGGGCAATACATTTGGCTTTTGCATAGTAAATGCACACAAAGACACAGTATTTGGGTACACAAATCTACGCTACAACGAAGAAACCCGTTATCTCGAAGCAATCACCATAACCACTAATATTTTCCATGAAATGGACTAGACCTGACCTACACATGAATGTGGGGTATCGGGTTTGCAGGAGAAGTTTGGGTTTCCCTTAAAATAAATATGCAATGGTTACAAACACACTATAAATGTAGCAATCGTTTCTTGGTAATAGGTTCGAGATGATGTATTGTTAGATAAATGTTTTTTATATTTCACACATATGCGTGCACATGCATACAGACCAACACACACATACCGATACCCATTTTCACAAAGTCCAACAGACATCCAGGAATCAATGCACACTGACCACCAGTCATACCAAATTACGTGCAGCATGCATCACAGAATCAGGGTGATATTCATCCTGGAAGCACTTGTGGTGCACCTCAGGGGAGTATTGGGTAATGGGCCATAGGGGAATAAGAAGCACTGGTAAAGCCAATAGGTTTTGCCTACGGGTGAGCAATTGGCTTTGGCAATTGGGTGGGGGTGGGTAACGGGGGGACGGATGGGGTGAGTATCGGGGTGATTTAAAAAAGCAATATGAAGCGGCCAGCACCCGCTGCTTCATATCACTTTTTTTTCCTTCTGTTGGGAGAATAAACAGAGATGGGGTTGGTGGGAAGGGGAGAATAAACAGAGCCTGGGGATCGAAGAAACAGGGACAGGATGCTGAGCATGTAAAATAAAGCGCTATGATGGGACCAACGCTGACTGAGTCAAAGTGCTTTTTTCAGAAGAAATAGTATCTCGGTCGCAGTGTGAGCCATTGATGGCCAGCAACGGACACTAATCAGGCATAATTAATATGTGCTTGGTCCAGTGCCACGGAAAGAAAAGGAAGTGACTCGTTGTATGCACTTCCCAATTAGAAGGCAGCAAAGAAGAGCAACTATGATGCCAATGAATGGTAAGCAATGGGCGGGTTTCAAGCCCATTACTAAACCTAAGAGTTTTACAAATGAGCGCGCATGAGCTGGTGCATGCTCATGCAGACAGGACCTAAAAAGTGTCATGCTTCTGCAGATTACTGGGCGATTAATCTCGTGGGAGCACTGAGGGTTGTTTCTCAGTTGAGAAAAGGATGCTGTGTATCAGGGGATCAATGGGTATTTTGTGCATGAGGTGATCACTAGGTGTTGTGCACCAAGGAGGCGCTAAGTGTTGGACAGTTCAGCTGCAGCGGGCTGTATGCACTAAGTGCTCTCCAAGACATGTTCAATGAGTGCAAATTGTGATATACAATAGAGGGAACAGGCCAATATGTATAATAACCGATGGATGGAAGACATGTATTTCCCCTTTATGACAATATAAATGCTCTTGTTTTTCTGGAAATATATGATTGCTCTCTTTATGACAATGTGACTTTTTCTCTGCTTTAAAGTTCTCTTATTTTTTCGTGCTGAAGAAAAAAGTGTCCCTTAAAAACATTTCAAGAATTTTCATTACATGTGGCCCTCTGAAATAATTTCTTACCAGGCACAAATTTACCCAATAAATCTTTATAATGAGCCATGAGAAAGACAAAGGGCTAAAAGAATACACTTTGTTGCCCTGCGGCAATGCACTGTCTGACTTAAATGGTGTTTCTGAAGACCACATTATTAACGCTTTACTTGATATGCGATGTTCTGGGTAATTTATCGGTTTGCACTATAAACTCCTCTATACATCAGGAATGAGCCTAGAAGGGGCACTTTTAAATACTAGGCCGCAAGAGCAGTGACCTATGCACACCTTTTATTCTGCATAAAAACTGGAGATCCAAGACGGCCATATAAGGAAACAATTGATTATTGTCGCGCCTAATATTAGTGGTGGCATGGAAAGAATGAAGGCATTAATGGTCTTGTGGTTCATTTGTCTGAGTGCTGGTCTTTGATTGTTCTGAGTCAGGGAACAGTCCAAAACGCAGGCCAGCCACCGGATGCAAACCACCATCTGCAATTGGAGCACCCCACCTTCTAGTCATTTTTGACCGCTGCAGAAATGTGCAGTCAATCTCTGTCAACAGAGATGTCTGCCTCGGGTATCAATTTCAAACCAGCTCTTGACAGAGCCAGATGCATTCTCTGAATTCTGTCCCTGCACAAGCCCCTGGAAACCATGCACTCCATATTACACTCGTTCATCTGCAGGACAAGTTTAACTGTTGTCTGTAAGAACTTAGAACAAATGAACATATTTCTAGTTCCCCACTCACACTTTAATTCGCCCTAAAGGGAAAATCTCTGTAAGAAAATTACCTGACATAAATTCTGTGCCTTAAATGTTGCCTAGAGAAATATCGAAGTTTATATTAGAACCTCTACACCCAACGAGACAATATTTTTGTAAACGATATTTAGGGCACAGTTTTTATTTCAGGCAATATTTCAGTTTACGATATTGTGGCAGACAAACCCCAGAATTCAGAAGGTATGGCCCTAGATCTCTGCCTTATCCATGTCGCTGGGTGAAATTCTTCAAAGTTCGTTTTATCCACTTCTTTGTGGTTAATCATCAGTCTTGATTTTATGTTTCATTATTATCTCCACCATGGATAACATTAATACATCATTATAGCTTGCCGCCGAGGGCTAAACCTGTTGTTAAACGCCCTGAACTCTAGTTATAGCACTCATCTAAGGCAAGGGCCTACAACAAGAGTGGGAGCCTTGAACAACTGCCTGGGTACAGCTTGAGACAGAATGGATATAATGCTTTAGGACATCCTACCCACTGGGGGTAGAATATTCTACATTAATAAAGGAAAAACCAAAAGACAAATGTTGGAATGCTGAAGCGAAATGAGGAAATACACAGTCTTATTTGTAAATTATTCACAAAATACAAAATAAATATGGATAAATACTGATAAGATGGCCAAAGGATAAATATGGATAAATACAGATGGAAATGTTCAAAAAATAAATACCATAAAACTGGGAGCCCTAATTATAATGAAGACACCCTTGTCCCCTGACGACCTACTTTTGACATAAGAAGACAAGCATTTGCAATGCAATAGGTCTCGCATTTGACAGAGTTAGAGCTATTAGTGTTGTGAATGACAATGCCTTTTATCAATGTGTTTTGGTTTGGAGTGTAGTAAATAGGTGCAGTAAATCGCCTTGCATGAAGGAATGGCTGGAGCTCCTTGTCTATGAATGGCTTTGCAAATATGTATCTTTCCAATAAAAGAGTACCGCAAACTTTTTATTCAGGAAGACGTAAATGGCAGTTAACATGAACAGTCCTTAAATCGCTACAAGTGTAGCACTGGAAGAGAATTTATGTATTTATCTTCGACAAAAAGTATTTTACGAGTATTGACGTAAATGAATCCGCAAATAATGTGTAACAGGTAGAAGAAAAGGGACTCCTAATTGTGACCACAGTGACCTGTATGTGGGGGGAAAACAACTTTTGATTAACAGAAGAGTGAACGGTCCTCTTTAAAAGAGAAACTGTGGTAGCCAAGTTCACTATGAACATTTAGTACATTAGCCGACTGCTGTTCGCAAGATTCTGAATTCAAGTAGCCACCAAAACCAAAAAATGCATGTATTAAAACTGTCTCAGAACTGAATTTTATTCCTTACTGCAACATTCTGCAGTTGTGCCAGATTTGAATATTTCTGATGCACGAAAGCAGTCTTGCTTCAAGTATGTGCAAACAAAATATGCCATCACAGCCAAAAGAAGTCTTAAGGAAATATTGAGTGAATTCCAACAATTCTAAAAGGGACGCCCTACTAACATTGTAAAACGAGCAGAGAGTCGATGGAGCAGAGATTCGAGGAGACAGTGGAGCAGAAAGTCAAAAATCGGGCGTTGTGCTGCAACATAAAGCCCGGCACCTGTGTTGTCATGAAAGTGGGCCCGTCCTGAAACCTAAAGAGCGGTGCCCGGGGGCGGGACAGGGATAAGGGGCTGTGACCTGGGAGAGTTTGAACAAGCTCAAGCCACGCAGGTGCCATTGTTGACTGTGTGTTGCCAGGGTGTTGATTGATTTGGGCGAGCCACGCATATCAAAAGAAATGCGCAGCTGCCATTTTTGAACCTGAAGCATGCGGCGGTGTTGATAAAACAACATAAAGTGCTGCTTAAAACCGCGCAGCTTTGTAAAAAACAAATTATGGCGTGAGCAGAGTTAATGGCGCGGCCACCATTGTTGAAGCAAAAAACATACGATATAAAGCACGTGTGTGCTGCGCTGCTTAAAAATAAACAAGCAGTTGCAGGTTGCAGGAGAGCATGTCGTGAGTGCAATAGGAGAAAGTCATTTAAGAAAATAGTGCTCACAGACTGCAAATAAAACATACTGAGTAACAACACATGTTACAGGGGCAGACCTCATGGGAGGTTACAAAAGGAGAAGAGTAGGTACTAAGGAGGGACTATTAAGCCTATTCATGAATCAAAAGCCACCATTTACAAAGGACAGTAAGAGGAGCCAATTGAAAAGATGGGTGGAAAATGGGCAGCGCTTCAAGTCCATACCTCAATACAGCATGTCTCAAAGAGACAGCACAAGCGCTGCCTAGGCAAGACCTAACAAAGCAGGCATTATTGAAGGAAATAGAGACTAAAGTATAGCCTTGCTTTCAGCCTATGATATCCTGGGGCACCCAAGAGATGGGGACTGGCGAGGAGGGAAGAGAAAGGAGGAAATGAAGAGGAAGAGAAGGAAACACACAGAAGAGAGCAGTTGAAGTGGACAGAGAGGGCTACAGTTGTAAAGTACTCACTAATGCAGTTCAATGTAAGTAATAAAGTGAAGGTGGGAGAATACATCCAAACCACCAAGAACATTATGTGAGAGGTGAATATGACATTGGGATGAGCCAAGACTTGTTTGATAAAGTTGCAAGCCAATGTCTGAATGAGGCTTTTCAAAGAAAGCCAACAGATGGAAGAACACACCCAAAATCCACTCTGTTAATTTAAGCAATAAATCTGTTTGGCAGCTGCACTGTCAAAACCTAGATGTAAACAATTACCCACTCACCCGAAAAGGGTCACAGTTACAATGAGTAAAAAGTCCAGTTTTCACAGCAGAAGAGTTCACTGCTTTCTAACTTTTTATTTGCCTCAACATCTTATGAGCAGACCACAACTTTCCTTTGTATAGATTGAACATAGTTAGAAATATTCTACTTTTTGTAAACCTTCAGAGAAGTACTTATAACACGTCTATACTTTAGCACACCTTCCTCATGCAAATAATAACAGAGAACTAAGACATCACACTAAAAAATCCAAAATAACAGAGAACTAAGACATCACACTAAAAAATCCACGCTGCACCCTGGATATATTTGTTGTACTTGATCAGGGAAATCAGTTCCATTGCAAATACATAAATATTCACCAAAGGACTACCCCACTGCACAGGTGGAAGGATATGTAGGTGCTAAGCAGTGGTTTCAGTGCAAACAGAAGTGTATAGGGACTGTGATGTATAAGGCAACGCCGTAGGGCAGGTATGATGAGGACAACTGGAGCGGGGTCAGCTTGGATAGAAACAGCCTTTGCTCACTGCCGAGTTGTTATAAAGTAAAACAAGAAAGACTATAAGTTCCATAATTCAGAGCACTGTTAGCAAAAAAATCAAAACCTGGAATAAGGTGTCGCACATGACAGAGGGCCTATACTAAATTTGGATGTTAAACTATGCGTCACAGTTTCTAAAATGGAGCGTTCTGGGAAGAAATCTGGAAAAGAAGGGGAGATAGAAGAGATTGTCTTTCAGGAACAGAGGTGTGCAATAAAAAGCTAATGGTAAAACCTTGCACTAACCTAGAACAAATGGGCTTGCTAAGAAGCTGTGTTGTTCAGCACAATGGAAGCCCCTGAAGCCGCACCCTCCTGTCTTAATGTCAGCAGCAGAACCAGATTGTCTGAAAAGACACCTTTCTTTCTGCTGGCCCTCATTTGCACGCCTAAGTACAGGATCTACAAGGGTATCGTGATCTGCACAAGCAGGAGTTGCTTTGCTTTTTTTACCACGTCCAGGAACTGATACTCATTATTGAAATAAGCGCTGGCAAAGCCAGATGGCCTGACCTTCATAAACTGGTGTAATGTTATCTTTGTACTTGTTTATTGCAAACATATACCACAAAATAAAAATTAAAATACATGCAGCCACCAAAACGTGGTCACCATATGCTTGCAATAATAAAAAAAAATTAAAAAGCATTCACTGATGTGGCAGATTTAGAAGTGGTGTTTATTATATCATAATCCTTTTAGTTGTGCCATCCATTTTATTAATATTGTTTATGAACGAGACATGAATAAATCACCAGGTATCCAAGCGCTCAAAATTGAAAGCAGCTACAAAGTTACAATGTCACTTAAACACTTTATAACAACAGCCATAAGAAGCAGACAGAAAATAAACCTTCTAACTGTGCTCCTACAGCCCAGGCAAAATAAATAGCTGGTATTTAAATTTATATAAAAAAAGAAATACGATCCAAAATACATTTTTAACCAGATTTGTCACTGAAGAGAAAATAGCTATTTTTAAATGATGTGAACAATGGGCACAGGGTTTGTGCAGTCACTCAAATTGAAGGGAATCAATGGATAGAATTGGCTGACCCATTGTCTCATGCACTATATGCTGTTGTGGGTGGAAGGAAAATGTGAATGTCAATTTGACAGACCAATGGATGAAGCCCACTTACCATCTCTCTCTCTCTCTCTCTTTCTATCTCACGCTCTAAGCATGTATATTACACATTAATTTTTTGGGAAAAAAATAATCTGATGCGACAGTTAAAGCTAAACCTGTCTCGAAGAGCAGAGCTAAAAATTTGTTAACACTGATTCCATTACCTTTTAAAATCCATAGCATTACAAGATATTTTTTAGTTCATTGGTTACCTTCCATCTTCACCACTTTTTCAAACAACACCATATAATCCAAATGCATTTCATTAAACACTTTTTACAATTCTCCAACAAGTAGCAAAAATGGAAATATGGAAAATACCTTATGTAGGACAGAAACATCCTTTTCGTAAGGCTTACTTTGAAATAAAAATGTTTTTGAAAAGTCTCCATTTGAAAAGATGGAGAGAAGAAAGACTCAAAGACAGGCAGCTCACAAATTCAGCCAAAGTCACAGTGAACACTACCAGCCCTAACACTCAGTGGTTTACATTAAAAAATTTCTGGTGGACATTTTAGCCAGTAGTATCCTGTTGGCTTAGTCCACACGAGGCCCATGGATACTTTGTGCCATATCAGGTCTAAAGGACAACAATCAGGGCACAAGTCCTAAAAAAAGAAGTGGGGTGACTAACAAGGTTAGGCAGTATGCAAGTGAAATCATGACGCATGCCATCACAGCGCAGGATGTCACGACGCGTGACATTGCATGTGACATCACAGGAAGTGACCTCACTGGAAGTAACATAACAAGAAGTGACATCAGATATTAAGACCTCACACATGATTATCAGGTATATCGTGAGTACATTTAAGCGCATTATGTGATTTAACAAATGAGATTTGGCATCGGGGTTGTGCCAAAAAAGTGGCGCAATCCCGACGCAAAATCTGGGTCTCAACTAATGCATTTATTTTTTAAAGCCCTGCCACAAAGAAATTGGCAACAAGGAGAAGCATGGCAGTAGATCTGTTATGCTTACTTAATTGGTTGCAAAGTCTACATTTTAAAATATTTGATTGGGTTAAGGCAACCGCTGTAAAGGTGCCCAGTAAATCTGAGGGAATATTAATAACAGTGAGATAACTCTGGAGTTTAATGCATTTGTTGGAGAGATCTGTGATTTGTGAAGTCCCAGATTTTAATCAAAGTAGTATAAGGTTAATGTGTCTCCTGCAAAGCAAATCAAGGAACATGCAGATGACAGATTCTTATTTTATGTAAATAGTAAAGTGGGTTACTGCTTTTAACACATAGATCCTTTTGTTTCCTGCAGTTCATAAATTGTAATCCTTGTAATATAGCACACAGTGAGCTATGAAGGACATGTGACTCCTACACCTTGTAACCCTGTCTCATGTAACTCATCTTGTACATTGATTTACATATGTACATGATTTATTGTCAAATGTTAGAAATGGGATCTCTAGTTGGCAAGGGCTTGCACCTTTGTCCAAGTAGGGACCCTTCTTCCTAGTCAGGGTAAGGGTTGTTACACTCGTGAAGTAACCCCTGCTCACCCTCGTGGTAGCTTGGCACGAGCAGTCGGGCTTAATTCAGAGGCAGTGTGTAAAGCATTTGCACATGTGTGTAAAGCATTTGCACATAACCAACAGTAATACAGTGTAAGCACTACAAACGGACACCACACCAGTTTAGAAAACTAACCAATATTTTATATACTCAAGACAAGACCAATTACGACAAAAATCCACAATACTGTACTTTAAAAACGAATGCTTGATACGGTAACTTCTTCTTTGCAGGAATAGCACAAAAGCAAAGTTCAGTACGAGTCGGTAGCTCCGTCCGAGCCTACCGTGATGCTGAAAACCACAGAGTCTAACAGTTCCAGCCGACCGCGTCGATACGGGCCAGCAGAGTCATGAACAGACTCGGTAACAGTACCTTTCTCGTTGTGGCTGGTACGGAGTGTACGAGCCGGTCGGCGTTCGTCGCGGTTGCGGTGCAAGACGGAGCGATGCAAGGTGCGGTGTCCCTCGATGCGGTGCAGGCAGCGGCTCGATGAGCGTCGTGCAGACGGAGTCGGTGAGTCCAAGGCGTGCGATGCAGGGTGAGACGATGCTCGATGCGGTGCTGACAGGTTGCGATGCAGGCGACCAAGCCGGAGTGCGGGAGCTGGCGCCGGACAGCGGTGCGAGTCGGAGCGGTGCGTCGTAGACGTGCGAGCGGTGCCCCAAATGCGGTGCGGTCTCGACTCTTGAGCCAGTTGCAGCGACCGCGTCGGTCGGGTCCGGTTGGTTCAGTGAAGCGATGCGATGCGAACTGCGGTGCCCACAGGTCACAGTGCAAGCAGCGGCTCGATGTTTGGCGGCGTCGGACGTCGCCCACGGTGAGACCAGGGTTGCGATGCGAAGCGGGGCGATGCGGTCTGCGGTGCAAACAGGTCACCGGCCAGGGATGGATTCGGTTGACGGAGTCGGTTGCAGTTCCCTTCCTCTGTGGCAACTGAAACAGCGTTCCAGAAGCGGTACCCAGAGGCTTGTGAAGTCTTTGTAGTCCCTGAGACTTCTTAACAGGAGGCCAGCTCGGTTCCTGGCCCTTGGAGATACTCAGCACAAGTTTGTAGAAAGTACAGTCCAGTCCTTTCACTGCCCAAGACAGAAGCAGCAACTGCAGGCCAACCCAACAAAGCAACAACACAGCAACGGGGCAGTACTCCTCCTGGCAGCTCTTCCAGCTCTTCGTCTTGGCAGGTTCCTTGATTCCAGCGAGATCTAAATTCATGGGGTCAGGGCCCCAATATTTATATCCCAAATTCCTTTGTTCTCTGAAGGCAGAGAGGCCTTTGCCTAGTCCAAACCAGTTCTGGAGCACTTTGTTGACAAGTCTCCGTCCCTTCTTTCAGTGAGTAGGCCAGGGACATCAGACGCACCACAGGAGGTGGAGCCAGCATTGTGGAGGGAAGGCACTGTCCTATTCAGGGCCCAGGTGCGACCCCTCCCACCCATCTACATGTCGATCTGGCTATTCAGCCCTGTGCTGACTCACCCTGTCTCCTGGCATCCCCCAGCCCCTGTCACTCACACTCCAGACAAGGAATACACAACCTCGCAGGCAGGCTTGGATGGTTAGACAAGAAAATACCCACTTTCTAAAAGTGGTATTTTCAAACACAGAATGTTAAAACCACCTTCACTAAAAGATGCATTTTATCATTCTGAGTCCAGGCATACTAAACTCGAATTTCTACCATGTTCCCGGGGTCAGTTAGGATTATAAGCTGTAATAATCAAAACTGCCCGTTCTGGCCTAGGGGGAACAGGTAGCCTTGCAATAGTGAAAAACGAACTAGGCTGTAATTCACTATCAGGACATGCCGCACACACCCGGGCATGTCCTACCTTTCGCATACAACGCACCCTGCCCACAGGGGTACCTTGGGCCTACCTTAGGGGTGACTAACATGTAGCAAAGGGAAGGTTTAGGGACTGGCAAGTGTGTGCACTTGCCAAGTCGACATGGCAGCCCCAGGCTGCGCACAGGCTCTGCGGTGGCAGGCCCGAGTTACACTTTACGGGCTGTTTGCGTGGGTGGCACAATCCAGTGCTGCAGCCCACCAACAGCATTTGGTCTATAGGCCCTGGCACTCGCAGTGCACTTTACAAGGGACTGACACATAAACCAAATAGGCCAATCATGGAAACACCAATCCATAACACATTTTATACAGGAGCACTTGCACTTTCCCACTGGACCGCAGTGAGGAAAGTGTGCAGAATCATTACACCAGCAAAAACAGAGTCAAAACCGGGAGGTCAGAAAGCAAAAGTCAGGGGAAACACGCCAAAAGATGCCAAGTCTAACACATGTCCCCTCCAGCTGAAAGTAGGGAGAACTACCCAACCCCATGGGAGTTCTCTTCACTAAGGCGGAAGAACCTGGACAGACCATCTGCGTTGGCGTGTTCTGTACCAGGACGGTGTTCCACCGTAAAGTCCATCCCCTGTAGGGAGATGGACCACCTCAGCAGTTTTGGATTCTCACCCCTCATTTGCATCAACCATCTGAGGGGCCTGTGGTCTGTCTGAACCCGGAAGTGAGTCCCAAACAGGTATGGTCTCAACTTCTTCAGCGCCCAGACCACAGCAAAAGCTTCCCTTTCTATGGCACTCCACCTCTGTTCCCTGGGAAGTAGTCTCCTGCTAAGGAAGACTACAGGCTGATCCAGGCCCTCTTCGTTCAGTTGTGAGAGCACCGCTCCCACACCATGCTCTGAAGCGTCAGTCTGCACGACAAATTCTTTGGAGAAGTCAGGTGCCTTGAGCACGGGCGCCGTGCACATGGCTGCCTTCAGGGCATCAAAAGCTTTCTGGCAGGACTCAGTCCAGATCACTTTCCTGGGCTGCCTCTTAGAGGTCAGCTCTGTTAAGGGGGCAACGATGGTGCCATAGCCCTTAACAAATCTCCTATAATAGCCGGTGAGACCTAAGAAGGCTCTCACCTCTGTCTGGGTCTTGGGGGGCTCCCAAGCCAGAATGGTGTCAATCTTGGGTTGTAGGGGCGCCACCTGGCCGCTTCCTAACTGGTGTCCCAAGTACACCACAGAACCCTGCCCGATCTGGCACTTACTGGCCTTGATCGTGAGGCCTGCACCTTGCAGAGCCCTCAACACTTTCTCAAGGTGCTGTAAATGTTCTTCCCAGCTGGAACTGAACACAGCAATGTCATCCAGGTAGGCGGCACTGAAATCCTCCAGCCCAGCCAACACCTGATTGACCAACCTCTGAAAGGTGGCAGGGGCATTCTTCAACCCAAAGGGCATCACCCGAAATTGGTAATGATCTTCTGGGGTTGAGAATGCTGATCTCTCCTTGGCCCCATCGGTTAAGGCAATCTGCCAGTACCCAGACGTCAAATCAAACGTGCTGAGGAACCGGGCAGCTCCCAACCGATCAATGAGCTCATCAGCTCTGGGGATGGGGTGCGCGTCAGTCCTGGTGACGGCATTGAGCCCACAGTAGTCCACACAAAACCGGAGTTCTGGAGTGGCACCGGGCGCCGCAGCCTTTGGGACCAAGACCACTGGGCTGGCCCAAGGACTGTGGGAGGGCTCAATCACCCCTAACGCCAACATCTTAGAAACCTCCTCCTTGATGCTGGCTCTGACCCGGTCAGTCAACCTGTAAATCTTGTGCTTCACAGGATGGCTGTCTCCGGTGTCCATGTCATGGGTACACCAGTGAGTAACACCGGGGGTCAGAGAGAACAGTGGGGCGAACTGTCCCAACAACTGGTGACAGTCCCCCTGCTGCTCCTGAGTCAGAGTAGGGGAGAGGATCACACCCTCTACTGACCCATCATGCTCCTTGGTAGACAGGAGGTCAGGGAGAGGCTCACTCTCCTCTTCCACCCCATCATCTGTCGCCAAGAGCATACTCACTTCGGACCTCTCGAAGTGGGGCTTGAGGCGGTTCACGTGAAGGACCCTCAAAGGGTTCCTTGGAGCCTGCAAATCCACCAGGTAGGTGACGTCACTTTTGCGCTCCTTTACCTCATATGGCCCAGTCCACTTGTCCTGCAAGGCACAAGGTGCCACTGGGGCCATGACCCACACTTTCTGCCCAGGTTGAAATTCGACCAGAGTGGCATTCTGGTCATACCATCTCTTCATTTCTTCCTGGCTTGCTTCTAGGTTCGCCTGAGCGAGTTTCCTGAAGCGGGCAGTTTGGTTTCTAAAGGCCAGCATGTAGCTAAATACATCCTGGGGAGTTTTCCTGGGAGCTGCCTCCCAGCCTTCCTTTACCAAACTCAGAGGTCCTCTGACAGGGTGGCCATACAGGAGCTCAAAGGGGCTGTACCCAAGAGACTTCTGAGGCACCTCCCTGTATGCAAAGAGTAGGCATGGCAAGAGGACGTCCCACTTACGCCTCATGGGTTCTGTTAGACCCTTGATCATGCCTTTCAAGGTCTGGTTGAATCTCTCCACCAGACCGTTTCCTTGTGGGTGGTAAGGAGTGGTGAACTTGTAGGTTACCCCACACTCCTTCCACAGGGATGTCATATACTTCGATATGAAATTGGTCCCCCTATCGGAAACCACCTCTCTGGGGAATCCCACACGGGAAAAGATCCCCATTAACGCCCGGCCCACCACTGGCGCCGTCGTTGTCCTGAGAGGGATTGCCTCCGGGTACCGGGTGGCATGGTCCACCAAGACCAGGATGTACCTGTTGCCCATGGCTGTCTTGGGATCCAGTGGCCCCACAATATCCATCCCTACCCTTTCAAAGGGTGTTCCAACAACAGGAAAAGGTTGGAGAGGAGCTTTGACCTTCCTCCCACTCTTACCACTTGCCTGGCAAGTTTGGCAAGACCTACAGTGTGCATCTGACTGCCTTCGCATTTGGGGCCAAAAGAAGTGGGTGACAAGCCTGTCAAAGGTCTTGTCCTGCCCCAAATGTCCTGCCAAAGGCACGTCATGAGCCAGACCCAGTAGGAAGGTCCTGAAGTGCTGGGGTACCACCAGCACACGGGCTGACCCAGGCTCAGCAACCTTAGGCTCACTGTATAGGAGACCACTCTCCCAGTAGATCAAATGTGACCCGGACTGATTACCAGCTGCCTGGTCTGCAGCCTGCCGCCGCAGACCCTCCAGAGTAGGGCACTCGTTCTGCTCCCTGCAGAACTCCTCCCTGGTGGGACCCCCTTCTTGCTGCCAATGGGTCAGCTCAGAGATGTCTCCCAGTTCGGCTACCTGCTCCCCTGTAGGCACCGGGCGTCCCCCTCGAGGTCCGCCTCCTCCCGGTCCGTGGGAGCTTCGGGGGCCGGTTTCCCGCGCCCCCTGCCCTTTCTCTTGGCAGGGACTTGGGCCACTGTTCCAGGCTCCAAGTCCTCTTGATCACCCTTTCTGGCTGCCATTGACCGAGTAGACACGCATGCCCACTCTGGCAACCCAAGCATCTCCAAGTGAGACCTGAGCTCAACCTCCTTCCATAAGGACTGCTCCAGGTCGTTTCCTAGCAGACAATCTACAGGCATGGTAGGGCTCACAACCACCCTCAAGGGACCTGAGACCCCCCATTCAAAGGGAACCTGCGCCACCATACATTGGCGCTCTGAGTTGTCTACAGCAACTACTTGGTGGAATGCTCCTGGGACTACTTGCTTCTCAGACACCAGGTGACACCGGACTGAGGTCACACTGGCTCCAGTATCTCTGAGAGCCTCTACCCTGTTCCCATTAATGGTCACCCAGGTGCTATATTTCTTTGTGTTAGGGGGCACCTGGTTTCCTGGGACCATCTCACTGTCCCCGAGTGAGACAAGGGTCATTTCTGCGGGATCCCCACCCTCCTGTGGGCACCCCTCCTCCCCAAGCGCTACACTAGCCAACACTTTGGACTGTCCACCGGTGGGCGGCTGTGTCCCTTTCGGGCACTTGGGGTCCCCCTTAAAGTGACCTACCTGGTCACATGCATAACACTTGCGGGGGCCGGTCTCCACAGGCTTCCCTGTAGAGACCCCTTTCTTCTTATCACCGGGGGCTGGGAACCTTTACCCTGGGTACTAGTTTGGGGCCCTTTAGAGAACTCCTGTGCTTTACCCTTGTCCCCCCACCTTTCTGCTGGGGACCCTGCCCACCTTTGGCTGAGTCTCCCCAAACGCTTTCTTGTGGACCCTGGTACTCACCCAGCGGTCCGCTTCCATAGCAAGCTTCCTGGGGTCAGTTAGCTTACTATCAACTAGGTGCTGGCGCAGATCTGCAAAACATAGACTAGACAAGTGCTCCCATGCAATCAAGTTGTAGAGCCCCTGAAAATCTGTTACACTACTGCCCTTCACCCAACCATCCAGAGACCTGCAGAACACATCCACACATTCCAACCAAGTGTTGGCATCAGACTTCTTACTGGACCTGAACTGATCCCTGTACTTTTCAGGAGTAAGACCATACTTCGTGAGAAGGGCATCCTTCATGTCAGCATAGGTGAGGTGATACCCCTTACCCAAAGCTATCAGAGCATCCCTTGCTTCTTCCGGGAAAAGTGGACACAATCCTGCTCCCCAATTCTCCTCAGGGACCCCATTCATGTGTATGGCTGCCTCATAACCCTGAAACCACCTTTGTATGTCATCCCCCTTCTTGAACTCCTTGCCTACGTTCTTGGGAATGTGCACAATCCTGTCTGCCTTTCTGGACGAATTGCTGCCACCATCTGAGCCTGACTTACTCCTAAGTTCTAGCTCCTTCAGTTCTCTCTCATGCTCTAAGAGCATCTTCCTCTCCTCTATGGCCAATCTCTTCTCCTCCCGCTCACTCTCCAGCCTGAGCTTCTGCAGCTCAAACTGCCTTGCCTCCCGCCTGTCCTCCAGCTCCTCTGGGGACAGACTGCTGCTGCCTGACCTGGCGGGTTCCCCCCTACCCAAAAGCACATCCACCCTGGAAATAGGCTCCTCCACCTCCTCACTGAGATCACCAGGCTGCCCATTGGCATGTCTGGCTGCTACCCAGGACCTCAGCGCCTTCTGTAGCTCCTCCTTCCTTGTGAGGCCTTTAATTTGGACTTTCAGGTTTTTACAAATCGCTCGTAACTCCTTTACGGCGTAGGATTCCAACCTGTCCTCCTCAAAGATAACTTCCAGAGATGCAACGGATGATGCAATTGATTCAGGCATGACAAAAGTCGTGAGTTGAAAACTGGCAAGATCAAAAATAGGCCAAAAGAAAAAGAACCAGTATGTGGTACGTAATGGTCTGCGATATGGTAGTAGTGCACACCAATCACTGTAAGTCAAGTGCAAACACAAGTCCTATCCTCACCGCTGACACCAATGTTAGAAATGGGATCTCTAGTTGGCAAGGGCTTGCACCTTTGTCCAAGTAGGGACCCTTCTTCCTAGTCAGGGTAAGGGTGTTACACTCGTGAAGTAACCCCTGCTCACCCTCGTGGTAGCTTGGCACGAGCAGTCAGGCTTAATTCAGAGGCAGTGTGTAAAGCATTTGCACATAACCAACAGTAATACAGTGTAAGCACTACAAACGGACACCACACCAGTTTAGAAAACTAACCAATATTTTATATACTCAAGACAAGACCAATTACGACAAAAATCCACAATACTGTACTTTAAAAACGAATGCTTGATACGGTAACTTCTTCTTTGCAGGAATAGCACAAAAGCAAAGTTCAGTACGAGTCGGTAGCTCCGTCCGAGCCTACCGTGATGCTGAAAACCACAGAGTCTAACAGTTCCAGCCGACCGCGTCGATACGGGCCAGCAGAGTCATGAACAGACTCGGTAACAGTACCTTTCTCGTTGTGGCTGGTACGGAGTGTACGAGCCGGTCGGCGTTCGTCGCGGTTCCGGTGCAAGACGGAGCGATGCAAGGTGCGGTGTCCCTCGATGCGGTGCAGGCAGCGGCTCGATGAGCGTCGTGCAGTCGGAGTCGGTGAGTCCAAGGCGTGCGATGCAGGGTGAGACGATGCTCGATGCGGTGCTGACAGGTTGCGATGCAGGCGACCAAGCCAGAGTGCGGGTGCTGGCGTCGGACAGCGGTGCGAGTCGGAGCGGTGCGTCGCAGACGTGCGAGCGGTGCCCCAAATGCGGTGCGGTCTCGACTCTTGAGCCAGTTGCAGCGACCGCGTCGGTCGGGTCCGGTTGGTTCAGTGAAGCGATGCGATGCGAACTGCGGTGCCCACAGGTCACGGTGCAAGCAGCGGCTCGATGTTTGGCGGCGTCGGACGTCGCCCACGGTGAGACCAGGGTTGCGATGCGAAGCGGGGCGATGCGGTCTGCGGTGCAAGCAGGTCACCGGCCAGGGATGGATTCGGTTGACGGAGTCGGTTGCAGTTCCCTTCCTCTGTGGCAACTGAAACAGCGTTCCAGAAGCGGTACCCAGAGGCTTGTGAAGTCTTTGTAGTCCCTGAGACTTCTTAACAGGAGGCCAGCTCGGTTCCTGGCCCTTGGAGATACTCAGCACAAGTTTGTAGAAAGTTCAGTCCAGTCCTTTCACTGCCCAAGACAGAAGCAGCAACTGCAGGCCAACCCAACAAAGCAACAACACAGCAACGGGGCAGTACTCCTCCTGGCAGCTCTTCCAGCTCTTCGTCTTGGCAGGTTCCTTGATTCCAGCGAGATCTAAATTCATGGGGTCAGGGCCCCAATATTTATATCCCAAATTCCTTTGTTCTCTGAAGGCAGAGAGGCCTTTGCCTAGTCCAAACCAGTTCTGGAGCACTTTGTTGACAAGTCTCCGTCCCTTCTTTCAGTGAGTAGGCCAGGGACATCAGACGCACCACAGGAGGTGGAGCCAGCATTGTGGAGGGAAGGCACTGTCCTATTCAGGGCCCAGGTGCGACCCCTCCCACCCATCTACATGTCGATCTGGCTATTCAGCCCTGTGCTGACTCACCCTGTCTCCTGGCATCCCCCAGCCCCTGTCACTCACACTCCAGACAAGGAATACACAACCTCGCAGGCAGGCTTGGATGGTTAGACAAGAAAATACCCACTTTCTAAAAGTGGTATTTTCAAACACAGAATGTTAAAACCACCTTCACTAAAAGATGCATTTTATCATTCTGAGTCCAGGCATACTAAACTCGAATTTCTACCATGTTCCCGGGGTCAGTTAGGATTATAAGCTGTAATAATCAAAACTGCCCGTTCTGGCCTAGGGGAACAGGTAGCCTTGCAATAGTGAAAACGAACTAGGCTGTAATTCACTATCAGGACATGCCGCACACACCCGGGCATGTCCTACCTTTCGCATACAACGCACCCTGCCCACAGGGGTACCTTGGGCCTACCTTAGGGGTGACTAACATGTAGCAAAGGGAAGGTTTAGGGACTGGCAAGTGTGTGCACTTGCCAAGTCGACATGGCAGCCCCAGGCTGCGCACAGGCTCTGCAGTGGCAGGCCCGAGTTACACTTTACGGGCTGTTTGCGTGGGTGGCACAATCCAGTGCTGCAGCCCACCAACAGCATTTGGTCTATAGGCCCTGGCACTCGCAGTGCACTTTACAAGGGACTGACACATAAACCAAATAGGCCAATCATGGAAACACCAATCCATAACACATTTTATACAGGAGCACTTGCACTTTCCCACTGGACCGCAGTGAGGAAAGTGCGCAGAATCATTACACCAGCAAAAACAGAGTCAAAACCGGGAGGTCAGAAAGCAAAAAGTCAGGGGAAACACGCCAAAAGATGCCAAGTCTAACAGTGGGTTACTGCTTTTAACACATAGATCCTTTTGTTTCCTGCAGTTCATAAATTGTAATCCTTGTAATATAGCACAGTGAGCTATGAAGGACATGTGACTCCTACACCTTGTAACCCTGTCTCATGTAACTCATCTTGTACATTGATTTACATATGTACATGATTTATTGTCAATGTATAATGTGTATGTTACGTAAAGAGCTCTGACACCCTGCGTTGGGTTGTGTAGCGCTATGAAAGAAATAAAATAGTGTTACAGAAATTGTTAGTTGTGTAAATACTGGGACAGACCAACACTTCTGACATTCTTACAGTGCATGCATCTCTTATATACAGGGACTGAACAAAGGCAAAATCATGCCTCTCTTAAGTACCTGTGAAGAGATAACAAGCTGTGTGCCTTTGTTTCCCCTTCATGGCATTTACATTTAAGTATGCGGTTCCAGGCCGCACCAGTAAGGATATGCAAACAAAAGGAGGCCTGATGGCCCCTTAACTTCGGCCCAGCTGGAGGCGAAAAAGAAACCCCCTCGCTGCCTGGACTTTGCTGCTGGGAATTAAAAGCAGGCAACGTACAAGTGCTTAAAAGCAGACAACGTACAAGCGCTGCTGAATGAGTCCCGGTGTCTGAAAATTACACCGGGACACGTTCAGCATATTTCTGTGGGGCCCAGCTTCTTGGCAGGGGGGACGGCGTCCACCCTATGAAAATAGTGGGTGGACGCTGTGTACCTGCGTGTACCCCCGACTTGTGCCCTGACCACAATTACTGATAGAACTGGACTGTCAGTGATTAAATGCACTATGAGTACTATAACATATTGTGCTTTGGACTCTCCCTTTGTAACTACTACTAGTCCAGCTTATTTAGTTATCCATCAGCACTATTTTGTACATCTCAGGACCCATTTTGCTATGTGCAGTTCTACGCTGTTTCTTGAGGACAGGTCTGCACCATATAAGTACTCAAAATAAAAAATAAAAATATATAAAACAAATTAATTCCGGTGGCCTGGTGGAAGTCAGTGATTGTATAGTTACATTTCGATTGTAAACCATTAAGGAAGAATATTTTCAGATCTGTGAAACTTCCTATTGCATAGTTTTCTTTAGTAGGTATTGGGGCATTCATCTTTTGATTTGAGGTACATTCACACAATGATATAAAGGCAAAGTACTTAGAAAGTGTATTTCTTTGCCACAGGTGGACATTTAGAGGTTGGAGGTATCTGTGCATCCTGAAAAACTGACAGATTCCCATCCAATGCTCACTCATTTATTTTCATTTTGAGGTTGTAAAATCACTTTCTTTCTGATGGTGGAGTCCTTCCTTGTTCCACTGTTCTATACGATGACAAGACGTGCCGACTACCATGTGACTACCATCTCCTTGGTGTTGAAAGACCTACCCTATTTTAAGGCCTGGTTTTCATTCTTGACATGTCAGTTCGGGGAAGAAACAAGAAAACAGTGTCCCAAACAGGCTGGACTCCCAGAGCATCAGGGATATCGACTTTGTGCTATTCAAAGTCAACCTCCCCCCGCCCCCACCGTATGAGAAAAAAATGCTGAGCCAGTTTGTCATGCAACCAAAGCCGGCCAGCACTGAACAATTTCGCCAAAGGTGGTTATACTATGACAGCAGAAACACTTTTGGACAGAAAATGCAGTTAGTCCAGCAGGGAAACTTAAATATGGTATGGGAATACAGCGGCTGACAGAGGAACTGTTAGCCGGCTAAACCAAAAATGACAACCCCTCAACTCCCTTCTTTAAATGCGCATTAAATAGTTACTTTGATAAACAAAGTTCTAGGTAACAAATTAAGGGGAATGCATTTCAAATTACCTTAAATTGTTTGAGATAGCTATCCAACAAATCCAGCTATACAATCTGTTTTCATTTGACTTGCTTGTTGACACATGAAATGAATTGGCCTGAAATTTTAATCTTGCAATGAACGACAGATTAAGAATTTTATTTGCATTTCCAATACCAACATATGAGAATTTGTTTTCGACTGAAGCAGAATTTTTAAGCCAATTCCTAGGATGCTTGTTTCCGGTCCAGGGAAGACATGGCTTGGCAGTTCGGGCTGGACTGTTCCCATGAGGCACAGGGTCAGACTGATTTGCATATGGCCATGTCTGAACTGGGGTGGTGGAGTGAGCTAAAGAATGATGATGGATTAAACCCAGATCAGTTGACTGGGGGTGAGTGTTTGATTGGCTCAAACGTTCCGTCCATCATCCCCTTTTGTATCGCTTTGTTCGCCCTAAGTTGGCGGGGTATGCCGAGACGTGGGTCCCTTGCTCACTTTGCCACTGGATTCAAGCAAGCCTGGCTGATGACGGCTGGAATGCCAGAAACCGGTCCTAGGATGCTTGTTTCCGGTCCAGGGAAGACATGGCTTGGCAGTTCGGGCTGGACTGTTCCCATGAGGCACAGGGTCAGACTGATTTGCATATGGCCATGTCTGAACTGGGGTGGTGGAGTGAGCTAAAGAATGATGATGGATTAAACCCAGATCAGTTGACTGGGGGTGAGTGTTTGATTGGCTCAAACGTTCCGTCCATCATCCCCTTTTGTATCGCTTTGTTCGCCCTAAGTTGGCGGGGGTATGCCCAGACGTGGGTCCCTTGCTCACTTTGCCACTGGATTCAAGCAAGCCTGGCTGATGACGGCTGGAATGCCAGAAACCGGTCCTAGGATGCTTGTTTCCGGTCCAGGGAAGACATGGCTTGGCAGTTCGGGCTGGACTGTTCCCATGAGGCACAGGGTCAGACTGATTTGCATATGGCCATGTCTGAACTGGGGTGGTGGAGTGAGCTAAAGAATGATGATGGATTAAACCCAGATCAGTTGACTGGGGGTGAGTGTTTGATTGGCTCAAACGTTCCGTCCATCATCCCCTTTTGTATCGCTTTGTTCGACCTAAGTTGGCGGGGGTATGCCCAGACGTGGGTCCCTTGCTCACTTTGCCACTGGATTCAAGCAAGCCTGGCTGATGACGGCTGGAATGCCAGAAACCGGTCCTAGGATGCTTGTTTCCGGTCCAGGGAAGACATGGCTTGGCAGTTCGGGCTGGACTGTTCCCATGAGGCACAGGGTCAGACTGATTTGCATATGGCCATGTCTGAACTGGGGTGGTGGAGTGAGCTAAAGAATGATGATGGATTAAACCCAGATCAGTTGACTGGGGGTGAGTGTTTGATTGGCTCAAACGTTCCGTCCATCATCCCCTTTTGTATCGCTTTGTTCGCCCTAAGTTGGCGGGGGTATGCCCAGACGTGGGTCCCTTGCTCACTTTGCCACTGGATTCAAGCAAGCCTGGCTGATGACGGCTGGAATGCCAGAAACCGGTCCTAGGATGCTGGTTTCCGGTCCAGGGAAGACATGGCTTGGCAGTTCGGGCTGGACTGTTCCCATGAGGCACAGGGTCAGACTGATTTGCATATGGCCATGTCTGAACTGGGGTGGTGGAGTGAGCTAAAGAATGATGATGGATTAAACCCAGATCAGTTGACTGGGGGTGAGTGTTTGATTGGCTCAAACGTTCCGTCCATCATCCCCTTTTGTATCGCTTTGTTCGCCCTAAGTTGGCGGGGGTATGCCCAGACGTGGGTCCCTTGCTCACTTTGCCACTGGATTCAAGCAAGCCTGGCTGATGACGGCTGGAATGCCAGAAACCGGTCCTAGGATGCTTGTTTCCGGTCCAGGGAAGACATGGCTTGGCAGTTCGGGCTGGACTGTTCCCATGAGGCACAGGGTCAGACTGATTTGCATATGGCCATGTCTGAACTGGGGTGGTGGAGTGAGCTAAAGAATGATGATGGATTAAACCCAGATCAGTTGACTGGGGGTGAGTGTTTGATTGGCTCAAACGTTCCGTCCATCATCCCCTTTTGTATCGCTTTGTTCGCCCTAAGTTGGCGGGGGTATGCCCAGACGTGGGTCCCTTGCTCACTTTGCCACTGGATTCAAGCAAGCCTGGCTGATGACGGCTGGAATGCCAGAAACCGGTCCTAGGATGCTTGTTTCCGGTCCAGGGAAGACATGGCTTGGCAGTTCGGGCTGGACTGTTCCCATGAGGCACAGGGTCAGACTGATTTGCATATGGCCATGTCTGAACTGGGGTGGTGGAGTGAGCTAAAGAATGATGATGGATTAAACCCAGATCAGTTGACTGGGGGTGAGTGTTTGATTGGCTCAAACGTTCCGTCCATCATCCCCTTTTGTATCGCTTTGTTCGCCCTAAGTTGGCGGGGGTATGCCCAGACGTGGGTCCCTTGCTCACTTTGCCACTGGATTCAAGCAAGCCTGGCTGATGACGGCTGGAATGCCAGAAACCGGTCCTAGGATGCTTGTCTCCGGTCCAGGGAAGACATGGCTTGGCAGTTCGGGCTGGACTGTTCCCATGAGGCACAGGGTCAGACTGATTTGCATATGGCCATGTCTGAACTGGGGTGGTGGAGTGAGCTAAAGAATGATGATGGATTAAACCCAGATCAGTTGACTGGGGGTGAGTGTTTGATTGGCTCAAACGTTCCGTCCATCATCCCCTTTTGTATCGCTTTGTTCGCCCTAAGTTGGCGGGGGTATGCCCAGACGTGGGTCCCTTGCTCACTTTGCCACTGGATTCAAGCAAGCCTGGCTGATGACGGCTGGAATGCCAGAAACCGGTCCTAGGATGCTTGTTTCCGGTCCAGGGAAGACATGGCTTGGCAGTTCGGGCTGGACTGTTCCCATGAGGCACAGGGTCAGACTGATTTGCATATGGCCATGTCTGAACTGGGGTGGTGGAGTGAGCTAAAGAATGATGATGGATTAAACCCAGATCAGTTGACTGGGGGTGAGTGTTTGATTGGCTCAAACGTTCCGTCCATCATCCCCTTTTGTATCGCTTTGTTCGCCCTAAGTTGGCGGGGGTATGCCCAGACGTGGGTCCCTTGCTCACTTTGCCACTGGATTCAAGCAAGCCTGGCTGATGACGGCTGGAATGCCAGAAACCGGTCCTAGGATGCTTGTTTCCGGTCCAGGGAAGACATGGCTTGGCAGTTCGGGCTGGACTGTTCCCATGAGGCACAGGGTCAGACTGATTTGCATATGGCCATGTCTGAACTGGGGTGGTGGAGTGAGCTAAAGAATGATGATGGATTAAACCCAGATCAGTTGACTGGGGGTGAGTGTTTGATTGGCTCAAACGTTCCGTCCATCATCCCCTTTTGTATCGCTTTGTTTGCCCTAAGTTGGCGGGGGTATGCCCAGACGTGGGTCCCTTGCTCACTTTGCCACTGGATTCAAGCAAGCCTGGCTGATGACGGCTGGAATGCCAGAAACCGGTCCTAGGATGCTTGTTTCCGGTCCAGGGAAGACATGGCTTGGCAGTTCGGGCTGGACTGTTCCCATGAGGCACAGGGTCAGACTGATTTGCATATGGCCATGTCTGAACTGGGGTGGTGGAGTGAGCTAAAGAATGATGATGGATTAAACCCAGATCAGTTGACTGGGGGTGAGTGTTTGATTGGCTCAAACGTTCCGTCCATCATCCCCTTTTGTATCGCTTAATTCCAGAAGAGCAGCATTCCTGCAACCTATATACAGGCATGTTTGGGAAATAGCTCCCTCATCCTTTGTGGTTTACAAACCACAGTTTTTTAGGTCGAGCCTCGAGTAGCGCGCAAGCGCTGCTTAGAGGCGAAGACTTAATGTAAGCGAGTTTCAAAGCAGTCCAAGAAACGCTCGTGCGTCGTGGCTGGCCTTTTTGAGATGGGTACGCGCGGCAAACATGTGTTTCCAATTATCGTGCCCAGACGCGGGTGCGATAAGTGGAAACACATGTCTGCCACGCGTACTCATCCAAAGGCCAGCCACGACGCACGAGCGTTTCTTGGGACTGCTTTGCAGGCTGCCGCGCTCGCTCGCCCCCGCTCCTCCGTGCTTGTTTTAGATGCCCCCTGTTAACCGTTATCTCTGGGGCATGCACATATGTTCGAACGGGAAGATTAGTTTGGTTGGAAAAAAGAATACTAAGCATCAGCTCAGAGGTGCCATAACTTTGTTTCAGTGCCGAGCAGGTCCAGCCAAACATTTTTTAGGTCGAGCTTCGATCGACCTGTTATATCTGTTCTGTGGGGTTTGGCAAACCCACCAATTGACATTGATTACTATCTGTGGCATTCAGAAATGCTGCGGTATGATTGGTGCATTTCTGTGATAGTCCCTCCTTTCTGTGTTTAACTCTCTTTCCAGCAATTTCACTTAGAGAGCATTTTGGTTGGCCATCACACTGTACAGCGTGATGGTCTCTCTTCCGTTGTGGCTATTTGTTGGTGAAGGCTGAACCGAGCGCTTGTAGGCGTTTTTGCGAGTGCTGCAGATTTTGCAGAGTTAGTATTAAATTGATTTATTTTTGCTTGCTCCTTATTACTTTTTTTTAACAGAAAGCAAAGAAACTGCTGTACGGACTAAAGCTGTAGTGGACTCTGCTTTAGCATTATTACGCCCCGCCTGGGTCCTTAATAAAGTCTATACGGGTTAACCAAAACACCCTAGACTCTCGTATGGTGAAGGAGAGCACTTGACTACAATTCCCAGTAACCCCTGCATACACGGGTGCCGCATAAGCGTCATTGAGCGCGTCGCCATGCCCTGAACCCACACACTTAAACACAGGCTTCACTCTAGGCATGGGAACATCGGATGGAGACCACAAACACGTATCACAGTAGGATGAGACCTTTAATGAAGTGCATTGCTTCTTCTGTTTGACAACTGCCTGTAGCGTTTTGGATAGGGCGCTTCAGTCTAATACACACATATCCATTTTATCTTCTTTTAAAATAACCAACTACCTGCGGTGTGTGACTACAAGGCCACCTTTGTTTTGTCTTCCATGAGGCGTGTTTTCCCGCGGTTAGGGTAATGGGCAGCTTAAGAGCCTAGTATGCTTGCTAGCTCATGACTCTACCACACGAACATTTAGCGCATGTTGTATGTTTGAATTAAATTCCACAAGCACCTTTTGATTTGTTTTCAGTGTTCTCACGCACTTGCGAGTGCACACAAGAGTGGCACAGCATGAACTTCAAGGTCAACAATTGCTTTCTGGCCTTTGTTTGACACGTCACAGTTTTTATTTTCGTGTGCATTCTGTTTAGTTCATTATAAATGTGCTCTAATTTGATTTCATGTATATGTTTTGTCTTTCCACGACTATAGTTTTAAATAGGAGCAATACATGGGGCGGCGTTTCCCCTCACAGGCTCTCGAGGGAGAACATTGCACTCCCCGTCAGGGCCGGACTGGCTACCGGGCGTTTTGGCATGCTGCCGAGCTGGGGGCTGATTTCGTTGATGGGGACCTGCGTGTGCTGAACGAAATTCGTTTTGCTTTGTTTATTTCGTAGCACACGCAGGTCTCCATCAACGAAATTAGCCCCCACCGCAGTGACATCAGCCCCCAGCTCGGCAGCATGCCAAAATGCCCGGTAGCCAGTCCGGCCCTGCTCCCCGTCTGTGAAGATGAAATGCTTTTCCCGCTACCTGCCGTACACCTTGAAGCCTCCCACACCATCTTGTCCTCCATCTGCTATACAAAAGGTAGGAGTATGAGGGCTCGCCCGCGGGGGGGGGAGCTTGCAGAGGAAGTGGGGGCAGCAGCATGACTTCCAAAAAAGGTTTGCTGACCTGGCTGCTGGCAGCAGTTAGACGGACAGCTATTGCTAGCTGGTGCCTGTCACTGTCATACATAGACAGAATTACAGCTCGTTTAATTGGAATTGTATTGTTTTTAGGGGCAGAGGCGAGCCCTGTCTAGCCAGTCAGCCGCCTTCGATTAATCAAGACAATTAGTCGCCAAATCGCCATACCGGGCACCAGAACGGGCGCTCTGTTCTTGTGCTTATTACTTTGATGTTGAATTTGCACTAATTTATAATTATTGCGAATTGAAAGTCACACTTGAGCGACTAAAGTGAAAATTACCCTGGTGATGTGAACTATCACTCTCGGGTGTATGCAGGAGTAGGTCTTTTGGCCCCGAATTGTCTGATATCACAGTTTGTTTTTTTCATGTGCAGGCTGTGTGTTATTGTTTGTCTAGAGCCCGCTGCTAACTGCAAGTTGACTTTATCATCTGCAGGTGACCAGGGCTCCAAAATGGCACCTGGGCTGCATTTCCAAGTTTCAAACGCTTTATGATCTGAAGGCAGTGCTCTGACCTTTACACAGCGAATAGCGAAAGAAACGGGAAGGTGGCATGGAAGAAATGCCATTTTTTAAAGCATGTTATGCATGGTTCACACTTAAAAGAACACTGCTATTGTACTAGGTACAATCTTGTAAAGATAGTGTATGACGTGCTGCTGTAACGTGTGTTTTGCAGTACTCTATGTAATGCAATACGTAGTAACATATACTTTTATTTCAATAAACTAGGGCAGAATTGAGGCTAACATTAGTAGCCTGGCTTGTTCTATAGAATAATATTGAGCTTGCTCACTACCTGAAAAGTATTTAGCACATAACAACGTGCCCACTTGAAAATGTGTATTATACTAAATTCTGTACAATAATTATGCATCAGTTTCTCGAACAGCGCTAGAAATTATCCTATAATAAAGCGATGTTATCCTTAGTCTGTCGACAGTCTTTAATATGGCCAATCTTGCATTTTACAATATACTGATGTTTAATAGAGAACTTGACATGCAGCCAGCACCTTTGAAGACATATGTTTCATTGTGACTGCTATGCTTAGATACTCATCTCTGCCTCTTCATAAATCCTGGTTGGTTCTTTCTAGAAAGACTTTACTCTGCTTGCAGAAGGGCAGACAGGACTATACGCGCATATCAAGGTTTCCAGACAATCTGGTGCCTCTGAAAGCAGAGGCTGACATGTGACTGACCACTACCTGAGCCCGAACTGCCTAGCAAAGACACTTCCGATCAGGAAATAAATCTGGATCCCTTTCCCCATTTTTTTTTTTATTATCCCTGCATATCACTATATTGCGAGGACCCGCCCGCCACTAGAGGATTCTCTGGTGGGTGCAGGATTGCCGATGATGAATCATTACACCCAGAGTGTGTGAGGCCATCCTGTATATTGTTATAGATATTATCTAGGTCTTGCCGACTGAAATTGGGAATTTGAAATCACCCTGGACTAGGTAATTCCCCATACATTGGGATGAGGGGCTTTCACATGTGAGACCCTACAGTAGGGGCATGTTTGTTCTTTATGTGTTTTGATATTGTAAGGGAGAGCACAAATGTGTACCCCTGTAATTACTCTCTCCTTCCCTCTGCCCTCCATTGAAAACTGCACTGTGTAATGCTACCTGTAAGAATGGCCATGTTCTCAGACTGTGCTCCTGCCAGCACTACAGAGCACTTTTGGAATAAATGAAAAGCAAGGAAGGCTGCCATCTTATGGGAGCTATTTGGTATTTTTTGTGTTTTACAGATACAAACACCAAAAGTGGTGTTTGATTATGTGAAAACAATTGCCCTAGATGAGCTGACAGTTTTCTTCTTGCAAGTGGACATTTCTTTATCATGTTCCCGGTCTCTATGCAATACATGGTAATTGCAAATATAAAAATTATGCCTTGACAGTTCCACCCTAAGAAAGGCAGATCTTCAAGCGCAATGCATCAAGCAGCATAGTTGTGGAGGATCTGTGGTCTAAATGTTTCTAACAAACCCACATAATTCCACTCCACAGCATATACATCCACTCAAATCCAAAACACATGGGTAAAAGGCATTGTCATTTACATCGCCAATACCTCTAACTCTCACAAATGCGAGACCAATTTGCATTGCAAATGTTGTTTTAGTTTGTGACCACTGCCAAGTCGTCCAAGGGCGGCAGCACAACAGCTCTTTCTAGTATTCTGCTCCATTACAACATCTGTAATGAGAAGAACACAAGCCAAACGCATGAGTCATAAATACCCGTAATCATAGCAATGCCTTGGGATGGATAGTCAATGATCTCACAGGTTTTGACCACAGCCTCAGGGGATATGGTACCATTTTTATACCAGACTGATTATAGTTTTAAAAAATAGGCGATCTTCAGTGGATTTGTGGTCACAGGGGATGGGTTCTGAGAATCATCATGGCACTTGGGTCAGTCACAGATATGCATAGCAGCTGTAAGTGATGCCGGCACAGGGAACAGAATATCGCTTTTGATGAAATTCTGCTCCTGTAAGCAATGACTGATCTTTGGCTTATTGAAGGCAACCGGAGCTTGAATTTCTTGCCAAAGTGCTGAGCTTGAACAAGCTTCTCTCTTTGGTTGTGGCACATAACAGAGGATAAGAAGGTGTTCCTTGAAACCTTTTTCCAGCAAAAAAAACAACACGCAGTAGGAGGGGAAAGGAAGATTCACTGCTTCAAGAATTCGGGCGTAGCCTGAAGGTCACAACAACCTAAGTCAAAGCAAGGACAATGATTCATCTTACTGAGATTCATAAATTAAGATGCCCTAAGCTGAATAATAATAACACTTACTAGGAAATACAGTAATAAAAATGATGAGATGTACATGTCCGTGCAAAACTAGAGGTAGGTACAGCATGCACAGAAACCTGAGTATTGTAAAGAGGAAATTACCTTATAGTAATCCAATTAAGAGTTCCTAATGTAGTGATCAACTTGCTGAAGAGGGTGTGTTCTCTAATTGATAAACAAGTTGAATTAATTCCTCTAATTTAGGAGTTGCAGAGCTAAATCATCTCCTGTACATAGGGGATTCTGAATCTCCTGGTATCACAACAGCTACTTAATGACTATAGAAAAGTCATATGTTCATGTAGACAATCCTTTCAAAGTGGCTTCAGAAGATGTACCGTGGTAAGCCCACATGCCCCAATTCATTCTACAGAGGTATTTTTTTTTTTTTGCAACAACGTATTCTGGTGTTAAAGTCATACTGAACATGGGCCATTTGTCCATGAACGTGTTTCTGTAATTATCCATCAAACATAAGCATGTTTATTGATATGTTCACATGGATGCCTTGAGTGAGTGAGTGTGCAGTAGACGCAATGCAAAATAAAGACACCTCGACTGAGGTTAAAATCATGCCAGATTCAGTTAATATAGGTACTGTCACAGCAGTAACAGCAAACACGCGTTCAATTCTTTCAATTAATGCTGCGACGGTCACATTTATGTAACAAAAAACAACGCTTCTGCTTTTGGTTTTCAAAACAATGTGCAGGTTTACATAAGACAGATAGTCACATATGTGTATGTGTCCCATTATACATTTAATATTGCAGACTTTAAGTATAACTGGCTTCAATAGTAATCCAAACCCATTCATGAATATATACTGTAAGGAAACTGCATACCCAGACGGTAAATAATAAATCAGGATATTATTTCATCATTATGAAGTCAAATATTAGTGTAAAAGGCACGTAGCAGTGCAGTGTTCATGTGTACTTGTATGAGAAGAAAGTAGTAATAGTAAAGAACAAGAAAGAGGGCATATGCAAGTAGTGCGAGTCAGACACACTTCTATTTTGAATGAGCATCACATAGTGATTTTGAGGACTCCTTAATACACTTGGCTTTTTGGTAGTGTTTGGATCCAGATGAAGAAATCAATGGACCATCATCAGGACTAGATATTATTCAAGGAAGCATCAATGAAAGGCTTGGTATGAAGGAAATTAAATGTAGAATCTCCTTACTGTGGAGAAGAGTGATTCAAAGTAACATGCACCAATTTTTGATTTGTGAGTGAGGGCCTGAGGGTTCCAAGTAGGTTAAGGAATTGTATGGTGGGGTTAGCACCACCAGCTCCCATGTCCTGTTTTAGAATCGACAATTTTAAATAGCACCTCTCCGCATAGCCCACACAGAAAATAGTTCATGATGGGTTTCAGTGCACTTGCTGTAAGGGTCACAAATATGGGTCTGTGTTAAACAATGTGCGTAAGATAGGGGATGGCTGCTCCCTACAGAGAAACAGCAAGGATAGCCTCCCTCTAGTTCTTCCCAGCTGTAGTATTGTATGGCATGTCATTGTATAGTACGGTATGGTATGGCCTGCCATTCCATAGCATGGTATGATTTGGCCTGCCATTGTACAGTATGGTACGGTAGGCAATGACCTGCCTTTGTACAGTATGGTATGATATGGTATGGCCTGTCACTGTATGATATGGTATGCTATTGTCTGGTATGATATTATATGGTATGGCCTGTCATTGTATAGTATGATATGGTATTGTATGGTATGGCCTGTCATTGTATTGTATGGTAGGCTATGGTATAGAATGGAATTTCATTGTATAGTATACCATGGAATGGTATGGTATGGCCTGATGTTGTATAGTATTATATGGTATGGAGAGCCATTGTGAAATATGGTCTAATATGGTATGGCCTGTCATAGTACATTGTACAGTGTGGTATATGGTATGGTATTTTATGTATGGTATGGCATGGTATGTACAATTTGGCCTGTCATTGTATAGTATGGTATGGCGTGTCACTATATAGTATGGTATGGTATGAATGGAATGGTATGGTATGGTATTATATGGTAAGTCCTTTCATTGTATAATATGATAAAGTATCGTATGGTATGGCCTGTCATTGTATAGTATGATATTGTATGGTATGGAATGGACTGTCATTGCATAGTATACCATGGAATGGTATGGTGTGGCCTGTTGATGTATATGATATGGTATGGCATGTCATTGTGAAATATGGTATGGTATGGCCTGCAATGGTATGGTATGGTGTGGCCTGTTATTGTACAGTATGGTATGGTATAGAATGGCCGTTCATTCTATATGGTAAGGTACATTATGGTATGACCTGTCACTGTATAGTATGGTATGATATAGTATGGTATGGTACAATTTAGTATGGGATGGTATGGTATAGTAATCTTTGTTTCAATGTATGCAATAAACTACAGGAGGAAGCGCAATGGGAGTGGCCAAACAAGTGAACAAGCATTGGCAAAGCCAATAGGTCTCGCCTATGAGAGCTATTAGCTTTGCCAATGTTTTGCAGCCATGCTGTACAGCAGTGTGCATGGTTTGCAGTGTGGCTAAAGCTAATTTTAAAAAGTGCTATGGCACAGCCAGGGGTTAATGCACGGTTTTTTAACAGTGCATTAGCTGTGGGTGCCTCATAGTCCCAATTTTATTATTGTTTTTATCCATGCTGCACAGTAGCCACACAGCTATACAGCATGTCTACAAATCATTGCCAAAGTTGGCTATGCCCATGCTGTACAGCATGAACAAAAGGCCACGGTAGAGCCAATAGTCTCAGGGTGAGGTCTATTGGCTTTGCCAATACATATTAGGTTCGCACAACAACCTTGTGTTTCTGAGCAAATCAGGTCATCTCTAGGGTTGGCCAGAACTCACAGAGTTACATAAAAACTTCATGAGAGTCCGCGGAGTTCTGCCAACGGGCGGAAATATGCATGTTGTGCTGCTTGCACTGCAAATTAGCTCCAGCGTGAACGGCACCATACAGTGCGCAAGAGCGCGCAGCCATTTGAGTTGATTATGCTGCCACTTGAGTACATAATCTACTCGAGCAGCAGCAGATCTACTCAAGAAACAGCCCTCTGACCGCGTGCGATTGTCCGCGTTAGAAAATGGTTCCAGGGGACGCCAAAAAACGCTCGCATTTCTGAATGCTCACAGGAAAAAATTCCGCCATGCGGCGATTGGCAGAATTTGGCCAGAACTCTGCGTTACAAGAGTAGCCACCCCTAGTAATATCCCCATGCGTAAAAAAGAAAAAAAATGACATTTGGCAAAAAACCCTATCACATAAAGAAAGTTATTGCGCACATGTCAATGCCTTAGTGAAAATACATTTGGAGGCAGATAACATCTGTTGTCACAAAAAAAGCAGGTAACATCTGTTGTCCAATAAACATTCATTTCAAAGGAGGAAAGGGCTTCTTTGAAGTGTGTATGGCTTATTAAAACATAGCTACAAATAGCAAGAGGTTCAACAAGGATGAAAGGGAAGTAGAAAAAATAAAATTCTGTCACAGAATAATCAGCGGAAGGACAACAGTCACGCTGAACCAATCAGCACTTGGTCCATGCTCCAGCTGAAAGAAGAGAAAGTGTAACGCTGGCCAATTAGAAGGCAGCAAATAGGAGTGACAATGAAGTCAACGAATGTTAAGTAATGGGCAGGCTGCAAGCCCCTTCTTGTATATAATATCTCTCGCAAGCGCGAGAACATGCGCTGTCGAAGGTGAGGCCTAAAAGGCGCTTTAAAATATATTGTTATTTGCATGCTAGAATGTTCTATTTATCCCGTAATTGGGCAAACATAAACCAATTTAAAACACAGCCAGATTTTTGATTAAAGCATTTTAATCATGACCAAGACATCCTATAAAACATGAAAACGTGCCAAAAAAGCACGTTGTTGCAAAGTAAATGAGTAATTATTTAATAGCAATAGAGCAAAGCCATTAATTTATTTTGAAATCATTGCTAAAAATGACAGTAACAACCTGTGTTCTACTGTTGTTATGCTGCACCAAAGGGTAGGAGGGGAGAGGATGAATAGTGAAAGGGAACTAACACGGGAAACAAGTGGGTGAAAGCAACAGTGAGCAAAACCAGGAGAAGACAATCTAAAAACAGATTGTGAAAATCTTGTTATAATGCTGCTTTACATTCCTCGCCCATAGTAATTCGACATGCTCGCAAAATGTATAAATGTTTTCAAATTATAGAGATGCAACAACGTTTTAAATCATTGTTACAATGTACACATTAAGCTATGGAAGGAAGCGCTACATGAGCAGCCAAACAAGCAAAAAAGCCCGTTACAATATAATGTTATTTTCGTTATAGAATGTACTATCCAACCTGTAATCGTGCAAATATTAACCAATTGAAAACACACCCTGTTTTTTGCATAAAGCATTTTAATCAAGCCTAAGGCATCCTTAAAATCATGAAACTCGTACAAAAGAAGCAAAACAAAAACTGGTTACTTAATAGCGCAAAGCAAGTAATGTATTTTAAAATCATTGTTAAAAGTGACGCTACCAACCTGTAGCCTGCTAGTGTTATGCTGCACCAAGGGGATAGGATAAAAAGTGAAAAGGAACACACATGAACATAGGAAACGAACAGGTGAAAGCAACATTGCGGAGCAAAATCAGCAGCAAGACAACCTAAAAACACATGCACTCTTACGATGTGCTGCAAATAGAAGAACAAAATAGGCCAAGGCAGAAAGCAGAATCAGTGAAAGGACACTCCCAAAAAGAAAGTAGTACTTGGTCCAAGCTCCAAGGAGGAGGAAAAACACTAACATACAATGAAGCCAGCACATGGAGTCAGCAAATAACACTGATAATGAAGCCAACTGATGGATGGTAAGCAACCGGCGGTCCATAAGCTTACTGTACATTCAGAATAGGTCTTTTGCAAACAGACAGCTTTCACTGCCTGGTAGGTGAGACATAACATGCTACTGAATCCCTAAGGATGCACACACCCACAGCAAGCCTCTGACATTTTCACAAGATGGTATCTGCGAGGTACACATCACCATTACCAAATAAAGCACCAATCCAGCACATACAAACTACACCAATATCAGCAGTGCCACAACCATCAAGCCAAAGACACACAATTGATGGATGGAATGCAGAACAAAACAAAATATTCACCCCCCCAGTCAAGAAATCTGGGTTAAATCCATCATTCTTTTGCTCACCATGCCACCCCAGTTTAGACCTGGCAATATGCAAATCAGTCTTGACCCTGTTCCTCATGGTAACAGTCCAGCCCAAACTGCCAAGCCAGGTCCTCCCTGGACCGGAAACAAGCATCCTAGGACTGGTTTCGGGGTTTCACCCCTCATCAGCCAGGATAGCTTGAATCAATTGGCACAATGAGCCCGGGACACACGTCTGGGCATACCCGGCGCACTTAGGGCGAGAAAGCAAAAGACACACAATTGATGGACGGAATGCAGAACAAATCAAAACATTCACCCCCAGTCAAGAGATCTGGGTTAAATCCATCATTCTTTTGCTGACCATGCCACCCCAGTTTAGACCTGGCAATATGCAAATCAGTCTTGAACCTGTGCCTCATGGGAACAATCCAGTTTTGATTTGTTCTGCATTCCGTCCATCAATTGTGTGCCTTTTACAACCATCAAGCCGGCAGACAAAATCCAAACAAAAACACATGCCACAACTGACAGATACCTGCTTCTTTTTAACAAGGCAGCAGGAAGGAAGCAAAAGGAGCACCGTAGCCCTCCCCAATATAGAAATGAGCACACACCACCTCCCAATAGCTGCTGAACATTTAATAAACAAGCAGTGCAAAGAATGCAGTGCAGAATCGTTAATAGGTGTACACTGGGTGGCGTATAGTGTGTTGGTCGTGCTAAAATTTAATGAAATGTGGCTATAGTGTTCACTGGATGAATGTAATTACTCTAGTATGCAATGTACTTTGAGGCATTAGTGCTTTTAAGATGCAATGTAGTGCAAAGGATATGTGTCCTTGGGATGTAGTGCAGACAATGGGTTAATCTACATGGAATGCAGTATGATATCACCGGTTACTTTCTTTAGGATGCAATGCAGTCTACTAGGATAGTGCCTTTAAAATGCAGAGCATAATGGTTTGCTTAGCTTAGTTGGTGGATGCACTGCAATATAAGGGCTTAGTGTCCTTAGGATGTAACAGTGGGGGAGGTTATCCTGTATAATACAATGCAGTAGGTAGGGAACATTCACAGAAGACAATGTAGTGGTTAGAGCCCCTGGGGTGCAGCACACTCTGGTGGGTTACTCATGTTAAGTGTTGGGGTTTCTTAATAGGGAGCAGTCCAGTGTGATGGCTTGGTGGCCCCAACAAGTCAGTGCAGTGTGGAAACTTAGTTATTAGATATGAAGAGCAGTGTGGAGGGTTGTGGCCCTCAAATGGACCACTATGTTGTGGGCTAATGCCCTAAGGACGCAATGCAGTCGGGCGAGTTATTTCTTTTCTTTAGGATGTAGCATTGTGGGGATTGTGAGCAGCCCTGCAATTCAATGCATTGTCGTAGGTTAGTGCTCATATGATGCAGGGCAAATCGTTATAGGTGGTACGATGCAGTGTGTTGTGGAGTTTTAACCCTGTTTGGATAAAGCTGGGCAGTGGCTTTGCACCCCCTTAGCCACATGTGGGGAGTGTCCATGCTCTCTCTCAGATGGTTCAGGGACTAGTGTGGCTTAGGGACCCATCTGACAGCTGGTGCCCATGCACTGCAGACCTCACTACAGTCTGGGAAATCTCAAGAAATAGTGCAGGATGGCTGAGCAGTGGCGTAACAAAAGCTCCTGCGGCTACCGTGGTGCGGGGAGGGGCCAGCTCCTGTGGGCCCCCTCCAGCACTGTGTAAGGGCGGCGGGCCCCTGGCCAGACAGCCTCTGACTGGGTCCGGAGCACGGGGAGCCTCATCCATGTATTTTGCAGAGGGCCTCTCAAGTTTCGTTACGCCACAGTGGCTGGGCTGACTGCTGTGATACTGCACTGACCAACCTACAGAGAAACATGGAAGTTCCCAGACTTATCAAGGGACTTCGCCACCCAGCTCACCTCAAGGCAGGACTGGGCCGGGCAGCTATCATTCCACATGTGCGTATGTGCATCTGGGATGCACGGGGGCTAGAAGGAACAGCTGCAGAACGAAGCATAGCTGGTTGGATAATCCAAAGAATCGGAATGCTTCTGCAGACAGTGCCCCCCATGGACTTTCCCTTCATGGCCAAACCTTCAGTGGTTTACAACAGGAGGTGAGACCCAGGGCAGTGTGTGTAGAGGCCACCACAGGCAGAGTATGCTTCATCCGAAACACATGAAACACTCGACCAAAAAGAAAAACACACAAACATGATAATGCTCATGTAGTGGGATCAGTGTTACGTAACTGCATTTGTTTTTCTTCCGGTTTCGAATTGCGCCATGCTTGAATGAGAAGGGGCACAGGCTCTAAAGGGTGTGGGGCAGGTGAGTCAGAGATGGGACGGGTACTGGCATGGTGTTGGTGCTCATGACGCAGTGGCGAAAGAGGATAGTGGCAGATGGCCAGTGCATTACATGCTGGAGGTAATAAGTGCACCGATAAAGCAACGACGCTTAACATGCTGCTAACAATGATGTATATTAGCATAGCATAACAAAGCAAGATGTCTGAGTAGGTTAAAAAACTCTACTCACATTTGGAGTGACTTGCAGATAGTGAGTATAAATCCCAGGAGGGTCAACTCACCCCTTTTTAGGTTTCGCCTGCATAGCTCTTGAGCTGTGCCTGCGAAATCTCTTGCAAATAAAAACAAAATATTCAAAGGGAGTTAGAGGCCGCCCATTACTTACCTTTATTTACCATTGGTTGGCCCCAACGTCACTCTCATTTACTTGCATACTATTGGCCATCACATGCCCTGCTTCAAAAGTGGCGTTTTGCAGTATTCCGGTTACTTGTGGCACACGGGAGGAAGGGCTAGCAAGGCAAGAGTGTCGCTGTGCAACATGGCTCAAGGTAAATAAAAACAAAGCACTATTGCTCAGCCAGCGCTGACCACGTCACATCACTTTTTTTGTTCATTTTAAGCCATGTTGAACAGCAGACCGTGCTGCTGTGCAGCATCTTAAAAATACTTTGACAATGCCAATCAGTCTCACATAGGCGAAACCTATTGGCTTTGTCAGTGCTTATTCATTCTGAGGGCGATACAGTGAGTATCATTACATTGGGTAAAAGTAACACCTGCTATTTACAGCACTTAGAAATATAGGAAATTGTGGTTTAAATGACAAATATAAGCTATCATTATTTTACTGACTTCGATTAACTGCAAATGGTGCTGCAGTCTTAGGCCCTGATTTAGAGTTCGACAGACAGGTTGTTCTATCACAAACTTGACGTATATCGCGCCCGCCTTATTACAAGTGCCATTGGAAATAATGCTCTTGTAATATGGAGGCTGGATATCCGTCACGTTTGTAACCCGTCTGCCGAACTCTAAATCAGGCCCTTAGTCTCCACATATTCATTGCAAGAACAACTATTGCAAAGCATGCTACATAGTCTTTATACAGAGATTATAGGTTTTCATTGTATGTCAAATGTGCTATGCCAATGATGTCATCATTGATGTGATTTGCAAAGTCGTGTGAGCAGTGCACTGATTGGTACCCATCCATACCTCAGTGTCTTAGTTCTCGCTTCCCAATACTCCCTTATCGAAACGATGCTGGATTTTGCACGAGTTTTTCACAGCAAAAGTTACTTTTCATACTAATAAATTACCTACACGCTGCACTCTGCTCCGCCATTTCACACAAACGTTTCCAGGAGTCCTTTGGCATATGATAGGTAACAAATGAGAGCCACACTAAGGCACTTCAAGACAATAAGATTTCATTTGTCAAGGATACGACAACACTCGCTGTTGATGTACAAGCCACATCACAAGCACACACGGGCACTTGTGCCTCACATGCATGCACGTCAGAACGTAAAAAGTCATTATTGGTCTTTGATTGCACTTTTGGGGACATGCTACTATGGGAAGGGTGTGTTATCGCACATCTGAGCTGTAATATGGGCATTATTTACAACATGTGGTGTATTCTGTCCATTTCTGGAGACCACAAGGGCACTGCTGTGCCCAGCTCTAGAGGCTTCTTCTGGATTTGTGTGCCTGGAACCCCAGTGGGAGTATGTCTGCAGTAGCTGACGTCTCGAATGGAGTAAAACAACTACTTTCCTAGATCACATGTGGCACAGTGTCACCCGTTCTAGAGACCATGGCTGGAGTGTTCTGTCAGTGTGAAAGAAACCTATAGTTTATTGTGTCGAATGTGGGTCACACCTGGAGAGTTATGTCTACTTCTGAAGGGCATGTCTGGATAGTTGTGTGCACTTCAAGAGGCCGCATCTGCAGCATTGTGGTTAGTTTTGGAGGCCTATTCTAGAGTATTATGCAGTGTCTTCTTAAGGATTTAGGGGGCCTGGGCGAGCCACATGTTGTGGGCCCCTGTTCGGAACAACATTGAACTTTATTACACATGTCCTGCTAATTCATGCATGCATAACTGCAAATTATACTGAATGACATGTTAAACTTTCAGTAACTGGGTCACACAAAATAATTGAAATATTCCTTGCCCGGAACCACAACAATCCTAATGATGA
This sequence comes from Calotriton arnoldi, assembly GCA_963921515.1. Lineage (NCBI taxonomy): Eukaryota > Metazoa > Chordata > Amphibia > Caudata > Salamandridae > Calotriton > Calotriton arnoldi. Next base: position 511,544 of record CAWUFW010010483.1, read on the forward strand.
AACTGAGTAAAAAGAGGTGGCATGGTGAGCAAAAGAACGATGGGTTAGGATTCTACCCCAATTAATTGCCAGTGGTTAGACAAATCGAAAACATTCCTACTATCACCTTTAGTGTGTTTCATGTATCCCCCTAAGGGCCATGGGTATGCCCAGACGCGGGTCCCGTGGTCACTGTGCCACTAGACCAAGTTATACCTGGCTGATGAGCCCTTATCAATGCGAAGCAGGCCTAGGTTGCTTGTGTTCAAGTTGGGGAGGGCCTGGCCTGGCAGCTTGGGCTGGACTGTCCCCTTGAGAAGTAGGGTCAAGGCTGATTTACATATGGCTGGGTTCAAACTGAGGTGGCATTGTGAACAAAAGAACGATGGGTTGGGATGCTACCCAATTGATTGCCAGTGGTTAGACAAATTGCAAGCATTCCTCCCAACACATTTTGTTGTTTCAGGTACCGCCCTAAGCAGCAAGGGTATGCCCAGACGTGGCTCCTGTACTCACTGTGCCACTGGAACTAAGCTATACCCGGCTGATGAGCCCTTATCAGGGTTGAAACCAGTCCTAGATTGTTTGTGTTCTGGTTCGGTGAGGACCTGGCCTGGCCTGGCAGTTCGGGCTGGACTGTTCCCATGAGGAGCAGGGTCAAAGCTGATTTGCATACGGCTGGGTCAAAAGTGAGGTGGCAAGGTGAGCAAAAGAAAGGTGGATTGGGATGCTACCCTGAGCAAATGCCAGTCGTTAGACAAATTGCAAGCATTCCTCACATCACATTTTGTGTGTTTCATGTACCACCCTAAGTGGCAAGGGTATGTCCCGAAGTGGGTCCTGTCTCACTGTGACCCTGGAACCAAGCTATACACGGTTGATGAGCCCTTTGTAGTGTAGTTCCTATTTCCCTAATAGGCTCTGCGCATTGGAATAATATAACCTATAGGCTTGACATAGGACTGAGGTCGGTATGTCCCTATCGAGTATATTAAACTTAATTACTTGTGCCAGCTAGCTCAGAGGCCACTAGAAACTCCTTGAGAACAAGAAGGGAGTAGTTTCTGGCAACCGCATAAACATGACCACTTTGTTTCCCTTTAGAATCGGAACACGTCTCAGAATCGTGGAAACAATAGATAACAGTTTCACTCAGTCAATCGTGCATGCTTAGTTTCCGCAGAGTTACACAGAAAGGAAAGACGGGCGTTTCAATAAAGAGGTTTTATTGAACAGTCTTGTTTCTCGTGTAAGAGATATGTGCTGTTATGATCACAAGACAGTATGCAAGATAAATAATGTACAACGTAAGCAGTAGAAATAAATAATACTGCGCTAGCATTATCTTTTAGCATATATTCACGTACATAAATAACATGAGCTAAAAATGCGAGTACTCATACGATGCGTCTCTAAGCTAGTTCTACCCCAATGTACCTAACCTAGTCTAGGTGTAGGGAAAGGTAAGAAGTAGGTGGAGTATTCTCTAGTATGGTATACTAAGAGTATGTTAAGTCTAGTATGCCAAGAGTCCCTCTGGGTTCTAGTCAGCTCCATACCTTGTGAATGAGAGAGGTGGGAATTTCTTTCCGGATCTGGAACTCTAACACCCCGCGAAGGGAGTCAGAACACTGGAAGCTGGATTCTTCTGCGAGCAGGAATGACAGCGTCTTCTCAGTGCAGTGCGTCAGGCCGGGATACGGGTTCCTCTGAAGTCGAGGTCTCCTCTAACTTGCTTGGGCAAGGGAAGGTATATTTATACCTGGTAGGTGTCTTGGAATGTTAGCATTGACGTGAAGTCGGACAGAGGAAGACGTCAGGAATGAACCCTTAAGGTATAACGGTTCATACATAATAGATGAGTTCTTGGAGAAATCAATAATCCTGTGCTAGGGGAACTCCCGAGAGCTTAAGGGTCTGGTTTCTAAGAACTCGTTGTGACGTTAGGGTGGACGGATGTCGGTGACCATGCCTGTATTTGGAGTGCACGGCTAATGCCTAAATAAGGACTGGGATTCTATGCCTATATAAGGCCAATGCGAATTGTGCCTATATAAGGACATGTCTCAGGAAAACCTATATACGGACACCTAAAGCGGAATACAACACCCACTCCACTTTCGAATGAACGATAATATTAAATTCTAAACATTAAATTGAGTACCACATGTCGCTAAAAACATTTCTAAAAGCATATTAAAAGAAGTTTAAAATAAACTGTTGAATGCAATAGGTACTGTACATTTAAAGCATCATTTTCATTCTAAGCATATAATGGAAATAAATGCCACATGAATGAATAAACAGAAATATATGCATATGATGAAATGGTTGACAAGTTGTCAAAAAATCAAAGCCATTGCATATCCTGGTATTAAATGAAATGTTAGACAAGTAAGGTGACAATATGTCCCTGGAAGTATTCAAAGAAGTCAGTTTTATAAGACTAGTTCTACTGTAAGCAGATTGTTTTTTGCCATGTCATTTCAAAAATTAAAAAGAAAAAAGTTCAATTCTGGGAAAAGTTCCAAGTTTTGAAAATATGAAGGCCAAATTTCATTGCTTCCCTGGTACACTGTGAGCCGAATCAAAGTCAGTGTATGGGTCTGGCGTAAACATGAGATCATCTATTTCCGTAGCCAAAATATCGTCCACCGAAGTTGGTGACATTTGGAACACCTCGTTCAGAAGGTTAATTGCACAGAGATGAGAAACATCGCCTTCAGCAGAAGATGCAATGTTCGCGTCCGTTGTTACCTGTGTGCCTGTTGATCCATCTCGTACCTCAGCAGCTGCAGGAAGCGTCTGTGAGATCTCAATGAATGCCGTCATCAGGATTGGTAGCCTCTGGGGACAACACAGAGCATGGGCCGTTATCGGGTCCAGCAGAGTATCGACATCCGTTGGCATGACTGATGGGAGTGTTAGACAGGTGTCTAGCACGCATTCTTCACCGCAAAACAGGCAGCGTAGAACAGGTAAGATGCAATCTTGCCAGATTGGTCTGAATGACAGGAACCACGTTGTATTAAGTTCCCGTAGACGAGGCATGCCCAAAAGCTGTACTATTCGCTCACAGCATTTCCGTTCAAGGAGAGCTTTCTCCACATCGCTTGGAGTGATGTTGGCGAATAGGCTTGCCATAGCGTAGTAGTAGGAATAGAAATAGAATTCCTGCAACAAGTGCTAGAATTAACGGCACACCACCAAACACCGAATGTGCGAAGTTTGGGATGATTCCGCGGACTGCCTGGAAAGGTGCTAATAGTCCGGAACAGATGGTCTTAAATACATGTACAATTCCGCTCGTATCAGACATGTTAAAGATACGTCCCATCATTTCTACGAAATGTATAGGGCAGTTTGTACGAATTAAAGCCTGTATCTCAGCCGAAGTCCTTGCAACTTGTAAATCATAGATTTCTTTGGCCGAGGTCAGAGGCACTGTTTGTTGTATAAGCATGGCTTTCATTCTGCTTAAAGTATCAAATCGTATAAAAGAGACATTCAACGAAGGCCATAGAGGCGACTCCTGACTGTGTCTATTGGGGCAAACAATACTTGCATACAGCAAGTGACCCTGGAGTCGACCGTTACCAGATATGGGATGCCTGGCAACATGCCACAGCAACTCTGATCATTCAACATGAGGTAACTCCCATTAGAAAGTTGGCCAAACGTTGGATTAATCACAGTAGCTGGTGTACCCTGCTGGTGGCAGGACAAATTTGCCACAGAACCATTACAAGCCCCGTGTAAAGAAATGTCCTGACAAATTAGTGAACCGATTAGTGCACTTTCACAGTGTGTACCACTCAGAAACACTTCACGATCCCCACTCCAACATCTGTATGTGTAAGGTAAATTCCAGGATGTCTTAATGTATTCTTTACCCAACCTTTCATATTTGCCTGCTTGCATTTGTTTGAGGCAATACTGAAACTGAAAAGTAGTGACAGGCAGAGTGATTTTGCCATGAATAAGCCATTCTGTAGCTGTTTTTTCTGCCACTGTGAATGGTAATTTTTCCAGTTTTTCAATGCTCAGCACTGTATACTTTGCTCCTCTTTGTGCCAGTTCGATCTGTTTATCAGTTAGATTGTATTCTGCAAACAGAGCCGACGTGTTGATAAAACGCCAAGGCACATAGCCCGCATGCAAAGATTGCAGCATCCAGCTTAATAACATAATAGAACGTAACTGAGATTGGCCTTGCTGTAACATGGCTAAATCTTGTTCCAGTATGTCAATAGCAGAGGATACAATGTTGTCCAATGAATAAATTCTGGATGACAAAGTTGTTAACCCGTTGTCGACCAGAGTGAGAGTTTTCTCTAAGTTAATACGATCAATTTCACGTATTCGTTCTGCGGCCTCTGCCTGTGACACCTTCCATGCTTCATTATAAGCAGCATAGATGCCGGTATATATGAAACGTTTTTGACGCGGTTTTCTTGGTCCAAGCAAGAATTCCCTAAGGTCTGCGTCTTCTTTAAGTAAAGATAAGTGTTGTTTCACATCCTTAAGTGTAGATTTTTGCAGCCAATCGAGGATAATTTTCCTACACTGTATGTTGTTACTACCCCCGGATGTTGTCTTTGGACGTATCATGGGTCTGGCCTATGAATAGTAAAGCCCTGTGTTTTATTCAGGAATCTTTCTTGACAGATGTTTGTGTCTGTGGGCCAGATCAACCATTTTATCCAATCAGGATTTGTTCTGTTGATTTGTAGTATTGTGTCAACTGTAACCGCTGCCTGTGTATTGTTATTACTGGCAGGTGTTGGTACAGAAGGTATTTTCATGTCTTTGATCTTGGCTAAACCAAGGCAAGACGTTTGTTGCACAGTGTCATTCAAAAACATAATTTGCTGAGGGATGATACATGCTCTAAACAAAGCTTCTATCCCCTGCACTTGCCAATCTTTAGTACCCCAGACAGATTTTGTGTCTATTGTGTCTTTCCACAAGTCGAAACCATGTCTAGACAGTTGGGCAATAAATGCTGCAGAGTAAATCTGTTTTGTATTTGTTAACATGATTTTCTTTCCTGTTTTGTTTACAGTTTTATAGTAAAATGTTTCTGGGTCAGATGTATTGTACCCTGAAAAATAGGGAAACTTTTTAGCAAACGTTTTTGAACTACCTTTTGGCGGTGTAGGACAATGCTCCCATTGGTTAAACATAAACACATTTCTAGGTGTTGCAGATTTATGCAAAAAATGATGACCATAGTGGTTATAGCAATACAACTGTTCACAGTCTGATGAACCCTCTAAATATTCATTAATAGAAAATGCAGCAGACCTTTCTAGGTCAAACATCATATCATTTACAGTTTCAAAGTCCCAATCATCGGGGGCGTGGCCAAGCCGCCGACCAACATGGCCGCGCGGCGTTGAAGCTCCGCCAGTCACCAGCAGACCGACAGAGATAACTCGTTCCCGATTGCTGCAACACCGCACCTCTTGACATCAGAAGTTGCCCCGTGATGCAGGCAACACAATGCGATGTTTGATGCATGCTTGGATGGCGGCGCAGCAGAGATTCAATCGTTGGTGATGATAGGGGGAGGAGCTCTTCCATGCTAACGGCCCTTCCTGACTCCGGAGGCCTACCGATACCTGAGGAGCCCGCTGGAGCGGACTTCCCGACCCGGGGACCCATTGACCCTGAAGGTGAGACTGTCGAGAGTGGGGGGCGGTTTGTGTTCTCCCCCCCCCTCCCGAGCCCGTCCTACTGCCGCCACCTTTTAATCCGTGCGGTCGAGCAGGCCTGCGCCCCCTCCGCCTCACCTTCTCCATGTAGGCCCCGCACGGACAGGGCCCGCGGTGCGTCTCAGCTGCAGCAGTCATTCGACTGGGGGTGCAGGTGAAAGAGGCGGGGTGTTGAGCCGCCGCTTCCCTGCTGGGCAGTGCTGGGTCTCCGTGCTGTGCTGGGTCCCCGTCAGCAGCGAGCTGAATCGGTGCCTCGCTGGTGAAGACACCTGAGGGCACTCCCGTTTACCCGACGCCATAACAGAGATCCCCAGGCGGCATCCGCTCCACACGGCTGCCCGTTCGGGAGCAGACCTACCGCTGAGGCATTAGACACTACGGGGAGGAGCCCCACCCCTGCTGCGCGCTTCCCTGCCTACAGACCCCGCTGCGGTCGGCCCCCCAGTTGAGGATTGGGGGGGGCACCATCATCCCGCCCTGCTCAGAGGCACTTGGGGGCCTACTTTGGACATCGCCCGAACTGCCCATGCTTGCACTGCTCCTTGATCGGACTGGCCCTTCACCAGTGGTGATGTGACCCCGCTCCCCCACCACATCTCCGTGTGGCACCCACAAACGCTGCAGCAGCTACACCAGGAGTCTTTTGCTGGCTGGAGACCCCCTCCTCATCTTCACCACCCGGTGGGACCTGTCCGGCAACTCGGGTGCACTGTCCCTCGGACACCGTGGACCAGACCATCGTCCAGCACAACCAACTCCTCCCTGAGTCCCTCCAGTTACACCGCCTGCCATCACTCCAGCCTCCGTCCCCCGACCCCGCTGCGGCATGGGCCTCAAGGACCCTAAACAAAAGACCCTGCCATTCGAAAAAATTGCTGAACACAACCACGAAGACGACCCCACCATGGCAGAGAGTAGCACTGGTGCCAATGGGGCTGACGCTTCCACTGCGCAGACATCTGCCTTACTGCTAGAGATGCGGGCGGGCTTTCGAGCGCTAGATGGACGATTTGATGTACTGGACAAGCGCCTGGATGACATGGGGGCCAAAATTCAATCGCATGATCGGCGTTTGGATGTGGCAGAAGCAAGGATATCAGACATCGAAGATGGAACGGCGCAATCCCTCAAGCGGCTTGAACGCGTGGAACGCATCCTCAAGGACGTTGCTATGAAGAACGAAGATCTCGAGGCGCGAAGTCGGCGCAATAAGATCCGCATCCTTGGGGTCCCGGAGACGACGTCGACGGGTAGATTAGATCTCTTCGTTGAGACTTTGTTGGCGGACTTATATGGCAGGGAGTCCTTCACACCTGGCTTTGTGGTGGAACGTGCTCACCGCTCACTGGGCCCGCGCCCGAACCCCGGCCTTCCTCCGCGGCCCATCATTGCCCGCATAATGAACTTCCGCGACCGAGACACGGCTCTGCGCCTTGCCAGAGAACAGGGAGACACAGACTGGCAGGGTTCTAAAATTGCGCTGTACCCAGATTTCACTCTTCTGGTACAAGAGGCCTGCCGCAAGTTCAACGGGGTTAAGGCCACCCTCAGAAACCTAGGCCTGCGATAAGGCATGCTCTATCCAGCGAGACTGAAAGTTGATGTCAATGGCCGGCCACGCATCTTTGACACCCCGACTGAAGCACAGGAGTTCTGCCGCACCTTCAAACAGAGCAGCGCTCGCTCTGGTGGGGTCGGAGACGGGTCCTCGCCAATGGGCAGCGGCTCCAACGCCAGCATGGAACTATTCTCCAGCTAGGGCACGGGCTAACAAACACACCTTGCTACTGCCAGCGCACTCACGTTCTTAAATTGGGTTATCTAAGTTCAGTTCATCAGTATGGTTTCAATATCTGCTTGACTGGCGTGGCATTGCCGCCCCCCATGGTGTACACCTCTGGTTTCCTTCTTAGTAGTTGCGTATACCTTGTTGGGGTTTTGGTACCTGCAGTGTGAAGATTATTGGTATATCGGGATAAGTCTCAAGTTCTGGGTAATGCCTCTTTCTCCTTCAGAAGAGGCTGGGTGGGGGGAGGAGGGGGGTAATGTAGGTTTGTTCAACGATTGTTTACAAGATTTTGGCTTAGAGGTTCTCACTTGGTTAATGGCATGCTTATTGTCGCACTTTGATGGTTTTTATTGCTGTTTTTCCATGACATGTGCAAGACACACCTATGATGGTGCAGCTGGGTAATGTAGACGGCCCCTCTGGCCACTCCCTTATGACCTGGAACATTAGGGGCCTTAACGACAATCGTAAACGGAGGCATGTCCTGCACTATCTTCTCAGACACAACGTTGATGTGGCTTATTTGCAGGAAACACACTTACCCCTGGCGGACTCACTCCGCTTTGCAGCCAGTTGGGGTACACACCGCTATTTCGCCAACTACAGTAATTATGCTAGAGGAGTAGCCATACTCATTCACAAACGAGTTCCCTTTAGCCTCAGCTCCGTTTTTAGCGACAAAGAGGGTAGATATGTTATTGTCTCGGGCTCACTTATGGGACACAAAGTGGCGTTAGTATGTATTTACGCTCCGAACACTGACTCACCTGAATTTTACCACGCATTACACGCACAGCTGCTAAAACTAGACCCCTGTTTACTCCTGCTCGGGGGGGATTTTAATCTACTCCTCAGCCCCTCGTTAGATAGCACGGCCTCCACTCCTGACACTAAACTGCGCTCCCGACGCGCCCTCACGGCCCTTTGCGATCACTTTCCCCTCATTGACATCTGGCGCCAGCGCCATCCTACCCACACTGACTTCACGCATAACGCGGGGCAGCACAACACCTGGACAAGGATAGATTACTGGCTAGTATCCCCGGCTATTTCCAATTGGTTCCAGACTCTCGAGGCGCTCCGTAGAACCTACTCGGATCATTCACCGGTTCAGCTCCGCCTGAACATTCCTCGTCCTGAGGGATAGGAACGGCAATGGCGCTTCCCTAGCCGAGCGGTCCTTGATGACTTGTTTAAAGAAGAGGTGCGCGAAGCAATTGAAGACTATTTCGCAATAAACACTGGGTCGGTCGACTCCCATGTGGTCCTATGGGAGGGCTTCAAAGCGTACATACGCGGAGTCTGCATCGCTAAACATTCAGGGGTATTGAAAAGTCTGCGCACCACCATTTCCCGTATTGAATGGGAACTTGTCACTCTAGACGATGCCACACGGCACTCCTCGACCCCGGACGATGCAGGCCGGCGGTTGGCCTTATTGATTGAATACCGCGACGCTGCAGACCGTGAGATCCTTTCCCTGGGCAAATACCAAATGGCTAGGCGGTACGGGGAGGGCGAAAGACCGGGCAGGGTTTTAGCGCAGATGCTGCGGCCTCCCTACAGCAAAGCTTGCATTACTGAGATCCGCTCCACCTCCGACCGGATCCTCACCTCCACTCCAGAAATCCGTGAGGAATTCTTAGATTTCTTCACTGCTTTATACTCCACTAAAACGGGCACCGACCTTACAGCCCAGGAGGCATACCTGTCGTAAATAGCATTAGTGTACCTGGAAAAAGATATGCAAGACTTTCTCGCTGAACCGATAACTGAATCTGAAGTTCGTGGCGCAATTGCTACCCTCTATTGCTCCTCAGCCCCCTGCCTTGATGGCTATACCGGGGACTTCTATAAAACTTATGCAGACCTACTGGCCCCGCAACTGATTGAGGTATATGCAGAGGCCATTGAAAAACAGTTGCTGCCCCCCACGCTAAGAGAGGCAGTCGTGATCCTTCTCCCCAAACCTGGAAAGGACCCAACGTTGTGCGATTCATATAGGCCCCTGTTCCTCTTAAACCTGTATTATAAAATATTGGCTAAAATAGTGGCAAATCGCCTTTCCCAGCTGATGGAGTTCATTATCTCCCCTGCACAGTCTGGGTTTGTCCCCCACCGGTCCACCTCCTTAAATCTTAGAACTCTTTTCTCGGTCCTCCATAGAATCAACCCCGCGGTCCCTGCGGCTGCCGTTCTATTAGATACTGCGAAGGCCTTTGATTCGTTAGAATGGCCCTTCTTTCTCTCGGCTATGCGTCGTATGGGCATGCCGATTGGATTCATGGCAACCACTGCCCTGCTTTACAACTGCCCCACAGCTCGGCTACGCATAAACGGAACTTTATCACTCCCTTTCTCTCTTTCACGTGGTACACGGAAGGGCTGCCCCCTATCGCCCTTGTTATTCATATTGGCCATGGATCCCCTGATACGACATTTTCAGGAACGACATCTTCAGCGAGGCTTGCAATTTAACACTGGCCCCCTCCTTGTCTTCCTCTACGCGGATGATACCATTCTTTACGTTAGGGACCCCCGGGTAAATTTGGATCCCCTCATCAGGGAAATACTCCGGTTCGGCCTTTACTCCGGCCTTGGGATAAACTGGCATACGTCAGTTATATTCCCACTCACCTCCAGCACGACCCCCTGGGAATGCGAGTTTCCCCTGGAGTGGTGCTCCGACTCCGTCAAATACTTGGGTATCCATATCCACTTAGATTCCGCCCACATCCTTCGACTAAACTACGGTCAAGCCATAACCACACTTGAGGCCCAGGTTGAAAGATGGTTGCACTTACCTTTGTCCATGGCTGGACGGGTCGCAATTCTCAAAATGGTAGTCCTACCCAAATTCTTATATTTCTTTAACAATATTCCTATTCCCCTCACCAACGTTTTTTTTTTACATTTACGCAAACTCCTTATTCGATTGGTGTGGGGTGGCAAGCAAGCCCGTGTCCGCTGGCAAATCCTCACCTTGCCGTATTAAAGAGGCGGCTTTGGGGTACCTGATTTCCAACTGTATTATTTGGTTGCTCAGTGCTGCTTCGCGTACGCGTGGTACCACCCAGATGCGCGGATACCCTATCTTCGATCAGAAGCAGACTTCGTCCTCCCGGACCGGCTGTCTGCTGTGCTGCCCAGGGGAGTACCCCGTGATCCTTCTGACATACAAACAGTCTCCACCACTAGCTGGGCCTGGGAGAAACTTTGACGGATCACCGCGGCTCCCATACTGTATTCCTCTGCTTTGCCTGTCCCAAATGCCCGTTGGTTTCCTATTACCGGCGAGAAACTGATTCAGCGCACCCTCACCAGGTTTGACATTACCACATTCCGGGACTTGTATCCCGAGGGACATATTTTTTCCCCGTCAGAAGACGCCCGATTTCAGACAGCCACATTCATGGACAGCTTTGTGCTGAGCCGTATCCGATCTGCGCTGCGTTGCCTGGCTTTCCCCTTGAGCCGGAGTCTTTTCCGCCCCTAACACTCGTAATTGAAAACCCTACTGGGGCGCATCTCATTTCCAAAATGTATAAATCCTGCGCGACCCTACGTCCCATCCGCGACGATAAGGTACTAGCGGACTGGGAGTCAGACCTTGGGCACCCTATCACGGACGGTCAGTGGGCTAAATGCTGCGCAGTGACACAGGATGTCTCATTGAATAGCAGACATAAGCTGCTACACTACAAGTTCTTGCGGAAAATTTATTTTACCCCGGCTAAAGCTCACCGCCTGGACCCCACTAGACCCCACACTTGTCGCAAATGCACTGCCCCACATGCTGACTTTGCTCATCTCATGTGGACCTGCCCCAAGATTGACACATACTGGGAGGAAGTGCACAGCACGTTGGGCACCATCACGAAGCTGACTCTCACCCCTATTCCGGAAGTCGCTCTATTGGGATACACTGTGAACTTTCCCAAACATATCAGGCGGTTTACGTCCCTCAGCTTACTGTTAGCTAAACGCGAAATTGCCATACTATGGGGTCGCAAGGCTGCCCCCACTCTGACAGATTGGGTACATAGCCTGGCCTATTGCAACACACACAGTGAGGTATATGCTGAACTCATGCCTGGGTCCTCGCGGCCTAAAGACATCTGGGGCCCATATAGGCTATATATAAATGGCCTCCTGCAAGACGCCAACTCACAGTCACACAATGGCATAGTCCCAGAGGGCGTGGGATGAGACGCCTATCCTACCATTTTCTTGGCCTGCGTTGCAGCACCCACATCACTCCAGCAGTCTATCTGGTTGTTTTCAAGACTTAATGTATCTGTAGATTTTTAATTGAGACGGACTTTGGGGCATTAATGCCATTTTGAGTTACATGATGATGGGAGATGACCTAGAAGTATATTTTTCATTGTGATGCGGTACTATCTAGCGAGATTGTATCAGTCTGAGTTATGCTGAATCTATGATTATTGTGCGACAAGCAATATCTGTATTCATTATTTGCCTACGTAAGGTTCTCATGCCTTGATTTGTCAATCTTTGTCTATGCCTGTACTAATCTCTCTATTGCCAAAATGATAAATAAAAGTTTCAAAAACAAAAAAAAGTCCCAATCATCAGAATAGGTACTGGATGAAATAAAATCACTTAGTGAAATCTTAAATAAATGTGGAATGTTCAAAAGTTCCGTAGGGCCGAAGATATCGAAATCTGTTTTGTCCCACACTATACCATCCGGTATAGGAACGGCTGTGATGTTCACTGCTGACAAGTCTCTTGCTTCACGATGGGATGATTTGTGTGGTTTTAAAAGTAAGTTCACATCTCTACTTTCAGTGTCCAAATGGATGTATCTGCCATTTATAAGCACGCTCATAGTCATAACCAAAGCTAGCCAAAGCAGAAAGAAAAATATTCCAGAAATAATCCACAGTTCAATCCATGGTGAAACCAGATAAGTTTTTATCAGAAAATGAAAAAAGTCTTGGACCTGTTGTTTAAAAGTCTTTGATGCTGGCGTCGTTTCAGGCTCACTCAGATCCTCAGAAAACGTATCAAAGTTAATGAAATAGCCAGAAGCAGTTCTGTCAATTGTTGGAATTGCATCAGGATTTGTTGAAATCGCTGGAACCAGTTGATCACTTGTTACATTATTGTAGACAGGTGTATTTGGACGAACTGTTACTTGAGTTTCAAGAGGGATGAGTTCCATAGCATTGTTGCTTAGTCCTACATCTGTTACTGCTGAATTCTCGATGGTTAGCAGTCTTTCAGTCTGAACCTCTTGGATAGTAGCGAGAGGAGTGCATCTGCTACTAGGTCGGAGTCCACGAGGCGTACTATTTAGTATTGGCCACATACTGTGGTTTGATGAGGTCGATGGAAACAAATCTTTTCTCCTTTTTTCCAGCAAGGGGCGGCAGAAGTGCTGTTCTTGTTCCGTGTACAGCTAGGACAGGTACTGGTTGTCTGTAAGAAGGTCCAAATTCCTTCTTGTCCGCAATCTTCTCTCTGACTAGATCCCCAACTTTTGGAATCCAGACAGGCCTTGCTGGGACTGCCGGTTTTTCCCCAGTGGTGGTTGGCTGCAGGAACACGTTGCTTTGTTTCGCTCTTAGTTCATTTAGATCCTGTAAAACAGCCAAACGATCTTTGATATCAAAGGGTTTATTTTCCACCACTGTGCCTTTACATTCGAGATCAGGAACCCACATTCTTGTCCCAAATAGGACCTCATATGGAGTGACCCCCCCCTAGAGAACTTCTTGGCAAATTATTTAATGAGCGTTGGACCCCATAAAGATGTTTGACCCACCCATCACCCGAACCTAATACCCTAGCTGTTATAGACTGCTTTATGTCCCGGTTTTTCCTTTCCACAACAGAATTTCCCTCAGGATGAAACGGAGAGGAGTACCGCAATGCAACGCCCAGACTGGCCATGGCTTCTTTGTAAGCCCGAGAGCTAAACGCAGGGCCCTGGTCAGAATGTAGCGTGCCTATTGTGTATGTGCCGATAAAGACTCGCAAATCTTTTATAACAGTTCGAGCGTCAGCCGAGCGCTGAGGCCATATCCATAGGAACCTTGACTTAGTATTTGTGGGATAGCATTTGTCCAAAAGGACGCCTGCGCGTAGATTGTCTAATGCTGTCTAACAATGGTGTCTGTACTGGGCAGGCTACTTCGTAGCATGGTGTCTGGTGGCGTTCTGCATCACGCTGTACCTTACAGTCTATGCAGTCATTGATGAAGATGTGAATCTGTGTATTCATTCCAGGCCACCAGTACATCTCTTTTAATGTCAATATTGTTTTAGAGATCCCTTGATGTGACAGACCCTCCCCCAGATGTGCTTCATAAATCAAAGCTGCTCTACGTTCCATGTTTGGAATTACCCTATCCCCCACTCCAGGGATTTGAGCAAAAGGAACGTTGTTCGCATCAATTACATAAGAGTACTTGAGTGGAAACTTTTTCGGTAACGCTGCACCACTGCCTTTGCTCGTAGCATTGACAGCCAACATTATCTCACTGTCTATTCTCGTTTTTGAACGAGTAATCGCAGCTACGGAAGCCGTCTGAACAGCCCCCTTTGCGGCTTCGTCAGCCAATGAATTCCCTGCAACGTGAACGCCATCACGTTGATGACTCAGCGTGTGTATCACGTGAGCCTTTGGTAGTTCGTTTTTAACTGAACTACTTGTTCCCAAAGCGTTTTATGCTCTATTGTGCCACCTTTTGCATCTTTGAACCCATTTTCAAGCCAATTTTGTATATATTCATTATACGACTGAACACAGTAGAAAGAATCGCACACTATCAGTGTGGGGAATTCGCGATCTGTACTTTCAAGTGCCAGTTTGAATGCTTGTAGTTCAGCTCGCTGAGCTGTGCAATCTCCTAGAGATTGAGTTTTAGTGACCATTGGTCTGAAGTTACCATCGCGCATGCGACCTTTAACGATTGCGCACGCTGCACTGTAAGCTTGCTTACTCCCTGTAGCGGGTTGTGCGGATCCGTCAGTGTAAATTATGAATTCGTACTGATCGAGAGGCAGAATTTCAGTGGGCAGAGGACATTCATGTTCATATTGCAGGAACGCTTGTGTTTTTAAATCAGGATCAAAAACATATTCAACATCTGTTGCAGCAAGAGAATTAACCCATTGTATCCATCTCCGATGTAATGCTTTAGCATTTGGAATGCTCGCTTTTGTAACCGCCTCTAAGGCCGGTACTGGGGTTACGACGATAATGCGTTTCCCTTGGGCTAGAGCTCTTTCTTTTGCTACAGCGGTTTGAACTGCTGTTAGTATTTTTTCAGTTGAAGTGAAGCACATTTCTGCTTGTGTATACAAATGTGATTTGTATGCTATTGGTACTTTTCACCCTCATTAAATGTTAAGTAGGTGAATCCGCATTGACCCGAAATTATTCGGATCACTAAATTGCGTTGACTTACGCGTGTTTGTAAGTGATTTGTTGCTAACATGTTAGCTTGGAGTGAATGCAAGATTTCTGTGTGTTCATGTGTCCAATGTTTGATTGAAAAATCAGGTTTGATTAATGCGTAGAGAGGTTTAACCCTTTCTGCGTAATTTAGAATGTATGTTCTTCCAAAATTTAGGAAACCCAGGATAGATTGTAAATTTTTCAGCGTTTTAGGAGGTTGGAGCAGCGCACGTCTTTCTAAAAAGTTGGCTGCCAAGCTCTTGCCTTCACTTGAAAGCTCATATCCTAGAAAAAGGACATTGAGATGGGCAATTCTGGATTTTTTAAAGTTGAACTTATAGCCCTCAGAGGCGAAGCCCAATATAATGGTACTCACCCTGTTCAAGTGCCTATCCAGGTCATCGTCTGTCAGATAGATGTCATCGACATATGACAATGCCTCATTATCATAAATTTGTAGTAACTCTGTTACCCTCGCTGAGAATAACCCCGGGCTGTTCTTGAACCCTTGTGGGAGTCGACAAAATTGACGCTGGGTCCCCATTATTGAGAAAGCTGTCAAGTACCTGCTTTCAGGTGCTATATTTTGACAAAAGAAACCATTTGAGATATCCAATGTGGTTTTATATTTTTACGCACAATGTTATTCATTAATGCTGTACTATGTGCATTTTGCACTGCAAATGTTTTTGAACAAGTGTTTAAGTGTCTGTAATCCAAAACTAGACGATATGTATTGTCTGGTTTGGAGACAGGAAACAAAGGATTGTTCATTGAAGAGGTGCATGTTTCAATCACCCCTTGGTATTCAAGTTGATCTAAGATCTCCCTGACCTGTTTTTTAGCTTCTTGCTTTATTGGGTACTGCCTTTGTGCAGTAGGTTAATTTTTTAGATGTATTTTATGGTGAGGTGAGTCCTCATCCCATCCTACGTGATTTTTGTATAATGCTGGGGCCTGGGCAACTGCCCATTTCCTAGCATAAGTATATTTTAGATGAATTGGAATATGGTTGGAGAAGGCAGGCATAATGATGTCCTCACCATGCGGGCACTCCCTGACAAATTGTGGTGGCCAGTCTTTTTCTGCTAGAAGTATATCATAACCCCTTGAAAGTTTCTCCCAAAAGAGTGTTTTCACCTTTCTTGGTATGTCTCCCTCCATTCGGAGTGTTTTCATATAACTTTTGTGGAGTACTAACCCTGGTGTCTACAGTCTCAACTGTGATGTACTCATTCAAGTCCACTATCTCCAGAAGTTCCTTCAGGTTCTGGCGAGCTATTGTGACTTCTGCCGCACTGTCCAGCATTGTCTGAGCCCATTCTCCGTTCTTGAGTTGTGTTCTCAGTATCCTCGGCATGTCTGATCTTCAGACCTGCTACCTTCTTTTTTGAGAATTGAGGTTTTGATTTATTTTTCGGAACGTGTTTGTCGTCTTTTGATTTCACGCGTTCTTCTCTATGTTCTGACCGTCGTCTTCTTTCCGATGTCTGTGACGAGATCTGAAAGGTACGAGAGGAACGTGTATCAGTATCTTGATACCTGTCAGGTTTTCTTAAATTATCCCTATTCCTGAGGTTATACCTCCTTTCAGAGGGCTCCTTTTGAGGAGACCTACCTCGGGATTGAGAACGTTTCTCGTTTGAATTTTGTTTATTAGTTTCCCACTTCTTTTTAGAAGATGTAGGAGTTTGTTTAATAGAGTCCTTCTCAGGACTTTCAGATAGTTTTGGCTTCAATGGTCTTCCACCTAAACAATCTCTGCCTAATTCTGCATAAGATTGTTCTATTATTCTGGGTAGTTCTGTTTGATGTTCTGTAACATCGAATTCCCTTAATGGTTGGCGGATCGCCACTGCTGCTGCCTCCCCTTTAATATTAGATAATATTATTGTTGAGACCTGGTCGAAGTTTTTCAGTAATTTCATACCTAAATTCAGAGCAGGTTCTGCCCCGTATTCGTTTTGAATTTGTTTCAGGACATCTGGTATTACTGCGATTGACAGAACACCATGTGTTTTAGTATAGATGGCAGCAAAGACTGAGCCCCAAGTGGTGCAGTCTTCCAGATATGGTGTGATCCCCATTGGTAAACAGATTGTTAGGATTCTGAGTTTCTCATAAGGGCTAGTATTTGGAAATACTGCTTCTATTTGAGTAATTTTTTGAGCTATCCAGAATGGAATTTGCTCACGTTTTGTGGGCATTTTACCCATGACTGCGTATAAAGTCTTTGGTGTAATTTTTAGTGTATTCCCCTGTTGAGGGGTTTGATTTGGAATGGTCAATGGTAGTTGGACTGTGAAAGTCCGCATGACGTATTGGACTAATTGTCTGTAAATAACTCTGTAAGTTGAGTAAGTAATTCCTCGTCTGACATTATATCGATGTCAGGATGAGGTGTGTGGCCGGCTAGAATCGGCCATGTTGCTCCTGGTCTACCTAGTGGACCGAGCCTAGTAATGTTTTTGTGATGTTTTAGGGCGCCTTTAAACCAGAGCTGATGCTCGTGGTATGTTAGTGGAATTTCAATATCCTCGAAAGGAATATATTCCTCTGGTGGTTCATCTTCTTTGTAGAAGTGAAGTGAAACAGTTTTGTTATTGAATTTGATTCAGGGAATATTATACATGAATAGAATACCTCTGTCTGAAAAGATTTGTGTGCCTCTATCACGAAAACTGCTCTACCGCCTCTTGGTGGTAGGCCGTGTTTTATAAGTTTTAGAGTGATGGCTCTTCTTAAGTTTGGATGGATGTCTATAACACCCTCCTTGGTTTCATTTAAACCTGTAAAGTTAAAAGCTGCTACGACTGGGTCAGCCGCAGCTACACCGTTCCCGGTGTTATTGTCCCCGCGTGTGGACATTTGTTTTTTGAAAAATGTAGAACAAGTTTCAAGGAAACAAAGATACGGTGCACAATATTTTGGAACACTGTATCCTTCAACGTTGAACAAACCAAACAACTAATATATAGGGTTTTTTGTCCTATTTAGTTTTGGCGGATATTTAACCCTACCCACTCCAGACATCTTATGGAGTATGTGAGTAGCGGTCTCTGGGAAAAGCACGACTGAGTTACTCAGTATCTAGCGTTAAATTACTGCCTTACCAAACGTTGGGCGCCATGTAGTGTAGTTCCTATTTCCCTAATAGGCTCTGCGCATTGGAATAATATAACCTATAGGCTTGACATAGGACTGAGGTCAGTATGTCCCTATCGAGTATATTAAACTTAATTACTTGTGCCAGCTAGCTCAGAGGCCACTAGAAACTCCTTGAGAACAAGAAGGGAGTAGTTTCTGGCAACCGCATAAACATGACCACTTTGTTTCCCTTTAGAATCGGAACACGTCTCAGAATCGTGGAAACAATAGATAACAGTTTCACTCAGTCAATCGTGCATGCTTAGTTTCCGCAGAGTTACACAGAAAGGAAAGACGGGCATTTTAATAAAGAGGTTTTATTGAACAGTCTTGTTTCTCGTGTAAGAGATATGTGCTGTTATGATCACAAGACAGTATGCAAGATAAATAATGTACAGCGTAAGCAGTAGAAATAAATAATACTGCGCTAGCATTATCTTTTAGCATATATTCACGTACATAAATAACATGAGCTAAAAATGCGAGTACTCATACGATGCGTCTCTAAGCTAGTTCTACCCCAATGTACCTAACCTAGTCTAGGTGTAGGGAAAGGTAAGAAGTAGGTGGAGTATTCTCTAGTATGGTATACTAAGAGTATGTTAAGTCTAGTATGCCAAGAGTCCCTCTAGGTTCTAGTCAGCTCCATACCTTGTGAATGAGAGAGGTGGGAATCTCTTTCCGGATCTGGAACTCTAACACCCCGCGAAGGGAGTCAGAACACTGGAAGCTGGATTCTTCTGCGAGCAGGAATGACAGCGTCTTCTCAGTGCGTCAGGCCGGGATACGGGCTCCTCTGAAGTCGAGGTCTCCTCTAACTTGCTTGGGCAAGGGAAGGTATATTTATACCTGGTAGGTGTCTTGGAATGTTAGCATTGACGTGAAGTCGGACAGAGGAA
This sequence comes from Calotriton arnoldi, assembly GCA_963921515.1. Lineage (NCBI taxonomy): Eukaryota > Metazoa > Chordata > Amphibia > Caudata > Salamandridae > Calotriton > Calotriton arnoldi. Next base: position 530,507 of record CAWUFW010010483.1, read on the forward strand.
GACGTCAGGAATGAACCCTTAAGGTATAACGGTTCATACATAATAGATGAGTTCTTGGAGAAATCAATAATCCTGTGCTAGGGGAACTCCCGAGAGCTTAAGGGTCTGGTTTCTAAGAACTCGTTGTGACGTTAGGGTGGACGGATGTCGGTGACCATGCCTGTATTTGGAGTGCACGGCTAATGCCTAAATAAGGACTGGGATTCTATGCCTATATAAGGGCAATGTGAATTGTGCCTATAAAAGGACATGTCTCAGGAAAACCTATATACGGACACCTAAAGCGGAATACAACACCTTATCAGGGTGAAACAGGTCCTAGGTTGCTTGTGTTCTAGTCGGTGAGGACCTGGCCTGGCAGCTTGGGCTGGACTGTTCCATGAGGAGCACGGTCAGGGCTGATTTGCATATGGCTGGGTTCAAACTGAGATGGCATTGTGAGCAAAAGAATGATGGGTTGGAATGCTACCATGAGTGATTGCCAGTGGTTAGACAAATTGCAAGCATTCCTCCCATCACCTTTTGTGGGCTTCATGTACCCCCCTAGTGGCAAGGGCATGCCCAGACGTGGGTCTCCCCTCACTGTGCCCCTGGAACCAAACTCTTCCTGGCTGATGACCCCATATCAGAGTTAAACAGGTCCTAGGTTGCTTGTGTTCTGGTTTACTGAGGATTTGGCCTGACAGTTCAGGCTGGACTGTTCCCATGAGGAGCAGGATCAAGGCTGATTTGTGTCTGGCTGGGTCCAAACCGAGGAGGCATGGTGAGCAAAAGAACAATAGGTTTGGATGCTACCCTGAGCGATAGCCAGTGGTTAGACAAATTGCATGCATTCATCCCATCACCTTTTGAGTGTTTCATGTACTGAGTAAACAGAGACAGAGTAAGAGTTGTTGCAGGCAGAGAGAGGAGAGTGGTTTGGATAGTGAAATAGCCAGTAGACAGAGGTCAAATGGACAGAATGTTCACTTCCCTGGGTGGCCCCTATAGTATTATGTCCCATTCAGAGACCAAGTCTGGCATATTGTGTCCAGTTTTTCAGCGCCAGTTTATTGGGGCACTTCTGGAACACCATGGCCAGCTCTGGTGACTGCATCTAGTATACTTTGTTCACGACTGTTAGCTCGCAAAGGAGCAGTGGCATAGCACGGGTGCCACGGGCCCTGGTGCAAGCAAGGAAAATGGGCCCAACTACCCCTTGATTAAGCTAGTAAAAGACAGTCACGATTGAGGAGCAGAGGGCCCGTCACACTACCGGGTCACTGTGCGATTGCACTAATTATATATATACCTCCTTCCAGAAAGCTTACACTTATATCTGTAATTCTGATTTATTACTTGCTTAAGTCCAATAAAATGTAGTGTCACCTTCACACAGGTATTTGTTTCTTCCATTTTCTTAAACATCAGGATCTTCTAGCTTGAGACTCAATGCACTTCCCTTTCATGCTTCTTCTTTTCGACTCTCAACCCCCCTGCTTCAGTCCCTAACTAAGCTTTCTGGCAAGAGGTGTGGCTATAATTGGTGCACTCTCACTGTGACCCAGCAGTATGAGGGGCCCTCTGCTCCTCAATTGTGATTCTTTAACTAGCTTGATCCAGGGGTAGTTGGGCCCATTTCCCTTTCTTTCACCAGGGCCCATGGCACCCTTGCTACGTCACTGCTCATCTGATCATTGCTATCCCTCTCTGTTGCTCATCATTCTGTGCTGGCCTTTTTTACACTTTCACTCAGTTATTTTATTTTCCCTTCAATGCCAAGGATACAGCCGCCGGATTCCTAAAGTATAGGAACAATGGTGGGAGCACACCGCTTCACCTACTCAGCAAACCCCAAAATACAAGACTGTATTCTCTACTGATGACGGTTAATAAACCAGAAACACGTGTCTAGAGATCAGCACTATCTGCGCCAACCTTGGCGAAACACTCGAAAATATCGGAGCGAGCTACAAGAGACTCCATTTACCAGAATGCCAGGGGCGAACCTTGCCTGAGAGATCAGCGGTGTGCTCCCACATCCTGTTGTCTATTTAAAGTACTCCCGTGAGTCATTGAGCTGACGAGCTCGTGGATGAAGCACCTGCGCGCCAGTGAGAGGTACCGGACCTGATATAATGTTTGGCAGCCTACTCAGCAAACCCCAAAATACAAGACTGTATTCTCTACTGATGACGGTTAATAAACCAGAAACACGTGTCTAGAGATCAGCACTATCTGCGCCAACCTTGGCGAAACACTCGAAAATATCGGAGCGAGCTACAAGAGACTGCATTTACCAGAATGCCAGGGGCGAACCTTGCCTGAGAGATCAGCGGTGTGCTCCCACATCCTGTTGTTCCTAAAGTATATGCGCTGCTCACCTGCTACGTGTCACTTCCTGCCTGGGGCCTGATTCAACCATATAGAATAAACACCGAGCCAGGCCCCAGGAAGACACAAGAAAAGAACATAGGAGTGGGAGGGCTTTTCCAAATAACCTCTGTCCGCCCAAAGCAGAAAGGGCCCCCTTCCCCTCTAGGCCCAGAGCACTGCACCGCCCTCACCATGATAGCCACCTCCTGCAAAGGAGTCTTTTAACTTTTGTAAAACGTAAAGACGAGAAATAATCATGTTTAACAAAAACAGACACTAGTTTCTTAAAACCACAATAGTTTCTTATATGTTATCATCGTTGAACCGTGCCTGTGAACATTTCAAGAGCAAAGTGACAGTTATAATAAAATTCTTTGAAAACTTATGAAATCCATAGGTGAAATCCATTTTTAGTACAGTACTTTCCCCATAATCTGTGAGATAAAGTGATGATTATATAAGAGTTACAACTGCCTTGATTTCGGGTAAACGCTGAATAATTGTTTTTGCAAAATTGTATCTGTTTGAACTGCTTATTGCTCTGTCCATGGACGTTGTCAAAATGTTCATATTTTCCGTAAAATGTCCATCCACAGATATTCTGAAAGATGGCAACACTACCTAGATTTTCGAGTGCTTTATGTTTTTTAATTGTACAATTTGCTCTTCTCTATTTTTTCCAGTACGTCCCCTGTATCTGGTCAAAGATACATGAATTAGGGAATGTACGGAATACAAGAGTCGTGTTTTGTTATCTCATGGTCCCTTATGAAGGGTCTCAACAGTCCAGACACATGTTCTAGCAAAATAGGCTGTAACAGGAAGGGCACAGCTTGGCAGTGATAACCAGTTTGGTTGCCGAAACAATAGAATGTTTTCGTGCTGGCTCTTCTGACATTCAATTAGGTGCAGTTTCAGTGCTTCCTAGATGCTACATTTCGTAACATTCTACTAAACCTCACGCAATTTAACAGGATTATAATCAGTCTATTACCTATGACACATACAAATAAATCTGAAAAGAAATTCTGATATTTTAAAAGGAGAGAAAAACACTTTCACCCCCATTATTCTTACATGACACGTATGATATCTATTTTCCTACAATATAATATTCCCTGAAAACCCTGGAGCCCAGAGTATCACCCAATATAGCAAAGGTCGTTTCCTCTATCAGACATAGGCCAAAAAACGTGACCTCTGAGAACATTTTGCATAGGTTTGTCAGGTATTTCTATTTTTAACTTGTTTTGGAATTTGTAAAATGGTGTACAGGATGAGAATCTCTCGTACATCGGTGTAGATTTATTTCGGTGCAAATCAAAATGTTTGTTTTTTATGTGCAAGAAACATCCAAAACCACCTAGAGTTCAGGAATAGGGCAAAGACCTGACACTTCCCATGAAGATGAGGAAGGATCGCACCAACTGAGAGAACATTTTGCCTTCACAAGGAGAGTATGACGTCACAGGACTTAGGATCACACCTAGATAAGAACCGGAGCCAGATCTTCCAGAAAGGTGGAAGGCATGACTACTTGCGAGCTATCTCTCACTCTCCTTCGCTTCACTCCGCGCATATGCGCAGCTATACAATCACAAGCATATGTCAAAACTAACCATGGCACCCAACAAAACACACTTCTGTCAAAAGCTGCAACTGCAACCCACACCCTTTTAACCGGACACAACAATGCCTTATAAGCTTCAGCACCCTGTCTCTGACTCCTCCTTATTCTACTACAAACCACGGACCAGGACATATGACACCACAAATACGCAACTCTGGTTATCGTGTACAGCACCAAAATACTTCCCAACGAGGCCATGCCACAAAACCAAACACGCAAAACCAAGAACAATCAAAAAGTATGGACACAGTCATGCGTCAGGCGTGAAACAAAAATAGACCCTTTAAAGGTATGACCCTACTGCGCAAGCTACAAGGGGGCAAAAATGTAGAGCCAGTTCTGGCATTCGTTTAACTTTCCCTACAAAAGCCAGAAAAAATACAGACTGATCAAACCTCCACGCAGCAGCAAACAGCCCCAGCGCCTCGAGACCCTCACGGGTGATTTGCAGCGCTCTATAAATGTTTGATTGATTGATTTATTGACAGCGAGACAAAAGAGCAGTCCATGCCACTGCCGCTAACACTGGTGCCAAGGAAGTTGAAATCTGGCTGCACCATCACCATCAGCGCCATCTGGTGATGCTGCCTGAAGGCCTGTGCCTGAGTCTGCCTCTTCTACAGTGAAACCAGTAACAGTAACAGTAACCCTTACCTCCATCACACCAAGAGGCCAGACCCACGAGAAGACATTGGACTTATGCACCTGGAGAAGAAATAATTATGGAGGCAGAAAATCTGAAGTGGAACACCTTCCCTGTTCTTATGCTAATAATAATACATGCCTTAATATGACACAATTTAATGGTAGTCAATTACTCAACCTTGAAAGGGTAGAAGGCGACATCGACCTTGTCATGATTCAAATTCATCACTCCATGTTTTAGCAGTAAACATTGAACCCACTGAGCCATTCTGCCGGCAATATTCATAGTTCAATCATATTCATGCATGTTTTGGACAGGGTGCAGTAAAAGTGCTGGATTTCTGGGAGACGAATGGTATTGCATGGGATAGGCTGGATGGTATATCAAAGCACACTGTATTGCTGTATTCAGCTGTCAAACTGGCAGCAATGATTTGAGCAGACAGAAATAACCTGTGTTAAATGTAAAACAGAGAAATAGTGCTGCACAAAATGTGGAGCATTATGCTGCATAATGTGTTTTCCCCCCACATAATTTAGTTAAAGATGCTGCGGAATTTGATCTCCATTGATGCATAATTCCATTGTTGCTTATCACTGTATTGGGTGTAAAACTGAACAAAGAAGTGAGTTTGCAACTTAGTGGCCACGAGGTGCAGTAAAAGGTGGGAACGTAGGGTGCACAGGCACAGTTCAACACTGAGACCAGTTTGGGGTGTATCTGGTCACGCTATAAGTGCAAATGGACTGGGTGCTAGATGTTAAGGGCACTCATTGCACTGGCCCCCTGGGAGTACCAAACTTCAATTGCCCATATGTGGGAACAGACTGATCCAGCTTTATATATGTAGCTCCCCTCAGGCACTCCCTGGGTATTTTTAGAATGTAAACATAGTTTTTCGATCTTGAGTATATTAAAGATGCCGAAGCTCTTTGCCCTGGCACGTGACACATATGACACCAAGTCTAACCTCGATAATTACCTGGCCTCAGTCAGGGATGGTTGCAGGTGAGCTGTGGTGAAGAATGTTCACCACACTTGCAGTCCTTGAATGCTTCTCTACCGGTCCCTTGCCACTCTTCACTCAGTTTGGCTAGTTAGGTTTTAAAGTGCTTGTGACATTTGAGGGGTCAAGTCCTCAAGGCATCTTCCATTTCTGCTTCCGTCAACTGAGTCTTGCCCTGGTGAGGGCTTCAGTTCCTCTCCTCTCGCTGGACATTACTGCTCACTCCACTCCAGGTGATAGCTGCTGGGCTCCTTCAGAGCCCAAAGCCTTAAAAGAGGGACAGCAACTGCAGAGTCCTGACTAAATATCTCTCGAGGCTCATGTACAGAGCCTCATCATGGTCCAGACTAAATGCAACTACTGGCTGGATGAAGCAAGGATTCAATCCTGCTTTGCAGACACTGACAGAACGCGGAGACAAGCAGATGTGCAATCTTTCATTATCATTTCAGTCATTCTTCAAGTCAGGGCAGGACAGACTACATTTCTCTGGTCGGTTCCATCGTCTTTCCAGACTCTTCAGAAAAGGAGAATTGATTGCATCTGGTCACTGGACACAAACATTGGGGTGGGCTCAGGAACAGTTCTAGGCTGAAGTTGGTTTGGCCTGGAGCTGATCTTTGTTCATGTAGCCCTGCTGAACACTGGTAGTGTTTCAAGGCATACTCCTAGGAAAAATGGAAATTCATATTGTAATATCCATGAGAGCATCTAAATGACTTGGAGAGCTACCACTATTTTAGGTAGGTGCACGGTGGGCACTAATCACAAAAAAAGTATTAAATCTGGATCCCTATAGTTACTTCTATGTGAGGGTGCAGATTTACCACTTTTTGGACTGCACATAAATGCTCAGACGTACTTTGTTCCAAAACAATGAAGGGCCCTCATTAATTACTTCATAAGCAGCTTTATTTGCAAATAAGCAAACACTGGCCAACACGAGTTTTGCAAAATACATCGCTTCCTCAAGGCCTCCTGTAGTTTAACATGTTTCATCATAATTATGTCGTCCTATATTCAGTAAAGTTCCAGTTTCCTATATGGTAGTTCATAGTCGTTAACACTTCATGAAAACCCATGTGTCATGGCATAGTGCCCCAATCCATTACCACAAGCCAAACCGTTTGTTTTCTGGCAATGGATTGTTTGTGACTATTCCTAAGGGCTCCTATTCCCCCCTCAACAGAGATGTCCATAGTAAGAAAAAACTCTTCACAGAGGGAATGGGCCATCCTCTGAAAATACATACTACTCTGTGAGGAAAATGTGTTTTTTTCTCTGAGAAAGCCCTTCTCTTGTACTCCCATCAAATGTGGGGGTGAATCATTCCTATCTCCACCCTGGAAGGGGAGGTTCTCCGAGCCTCTACTGGAATACATCTCCAACATTTCCAGGTTGCAAAGGGTCAAAGAGGAGTTTTGGGAATGCACCAAACATGTGCACTCCCAAACTTCCATGGCAAACTACGCTTTGGAACCCCCACCTCCCATCCCTTGAGTGGGATTGCATCTCCGCACTCATGGCGAAGAAATCCGCACTCATAATTTCATTTATGTCTGCCAGGACAGTGGCGTAAATCAGGCCCCTGCAGACCCTTTGGTGCACGAGGGGGGAACCCTTTAGAGGGCCCCCAACCTTTCAGGGGAAACCCATTCAGCCCCCGGCCAATGAATATCTGTGAGATATCGGAGACTGGGGAGGAGGGGGCCCGCATACATTCTGCAGGGGGCCATCATTTTGCTTTACACCACTGCGTCAGGAATCTCTTAGTGGATTCCTTGCATTCATAAAATGGTAAATTGTGTTGGAAACTTGCACTTAGAAATATATTTACCTTTGAAAATTGAGCCGACTGTGTCTTCACTAGCACAACTCTGTTCCTGGTTCCTTACAGCCGCAAGGAACACATGTGTAACATGCTCCACATAGGACCTACCATACAACATAACACAGGAAAAGCAAGACCTCAGTTCTGTGGGACTGCACAGATTTTTCTAGTTAGTGACTCTTTTGCCCTCTCCCAACCAGGAGTGAAGGCAAACACCCATGAACCTAGAGAATTAAATTCAGCTGCCACCAACCATAGTGGTATCAATATAGGGGACAGTAGCCACTTCTTGGCTATAAATTAGTGTACATTTTCAGAATATCAGTACAGCTAAAACCAATGGCAAACACAGAGCAGGCCAAAAGAAATAGAAAAGGCAAGGTGGTACAGGTTTTCTAAACTTAGCCGTACATCTACCATACAAGCACAGCTGTGGGGTTTCGGATGTGGATGAAATTGCGATCTACACAAGAAGATTACTTTTCCTGATGGTGATTATTAGACTTGGCATCCTTGGTGTGGTTCTCTCCTAACTTTTTCCCTCAATCCTCCTCTTGTCTCTGAAGCCGTTTTGGCTGGCCTTAGGACTCTGCACATTGCACCACTGCTAACAAGTGATAAAGTGCTTGTGCTCTCTCCTACATGCATGGTACTATTGGCTTATACCCAATTGCCATATTTAATTTACTTTTCAGTCCTTAGTAAAGTGGTACTACATCTACCCAGGGCCTGTAAATTAAATGCTACTAGTGGGCCTGCAGCACTGATTGTGTAAACCACTTGAGTAGGCCCTTAAACATGTCTCTGACCTTCCTTTTCAGGCTGTGTGTGCAGTTTTAAACTTCCATTTTGACCTGGCAAGAGAAACTTTTTGCCAGGCCCAAACCTTCCATTTTAATACATATAAGTCACCCATAGGGTAGGCCCTGAACAGCTCAGATGGCAGGGTGCAGTGAATTTGAAATGCTGGACACGCACTTTTAAGTTTTACATGTCCTGGTAGTGAAAAACCCATAAATTTGTGTTTCACTACTGTCAGGCCTACCTCTCCCATAGGCTAACACTGGGTTACCTTATTACATTTAATAAGTGATACTTTTGATTGCGAGCAGGTAGACAGGTCGGATTTGGTGTCTATGGAATTGGGATTCAAAGCCCTCTTTAATGGTAAAGTTGAATTTTTAGACACAGGTCTGAAAATGCCACGTTTAAGTTGGCATTTCTTGTCCTAACCATTTGGTGCCTTCAGCCTGCACTATTTTCAAAGAAAAATTTATATCTTCACTTCTACTGATTGGATTTTTGTTATTTTGGTTTTAAATAATTTACGGCCATAGAATAGAACCCTTGCTCGTATATCAATAGCATACACTTAAGCGAATGGCTGCTCACTGTATCAACACGACAGCCATTGAATAGCAGCACCATTTTGTACCTTCATAACCATGGTAAAAATTAAATATGTAGAGTTTGAATCACCTTCAAGTTATCTAGCCACCGGCCATATATTAGAACCCTTGCTTGTATACCAATAACATGCACTTGAGCAAATGGCAGTAGATTATATCAACACCACAGCCATTGAATAGCACAATTTCGTAAATTTTTTACCCTGAAGTTGATGACACGTGAAATCGGTGTTGTATCCTTGTCTCATAACAACAATGTGAACACACAGGCAATTACAGGTTCTCTACAAGTGATATGTAATCCTTCACTGTATATTTTAGAACTACGTTCATTCCATGACAGTTACTAGTGTAACATACATTAACACCACATAATCTGCTTTCCAACTCTATTAGATAGCTGGTACTTGAACACGGACACCGAACATGTCATTATGCTACTCAGAGGTTTCTTCTAATGCCAATCTAACCTGTTTTTCGGAGCAACTGACCACTGCAAACTGCCGCCAATACCTGTAATTTATCAATGCTGATTAAACAACAGCACCTCCACCTATATATACTAGGCTACACATAGTCACGGCTACCATTCAGGACGGGGAGGATGCTGAAGGTGTACATGCTGGACAGTCACACAGAACCAAGTAAGTGGGTACCATAGACGAAAAGTAGTTACTTTTACAAATAGCCTTTAAGAAAACTCCGCAAACTCAGCAAAAAGAGCAGAGTTCACCACCCAGACCTGATATTAATGAGTTAGGCTACAATTTGCAACTCAATAAGATTGAAGACCATCACAGGATGTTGGCCTGCTGGGGCCACCAGACTACCATATCTGTGATTGACTTTCAGTAAAGTTTACTTTTTTTTAAATAAGCCCATTTTTATTAAAGGAAATGGGACTGCATTTAAAAAGAAAAGTTGACTTTTTTTTTTTTAAAGTTGGCAATGGACTAAAACTTTTTTTTACAATCATAAAGTGAGAGAGGTTCCAAGTGGACCCTTTTTTTTTTTGTAAATGCGTTAGCACCTCCTTTGAGGGGTCAGCAAAATATCGACTAGATTTCAGATGCAAAACATTGATACATTAGATAATGATTGGGTACATGGAAGGGGCCCATACAACACATTCTTTCCAGAAATAAAATCGGTATCCATTTGTAATCCCACTTTAGTAAATGAGAAAACTTTTCTGACTCTTAAAATGGGATTAGTACATAAGAAAAAAGCATTTTCACATTTGCAGACGCTGAATAGGATCGTTTACAACTGATAAAATGCTTAGTAACTCTTGCCCTTAATTAGCTGAGCGTCTACTCAGGACCCTTCCGGCTACAAATTTCAATACCAAACCCACTACTGCACTGTAATGTGAAAATTGTTTTACAGTATCCGTGTGGCACTATAACCTGACACCTACGTCAACGACGAATGATACAGTTGGAATAAAATATTTAACGCTATAAAGTTAGCAATTTATTTCTAATAATGCATGACGAATTGAATTAAGAAAAAAAACTTCAATCACACAGCATTTTCACTAAATTACATTTTCTGTGCACCAACAGTACCTACGTGTGTGCATATGTTGGTGATTTTATTAGACGCCTTTTGTTTTAAAACATGATCTCATCTGAGGGCTTTTTCAATCATATCGTGTTAACTTCTGAACAATGATGGGCGAAAGCAGTATTAAAGGACCGAGGTTGTGTCTCATGTATTTATTTAGTTCAGTGTGAAGGGAAGGCGCGCGGTTACTGTGTGCACGTGACTGGACACAGATGCGGCGAAATAACATGCACTCTGTTTTCCTTTGCCCCCTCAATTCCAGAGGGAGCTGCGTCCCCAGCGGCGACAGGCCTGCCTCGCTGGAATGTGGGAGACCCCTGCTGTCCTGGACTGGGCTTCAAAGCACCCTCAGGATTTAAGAAAACATTAGCAAACTGGAGAGGTCACTGAGTTCGTCATTCCTGCTCATCTCTTTAGAGCCATTTTGTGCTTGTGCCTTTCTTTTTACTAGTCATTATTGAGGGTGTTCGATGGGCGCTGCACTGGTCTTTCAAAGGCATTAAAATGTCTAACATCATAATAAACATGAATAAATTAACTTATCGTGTATTTATAGTCGTACACAATGATTACAGTTATGCAATTTCTCCACTGGTTACTGCATTATGACACATTGAACGTATTATGCTATATATTACAAATTCTAAAACATCCCCATTAAAGCACGAGATGAAGTGCAGTGCTCTTCGTCGCCACACCCATCACTTATTTTGTTCAGTTTTGCTTTAATGTGTAATTGTGACACCACATAGGCTAGTGCTAGTATTAGTTTGGGGAAGTGGTTAGCCATCAACTCCATCCAGCATTATTAGTAAATGGGCTGGCATTTGTCCGCTCCCAGAGCTACTGATACCTGGGTGGGGGGGACTTACAGGATTTACAGGTTGGACCCTGAGGAACCACTAACAAATGAGGGGCAGATTTACAAGGTCTGGTGCATCTCTGCATATTAGCAGGGATGCGCCAGTAAAGATGTGACACGCAAAAATACCCTTGCGCCACCACAGATGCGTCGCATTTACAATGCGGCGCACCGTGGCGCAAGGATAGACAGATGCGTGTCGCATCTTTTGTCGTAAGGGCAGCGCATTGCTGGAGTCGTGTCGCAAGCGCGACGCAACTCCAGCAATGCTTAGGGGCGGCCTATACTTATTGTGCTGCGTCACTCCTTACGCCAGCTTCAAGCAGGCGTAAGGTTTTGGCGCAGCAGCGTCGTAAAAGTGACTCAGTGAAATCTTGTAGATTTCACTGTGTCACTTTAACGAGGCTTTCTTGCGATGGAACGCCCACCCTGCATACATTATACCTGATGCAGGTATAATGTAGCGCAGGGCTTTACAACGTGGCGCATCTCCCTAGATGCGTCACGTTGTAAATATGTCGCAATGTGGCACATTGTTTACGACGCCGCTGCAGCGCAGAAGTGACGCAACGGCGGCGCAAATGTGTCGCAAGGGGCTTGTAAATCTGCCCCTGAGTATTTATTTACCGCGGTAATCTGAAATTCCAGGTCCGAGTGCTTGGTAATTCTTCATTTTCCCCATTTTTTGCAGTGAGATTTCGGCTGCTTTCAGCAGGTGTAAGTAACGAGAACCATGGTGTTCCCGCAGATATCCTAAATCGGATGGGACCAGTAACTGCCGCCACCGACCCTACTGGAATTAAGAGGCCACTCATAATGAGAGCCTTAGTGGGTGGACTGGCCCAGGGACTTTTTACGTCTCATTTACAGCTCGAAAGCCCTAATATGTACAATACCCACCAAAGCAAAATAATGCAGTGAGGTAGGAGCAATGAAAATACAATTTCTGAGATACGGAGGTCTCAGCACCAGAGCAAAGGCCCTTTGTGAATCAGGCCCTATATGTTTTGCAAGTCCTTAAAATGATCACACCCTGGGCACTTCGCTTCGACGCCTAAGAGCAGTATCCCTACAAAAACCCAGAAAGGGCAACTTTAGATCTTATACTAACTCGTTATCTAACTTTAAAGGCCCGCTGAAAATGTAAACAATGCTTTCCTAAAACCCTATCAAAGAAGGATAAAAACGACGTTACCAATCCCTGATTACAGATCCATGGCGGCAGCAGAATTCAAATACAGACTAAATATGTCAGAATACCTAATGGGATTAATTTTATTAATTTGTAAAAAAAAAAAAAAGTACAGAGCCAGGGGTCGGACTGGGACAGAAAACAGCCTGGGGCACCTAAATAAAAGTGACCCCCATTAGTGAATTGGGTAGCTAAAATATGGCCCATATTTGCAAATTGGGGTACTTTTGATATTGTAAAGACAATCTGTATTAGTGTTTTGTGAGGTATGGTAGACTGCATGGGGTCCAGCTTACTACAGGAAATATTTGCTTTAATATTAGGGAAATTAACAGTAAAAACTGGCCCAGCAGACCATAAAACAGGCCCGAAACAGAATAAAAACGGGCCCACACACTGAACTGTCAGACTAGCCTGTTAGGCATAAAGGCCAGTCCGACCCTGACAAGGGCCCACATTCATTCTTAGGAGCTGGTGCTAAAAAAGTATGGCTATCTAAAGTTGATTCCACCACAAGCATTGTTTCTTCCACTCTCATACACTTCATTTCTCTTTATTTCAGTATTGCGGGCTTAATCCCAGCCCCCTGATATACCTCTGTAAAAAAAAAAATTTGACAAGAGATTTTCATTTTTGATTTGTGTGTTTGGATGATTAGAGTAGTAATTTAGCTTGGGTAGACATTGCTGATCTGAGCCGAATTTTTCTGGTTGACATTTTTCTAAATGGCAGTTGTGTTGCAGTGATGATGTAATATTTCAGGAATCATGAGACCTATATACTTCATTTTGGTGTCAAAACAGGTTTTGGGGGTCAAGTAGCCTTATAGAGAAGAAAATAACTCCTCAGAGCAACAATTCCGCCATTTTCCAAAATGGCGGCTATAATAGAGGAAGAAGAGACATATATAGAAATTAAACGATTAATAATGTTTTTTAATCCTTTTGTGTATACACCAAACAATGTTTATGATCTGAATATGAAAAAAAATAATGTTTATCAATCCTGTTGTAGACACATTTTCATAGTTAACTTTATTTATTTGTTTCGTCAATCGCTCGTGGTACATTTGCGGAATGTTGAACATTTGAGGAGAGAATTTCGATAGGGACATATTTTTGTAGCACAGGTTTTGCAAGTACATGTATGTGTACGTTCTGTGGGTAGAGGCTTTCGAAATTTCATACCTTTTAGCACCCCATCAATATCTTCTCAACCAAATTCACACAGATCTTTCTCTACGTATGCATGATCCACAGTGGTGGCTCGCAGGGGGAGTGCTGCGGGGCGGTGGGGCGGGGGAGGGGCAGGGAGGGGTAGGGATTCGACATACGACGGCCAGGAGTAAAGTAAGTAAATAAATAAATAAAACTATTTACCTTGCGCCGCTGCATCGCCAACTCGGCGATGCAGCGAGCGCAAGGTAAATAGTTTTATTTATTTACTTACTTTACTCCTGGCCGTCGTATGTCCGACTCCACTACCCCCCCCCGCCCCTCCCCTGCGTCACCGCCCCGCAGCATTCCCTCTGCGAGCCGCCACTGATGATCCAAAACATTTACACATCTTCTGATCAAGTAGAAAGTTTTTTTATTGTGTCCATGCACAGAATGTGACGTCGGTGGCAGGTCACTTAGCGGGACTGATCTCTTGAACCCACTGTACCAAAGATCATCAAATGTGTGACATTCAGAACTGATTTTACACACACGCACAAGGTATTTTTCTACATCTGTAAAGTCAAATTCTTCTTCTGACTCAGCAAATCGTTTTAGAAACTTCACAGGTCCAGCAGTTAAAGCTCTAAGCTTTGTTCCAATTTTGCTCATAGTGTCATCACCCGTAAGAATAAGTGCCATGGTAAGAACACTGGGCATCTCTGGGTCGAGTTTCTTGTACAGAATATGAAGTGGGAGTAAGGGTCTTTTCTTGCCTGTTCCATGTGTCCATAACTCTGACAATCCTTGACTTATGAACATTGCAACAAATCTAAGTAGCACAATAATAACATCTGTGTCATTTGACAGTGCAATGACTCGATTGGAACGATTTCAAACAGCCCACTCAACATGTGGCAGCACAGGAAGGTCAGCTTCCTCCAATTTGCTGTTAAGTTCTTGAACAATATGGCTCGTACCGTTTGAATATATCTCTGCAGGCACTAACTCCTCATTGGCAATCATTCCACCTGCAACAATTGGAAATTCAGTGTCCACTGAAGCATGAGCAACGTTTTGGCGAGTTAACATCTCCAAGTTAATTTTGTTCAATGTTGACCAGAATTTATCAAGTTGCACAGGTATAGGTGTCCAATTTTTGATGCAGGCAAGGTAAATTGTTCCATTAGTAGACATTAGTCTGATTCTTTCACGTTCTTTGTTTCTATCCATGTTCCAGGATATCTAGTAGACATGTCTTTATATCGTTATCCACATATTGTTTAGTCACAAAGTTGTGTGGTCACACAGGCTCAGTCATTTTAAAGGGGTTTTCTTGCTGCTGCATGAAATGAAGAAGGCTGTAAATATGTTTATTAAAACATTGCCCTCTCTTTCCCACAAGTTCGTGGTGAGGAACAGTTTTATAATGGTCCATTAATTTTGAATTTGTCATCTCCCTGAAAACATTGCGAATAGAAAGTATTTCATGGTAAACTAACCGCCATTGAGCAACATATTCACTTCTACCTGTCTGACCAACAACTCCTTTGGAGCTTTTCTGTGATTTCTGGATCATCTGTTCCAGTTTCATAACTTGCGCCACAGCATTGAACCTTCCCTCTCTGTTTATCACCACAAAATGTCTTTGGATGAATATCTGTAGAGGGATGGTCTTCCACCTCTAGCTTCTTCACTCTTTCCAAATACCAGGACCCATACCTTAGGTAGTTTATGCAATTGATTTCGCAAAACACAGTAATCAGTGACTCCACAGTCTTCACGTGCAGCTCTCAATCACCTTCCCGATCAGCATGTACCTCCTCAGTACTTGCAAAGTTCTGATTTTTCTTCACATTCTTTGACAAACTCTACAAACTTGGTTTTCAGGTTTTCTGATTTTGAACTGAGTGTATTGAATATTGCCTGGCTTTGCATTATGCCTTCTAAATGAAGTGCACCCTGTGCCTTGTTCACTTCTGAGATAACATATGGAAAACCTAATTGTCATTCTTGTTCCAGAAAGCCTTCCAACGCAATGTTTCTACAGACTTAAGATATGATGAGCATGGTGTTGAGACAGAATATCGAGTTGGAAATGTATACTTACACAAATATCGAGTTGGAAATATCGTGATTCAGAAATATCGACAGCAAGAATATCGTGGTCAAGAATATCGAATTTAAGGTAAGAAATATCGTTTTTAAAAATATAGAAGTCATTATTATTGTTTGCAAAAATATAGTTGTTTAAAATATCGATTTTTTAATTAGTGTTATGTATTTTAGTTTATATTTTAAATGTATGTGATGAATGATTTTTTGTATAAGTATTGTTTATGTTTTTTAATATATGTATTACATTTTTAGTAGTTTTAAATCTTCTTTTAATTAAATTTTAGATTTTTTTGTTCCGCAGCGGGTTGTGGGTTTATAGGGGAATAGGGTGGGAAGAAATTTAATTTTATTAAATTAATGATTATTTTTTAATTATTCAATTTAGATTTATAGTGTTAATTCTGGGAAGTAATTTATTTGTAATTAATTATTAATTTGTTGTTAATTAATAATAATTAATTAACTGATAATTAATTATGGTAATTGTGTAATTTTTTTAGATGCGGGTTGTGGGGTTTATAGGGGTAAAGGGTGGAAGTAATTTAATTTTGATTAATTATCAATTAGTTGTTAATTTATATTAATTAATTGATTGAAAATTAATTATGGAAATTGTGTAATTAATTTTAGGCACGGGTTGCGGGTTCATAGGGGTAAAGGGTGGGAAGTAATTCATGTGTAATTAATTATTGATTAGTTGTTAATTTACTTTAACTAATTAATTGATAATTAATTATGGTAATTGTGTGATTGTTTTAGGTGTGGGTTGTGGGGTTTGTGGGGTAAAGGGTGGGAAGTAATTTATTTTTAATTAATTAACAATTAGTTCTTAATTAATATAAATTAATTAAGTTATAATTAATTATGGTAATTGTGTGATTCGTTTTAGGTGTGGGGTTTATGGGGTAAAGGGTGGGAAGTAATTTATGTTTAATTAAATAATTAGTTGTTAATTAATATTAATTAATTAATTGAGAATTAAATATGGAATTTGTGTAATTAATTTTAGGTGTGGGTTGTGGGGTTTATAGGGGTGAAGGGTGGGAAGTAATTTATGTTTAATAAATTAAAAATTAGTTGATCATTAATATTGATTAATGAATTTATAGTTAATTAGGGTATTTGTTTATATCTTTTTGTGTGTGGGTTTTATTGTTATAGGGGTACAGTGTGGGGAGTAAATTAATTCTACTTACTTCAGAATTAGTTGTTAAATACTATTAGTTTTTTAATTAAAAATAGGTTTAAATTGTGTAATTAATTTTTTTACAGTTTAATTTTAGCTGTGGGTTTTAGGGATTATAGGGGTAAAGTGTGAGAAGTTGAATACTTTTTATGAGTTTTAATTTGTTTTTTAATTAATAATATTTCTTTAATTGGTAATTAATTATGTTAATTAAGGGAGTACATTTTTTTTAAATTTAGATGTGGGTTGTGAATTGTTTTGTGTTATAGGGTAGGACATAAAAAAAGTAAATTGATATAATAATTAATGTTTTTTGTTTCTAAATAATTTCTAATTAAAAATATTTAGTTTGGAAATTATTTTTTATTTTAATTAATATAATATTTGCAGGTATTTGTCATAAGAATTTAACATTCTAATATGTTTTTTTTTTAAAACATACTATTAAATATATTTGTGTTTTAATTTTTAACATATTTATATATTATTAAATTTATTTTGTTTTTTAAATATTTTTGTTGTTAACATTTTGTTTGTTTTTAATTTTGAACTGACTGGAGTGAGAATATTAATTGTTACTCCTCTGCAATCCAACACTTTCCCTACTGTTGCACTCACTGGAGTGGGAATAGTAACTTTTACCCCTCTGCTATCCAACATTTCCCTATTGTTGCATTCACTGGAGTGGGAATAGTAATGTTTACCCAGCCGCTATCCAACACTTTCCCTACTGTTGCACTGACTGGTGTGGGAATAGTAATTTTTACCACTTCGCTATCCAACACTTTCCCTACTGTTGCACTCACTGGAGTGGGAATATTAATTTTTACCCCTCCGCAATCCAACACTTTCCCTACTGTTGCACTCACTGGAGTGGGAATAGTAATTTTTACCCCTCCGCTATCCAACACTTTCTCTACAGTTGCACTCACTGGAGTGGGAATAGTAATTTTTACCCCTCTGCTACCCAACACTTTCCCTACTGTTGCACTCACTGGAGTGGGAATAGTAATTTTTACCCCTCCGCTATCCAACACTTTCCCTACTTTTGAAGTTATTGGAGTGGGAATAGTAATTTTTACACCTCTACTATCCAACAATTTCCCTACTGTTGCACTGATTGGAGTGGGAATAGTAAATTTTATCCTGCCACTATCCAACACTTTCCCTACTGTTGCACTCACTGGAGTGGGGAATAGTACTTTTTACCCCTCCGCTATCCAACACTTTCCCTACTGTTTCACTGACTGGTGTGGGAATAGCAATTTTTACCACTCCGCTATCCAACACTTTACCTACCGTTGCACTCACTGGAGTGGGAATATTACCCCTCCGCTACCCAACACTTTACCTATTGTTCCACTCACTGGAGTGGGAATAGTAATTTTTACCCCTCTGCTATCCAACACTTTCCCTACTGATGCACTGATTGGGGTGGGAATAGTACATTTTATCCTGC
Organism: Calotriton arnoldi; assembly: GCA_963921515.1. Classification (NCBI taxonomy): domain Eukaryota; kingdom Metazoa; phylum Chordata; class Amphibia; order Caudata; family Salamandridae; genus Calotriton; species Calotriton arnoldi. Next base: position 548,927 of record CAWUFW010010483.1, read on the forward strand.
CACTATCCAACATTTTCCCTACTGTTGCTCTCACTGGAGTGGGAATAGTAATTTTTACCCCTCCGCTATCCAACACTTTCCCTACTGTTGCACTGACTGGTGTGGGAATAGTAATTTGTACCCCTTCACTACCCAACACTTTCCCTACTGTTGCATTCACTGGAGTGGGAATAGTAATTTTTACCCCTCCGCTATCCAACACTTTCCCTACTGTTGCACTGACTGGTGTGGGAATAGTAATATACCAGTTGGCTATCCAAAACTTTCTCTACTGTTGCACTCAGTGGAGTGGGAATATAAATTCTTACCCCTTCAGCTATCAAACACTTTCCCTACTGTTGCACTCACTGGAGTGGGAATAGTAATTTTTACCCCTCCGCTATCCAACACTTTCCCTACTTTTACAATTATTGGAGTGGGAATAGTAGTTTTTACACCTCTGCTATCCAACAATTTCCCTACTGTTGCACTGACTGGTGTGGGAATAGTAATTTTTACCCCTCCGCTATCCAACACTTTCCCTACTGTTGCACTCACTGGAGTGGGAATAGTAATTTTTACCCCTCCGCTATCCAACACTTTCCCTACTGTTGCACTGACTGGTGTGGGAATAGTAATTTGTACCCCTTCACTACCCAACACTTTCCCTACTGTTGCATTCACTGGAGTGGGAATAGTAATTTTTACCCCTCCGCTATCCAACACTTTCCCTACTGTTGCACTGACTGGTGTGGAATAGTAATATACCAGTTGGCTATCCAAAACTTTCTCTACTGTTGCACTCAGTGGAGTGGGAATATAAATTCTTACCCCTTCAGCTATCAAACACTTTCCCTACTGTTGCACTCACTGGAGTGGGAATAGTAATTTTACCCCTCCGCTATCCAACACTTTCCCTACTTTTACAATTATTGGTGTGGGAATAGTAGTTTTACACCTCTGCAATCCAACAATTTCCCTACTGTTGCACTGACTGGTGTGGGAATAGTAATTTTTACCCCTCCGCTATCCAACACTTTCCTTACTGTTGCACTGATTGGAGTGGGAATAGTAAATTGTATCCTGCCACTATCCAACACTTTCCCTACTGTTGCACTCACTGGAGTGGGAATAGTAATTTTTACCCCTCCGCTATCCAACACTTTCCCTACCATTGCACTGACTGGTGTGGGAATAGTAATTTTTACCCCTCCGCTATCCAACACTTTCCCTACCGTTGCACTCACTGGAGTGGGAATGTTAATTTTTACCCTTCCGCTATCCAACACTTTCCCTATTGTTGCACTCACTGGAGTGGGAATAGTAATTTTTACCCCTCTGCTATCCAACACTTTCTCTACTGTTGCACTCACTGGAGTGGGAATAGTAACTTTTACCCCTCCACTATCCAACACTCTCCCTACTGTTGCACTCACTGCAGTGGGAATAGTCATTTTTACCCCTCCGCTATCCAACACTTTCCCTACTGTTACACTTACTGGAGTGGGAAATTTAAGTTTGAAGATTTTTAAATAGTTTAATGTTTTAACTTATAATAGATTTTTTTAAATTAGAGTTTATGTTATTGGTACATATGTATATATTTATATATTTATATATATATTTGTACATTTTTATATAATTTTACAATTATAAAATAAATTAAAATTAATAGTTTATTAATTGTTTTAAAGTAAATATATATGAATTATTATGTATGTGTGTTTAACTTTTTTAAATTAAATTTATTTATTATATTTTTTACATTTTTATTAAATATACATTATTTGTTTTATATTAATTATATTATTTAACATATTTAATATTTATTATTTTATTTTTATATATATATATATATGAAATTCGATATTTTGTACAACTATGGGCCTGATAACGATGGCGGTGAACCCGTCACCGGCAGGCTGCCGGTGGCGGGTTCACCGCCATCGTAAGGCCCGCCAGATAAGGATGACGGGCGGTGTTCTGGCGGAGGAAACCCCGTTCGCCACGGGTCCGACAGAGGCAATCGTTACAATTGCCTGTCGGACCCGCCCCGCATCCCTAGAATGGTGGTGGTGCCTAGCAGGCACCGTCCACCACATTAGGATGCTGCATCCCGCCATCCTTTCTATGGTGGTTCGCCTGCCAAGGAACGGTTGGCAGGGATTGACTTTGGGGGCCTGTTGCGGGCCCCCCTTGTGCAGGGGCTGATTGTTAGTGCACTGGGGGGGCACCTATGTTGCCCCCCTACATCTACATGGTGCCTGCCACGTAGTGTAGGGAAATGCAAACAGTGCATTTCTAACATTGCGGCGGGTGCTGCAGCCAGCAGCACCCGCCGCAATGGTAAACGTGCCATATGCGGCCACTGTGGTGGCTGCCGCATTGTAATTGCACTTGCGGGATCGCCCCCTTATAGGCAGCCGGTCCCAATCCCTGGGACGATGGCATCGTAATGACCCCCTATATTTTTTACATCGATATTTTTTTTTCAATATTTTTGTACTTACCTGTTTAAGAATAGGGAGTTGATATTTTTGCATTCTATATTTTTTCATCGATATTTTTTACTTCTATATTTTTTACCTCGATATTTTGTCAGTGAACCGATAAGCATACCTTGTAATGAATTAATATAATGAGTTCCGCTCAATACTGACTGTACAGATTTGCTTCCAAAGATTTCAACCTCAATAATCGTATTGTCTATGCCACATCCTCTGAGATAACGTCCTGCACACTGCATTGCAACTTTTGTCATGTGGAAAACGCCCATCATTAGATAAAGATCATCAAATTCTACTGGGTTGCTCATAACAATGTCAGCTACAGTACGGAAAATACTTTAATTGCAGAAAATCGGCAGGATAGGCTGGTCTTCAAGCTGAGCACGCACATTTTGAAAATCCTTTAGAGCTGTGTATACTGTGGCGTAGTTTGTGACTGGAGATGGTATTACTGGTAAAAATACAACCTTCTTCAGTGGGATGGTATTCTGGAAGATCAGAGCATGAATTCCATCCCACTGAGGAACTGGCTTTTCTTCATCCTTCAGTCTACACCAAATAAGCAATGTGTTAAATTCATTTAAATCGGCTTTGCAGACCGCAGCGTCAGGTAGAAGAAGATCGACGTCCTTAGCCATTTTGAAACTTTCTGGTAGACTGTGACGTGTGGATAGCTTGTAGTGATTTTGCACACGTTGGCAAGATAGTTGGGTTATAAGTTTGCAGCTTTGTTTGTTTATACCTACAGCTGACACATCTTGTTTTCCAGTAGTGCATTCATTGGTACAGTCTTGAAAAAGCACCATGGCAGTCTCGTGTGCTGGATGCTCCAGACAAAGAAGAGCTTTTCTTCAAAATCAAAATTATCAAGAGCAGCAATTGTAAATCCTTTCCTGGTAAACTGACTTGGAAGTGGTGTGCTGTCGGATTCACAAGATTTTACAGCATGACCTTCTAACAAGTTCCTGCTCCAAACTATGTCATTATAACTTGTTGATACACTAATCCTATTCATTCACGTGATTAGCTCTCTACTTTTGCACTTGTCATAGATTGCGCGGGCAGTGCTCATGTGTAGCGGAGTTTTCTTTTTGCTGTGATGTCATTCATAAAACATAATTTGAAAAAGACAGTACATTTGAACAGCATAAGCCTGTTGGTTCATTGGATTGTCTTCCACTTTCTTCGCTTATTTCTTCAAAGCCATCATCAATGTTGTTGGCTTCTGTTCCGAACTCAATAACTTTCGTTTGTAACAGTTTTGCTTTGCTGATATTAAACAATGATGTAAAAAATGTTAAGACAACATCAGGCATTCTTGTTGACTCCCATGATCTGCGGAGCTCTGGGGCATCACGAAATGTGTCATTAAGACCAAAATCTAAATATTTCAGGACATTTCTTAAAATGGTTTCTGTTGATTTTACTGCATCCTGTAATCATATTTTGGCAGCAAGAACTTCAGGAGTCAAATCAACTGAGAACACCACAAGTGGCTCTCTAAGCTGGCTCGTAACATAATTTGTAACAGTCTGCCTCAGCTCGCACACGCCGGGTGTGGCTGCTACTTTCCAGGCACAGGGAGCATCATCATCGCAGAGGGGGGAAAACGCATAAAAACTGAAATAAATTTTCACTGTATTTTTTAAATAATGTATCTGATATACATGCTTCCTTTTTACTTTTTGCTAGACTGACAAAAACGAATTCTGTCATTGTACATTCTCACCAGAAAAATCTCATTATTACAATTTCATCAAATGTTGACCACTAAAGAGTGGCTTTAAAACTTCATTTGCTTTTTCAAAGAGTGCAAAGTTAACTGAAGGCTGGCGGTTACGGTGCTACTGGGAGCTCATTGTACATTCATATTTTCGAATGTATGTACGCATGCAGTTCAGGTGGGCATACAAATCCACTGCAAATACATTCACCTCGCTGTTTGGTTCAGCTACTCGGCTGAAAACTTCATCTTGGAAGAAACTAGCCGCAGATAAAACATGTTTGCCCTTTGAGACTCACATACTCTGTTCTTTGTTCTTTCGTCAATCCCTTTGCCCTTGTTCTGGCTAAACCACAGATAACACAATGAAGATCATCTGCTTTCTGATCAGTTGTTGAAGGTGGATGAGGGGTAGCCATCGATCTTCTAAATAGATGGTCATTGGGTTTGGTTGTCGTCGCTTTCTCAGAAGACTCGGATTCTTGATGCGATTCACTGGTTTCTGCTATTCTTTGACAAATTTTTCCCATTGTATATGCCTTTTAGCACTTGTTGTTACAATCATAAAATATCTGATCAGTTTCAATCTTTTGTATCTGCGTATTTCTGCAGCATCTCGAACTCTCCTCTGTCCAGCCGCAGTTTATGTTAGCGTTTCTTTCGGAATAGTTTGGCATATGACACATATTTCTTTGTTGAAGGAGTCCTCAGATTTTGTAGTTAGCAACACTCTGTGAGGAGGTAAAGATCCTTTGCTCATGTTTACAAATTTGAATCAATGGAAAATACTGAAACAAAAAAAATATTAAAATATATTACCAATATGATGGCTAAAACACATCATTATAAAGCCACCATTTTGAAAAATGGCGAAAGGGTTGCTCTGAGGAGTTATTTTCAGTCTGTATAAGACTACTTGACCCCCAAAGCCTATGTTTTGACAACAAAATGAAGTGTATAGGTCTCATGGTTCCTGAAATAATACATCATCACTGCAACTCATCTGCTATTTTTCGGTCGAGCCTAGAGTCAGCACGCATGCGCTACTCTGCGAGACAATTCTGTAGTCTCTCTGTGGAGATTGAATATGCCCACCACACGCCCACCACTTTTCATTGGTTGCTTGGTCTGCCTTTACAAATTCCATAGTTTTTGTTGGCAAATAGTGTACATTTGCCCAGCCTTGTGGCAGTTTTGTTCCCACCATGGCTACTGGGACTGCTACGTGGATCCTTTCACTATGGGCCATATGTTTTGTTTGAGTGCACTACTTTTTTCCTTTCATTTCTCTCCTGCCAGCGACTCGCTGGCACACAGCACTGCTTGCAGTTCAGTTAATCTCCCTGTGTTGTCCCCCAACAACACCTCCCCCCCTCGCAGCTTGTTATTGCCAGTGTCATTGCTCGTGATTGTGCCACTTCCCTCCGGTCACTACTTTATGGTCATCCACTCTAAGTCTCGTATTTTTGGTGTAAACAAAGCAGCCTCAGTCTATCCTGTCTGGCGGCTGCTCTCTAAGCTGTCTCATAGCATAATTTGTAACAGTCTGCCTCAGCTCGCACACGCCGGGTGCGGCTGCTACTGTCCAGGCACAGGGAGCATCATCATCGCAGAGGGCGGAAAACGCATAAAAACTGAAATACATTTTCACTGTATTTTTTAAATAACGTATCTGAAATACATTAATAAAACACATTAGGATCATAATGCTTGCTTTTTACATTTCCAGCTGCCTACCGATAGCAACTTTGTGGATTTCAGAGATCTTGTTTCAAGGAGCATGACTCCCGTGCCCGACCAGCTTTTTTATCCATAAACAGTATTAAGCACTCTAGTTCATTCACACTATTCTGTGAAGCAAATAGTTTTTGAATGACTTCAACATGGCGGACTTTGAGGGACTTACAGGTACACGTGCGCAGTCCGGTATGTTATTTGTTCTGTACATTTATTGGTTCGAGGTTCTCGTTAGAATATTTGTCGTCCTGGTCCTGCCGATGTCAAGGCGAGGGGACTCTGTCAGAGGTCAGCGATGATGACGCCTTCATTTGTTCCCTGACGTCCCGTTTGGCACCACGAGTGAACTAACTTCCTTACACTTTATTCTTTTTGCATGACAGGTCTAAAGCCTTAGAGCACAAAACGGACTGTACTTTTAGCTTAACCACAGAAACAACAAGTTAGTCATGAATCATTGGGTGGTGGATGGGGCTCGAAGGTCTGTATTACACAATCTGGAGATTTTATTTTTGCCTACGAGATATACTACCAGCAATTCTGGCATTTGAGAAAGGATGGTGCGTGTTTACAGTTTGCTTTTATGTTACATTTCCATGTTCTGGCTGTGTTTCAGTGTAACATTTTAATGAATTGAGTGACTATCGCGAGTAGAGCAAAGTAGTTATCTCCATACAAGAAGGAAAATGCAACTAATTGCATCTTCTGTACAATTTAGTGGCTGAATCCAGGTCAGCATATAAGAAGAGGAGGTATTGACTGAAAATCCAGGAATGGCTAAAAGTGTAAGTCACCCAACACAGCCATCTCTTGATCAGTTTGCTCCTTCTCTCCCTCTTTTTTCTCTTACATTAAAAGCAGGAAATGATAATCCTCAGACAGTATACACTTTACTGTAAATTACTATACTTATGGTGCAATTTTAAATTTAGGGTCAGGAGCAGGGCCGGACTGGGCACCGAAACCGGCCCTGGCAAACTGCTCAGCCGCCCCCCCCTGGGGGAGAGGGGGGGGGCCGATTTTGTTACATGGAGCTGATATTGCGGGCCCCCAATAACAAAAACAGGCCCCCAGGGCGCCAAAAACGCCCCCCGCCCTTGCGGCCTACCGGGGAAACGCCCGGTGCCCGCTACGGCCAGTCCGGCCCTGGCCAGGAGACATTTATCATGAACAAAACCATGCATCAGGTAAACTTGTGTAAAGCGATAGATGCTACTATGGTGTGGGATGATGAAACTTTTAACAATCCAGGATGGCGCCTAATCCATCAAAGTGAGAGCTGCCCTGGCTGCAGTGTACTTGCACTGAGCTCCTTGCACTAAACGACCTTGCAGTGGGCGCTGCCATCACTGCAGTGAGAACCATCACTTCTCCCCATTCATATGCTGTCTTTTCTCTCACTTTAATTGGCTTGTTCTCTTTCTCTTGTATTTCTCCTCCCGTCTTTCACCCCCCTCCTCTCTCCTATTACACATCTGTCCCCCAGAGCTCGACCCTCAGTGCAGGACCTCTCCCCGAAAGCTGCTCTAAGAATGTGTGCCTTTCTCTTCCTGTGTGCACCTCAAGCACTGTAGGGCATGCGTGTTAATTTCCACAAACTTACTCACACTTTTTTTGTAGGCTCCACTTGTTTATAAATGTAATTAAAGTTTATCAATAATTGAATGTATTACTCTTCAAACCAATCCTAAGAGCTCGAATACCATGTTCACTGCCAAATCTACTGCTAAACTTGTATTCACTGCCACACAGTTCATTGTAGTAATGTGTGATAATATGCTGCATGGTTAAACACTTATAATGTCCCAAAGGTGATACAGATTGCATTGCAAATGCTTGTTAAAAATGTAATCTAGAAAAATTATTTGCCCCAGATTAGCAATGTCTATCCAAGCTAAATGACTTCTCTAATGATACAACAACACAAATCAAAAATGAAACTCTCTTGACAACAATTTTTGTACGGAGGTATAGCAAGGGGCCAGGACTACTACTTCTATTTGTGTTATTTAGGACAATTTATGTGTCATTGTGTTTGGTGTCTGTGGGTGTCTTTCTGTTTGTGTTGATCAGTGTACATGGGTTCCTGGGTGTCCTTGATGTGACATAGCATTATCATAAAAGTCGCCCATGTTTACAAACTCTCCAACGGTCCAATTCCTCGTCCTGTGTTCCCCACCAGTTGATTTCTACCCGCTACATCTCCATGTTCCTCCTTTCCTCTTCTGGTTCCTACGTATCTTTCCTGCTTCATTCTTTTCAATCAGATGCCTATGGTCAGCTTATCACCACTGCTCTGTTTTAAGGAATATCATTCCATTTACATTGCACCTGATTAATTCTCTTTCTTGTCCCTCTCACTCTCCTGTCATCTGTAGTGCTTTAAGATGGTATAATATACTATACTAGCAACCAACATAACATGTTTGTCGGTATGTGTGCATGGGCAACTGCGCGTATGGTGGTCTATGGCCATAGGTGATGGAGGTGTGTATGTGTGTGTGTGTGGGTGTTTGGTGATCAGTGGGATTTGGTGTCTGGACATGTTATGGTCTGTGTGTGTGCGTAGATATTTTTAGGAATATACTAGTCTGACTGCAAATGTATATGATCTTAATACGACCTTTGAACCGGTGAACTATATTCAGGATCTTATCTTGGAAGGGGATAAAGCTAGGAGATTGCGAAACTCCAGATCCCACCTATCAAGAAAAATACAAGGGTGGGGCAACAAGTACTATCGTTTACTATTGCCCATGGAGTCAGAGTCTGTAATGGTCGAACAGACTCTGATAGAGGAGCCGGTCACACATTTAAGAGGGGGGCATCTAAAACACGGATTGACTATATCCTTGTCGACTTAGATCTCTGGCCCTTTGTCAAGGATATGGTCATTATAGCTCGGGAAGATAGTGACCACAATGCTTTGGCGCTTACGATGACGGGATTAGCTACCCAGCATAGGCTCCCTAGGCTTGAGTCCACACAGGTTATTACAAATAACAACAATAGGAGAGTTAAATGGCCAATGATTTTAGCTGATTCCAACTCTCTCCCCCAAATATATTCTGTGGTGGAGCGGTCTCTTATAGACCTAAGTACTCCTACCACTGGGTCACAGGCTGTTATGAGTATCTTCCAGGAATTAACTACAAGTATAAAACCATTCTTTTATAAACAAAGTAATAGAGTAAAGCAGCAAACAGCACCCTGGTTCAACGATGCTTGGAAAAAAGCTAGGGATGAGCTAATGGTGATGGTAAAATCGAAATCTCCTGCAGGAATTACAAACAGTAGGAGGTTATATAAACTGGCCCAAAATAAAGCAAAAAGGGACTGGGAGTGCGAAAATTGGAAATTGCTTTTAGAAGCCGCTAAACATAAGAATAGTCAATATTTTTGGCATTTATTGGCAAAGGGGTCACCAAACTTGGTGACACAAACTGATTTTCACATTCAGCCCCATGTATGGGAAGAATATTTTGGGGCACTGTTTGCAGATCATGGGCCGTCGTTCGTTCCAGCCTTAAACAGGAATCTTCGTGAACAGGTAGTAGTTGATGTTGAAAATATTACTCTTGCGGAAACAATTATGGCCATAAATTCCGTGCAGAGTGGCAAGGCACCGGGTCTCAACAAGCTTCCGGGAGATCTGTTTGGGGCTGAACCGACTGTATGGGGTCCACTGCTACAAAAAGTCTATAATACTATCTTACAGGGGGGTGCTATTCCGGAGACCTGGCGGGCTGCCGAAATCATTCCCATTCATAAAAAGGGCGATAAAGGGTCGCCGGGGAACTACAGGCCCATTAATCTTATTGACGTATCGCAAAAAATCTTCTGTAAAATCATTTTGACCAGAATTCAAAACTGGATAGAGGAAAATAATGTTTTGTCCAACTTACAGGCAGGATTTAGGGCCGCAACTAGCACCACGGACCAAGTCTTTAGGTTCCTCCTGTTAATATGGAAAGAGGTTACAATCAGAGGAGGTCACCTATATGTAGTGTTCGTGGATTTAAAGACCGCCTTCGATTCCATTGACCGGTCCCAACTTTGGCTTGCGCTGAGTACATTAGGATTACCAGCCTATCTGCTCAGAATTCTTTTTAGGCTACATCAAGACACCTTTGCCAGGGTCAGGTGGAATGTTGAAGGCAGCCTGACTAACGCCATAGCCGTTCAGAAGGGTGTTCGTCAAGGTTGCGTCCTTGCCCCTACATTGTTTATCCTTTACATTAATGGTCTAATAGGATAACTTTTTAATTGCGGTGGCGATCCCCCAAAAATGGCTGGCAACGTAGTGCCTTGTCTGCTTTTCGCAGATGATACACTGCTTATTGCCCGAACACCCCACCGCATTCAAAATCTTTTAAATAAATTTGCCTTAGTTTGTAAAGATAAGGGTTTAGAAATAAATGGTTTAAAAACTAAATATATGATTTTTAATCCATATAAATCAAACAAGAGAAGACTTACCCTGGGCACGCAAAGTTTGGAGCAGGTTAGTTCCTTTGATTATCTGGGTATCCGTATCAACGATAGGTTGGTATGGACACCACAGTTAGAAAAGAGTATTGCGACCCTCCAGCATGTTGATTGTGCTATAGTGCAGAGGGCTAGGGCTTCCCCTTATCGGCCAATTTCTCCCATTATTGAAATTCACAGGGCTAAGGGCCTAGGTGCGGCCCTGTACAGGGCTGAGTTGTGGGGGCTGGAAAACTTAACAGACATAACTCGTGCTGAAAATAAATTCATCAGAGCCATCATGAACCTCCCAGTGAATACACCACTCTTGCCACTTAGACTAGATCTTGGCCTAAAACCTATAGATCATTATGCCATCCTAAGGTCACTTTTGTATTGGATTAGGGTGTGGACAAGTAAAACACAGGTGCCCCTGAGGGAGGCTTTGGCTGAGTTGATAGCCTTGCATAACCAAACAGGCCGCATCAAGTGGTTAAGTAAGATCAAGGTCTGGTTTACAAAAATTGGGATGGCGCAATTCTGGGAGGACCCTGGGTCCATGACCAAACGTACGGTCCCTCTTGTTAAAAAAAGGTTTTGGGAACTAATGTTCTCAGAAAGGGTTGACCGTTTTGCACATGGCACTTTGACTGCGGGGTTTTTAAATGTTAAAGGAGTATTTGCTTTTGAAGGGTTTCTGGATGATATTGAACCGCCCCAGGGGCGTGCTTTGTATGTTCAATTCAGATATGGAACCCTTCCTTTGAATGCAAAGAAGAGCTCATGGGAAAACTTGTCTGTCAATCCACTGTGTCCTTTATGCCACATCTTCCCTGAGACTATTGAGCATCTTTTTTTCTGCTGCCCCTTTTACGCTGAACTTAGGAAAACCTGGCTGGCCCCTGTATGTCGCACTTTATCTTTTAATTGTCCTTTGGAAGCTATACGAATATTTAAATCAGACACCACAAGCTGGTTAGTATTTGCTGTTTCGAGGTTCCTAATGTTTGTGTGGTGGAAAAGGTCAAAAACTGGCAAATCTGTTCTTGTGTCGTAGTATTGTTAATGTAATCTTAATCAGGTCCAGTGGTATTTTTTTAGACGTATGTATATTGACTATGAATGAATTAGAGTTTGTCTTACAGTACTGTATAACTTTTTAATGGTTTTTACATTGGCGCATTTTTTACTGATTACTGTTTATGTACTGTATTTAAGATGTGAATGATCTTATTTTTGATCAATCAATAAAATAATAATAATAAAATGTATATGAATGTATTGTCCATATCAATGTGCACACAAATGTAGTGTGTCTGTGTGAATGTAGGCATGTTCTCTACTAAAGTTAAACCTATTGGCTTTAACAATGCTCATTGATAATGCAGTATATCATCTTAAACATTCCTTCTTTTTGCAGATAAGTAGTATATGTACCTGTTCCCAATATCCTCAATATATTGCAAAGTGGATCACTGTAATCATAAAACTGTAACGAATGAGATGCTGAAGAAATAAAAGAAGCTTTCCTGAAATGGACGTGGATGTAGATTTTACTAGTCGGACTTTTTCTTGCCTTCTCTGGTCAGATCATCCCGGCATTTCCTGAGCTAGGAGTCAGTTAATGAGTCTCTTCATTTCAGCATCGACTTACTTTTCACCTGAATGCAGATGTTTGTAAAACTGGACCGAAGAGGTCAAACTCTGCGTGAGAGGTCAATGAGTGAAGGCTGTTTGCCAGCTGTGTGTATGGTCAACAAATTGATTCCCACAGCTGCACACTTAAAAGACAAAAAAATCACTTCCTGGTCCCCTTGTAAACTAGCTTGAGACCCGAAAGGCATGTTTAATTTTCTCTTTGTGGTAGAGATGTAGGCGTCCTCATAGGTGAACAGTAGGTTAAAATGTACAATTCAGAGGCGTTTAAACCTTGTACAAATCTTATTTGGGAAAAATATGCAACTTTGTTTAATTTTATGCTACAAATGATTCGTCTACTAATCATTAGTGATTTTTAGTAAGGCAGTCATTTTGCTGTGATTCTAGACGTCTAGTTGAAGAATCCGGCCTCGAGGAAACGAATAATAGCATTCTTATGTTATTTTAGGCGTTTGTGGAGTGTTGTCCACACTCCCAGGAAGAAATTTACTTCACAATTAAAACACAGTGGACTAATTTGAACAGTGATCGAAGGGCATTAACAAAAGTATAAGAATTGTGATGCTGCTAGCAATGGGGGCGAGGTGAGTAAATGTGGGGGCGTGACAAGGCGAGGCTAAAAGAAACAAAATATTCTGTAGCTTTATTTGGTGTTTCACCTTCAGATAATTATATATAAAATAAAGCACACCTTAAATGAAAATTAAATGCAAGTAAATTGGTAAATGCACTATCGTACATTATGAAACCACTATTAATTAATGCACCACACCAGAGAGTGACAGAATTGAATCCAGTAGGTGCAGTGAAGAATAGTGACTTGTGTATGTTTAGTTCGACAAGGTCCCAGTCTGTGACAGAAAACACTGTGAACCTATAAGTCCTTATTTTATACTTGCATTAAACACAGTATAGGCTGCTACAAAATGCGCAAAAAGGTTGTAGATAAAAAGTGCTTTCAAAATATAGATTCTAGAAATACCCAGACTGTACAAAAATGCTTTTTTTATGCTTATCTTTTAAAAGAACACACTTCACAGCTTAGCTGGTACCTTCCTTACAATAACTCGCCCAAAAAACATCTTTGTCATCAGGAAGCTTCAAGGGATTCCATCAATTAAAGCCAACACAAGCATGCTTTACATTTGAAGATTGGCCAGTTGCGCACATTTACATTTCTTTCAGGTAAGCCAGCATCCTGGCAAGAAGGATCGTGTAGCTGTCTGTCCCTCCCTCGCTTTCACAGCACAGAAGATTCCCTCCCTTACATTTCAGCTAAAGCATTTCAACTCTTGGAATTAACCGTTCCGGGTCATTTGTCTTTTCACAAAAAGTAGAGGAACTGTTTTAGTAAATTGAAAAAGTATGGGCACGTCGTGCCCCTCAGATCCCCCGCCCCCCACCCCCACTTCGACCACTGAATTTAACATATTTTCCTACCTTGTGCATACCAATTGTGTGCACTAGTTGAAAGAATTTGCAAAATGTGCATGTCCCAGTGCTTAGAGGGCACTGGTTTGGCCACATCCTAGGCTCAGCACACACACATTACTATGACTGGATCACCAAACGTATTTGACTGCCTCTATTTTTTGTCCATGGTGACAAGTTTAGCTAGTGCGCGATGCAAATACCTTTCAACACAATTCTGTGAAAGCAGGTTTCTGGAGGTGGTAATTTGTGACAAGAATGTTTATGCACATTTGTTGTGTGGCATTTTGTTGTGTGGGCGATTGTGTTACGCTGTTTTTGTGCTGCATAACTGCAATGTGATGTTGTGTTGTACTGTGGTTGCTGTGCTGCATTCTGTTTTGACCATTTTGTTGTGCTGTACCCTGCCTTATTTTAAATGAGGTGTTGTGTTGCTTTCTACATGGTATTATATTGTGTTTCCCTATTTTTACTTTAGATACTTTAAATATGTCAACAGATGATGCTATATTTCCAGACAAAAGCAGGACAAACCATTAACGTTTCCATGACAAGCAACCATTTACCACTACCTAAGGTGGTAAAATAGCGAAGCTTTAGCCTTCAACTATGTAAGGCACCAGTCAGCCTCATACAGTGGCAGCGACCGTGACTTTAATTAGCAGCTGCAGTGCTAACTTTATATGATACTGAACAATAACCCGCGCACTCCGCCCCACTCCCACATATATGCAACATTCCCCCTACTGTATTCCTCCTCCTGAAAAAGCCAACGTACACGCTTGTCTTGTGGTGGTCATTTGTTGGCCGCAGTTTATTAGGAATACAAGGAAACATGTATATACTTTGCATATTTTGCATATTATGTTATAACAACTTCCTTGGTATTGTCTCTTGGCCCTTCTGGGTCGTTTTCTTGGTTTTGTTTTTTGCGCGGGGAGGGAGTAGCTTCTGTCCCGGAGTTAGGCCACAACTCGCTACCTTGTCCGACTCTTGTTGTGCCCTGCCGTCCGGCGGGGGCTGGGCTGCGAGCGCCGTCTCCGTTTGCTACCCCCTCTTTGGTAGGCCAACTCACCCAGCCGTGAGGCATCCCAAAGTGAGTGGTCCTACACGCCGCCCTTAGGCCGACTCACCCAGCCGTGAGGCATCCCAAGGAGAGTGGACCTATTCTGGCACACCGCCCTCCGGTGTGCCTCCGTACCAACCGTTATCAGCGTAGTTCTTCGCCCAAGCCTTGCTTGCTCCTCAGCCCTGCGACATTGCTGTTCCTTAGGTGTGGGTGGGTGGGACAAAAAGGTTCCGACGCCGATGCTGCTCCCCCGCTCCGTGAAGATAGGAGCTTACCTGGGGAGCAGCACTTATATGCCCCCCACTTGCTTTCCCGCCCCGGTAGGCGTCTTCCCCTATTGGGGGTTCATATCCCGCCTGGGCCCCCATTGGCCGAGGGGCCGGCGCCTCTTTGGCGGCCGCCGCGGGGGGGACCGGGTGTTTTCCCCCTTTCTGCCGTTTGGCCGTTTTGTGCGCCAAAACCAGCCCCCAACTCGTTCTGTCCGGGGGCACGGCGCTAGTTATGGCGCCGGCTCTCTAGCCCCCTTTGGGGGCAGCCTCTGCAAAAGCGCAGGGTTTGCGGAGTTGGTTGGAGGGCCTTGGTTGTGGCTAGAGTGTTTGTCTGTGCAGCCACTAGCTACACACATTCAATCACGCAGGCCTGCCTTTTCCTACACTGATCAAAACGGCAACAGACCCAAACATCAGAGAGGCACAAGATAGACATTGTAAAGAAATAAGCCCCTCTCACGTGCAAAGGCCCTGTAAGAGCATTTTTGTTCCCAATTGCAGTGATACGGTTCTTTCTCTCCTGTGAGTTTGACATTGGCAGGCCCCATCTTTTCACCCATGTGGGTGATAAGAACCAAGACATATCATGTGCAACAATGCATGTAAGGAGGGACAATCTGTGCCATATGGTCACTACCACCTGCACTCCTTCACCTCCAGGGCTTCTTTGAGAATATGGGACCGCCATGTTAATACCCCCAGGCGCACATCTTGTGGGACCTAACCGTCCGGTGAATCGACAGAATCAACAACCTTCGCATTCATTGTTCATTTCTTTGTCAAGGTGGAGTTTAATCAGGTCCCTCTCCTATGTATGTTTGAACACTGGCAGCTCAAATAAAAATAACAAAGCAGGGATAAACATTATCGGAGCATTTTTCAAAGGGGGCCACATATGCAAATTAGACGTCAATCAACACGTGCATCGGCCCCAGTCAAATAATGTGCACTTTGAGACCTCTCAGAAGGTGTGGACGATGCAGATTCTGGCATATTCAACATTCACAGAGGGGTGCAGTAAAATCTCCCCCTGCAACACTCCACATTCCCAATAACAGCCCTGATTAAGTACATTGGGGTCACAGCAGAAGATGCAACACACAGGAGAGGAGAGGAGAGGAATGTCCATTGTCTGCACTGCAGACTCAGGGGAAGTACAGGGTGTAGTTCAAGGGTTAGACGTGCAGATTCTGGCATATTCAACATTCACAGAGGGGTGCAGTAAAATCTCCCCCTGCAACACTCCCCATTCCCAATAACAGCCCTGACTGTACTTTGGGGTCCCAGCAGAAGATGCAACACATGAGAGGAGAGGAGAGGAATGTCCATTGTCTGCACTGCAGACTCAGGGGAAGTACAGGGTGTAGTTCAAGGGTTGGACGTGCAGATGCTTGCGGATCGGTGCACATTGATGTGCTCCATTGGGGAGGTTGTTGCAGGAGCAGAAAACGGCTGGCATCAACAGCCCCCCCCTTACTGCACCTATGTTTTGCCCTTGAAAGCCATTGCCTAATAGAGATTTGTGGCAAGCGTGCTGCTTTGTAACCGTGGACGTAGAGTGTGTACTTTCACACCGGTCCTCCCTTTAACTGCCAGGTCGCAGTTATGAACTATAACTAGAGGCCCTAAAAATGCAAGGACATCAGAGGAGGTTATCCTCTATGCTGTTGGCAATGTTAACAACCAGCGGGAGGATAGCCGTGTCCAGCTCCTAAATATCCAACGGCTTTCTGCTCATAACGGAGCAGGCAGAAGGGTTTGCTTGAGACAGCTTGCCCTGAGTGGTCAGATGCTCATAATTTGGGGGCATGAAGGGTATTTTTATTTTTCCTCTAATATAGGAAAATTAAATCAAGTGCTCATGAGGTTCTCAGCAGGTCTGTATCTCTGGAGTGAACTGCCCCGCTCATGTAGGTCCAGACTGAACCTACAGTGTTGTGCACAATTTACGTGTGCCAACCATGAGATGGTACAATGTATGAGAGATCACTTCATCAGAGTGCATCACGGACAATGACTGTCAACTGGATCAGAAGATTACTACTGTAGGGACCTTATTTATCATAATGACTGCTGGTGTGTTTTTTATTATAGGGGGTTATTTGTGACGATATGGTGTGCAAAAATATTGTCACATATTATGTCCCCATAATATCGACTGCCACAACATCATGAAAGTAAGTATATATAGATAAAAATAGATTTAATATTCTTAAGTCTATGTACCTAGAAGAAATATATTATCAAGGTACGTACGTGCACACAATCTTGCTTGCAGGAAACATCATTCACATTTTGGATCAGCCCACAGTAAAGCCATTTGGCAATTCAACTGTCAGTCATCTTGAATAACAATATTTTGCCCTTTACATGCGAGTTCCTTTGAGGAAGTGGTGAACAACCGATTGGTGAAGGAGGGAGACTT
Source organism: Calotriton arnoldi (assembly GCA_963921515.1). Taxonomy (NCBI): domain Eukaryota; kingdom Metazoa; phylum Chordata; class Amphibia; order Caudata; family Salamandridae; genus Calotriton; species Calotriton arnoldi. The sequence continues at coordinate 566,193 of CAWUFW010010483.1, forward strand.
TCTCTAGTACTTCGAATCTCACACAAGAAGTGGAAATAAGAGTAATCAATTCCATCCCTGCCTTACATGGAGCTGGCATGTCCATCCCCTTTAAAGTCTGATGGAGCTAGCATGGGTGCCACCAGAGAGACTGAGGTTCACCACAGAATCGGTAGTTCTCTTAGCACTAATTGAGTGATTCACAACCATTTTACAACATGAGTTAATATTGCTGAGCCCAGAGCAAAACAATTTACTGCGAAAAGTTACTGTGACTAATTTCTAATATGAATTCTAAAAAATGAATGATACAAAGGAAGGAAAGGTAGGCCTGAAAATACATTTAAGAGTTGTAGCAATTGAGGAAAGGATTAAAGATATGTGTAAGAAATTGGATTACTGGTTGAGGGGAGTGAAAGCCTTCTCAAGCAGCAACTGTAATTCTTCTCAGGGTGAAGTCATAAGCAAACCTTTGCTCAACTCTCACGTAGCTTGACCCCAGAGCAGTCAGGCTTAACTTAGAGGCAATGTGTAAAATATTTGTGCAACACTTCAAAAAGTAACACATTGAAAGTCCAGCACAAAAGGATCCCACACCAGTTTAGAAAAACAGAGCAGAATTACATAAATAAAACAAGACCAAAATGACAAAAATCCAATCAGTACAATCAGAGATATGAATTTTCTCCGGTTTTCGTGAAAAATGCTTAAAAAAACTCAAAGCGGCACCTTAGGATAGCTGGGCGTGCTGGACCGGGACAAAGTCACTCTTTCAGACCGACCGCGATGGAGCACAGGTCAGATGCAATCACCAGTTTAGGCCCACTGAAGTTTACCTTCTCAAGTTTGTGCCAAGAGTCCCATTCGTTTTGAAGAGGGCCGCGAGGAGGACCTGAGATGCATCACCTGGCGGTCAGGAACATGCTGCAGCTGGGTCCAGGGGCTGGTGCTGGATGTTGGGGAGCCTTTTATGTCCCTGCGGCTCAGATCAGGAGGCCAGCAGACCAGCCCTTGGAGTCACTCTGGTGTACTGGGTTCAAGATGAAGTTGCAGGTCCGGTTCTTCCTCCCCAGGCAAGAGGGCAGTAGACAAAAGGTCAACACAGCAGGGCAGAAGTTCCTTCATAGCAGCAGTCCAGCAGAGTGGCAGTTCTTGTAGCAGCACAGCAGTCCTTCTTCCTGGCAGATAATTCACAGCTCCTGGTGTGTACTGAAGTGGTGGTGTCTGAGGTCCAGTATTTATACCCAGTTGTGCCTTTGAAGTGGGGGAGAAGGTTCTAGAGGTTTCCCTTTAAAGTCCCAGGCATCCTGCCTTCCCTATCCTGGCTCCAGACTAACTACAGGGGTATGCAGCCCTTTGGGGTAAGCTCCTCTTTCTTATCCTGCCAGTGATGGTCCACCCAGGCACACCTAAGCTCCCTATAGTGCGTGGCGGTCTAGTAGCAGTACACAAAGCCCAACTGCCAGCTATACCCTGTCATATGACCAGAGACAGGCTCCAGACCCTAAATGGCTAATATACTGGAAGCACTTTGTAATATTATTGCTATATTGTATTTGTATTGTACTTTGTTTTTAGTTATCTGTGTGTCTTTTATCGTTTTCATTACTCGAATAAAGAATGTTTGACTGACTGACTAACTGGCTAGGGCCGGAAAATGGCAACTTCTAAACGTGGCATTTTCAAAATTGCAATTTAAAATCTGCCTTCACCATAAGTTAGGATTTTGATTAGGATTCCAGAACCACCAAACATGAAATTGTTATGAACTGGTTACCTATTCCCATTTGAAATTGCACTTATAAGATGTAATAAGGAAACTCCAATTTTATCCTATGGGACAGGTAGGCCTTGCAGTAGTGAAAAATGAATTTAAGAGTTTTTCATTACCAGGTCATGTAAAATGTAAAAGTGCATGTCTTACTTTTTAAATACATTGCACCCTGCCCTCTGGGCTGTCCAGGGCCTACCCCAGGGGTGACGTATATGTATTAAAAAGGAAGGTTTGAGCCTGGCAAAAAGGTTTACTTGGCCAGGTCGAAATGGCAGTTTAAAACTGCACACACAGGCTGCAATGGCATGCCTGAGACATGTTTAAAGTGATACTTAAGTGAGTGGCACAATCAGTGCTGCAGCTTCCCTAGTAGCATTTAAGTTACAGGCCCTGGGTACATGTAGTACGTCCTTATTAGGGTCTAATAAGTAAATTAAATATGACAATTGGGTGGAAGCCAATGTCACTATGTTTAGGAATGTAGAGCACAAGCACTTTAGCACTGGTTACCAGTGGTAAAGTGTGCAGAGTCCTAAGGCCAGCAAAAACGAGATAAGCAAAAATGGAGCAGCAACTCAAAAGGTTTGGGGGAAGACCACTCTAAGGTGGACAGGTCTAACAGTATGCCTCAGCAGGACAAATGATAGTGGGTAGTCAGATATTTCAGTCAGTAATTACTAACATTGAGATGCATGCTCTATGGAGAATAATGTGCACTACTGACAGCCAACAGAGCATCCCCCTTGGCTGCTTAAAGTGACTTCCAGTTGGTTAGAGTCAAAGAAAAGCAGAGGCAATATGATTTGCTATTGCTCATTGAAATTGAAAGCAAGTCTATAAGAATTTGATCTTGAACATTACCTTTTGGGGGATAGGAGGCAGTGCTTGATTTGTAAAAGAATGAGTGCTGACACCCAAAGCTTTGCTCGGAAGCCCGTGGCTGGTGCTATTAAAAGTTAGCGCACCAAATACCAAGGCTGTGTAGTCTGGAATTGACCTTGTACCTCTTTAATCCACTTTCAGACACCCCTTTCATCTTTATCTCACTCTTGAAGCTTCCTGCTTTCATCTTTTGTGGCAGTTTTTCCAACTTTCGCTTCCTTCTTCTTTCTCCTAGGTGTGTTTTTTTCCTCTTTTGATCTCAGAAAATGTGTGACAAGGAAGAATAAGTGCGGGTCCCTAAAAATGGGTTCTGGTGGCCCCCACCAGCACCAACCAGCTCAAATTAAGCACTGTTAGGAGGGAAGACATTATTTTGGCATACAAACTGCCTTATTGGACGCCTGGAATGTTTAAATACCAGCTATTGTAGGGCAGACAATGTTTTTTTGGTGCAGGCATAGGTGAAATTAGCTCCTGCTGCATCACATTAATTAGTCCAATAATATTTTGAGGCCTAAGGTATAGCATTGACCCCAGCCCAAAAGTTCAACTCACAAATCGCTTCTTTGTATCAGTGCTGTTTCATCGCTATGTAAATGCAAAACACTTGAAATATTTTTCTTGGGATCTGCACTTTTGTCTCTCAAGGAATAGTCCATTGGAGTGCTTGTTTGTCCATAACTGGAAAATCAAACTGTAAGCACCAGATAGCAAAAAATTCACAACTGCATGAATATTGGCACCCTACATTTGGAACCGCTACAATAAATAGACTACACACCATGCCTTTCAATTTCTATGGACTAAGGGCCTTATTATGAGTTTGGTGGTGCGAGAGCAGGACCACCCACTCCCGCACCGCCAGACCCGTGTGCCAGATCACGACTTTTTTCGTTGCTAGTGGGCGGTTCTTTAGAGGTCCCATGGCGGTGCCTATAAAAAAGGCACCGCAATGTGAATGCCAAAGCAAGTCCCTGCAGGGCATGGGGTGTTAAGTCCATCCCCTGCAGGAACTGAGGATGCATGCAAACAGGGGGATTCACCATGTGCCCCCCTCCATACATCCCCTGGTGCAGGGTCCCCTTAGTTTCCTCACGCCACACTTTTAATGGCGCGCTCACCGCCATGAAAAGTGTGGCGGTGAGGAAACTCCTAATATACTTGGCAGTGCCGCCGAGGCACCACCAGCATAATAGGGGCCTCAGACTGCTGGAAGACCAACACGGATCGCTTATAGCGGGCAGCAGCAGCGGTCCCATGGTGGTCCGACTGCCCTACTTGTAATAGGGAGGTTGGACCACAGGTTCGGAGGTAGCCGCACCGCCACCATGGGTTTTGTGGTCCATCGGACTGCCAAACTCATAATAAGGCCCTAAGTATTGTAGCGTTTCCTATGTGTGTTAAAGAAAATATATCACTGCCAGCAGGAAATTAAACTTTTCAAGCATTATATGGGATATTGCACGCAATGATTCATCTGTCTATAACAGGAAAGTAGTATACTGTTATCATCTTCTTCCAAATGTTCATGACTGTAGTACATATCTGTTTTCATTTTTTCAAAAGGTGAACAGTATTCAAGACAGTAAAAACCGAAAACAACACCAATGTGAAAGAGGTCATTCAAACATTCGTTCATTTCCTCGTTATCAAATCAAGCATTGGCAAGGCCAAAATGTCTAGCTCTAATGTGCAAACAAAGAGATGAGCAAATTCGTTTTTTATGCACTAGCACATTAAAGCTAAACTATTAGCCTTTCCAGTGCTTGCTTAACACAGGGTGGGCCTCATTAGGAGAGCACCAGTATTTTGTTGCAGTAATGCTGCCCCATGAAATAATAATAACGTCGAGTTATATGGATGAGTCGATATTACTGCAAAATCCTGACCTGGGAGCATTGGAAAGTGGCATAGCATGTAGCATCAGCGTTTGTGCACCTGATAGCAGCAGAATATTCGACCTCTTCCAGGCTTTTTTCCCAGTCCATATGTTCATGTTTTTCCTGGTGAAATGTGCAAGGGAAAAACTGAGGACAGCAGTCACTGTGCACTTCGTGCAGTCCTCACTGAAGTGTAAACTGCCGCCTGTCCTTGACAGGGATTACTGTGACACATTTAATGTGGCCCATTGTTTTTACAATATATATTACTGCTGTATGTCAGTTTCTTTATGCTACTGAACACCCTCAGATACCCTGGCAGCACTAAATAAACCAACAATACATTCAGGTGGTGAGACAAACATCTGTCAGGTTGAGTGAAATGTGAGGTAGCACCTGGGATTAGCTTATTGAAAATGTGTCATACCTATGTGGCTGCTTTAAACCCTAAGGATTCCTTTGGCAATCCCTATGTGCCTTAAGTGTTTGGTAGTTTTAACAGCTGGTTCTTTTTGTTCATTATAACTTTGTTAACATACTGAGGCTGACTTTCAATAAAGAGTCTTTAAAAATACAGTGACCAGATATCCTATTCAACGTTATGTAAAGGATATTACTGGAATTCAGCATCAGACATCAATTTACGCTTAAATATATTGCCTCTATCCCCAAAGCTAGCTATTTTTGTGTGTAAACATATGCTTACAGATGACAATACCTAGGAATTCCAGGAATTCACAAATGGTTTCTTGGCAGGCGAAAATGGATTTATTACTGCAGATTTTTTTGCCACTACTTTGGAGTAATCTGCAATAAATCCCACGTAAACTGTGGGAATTGAGAGTTGCAAGGCACAGTTTGCCATGTAAGTTTGAGATGGTGCACAAACATTTGCACATTTGTGAGCATTCACAAACTCTGATTCAACCTCTTTTTCCCTGTATGTTATTCTATGCTATGTAGAATTACACATACAGGAATGGAAGCCCTTTATAAGTATATTGGCAAAAAATCTGAACTTGGGGGCCTATTACGATGGCGGCCGATGACCACCGCCCGGCCGGCGGTGGCAACCGCCGGACCTGCGCGGACATCCGCCGTGATCGCAAGCCAGAAAACCGCCGGTCAGATTAGGATGGCGGTGGTAACCGCGGCGGTGGGAAATTCCGACCGCCGCTTTTCTGCCGGTTGCCATCCGCACTCCTGCCCTGCGGACGGAGAAGGACCGGGATAATGGTGGCGGTGCCGATCTGGCTCCGCCGGCACGATTATGATGCCGGCGGTAGCCAGCCTTTCCTCAGCGGTCAAACCGCCATGGAAAGACAGGCGGAGAATGTCTTCCGGGGGCCCGTTGTGGGCCCCCAATGTGTTGGGGTGGGGGGGTGCACTGGGGGGGTACCCATGGTCCCCCCTACATTTCCCTGTACCAGGTGGCAGGCACTGTGCAGTGCCTGCCACGCAGTGCAGGGAAATGCAGGACATGCTCCTTTTGACATCGCGGCGGTGCTGCGTGCATCAGCAACCGCCGCAATGTTAAAGCCCGCGATTCGTCCGCAGCGGTCGGATTTCGAGCAAGGAACATCGTAATATGACCGTCGGTTATGTCGCGGGCCTTGCGGGCGGTCTTTTCCCGTTACCATGGCGGTCGGGGAGGTTTTCCGACCGCCATCGTAATAGGCCCCTTGGTTAGTAATTCTACTGCATAGCCAATTTAAGTCTTCAAAAATGAAATACTCTGTTTTGACACTATCTTATATATCTAGCATTTTATGAAGGATTGTAGTGGCACCTAGTGCTATATTAGTTTTGAAAATAATACATATTAATACATATTGTATTTCATTAACCAACTAATTGTACAAGGGCAAAACAACGGTTTTAGCAAATAAATACTTTGGTGGTTAATCAGTTTTTACAATCAATGTCCAATAATTATCTGCTACCTCTTCCATTACAATCAAGAACTTACTTTGTATTCTCTTCTCAAGAATGGGTCATTATGAATGGTCTTTGAGTTGAAACAGCAATAACATCACCTGAAATAATAAAAAGAATAATTAAAAAACATTATTCATTCAATTTTATTAAATATTCTTGTGACAATTACAAACCAACCTTAATGATAGTGTTGGACCATAAAGTGTTACCCGCTTTGTATCTTATAAATATACTGAAAAATACATATATAGTGAATCCAAAGGTTGGTCACAGGGCCTGGCATGTGGTCAGTCTCAGTGTTTGTTTTTATTTTTCAAGGATTTGCAAATGTCAAAAATGTGTGTGCCCTTGTTGGACATTATACTTGATTCGTGGACCAGGGACCCACTGCATGTCCAATGCGGATCTAAGACCCCCCCTTGCAATGGGCTCATGGACTGAGGGTCTGGGTTAGAGGGCCTGAGAGGCCATACAGGGTGCCACAAACTCAGGCCCATGATCCTTGACCCCTTTGTCAAAATCATCCTCTTTACATTTTGAAATCAGGGGGACTCCATTGGGTCCTTCCCACTTCAGTCAGGGTCTCAGAGGATGCTCCCCCTTCCCTATTTACGACTCCTTCATTTTTTTGCTGCTTTATGTACCCAGGTTTGGGCATGCAAACCTGAAGTGAATCAGCCTCTTAGTTTATGATATCACCAGAGCCTTGATGGCAATATTGGACTATACTACACATTTATCTATGATATATTCACATATATGTATATATTTGTGTGTGTGTGTGTGTGTGTGTGTGTGTGTGTGTGTATATATATATATATATATATATATAAATATATACGTGTGTGTGTGTGTGTGTGTGTATGTGAAGCAATTTCTTGCTGGGAGTGCGTGGGAATTTACTCCTGGAGTTTGTTGGTATGGATATATATATACATATTTGCATATTGCATATATATGTATGTGTATTCCGGAAAAAAACAAAAGGTAAAGTGAAATTAGAGTTAGGTCTTGAAATGGGTTAAAAAAATGGGTTAAAACAAACATTTATAAACAAATAAAACACTGAAATTCTCCAGTTATAGTTCAGTGAACTAACTATAACTTGCCCCCCTGCCATGTTCTGATTATGACCTCACATATTACATTACACATGACATGTTAAATAACATCATTGATGCCATCATGATGACATCTCTGATGATATCATCCAATGAATGTGCCAGTTTGTTACACGCTTTTCATACTGGGAAGTATTCAGTGAGGTACATCTAGACACAACTATATATAACGTGTGTAATGCTAAAGGGTGTAACCTTTTGCAAGATGCAAAATGCAGAACATGAAACACATCTATGAAATCACATACAATCAGTAGATATTATGCTCTTTTTTTACTGGTATTCAGGCAGCACTCTGTTGTCTGTGTGGGTGTCCCTGCACCTCTACCCTCCCCCGGCCACCCCGCCTGCTGCAGTCCATTTTGCAGCCACTGCCTGTTAGACCTGGCATCTTTTGGCATGTTTCCCCTGTCTTTCTGATTTCTGACCTCATAGTTTTGATGGTGTGCTGGACTTTGCTTTTGCTGGTTTAGTGTCTCAGGGCACGTTCTCACTGCAAGTGCTCCTGCTGTAAATTATGTTTATGGATTGGTTTTCCATGATTGAGATATTTGATTTCCTAGTAAGACCCTAGTACAGTGCACGGCGTGTGCCCAGGGCCTGTAAATCGAATTCTACTAGTGGGCTTGCAGCACTGATTGTGCCACTCACACATGTAGCCTTTAAAAGGTGCCACAGACCTGCCACTGCAGTGTCTGTGCACAGAGTTTACTGCCATGTTGACCTGGCAAGTGCACCCACTTGCCAGGCCTAAACCTTCTCTTTTCTTACATGTAAGGCACCCCTCAGGCAGGCCCAAGATACCCCCATGGGCAAGGTGCAGTGTATGTGAAAGGTAGGACATGTACTGGTGTGTTTTACATGTCCTGATAGTGAAGGCCTATGCATTTCATTTTTCACTGATGCAAGGCTATCTGTCCCATATGTTAACATGGAAGTTGCTTTGTAACCTCTTACAAGCATAACTTTCCATTTGGACAAGATAGAGAAATGGAGTTTAGGCTTCCTGAACTCAGAATTTAAAAATGCATCTTTTAGTGAACGTGATTTTTATGTTGTATGTTTAAAATGCCACTATTAGAAAGTAGGCACTTTCAAGCTTAACCATCCTGTGTGCTTCTGCCATTTGTGTTTTTACCATCTGGGTTCACAGTGACATGAACAAGGTTGTGCATTCACACTAGACAGACACAAGGAGGGGTTGAGTGTGCCCTGCCTTTCCTAGGTGACTCATAGCCATGCTGGATAGACCTGGCTGCATTTAGAGTAGTGGGAGAAGTTGTCACTTGCACCAGAATAGACTGTGGCTGCCTTCCACAAAGCTGTCTCCACCTACTGGAGTGAACCTGGGCTGAGCAAGGCAGAACTGGTTTATGTATTGCAGTGGAATTTGGTTTGTGCCAACTTCAAAGGGGAAATGTGGTACAAATATTGGAGCCCTGACCACAGAACTTTGGAACTCTTTGGGATCAAGAAACATGCCAAAAAGAAGAGTCGGAGAAGCTGTGAGGAAGGACTACCACTTTGCTGTGTGCTTTGCTGGATTGGCCTACAGTGGCTGCTTCTGTCTTGGGCAGGGAAAGGACTGGACTGAACTTTCTGCGCTTTCTTCTGATGAGTATCTCCGAGGGCTTGAAGTAGAGCTTGCCCCTTGTTCAAGAAGTCTCAGGAACAGCAAAGACTTCACCTGCCTCTGGGTACCACCTCTGGGACTGTGTGTTCCAGTTGCCACAGAGGAAAACCGCAATCCGACACCGTCACTGAGACCGCCGGCGGTTCCGTGGCCTGAAGGCACCGCAGAGGGCACTGCCGCACTTTGCACAGCAACCCTGGTCTCACTGACGATGGCACCCACGGCTGTCACCGAGCCGTTGCTTGCACTGCGAACTATGGGCACCGCACTGCCTTGCTTCACTCCGCCGTCCCGGTCTCACCGGCGACGATGCTGCCAGCTGACATCACCGCCACTGTCTGCACCGTAGTTTGGGGTCACCACTCAAAAGTTACACGAAGCACATCACCGTCCCACACTGCAGTCTTGGCCCACCGATGCCAGCCCCATCGACCACCGATCCTCAACGGATGCCATTGTTTGCACCGTGACCATCAGCACCGCGACAAACACCGCCCCACTTCGCACCGCACCCCTAGACTCACAGACGCCGATGGAATACCACCAAGCCATTGCCTGCACCGCGACCTGAGGGTACCGCGCGCTGCACCGCTCCGCTTCACACCGCAGCCTCGACGCCCGTCGAAGGCTGCCCGCACAGCTGCAGTCGGCTGGAACAAAAGGTACTGTTTAAGGGTCTTCTCATACCGCAGACAGCTGCACTGCTGCAGTCGGTCGGAACTGTGGGATTTGTTGGTCCACACTGCTGTGTTAGCCCCAGACAAAGTTATCCACTTTTTTAAGGAACTATTTCTAAAGTCTATTTTTGATTATTGATATTCTTGAATAACTGTATGTTGGATTTTACTCAGATAAATATTGCCTATTTTTCTAAAGCTGATGTGATGTCCTTTTGTAGTGTTTTCACGGTATTACGGTATGTTATGTGCAATTGCTTTACACACTGCCACTGAGATAAGCCTGACTGCCAAACTACCAAAGGGGTGAGCAGGGATTATTTTGGAAGTGTATCTCCCTTATCCTGTCTAGAAAGAAGGGTCCCTACTTTGACAGGGTAACCACCTGCCAACTAGAGACCCCCATTTCTAACACTGGCCCTGCCATGTGCTTGTCCATAAATACAGTATGTTGGTACTGTAATGTTCATTAGAACACGGTGGCAACGCTGCAGTTGATCACTAAGGAATTAACTGAGAGGGTGCTGCTGATGTTAAAAGTACATGTTTCAGTCTGCATGTCAGACTGATTTACTGACATGGATGATAAGTACACTAGAGAACTCATAGTAAATGTGTCCTCAATTTAGCTTGCCAGAGCACCAACCATAATTTCGTGAAACATTAGCCTCCTCATTTTGTTCATTTCCAAATGCGTTCAGTTTTACAGCTGTGATTCCATCAAGATGGCTTCAGGTGTGCCACACGTTTGTCACACAGAATGCCAGTCTTTATTTTCACATGGCTGAGGTAGCCAGTATGATTTTATAGAAAATGTGCTCTCATCTAAGCTTCTGCAGCACCTTCCATAGCCTCTACGTGAAAATCACGGAGGAAAACATTTTCTCCCAAACATGGCTCATCAAATCTCAGCAGAATATCAGCATTTTCACTGGGTAAATCACCTAAGAGAACACAACAAATCCTAAACGTAGTATAGTACCACCAACAAATTATTTATAGTGTGGATAAAATCTTTTATCATCCTTTATATGTGCTGCTTGTTGAGATCCTCAAAAACAGGCTTTCTCTACAATGCATTTCAAAGATTCATCACCTTGTGATTGAGCCATCTAAAGGGCGCCACAAATTGTTGTAAATGTTTTGGCCAGCCAATTAAAGTAGGGTTCCTTTGGGCCCCCTACAAGCCCCTAGAATCAGAGTGTGCTCACCCTACCCACTGATATATATATATATATATTACCTACTGGCGGTCGCCAGTAGGTAGTTATAGTTAGGACCTAGTTTCCATAGGAAAAGCGTTTTTTTGTTTTCCCAATAACTTTGGCATCGTTTGACGAATCTTCGCGAAAGTTTCAAAACTAGTGGGGCGCTCCGGTCAGCTCCTGTCTTGAAAGTTTCTGGGTGATTCGTCAAGCGGGGGCTGAGAAAAAAGGGGGGACCCAAAACGCATTTTCCCCATGTTATTTTCCATAGGAAACTTTACACAAAGCTACAGCCCGAACTGCTGAACGGAATTACACCAAATTTGGCAAAAAGGTAGGTCTTGGTTCAAAAGAGACCTTTTTTAAATGGTGTAAATCCGTTCAGTAGTTCCTGAGAAATTAGAAAAAGTTTTGATATCTGTGGCCGAGGAGGGTTTGCGAACCCTCCTGACCACGAGCTTCATTCTAATTGGCTGCCAACACTCCAAACCAGGAAGTGTTGGCAGCCATCTTGTGACTCGGTAAAACCGAGTCGCAAGAAAACAGAAAAAAGAGGTTAAAAAACAATAAAAGGGGGCAGGGTAAAAACACCCTGACCCCCTAGGCCTGCTCAGGGGGTCCCACAAGGACCCCCAGGGCCAAAAAAAGCATTTTTTTAAAAATAATTTCAGCGGAAATCGCGTTGGGGTGGCGAATCCTGCCGAAATTATTAAAATTAAATGAAGCGCGGGCTTCCGCGCTTCGTTTTCAAAAAGCCCCCGGGTGGGCCAGGTCCTGGGGGCACTGCCAATTAATTAGCAGGGGCCAACGGGGGCCCCCACAGCCCCGGGGACCGCCACCTCCCCGGGGCTGTGAAAAAAATGCGTGGCGGGTCCCAATTCCCCCCATGCTGCCCCGGGGACCGCCACCTCCCTGGGGCTTTCAGAAACAACTGCAGGGCACGCGGCCCCTCTGCAGCCCCGGGGACCGCCACCTCCCCGGGGCTGTGAAAACAATGCGTGGGAGGGTCCCAATCCCCCCCACGCTGCCCCGGGGACCACCACCTCCCCGGGGCTCTATTTTCTTTTTTTTTTTTTAAACCTGTGTGGGGGGGCTCGAGCCCCCCCACATGCCCTGGGGACCACCACCTCCCCGGGGCACTAAATATGGAAATGCGGGGGTCCGTTACGGACACCCGAGCCCCGGTACCCACCACCTCCCCGGGGCTTTGCACTGGTAGGGAGGGGGGCCGTGTGGCCCCCTTCCTGGAGCCCTCGATGGCCCTGGGGACCGCCACCCCCAGGGCTGGCTCCTGCAGTGTCCCGGGGTGCCCACCCCAGGGACACTGCTGTTTGCTATGGCAGGGCGGGAGCCGTGCAGCTCCCGCCCTGCCATAGCAAACTCTGCTTTGCTTCATTGAAGCGAGAGCAGTGAAACCTGCTCTCGCTTCAATGAAGGAAAGCAGGATTGCTTTTCCACAAGGGGAGCTGCATGTCAGCAGCTCCCCTGTGGAAAAGCAATGCCGGCTCCCGCAGGAGGCGGGAGCCAGCGGGACCGTGGGGGCATTGGGGTTCCCCCCACGGTCCCCAACGGAGAGGCCAGGCCCCGGGGGATGGGGTCCCCGGGGCCAGAAGTGGCCTGGGAGGGGGGCCACACAGCCCCCCTCCCCTTTCAAAAAAATTAAAATATTTAAAAAAACTGACAGGCCGGCCCAGGAGGATGGGGTCCCAGGGGCCATAATTGGCCTGAGGAGGGAGGCCACGCGGCCCCCTCCGCAAAAAATAAATAAATAAATAAATAAAGAGGGTGGCCAGGCCCCGGGGGATGGGGTCCCCGGGGCCATAATTGGCCTCTGGAGGGGGGCCATGCGGCCCCCCTCCCGTTTCTTTTTATTTTAAAAAAAAGTTCAGGCCCTGGGGGATGGGGTCCCCAGGGCCCCAAAACTAGTAAAAGAAGGGGGGCCACACAGCCCCCCTTCTAAAAAACAAAACAAAATAAAAAACAAAGCCGACATCGCGCCGGAGGCCCCGCCCCCACCCTGCACCACTCTGCAAATGCGCCCCGTGGCGTGTTTTAAGTTGGGGAATTAATTCCCCTTGAATAATGAGGGTCCCTGGGGGCCAACTAGCCCACCAGGTACCTCCAGTAAGCGCCACAGGGCTGTGTTGCAGAGAGGTGGTCCGAGGCCACGCCCCTTTTTACACCTCTCTGCAACGCAGCTCTGTGGCGCTTACTGGAGGTACCTGGTGGGCTAGTTGGACCCCAGGGACCCTCAGGATTCAAGGGGACTTAATCCCCCAACTTAAAACGCGCCGTGGGGGGCGTTTGCACAGTGGTGAAGGGAGGGGGCGGGCCTGATGTGACATGTGTGCAAACACGCCCTGTGGCGTGTTTTAAGTTGGGGGATTAAGTCCCCTTGAATCCTGAGGGTCCCTGGGGGCCAACTATCCCACCAGGTACCTCCAGTAAGCGCCACAGGGCTGCGTTGCAGAGAGGTGGTCCGAGGCCATGCCCCTTTTTACACCTCTCTGCAAAGCAGCTCTGTGGCGCTTACTGGAGGTACCTGGTGGGCTAGTTGGCCCACAGGGACCCTCAGGATTCAAGGGGACTTAATCCCCCAACTTACAATGTGCTAGGGGGCGCGTTTGCACAGTGGTGCAGGGAGGGGGCGGGGCCTGATATAAGAAGTTAGCAATCCTGCTGTGTGGGACTTACTGGTGGTAATAAAAGGGGTAGTTGGCCCCCAAGGTTGATGTTGGGGGCTAACTACTCCTCCTGTTACCTCCAGTAAATCCCACACAGTGGGATTGCTAAGAGGTGTTTGAAGGCCACGCTCATCTTTCTACACCACTTTACAAACGCGACTGCTATGTTATAGTTAGAAATTAGCATTTAAAAAACCTTTGAAATTCACTGAGAAAACCATAGGTTTCAGGGACTTTATAGTTAGAAATTAGCATTTAAAAAACCATTGAAATTCACTGAAAAAACCATAGGTTTCAGGCACGTTATAGTTAGAAATTAGCATTTAAAAAACCTTAGAAATTCACTGAATAAACCATAGGTTTCAGGGACGTTATAGTTAGTTGGACATTTCTCTCGTACAAAACCTTAGAAATTCCCCCGTTATAGTTAGTTCAGCTAACTATAACTCGCGCACCCGCAATGCACTGCTGATGACCTCACATATTACATCATTCATGACATGGTCAGTGACATCACTGATGACATCACTGATGACATCTCAAATGACTTTCATGTCCCAGAGTCTTGTAATGGCTGCCACAACATATTGTTCAGCTTGGAGCCAGCCAATCAGGATTGATTAGTCCCCTTTAAAGTGGCCCATTATAGCATATTTGGACTCCAACAGTCCAAATGTACCTATTTTTTAAACCACTTTATGACCACCCAAGCTACTCTGTAAAAGTGAATTTTTCAGAAACAGTTGAACGGATTTACAACAAATAACAAAAAGCATGCTTTCTGAGTAAAGTTCTAACTTTTGCCAAATTTGTTGTAATTCCGTTCAAAACCTCTCTGGGGAGAGGAGTTGGCCTAACGGCTAGGGCAGTCGACCTCAAATCAGGGGAACTGGGTTCGAGTCTCGGCAATGACGCTGAACATCCTGTGATTCTGGGCAAATCACTTAATCTCCCAGTGCCTAACAAAGATGAATGTGTCCTCATGTAATGCACTGGTGCTATGTAAAGTGCTCTGATACCCGATACCTTCGGGTCAAATTCCCGCTATATAAAACTCTGTAAAAAAAAACACACACAAAAAAAGAATTCTGCATCACTTCTTAAAATTTCCTATTGGAATTAACATGGAAATCAACATTTTGGATCCCACTCTTTTTCTTGACCCTTGCTTGACAGATCATGACAAAACGTTTCAGGAAAGAGCTGAAGTGAATGAACTTTTTTTGGGAAAGTTTTGTGAAAATGTATCAAATGGCACGGACGGTATTAGCTGCAAACCGGATAATTGCAAAGAACGCACTTCTTGTTGAAGACGATTAGCGTGCACGCACAACTGAAGATGCAAAATCAATTAATTCCATTATTCCCTTTTATCCATAAAGTGATGCATCAGCAAACCAGATGCATTTCTGTGAATCTGCCTTGATCACAGGCTTTGATAGAGTGTAAACAGAGAACACACCTATTGACAAGGTGCCAATTGAACAACGCCCCAAAGGAAAACCATTAAGGAACCTGAGAACAAAATAAAACATTTTCATTAGGCAATCCGATAAAGGGGGACGGTAGTATCCCTGTCAAAAGATATGTATTTGAAGGAAAGATTTAATCTTGAATGTTAAAAGTGTTATGAGAGAGTACAGAAAGAGGTGATTGTTAAGATCAACAATTAACATCATGATAAACTGAGAGAGCAGAGGGAGTGTGACTTAATTGAATGGGAAGACATTAAATTCCAGTACTGTGAGCACCCTAAGATATCAATTCTATACAAAACTGCACAAATATTCTACCAATCCTCTGGGAAGACCCATAGTATCTTCCCAGTAATGTCTATTGGAAAGCACATCCAAGTTCATCAACTATTTTTCACTCCCTTTTGTGAACTCCCTACCATAGAACATTTAGGATAGTCAAGACATTATGTTATACAATGAGATTGTCCACTGTTAAGAAGACTATGTAATGTTGACATTAGACGTAGGTAGTCTATAGACTAGTATCAGACATGAGAATGGCATCAGTATGTGCATACACTTCCCAAGAGCAAGTACTTTGTCATTCTTACTCAACATATAAATGATCTTGGACATGATGTGGTTCTGCCTGACCCATAACTTTTTTATTTTTGATGATGGATATTTCAGGCAGATCCCTGGCACTACCTCTGGGGCCCATTTTGATCCCAGTTTGCCAACCTCCTAATGGGTTGGTGGGAGAAGCAGGTTGTCAGTAACCTGTATTAGTTTAACACACATGCCATCTCATGGACCAGGTATATTGACAATTTATTTGTGATTTGGAAGGGCAAAATTACGTACGGGAAAGAGTTTGTGGACTGTCTCAATGATACACCCTGAACCTTACATTTACTGGTAACATTATCAAGCAAGAAAATTATTTTTGAGACCATAAGGTGTAAGTAGTGGGGGACAAACTGACCACCAGTTTGCATAGGAATGCCTCTACAGGGAATATATTGCTTCATGCTTATAGCAGCTATTCCAAATCCCCATACACAACATTCCTTATGGAAAATTGCTCAGGGGCTGACACTATTGTAGCTCTGATGAAGACTCTGTATGGAATCTAGGAACATGTTAGTTACATTCAGGAAAAGGGGACACCTAAACACAACTCTGGATGCTGAATTGAAAAAACCTTGGAAATTCACTGAAAAAAACAAAGGTTGCAAGGACGTTATAGTTAGGCTAACTTTTCACTTAAACAAAACCAGAGAAATCCAGCAGTTATAGTTACCTGAGCTAACTATAACTTACGCCCTCGCAATGCACTACTTATGACCTCACATATTACATTACTCATGACATCTCAAATGACATCACTGATGACATCTCAAATTACATCACTGATGACATCATCCAGAGAACCACTGACACACCCACTTACACAAGGACCAACATTAGGGGTTGGGTATTCCTACCCTGCCCCTTTTCTTTTTTTTAATGTTTTTTTTGTGGGACTGGGCTAAAGCTGAGTCCCAAGATGGTGGCCAACACTTCCTGGCTGAAGTGTTGGCAGCCAATCAGAGCTCTGCATTTCCCTGCACAAGCTAGTTATTTTTCGTGAAGTTGTCGTGGCCACAGATATCACTAACTGTATTTTCTTAAATTTTTCAACAACTACTGAACAGATTTGACCAAGTACAAAAAGCACAATCTGTGGACCAAAAGCTAGCTTTCTGTCAAATTTGGTGTAATTCCGTCCAGCAGTTCAGGATGTAGTCGTGTTCAAAGGTCCTATGGGAATTAACGTGGAAAAACACACTTTTGTTTGACAGCCCTTTTTCTCTGCCCCACTTGACGGATCACCCCGAAACATTGCATGCGCAACAAGAGTCACCGGCACACTTTTTTAGGGAAAACTTTGTGAAGATTCATCAAGCGGCCCCAAAGTTATCGGGGAAATTAAAAAACGCTTTACCTATGGAAACTAGCTACTGGCAACTGCCAGTAGGTAAAATATATATATATATACTTTGCAAATTATATATTTTTAACAGTGTGCACCAGGGGACTATGGCAGTAATATTCGTGACATTGATGCTTTGAAAACAACGCTATTAAGCACAAATTAATTTTGCATCATGTCACGTCATGACACCATCATTGTGGTGCATTCTGGGGCCGGTAGGATCTTGTTGAACGGCCATGTGACCACTTGGATTGAAAATACACACTCACCTGTGAACAAGGCGATTAGCTGAAACATGTTAGGTATAAATGAGTGATTTCATTGCTGCCACGCTTTTGACAAATAAAAGTCAGCTTTAAATGGAAGTCGGAATTGGGCTCTGCTTGTTCTGGTGAAACCCATGCTTACAGGATTCTCTGCTCCTGTTACAAGAGCCCGCCCTGCAGGGTTGGGGGCCCCTGGCAAAACGGAGGTTTTCTGAAACATATATATATATATATATATATATATATATAGCAACTGTGCGCGTGTTGGAAGGGATTCAGAAATTGATTTTTTTCATTCTTTGATCGTGCTGGCGAAAGGGAGTTTTTTCAGACTTTCGAAAAGAATGCAGCAATGTGCGCTGACAAATACTCACCTGGCTGTTCAAAGTGAATTATTCCACACCAACATAAGTGCACAGCTTTCAAGGTACGAACTTAGAATGTCGATATTAATCACTATGAGGACTTCCAGTTTTCACATTTTATTGGAGGTGCACTATGGGAGTTGTATTTTAACATCCACCCACGTGACTCTAAAGAACTTTAAAAAGCATCACATGAGCGCAATGGCGTCCAGTGTGTCACGACTTCCACCTGTGAGCAAAGCCAGGAGGCCGAAACGTTAGGTGATTGGAAGTGTGCTGCGGTGCTTTAAGCTGAAATAAACCAACCTTTTGTCAGTATTGGGCCTCTACTTCGTTGCTATTTAATTGGATGGGCTGCTCCATGCCCATGACTTTGAGGCTGCCCTGAAGGGTCGGGGGCTCCGGTAACTGGAGATGCTGTGTTATATATATATATATATATGACAGCAACTCCTTTCGCTTTTCCAATTCACCACGGCAGACAGGAGCTCGGACCACAATTTCGTGCTGCAAGTATTTTTATTGTTGTCTGCTCAACACAGCCATGACGCGTTTCGAGCCCGTAGGCCCTTGATCACATGACGCGATACACTGCCGGTACTGGGCTTTTAAGCCATTTTTTTACCTTTACATTTTTCTTTTTTAAAGTGACAAGTGCAAAATAGAGATACATATGTATTAACGCAAAACAGAAAAGGAGTAGACATAGTAAAATTACTGCAACTGGGTAAACGTTTACACCTTCATATACAAATTGTTATTTTCTATTGTATATATATTGTTTAAAATTCTGTTTCAATAAAAACAAACCATTCATTTTAAATATGATAAATAAATAAATACATAAATGTAATATCATATTAAAATCATTGTATAGATGACACAAAACTATAAAAAGCCAATGTATAAATTTGCCTCCTTTACTAAAAGTGCACACATTTTGTATTTTAGATGGTATTTGTGTGTGCATAGAAAGGCCTTACTAATTGCTCTGTTGGTTAGGTTTGTATTACCCGATATTAATGATGGTATTTTATACTAAATTCCTATACTACTGTTCTTGATATTTGCGATAATTCATACAAGTGCATGTGCCCTATATTTATAATTGTGTTGTGATATGTAAAATCACCAATAATAAAATTTAAAAACCCATAAAACCGAACTGTGATAATTTAAAAAAGGGGAGATAAAGGGATTGATTTTTTAAGACAGGGCACTGTAAATTATTTTAAATCACTGTACGCTGATTATTTGTTTCTGTTTAAGACTATAGGCTGTTATTATTGCTCTTAGAGGCATGTATAGAGATCCTCTGTCCCGTTGAGACCCGCTGGCTGTTTACTATCTAATTCCAAGATATATCTTGTTTCTAATTTTCTAAGGGCTTTTTCTCTATTTCCTCCCCTTTTGTTTTGTGGCACACAATCTATCAAAAAATATTTGAGATCTTTTGGGTCTCCATTGTGTGACTCCTCAAAGTGGCGTGCCACAGGATAGGACTGGTCTTTATTTTTTATAGCTCTCATGTGCTGGAGAATCCTCTTGTGGCCTTGGAGAACTGTACTTCCAACATAAGCGTAGGCCACACGGACACTCCAGCACATAGATTACAAAATCTGTTTTGCATGTCAAATTTCTGAAAATAGGTTTTTCCTTATCACTAAAAGGTATTTTATAGGAAGATTTATTTACCCCATATTGACACGCTTTGCAGGATGTGCATTTGAAAAAGCCCTTTCTTTGGTTTAGCCAGGTAGTGTTTTTTGAAAGGTCCCATGGATCATTGTGGACTAACTCATCTTTCATGGAAGGTGCTTTGCTGTACGTAATTGCCGGTCTACTTGGCAATAAATGGCCTATAGTTGGATCACTTAATACCAGAGGCCAATTTTTTCTTATAATAGAATTGATTATTCTTGCTTGTTTGCTATAACCAATTATAAACCTAAAAGTATCCAAATTTTGTATTGGGTCTTGTTGGTTGTTCACTGTGTTGGCCCTTGTTTGTGTTGTTAAAAGGCTATCTCTACTGATTGCATTGCTTCTTTTTATTGCATTTGCAATCGTTTTTTTAGAATAACCTCTTTCAAGAAACCTTTTTTGACTGGCTATTTGTGCCAACCGTAAATCATCATCATTGCTACTTATGCGTTTCAGCCTAAGCATCTCACCATACGGTATACTTCGTATAAGGTGCTGAGGGTGAGCGCTTGTAGCATGTAAAACTGCATTTCCGGCAGTTTTTTTCCTATGCAGTCTGGTGGCAATTTGTCCTTTTCTGATGTAAACCTGTACATCCAAAAATTCCACCGCCTCATCACTTATGTTGGCCGTGAACTCCAAATTGAGTTTATTGGTATTGAGATTATTGATGAATCTTTCCGCATCCGGCCGGGTCCCCTGCCAGATGATAAAAAGATCATCAATATATCTTAACCATATTTTGATGTTAGTGTTGACTGTGTTTTCATGTTCTTTGAGGAGGACCAGCTCTTCCCACCAACCCATATGGAGACATGCGTAGCTAGGGGAAAAGCTAGCCCCCATTGCTACGCCACATAATTGCTGATATAACATATTCCGATACATAAAAATATTGTTATTTAAACAGAACTCAGTCATATCTCTAAGCATTTTACTGTGATGGATAAAATTTGATGGTCTCTGGTCTAGAAAATATTTGAGTGCCCTCATACCATCCTGGTGATTAATAGAAGTGTATAATGAGGAAACATCTAATGTGATTAGAAGATAGTCTATGTTCCATTCACAGTTCTTGATTTTGAATAAAAAGTCTCCTGTGTCACGGATGTATGACGGTAGACGTTGCACATACTCCTGTAGAAAATAGTCCACATATATTGATGTTCGTTCTAAGAGACTGTTTCTTGCCGAAATGATCGGCCTTCCTGGTGGATTGATAGAATCTTTATGTATTTTTGGAATAAGATACATTATTGGTGTTACCGGGTGGTCATTTTGTAAATATAAATATTCTTCTTGTGTCAGTAGTCCTGCATTTTTCCATGCAATCAATTTCATCCTATAGATATTGTAGGTGTTTCTCTGGGTTAACTGGTCACATTTGCGGTAACATTTTTTATCTTGCAATTGTTTCATAGCCTCATTGTTGTAGTCAGATTTGTTCCATAGGACTAAATTTCCACCTTTATCTGAGTTGCGGATAATCAATTCGGAGTTCGTTTTGAGTTTCTTCATTAATGAGTGATATTGGATCTCCGTTTTGTTTTTCTTTGTTCTTGTTATCCTCTGTATTCTGTGATTGAGTTTTTTAATTTCACCTACAACATGTTCCTGGAATATTTCAATTGCATCCCGAGACATTATTGGATTGAAATGAGAAGTTGGTTTAAAATGTGTTGCTCTCATACCACCATCACTTAAATTATATGGACCTTTATTCTGCATTGTAAATTGAGTAGAGGTCATATTTTCATCTAGTAACTCCTGCATTGTGTCTAGAGCTGACTTATCTGTGCTTGTCTGACCGAAAGGTGGAGATGACATAGGCAATAAATCTTGTTGCTTGTTTGTCTCAGGCTCTAAAAGTTTCTTTTGCACGAAATGTTTTTTAAGTTTCAGTTTTCGTATGCTTTTGTAAATGTCCATGCGAGTTGAAGCATAATTGAACGAGCTTTCAGGACAGAATGACAGTCCTAACGATAACAGTTGCTCTTCCGCTTTTGTTAAATCAATATTTGCCAAGTTGATTATTGTAGGGCTTGTTGCTAGGTCTGTCGTCTCCAATTCCTGCGGATTTGTCCTCTCTTTTGGGAGCGCTTACGTTTTGCTGCTCTCCTCTCTCGGCGTTTTGTAGTTGATTTTTTGTTTGAGGTTTTCCTTGATTCCTGGGGCGCAGAGTTTGCCTGCGTTCTATGCATAAAAAATCAACTTCCTCCACCAATGAGATTTTTGTTGGCATTTGTTGTCCGGTATAGTTTCGGGAATCCTGTTCTGTCTCACTCTCCAGCGCGGAGCTAAGATCTGAAGTAGATGCTGTTTCCATTCTACCAGCTCCGCCTGCTATATATATATATATATATATATATATATATTCATACCAAAGATGCCCAAAGCTTCGGAAATGCACACGATAACAGACGAACTTGACAAAGTTCATTTAATTGCAATACGCCAGCATTATAATGTTCAGAAATAAGTTGCTTTATCCTTACGCGTTTCGGGCTTCATTGCCCTTGTTCACAGGATTGACAAACAGCAAAACAGCCAGCCTCGAATCTGTGCATTTCCGAAGCTTTGGGCATCTTTGGTATGAAATATATATATATATATATATATATATATATATATATATATATATATATATATATAGAGAGAGAGAGAGAGAAAGTCATCCACTTTTTGACTGATACTGGTGGTTACTGACTTTGCACTGGGCTCTGCTAACCAGGCACAGAGCCATTGCTCTTTTAAAAGGTATCTGGTAATTAGTTGTAATTACAATTGGTTCTGACGGCCTACCTGTAAGTCACTAGTATATAGTAGGGCATGTAGGAGAGGATTTAATGCACTTGAGTGCGCACTGCTGTGGTGTCTGCTGTCATTTTAAAGGCAGCCCTGTTCCCAGGGCCATAATTGGCCTCAGGAGGGGGGCAACGCGGCCCCCCTCTGAAATTTAAAATAAAGGCTGGCCAGGCCCCGGGGAAGGGGTCCCCGGGGCCACGCGGCCCCCCTCCCGTAATTAAATAAAAAACGAGGCCAGGCCCCGGGGGATGGGGTCCCCGGGGCCAATAGTGGCCCAGGGAAAGAACGCGGCCCCCCCTTCTGTATTAATAATTTTAAAAAATGAGGCCATGCCCCGGGGGATGGGGTCCCCGGGGCCGCAATCGGCCTCGGGAGGAGGGCCGCGCGGCCCCCTTCCCATTTTTTTTAATTTTTTTTAAAAAAAGGGTAGGGCCCTGGTAGATGGTGTCCCCAGGGCCCTCAAAATATTAAGAGAAGGGGGCCACACAGCTCCCCTTCTAACAAAAAAAAGAAAAGCTGCATCTCCCTGGAGGCCGGCACACCCCCTGTACCACTCTGCAAACGCGCCTCCTGGCACATTCTAAGTTGGGGGATTAAGTCCCCTTGAATCCTGAGGGTCCCTGGGGGCCAACTAGCCCACCAGGTACCTCCAGTAAGCCCCACACAGTGGGATTGCTGAGAGGTGGTCCGAGGCCATGCCCCTTTTTACACCACTCTGCAAACGCGCCTCTTGGCCCATTGCTGGTGGGGCGATGAGGTCCTCTTGTGTCCTGAGTACCTCAGGACTAAAGTGGACTTCATCCCCCGAGCAGCAGTGCGCCAGGAGCCGTGTTTGCAGAGTGGTGTAAGAGGCGTAGCCTTTGAGCACTCTCAGCAAACCAGCTGTATGGGGCTTACTGGAGGTGACTAGGAGGCTAGTTGGCCCCTAGAGACCCTCAGGAAGAAGGGACTTCATCCCCCAACCAAGACGCGTCAGGAAGCACGTTTGCAGAGTGGTGGAGAAAGGGGGCATGGCCTGTGTCCACCTCTCAGCAATCCCAGTGTGTGGGGCTGACTGGAGGTAAGAGGTAGGCTAGTTGGCCCCTAACCACCCCCAGCAGCAAAGGGGACTTCAATCCCCATCCAAGAGCGTGCCAGGGAATGCGTTTGCAAAGTGGTGGGCAAAGGGTGCGTGGCCTGCTATGAGAACTTAGCAATCCTGCTCTGTGGGACTTACTGGAGGTAATAGGAGGGGTAGTTGGCCCCCAAGGATGTCCTTGGGGGGCAAATACCACTCTTGTTACCTCCAGTAAGTTCCACACAGTGGGATTGCTAAGACGTCTTCGGAGGCCACGCCCCCTTTCTCCACCACTCTGCAAACGCGCCTCCTGGCAGACTACGGCATGGGGGATGAAGTCAACTTTACTCCTGAGGGACTTTGGGGGCTAAGAAGCCCTCCTGGTACCTCCTGTAAGTCCTATGCAGCGGAATTCCTGAGCGCTGGTCGGAGGCCCAGCACCCTTTCTCCACCACTCTGCAAACGTGACTACTAGTTAAAGAAGCATTTGCAATGTAATAGGTTTCGCATTTGCGAGAGTTAGAGCTATTGGCGTTGTAAATGTAAAAGTGTTTTAATAATGTTTCTTGGAGTGGAGTGGATGTAGGTTGTGTGTAGTGGAATTATGTGGTATGCTGTGCAGTGAAATTATGTGGATAGAAAGTATGTGGTATTTAGTGTGTAGGAATTATGTACAGTGGGATTATGTGTTATGGAGAGTAATTGTGTGGTATGATAGTCTGTGTTGTGGAGTTGTAACCTTAGGCTTAGTCTTCCTCGTTTCCATAGAAGCTAAACTATGAACTCAATGAGACAAAAAAAAGAATGAACCACTGAGGAGCACTTCTGGACCTAGTCAGAGGTATGAGCAGAGCCACTGGAATTATGTGACTGTTTGGCTGCACCGACTTTTGCACAGTTATACATTTACTGCATTTGCCACATAATCCACATCTGCTACATAATCTGCAGATTTGAACAAAAAGAAACATTGTTTCTAGCTCAAACGGCTCAAACGTTACCAAAAATGCAGCGACAAGTGTTACATCGTGGTGAAAGGCCCTGTGCAAACCTAGAATGGTCACCTGCTACTTATTGCTAAATGTGGGTATTAAATTGGTACTAATGGTGTGTAAACCACTCTTGCTTCTTTCTGCGCCTCTCTTGCCTCTTTCTGCATTTCTGTTGCTTCTTTCTATATCCCTCTTGCCTCTTTCACACCACTCTTCCCTCTTTCTGCACCCCTCTTCCCTCTTTCTGCATCGCTCTTGTTTCTTTCTGTATCCCTCTTGCCTCCTTCTCCACCCCACTTCCCCCTTACTACATCTCTCTTGCCTCTTTCTGAACTTCTCTTGCTTGTTTCTGCACCTCTTTTCCACCTTTCTGCACCTCACTTGCTTCTTTCTGCACCCCTCTTGCCTCTTTCTGCACCCCTCTCCCCTCTTTCTGCACCTCTCTTGCCTCTTTCTGCACCCCTGTCCCCTCTTTCTGCACCTTTCCTGCCTGTTTCTGCACCTTTCTTGCCTCTTTCTGTACCTCTGTTGCTTTTTTCTGCACTTCTCTTGCTCTTTCTGCACCCTTCGCGCCTCTTTCAGCATCTCTGTTGCTTCTTTCTGCACTTCTCTTCCTTCTTTCTGCACCCCTCCTGCCTCTTTCTGTACCTCTTTTGCCTGTTTCTGCACCTCTCCTACCTTTTTCTGCACCCCTCTTGCCTCTGTTTGCACCTGGAGTTGTAACCTCAGGTTTAGTCTTCCTCGTTTCCATAGAAGCTAAACTATGAACTCAATGAGACAAAAAAAAAGAAGGAACCACTGAGGAGCACTTCTGGACCTAGTCAGAGGTATGAGCAGGGCCACTGGAATTATGTGACTGTTTGGCTGCACCGACTTTTGCACAATTATATATTTACTGCATTTGCCACATAATCCACATCTGCTGCATAATCTGCAGATTTGAACAAAAAAACATTGTTTCTAGCTCAAACGGCTCAAACGTTACCAAAAATGCAGCGACAAGTGTTACAGCGTGGTGGAAGGCCCTTTGCAAACCTAGAATGGTCACCTGTTACTTATTGCTAAATGTGGGTATTGAATTGGTACTAATGGTGTGTAAACCACTCTTGCTTCTTTCTGCACCTCTCTTGCCTCTTTCTGCATTTCTGTTGCTTCTTTCTGCAACCCTCATGCCTCTTTCACATCACTCTTCCCTCTTTCTGCACCCCTCTTCACTCCTTCTGCACCTCTCTTGTTTCTTTCTGTATCCCTCTTGCCTCCTTCTCCACCCCACTTCCCCCTTACTACATCTCTCTTGCCTCTTTCTGCACTTCTCTTACTTGTTTCTGCACCTCTCTTCTGTCTTTCTGCACCTCACTTGCTTCTTTCTACACCCCTCTTGCCTCTTTCTGCACCCCTCTCCCCTCTTTCTGCACCTCTCTTGCCTCTTTCTGCACCCCTGTTCCCTCTTTCTGCACTTTTCGTGCCTGTTTCTGCACCTCTCTTGCCTCTTTCTGTATCTCTGTTGCATTTTTCTGCACTTCTCCTGCTCTTTATGCACCCTTTCAGCACCTCTGTTGCTTCTTTCTGCACTTCTCTTCCTTCTTTCTGCATCCCTCATGCCTCTTTCTGTACCTCTTTTGCCTGTTTGTGCACCTCTCCTACCTTTTTCTGCACCCCTCTTGCCTCTTTTTGCACCTCTGTTGGTTCTTTCTGCACTGCTCTTGCTTCTTTCTGCACCTCTGTTACTTCTTTCAGCAATTCTCTTGCCTCTTTCTGCACTTCTCTTGCTTGTTTCTGCACCTCTCTTGTGTCTTTCTGCACCTCTGTTGCCTCTTTCTGCACCTCACTTGCTTCTTTCTGCACCCCTCCCGCCTCTTTCTGTACTTCTCTTGCTTCTTTCTACACCTCTCTTGCTTCTTTCTGCACCCTTCCTGCTTCTTTCTACACCCCTCTTTTCTCTTTCTGCACCTCTCTTGTCTCTTTCTGCACCCCTGTTCCCTCTTTCTGCACCTTTCCAGCCTTTTTCTGCACCTCTCTTTTCTCTTTCTGTACCTCTGTTGGTTCTTTCTGCTCTTCTCTTGCTGCACCCTTCACACCTCTTTCAGCACCTCTGTTGCTTCTTTCTGCACTTCTCTTCCTTCTTTCTGCACCCCTCCTGCCTCTTTCTGTACCTCTCTTGCCTCTTTGTGCACTTCTCCTACCCTTTTCTGCACGCCTCTTTTTGCACCTCTGTTGGTTCTTTCTGCACTGCTTTTGCGTCTTTATGCACCTCACTTGCCTCTTTCTGCACTTCTCTTGCTTCTTTCTACACCTCTGTTGCTTCTTTCAGCAATACTATTGCCTCTTTCTGCACTTCTCTTCCTTCTTTCTGCACCCCTCCTGCCTCTTTCTGCACCTCTGTTGCCTCTTTGTGCACCCCTCTTGCCTCTTTCTGCACTTCACTTGCTTCTTTCTGCACCTCTCTTGCCTGTTTTGACGTCTCTGTTGCTTCTTTCTGCACTTCTCTTGCCTCTTTCTGCACCTCTGACTTAGAGGTCATTTTAATCCCCTTGCCCTATTATGTACTAGGGCCTTACAGGGGAGGTCATGCCAATCACAGGGGCACCCCAACCCATAGTGTACCTTAGTGTATGTAGGTGTTTTCACTGTATTCTAAGTGTCTTTCAGCATAGCACTGGCTCTGGGCCTGGTTAGTCAGAGTCAGTTACCACCAGTACCACTCAGCAAAAGGTTGAGGGCACAGAATGACTTTGCAACAAGGCCTCTTTCTGTACCTTTTTGGTTCTTTCTGCATATCTCTTGCTTCTTTCTGCACCTTTCTTTGTCTTTCTGGACTTCTGTTGCCTCTTTCTGCATTTCTCTTGCTTCTTTCTGCGCTTTTCTTCCTCTTTCTGCACATGTCCTACCTCTGTAGGCATAGTTTGAAATTAGCATTTAAAAAACCTTTGAAATTCACTGAAAAAAACATAGGTTTCAGGGATGTTATAGTTAGGAATTAGCATTTAAAAAACCTTAGAAATTCACTGAAAAAACCATAGGTTTGAGGGCCATTATAGTTAGAAATTAGCATTTAAATTTTTTTTGAAATTCACTGAAAAACCCATATGTTTCAGGGACGTTATAGTTAGAAATTAGCATTTAAAAAACCTTTGAAATTCACTCAAAAAACCATAGGTTTCAGGGACGATATAGTTAGAAACTAGCATTTTAAAAATCTTAGAAATTCACTGAAAAAACCACAGGTTTCAGGGACGTTATAGTTAGTTTGACATTTCTCTCATACAAAACCAGAGAAATTCGGCAGTTATAGTTAGTTGAGTTAACTATAACTCGCGCCCCCGCAATGCAATACTGATAACGTCACATATTACATCATTCATGACATGGTCAGTGACATCACTGATGACATCTCAAATGACATCACTGATGACATCAACCATGTGATAATCTGATGCACCTCCTCATAGCCTAATATAACCTTGATACACCCACTCTAAAATACAGACTACCATTTTCGAAACCATAGACACACAAATACCAGTTACTACATACCCACACACTGATTCCTAGTTCTACACACACATCCACCCATACAGTCACTCGTACATGCAGACACTCATCAATACAAAAACAAGCATTGGCATAGCCAATAGGTCTCGCTTTTGTGACCTTATAAGTATTTAGTTATGCAGCACAATATCCTTGGTGCAATAACATCAACTGTTGCATGGCTAAAAACTTATAAGGCCCCAAAGGCGAGACCTATTGGCTATGCCAATGCTTGTTTTTAGAAGCCTGGCATGCAGTTTTAAATGGAGGCTGGTAAGAAAGGTGCCAACCCGAGGGGCAAGGTCTAGAGAGAAATAAGATAGGAAGAGAGGCGAGTTATAATGAGATAGCACGAATAGAAAGGTGAAGCACAGAATGACAGGTCAGGTAAACAAAGTAGCGAGGCAGAGGGGCAGGTAGAGCCGGTGGGATGAAAAATAGAAAGATATGAGAAGTAGAGAGAAAAGAGGTGCAGATGAGGTAGAGAGATGAGGCTAATACAGAGGAAGGGCGAGGAGAAGTAGAGAATGGTGAAATAGGGAGAGAGAGACAGAGTTAAGACAGATGTAATAAACGAGCGAGACATTAGAAGCAGAGAGAGTGAACGAGAAACAGTGATGGAGATAGAAAGAGAGATGAAAGCAAAGGGAGTGATAGATGGAGTGGAAGAGGTAGAGAGAGCATTGTAGAGGAAAAGAAATAAAATAATGGGAAAGGTGAGGGAAAGAGGACATCAATAAAAAGAGAGACATAGAAGGCCAATAGGTGAGGTAAATTGAGAGGCTAGATAGTGTATGAGAAGTGGGGAAGAGAGAGATGAGGCAGTGAGTTGTGAGGCAGAGAGAAATGAAAGTGAGAATGGTGAGGTAGAAAGAGGCATGCGAGAGGTAGAGAAAGGTAAGGTAAAGATAGCAAAATGATTGAAAGGGTAAGATAAAGAGAGATGAAATTAAGAGGGAGATGAAGTAAATGGAAGAGAAATGAAGGGGGATGAGATGCAAACAGAGCAGCAAGATGCAGAAAGAGAGAGAAAGTGTAGAGAGAGAGAGAGAGAGAGGCACTTGAGAGGGGCAGAGAGCTAGAGATCTAGAGGTAGGATCGGAGAGAGGTGGCAAGTTGAGGTCATGAGAGGTAAGTGCTGTGGGGCACTGAGGTTTATTGAAAGAGAGGTGTGACGTACAGAGAGAGTTTAAAGGTAGAGCAATAGTGTGGTAGGTACGTAGCCATGTATAAATAGACAGGTAAAAGGAGTGTTTAGGTAAAGGAATGAGACATGGGACAGAAAGGTGCGACAGAGAAAGAAATGTATTGGGTGGTATAGAGAAGTGACAGCTAGTCACAGAGTGTGGTATGTAGAGAAGTAAGTTAGGAGAGAAGGGCAGGGATTTAGTCTCTGGTCAGGTAAAGAGAGTTAACTTACAACAAGAGAGGAAGAGGGAGAGATGAAGGAGGGAAATGTGAGTAGAGGTGGGAGGTAGAGAGGCAAAACAAACAGGAGCTAAGAGTAAGTTAATGGGAGGCAGACAGAAAGTAGAGAGGTAAAGAAGGGTTAGCAAGACAGGGAAATAGATGATAGAGCAAGATGTAGGTGAGGTAGAGAAAGAGGTGGATAGAGAGGTTGAGAAATGTGGGATGACAAGGGACCCGTAAGCCAGGAACACACCAGGTCTTTGTCCTTAAGCTCGCTACCAGTGCAGTAAACATGGATCAGCCATCTGTAGATAAAGAGTGTGTCTTTATTTCAGGTAGAATAGTATATTTCGTCAGCCATCAACTGCCCGCTTCCTCACTCCAGCCTTCCTTCAGCAACTGTCCACACAACTCATCACATATAATGACATCTCTGTTACATCAGATGAATCTAACAGAAGACTGTACCCTATGAGCAGCTACCACAGAGAGCGACTTTTGTTTAAATTGCTCTTTATTGAGATTTTTATAATAACACAATACTAAAATGACACTCGTATCATATTCCTGTCCTGTGCACAGAGGGGACACCACACAATATACAAGTTGCAGCACAGCTCCAGGAGACAAACTGTCATTAAAAAACATTCCAGACAGTGTTCTGAGTGTGCTGTGGTGCACAGATGGGGCTTACTTGTTGAACTGAGAATTAGCACACCCTGGTCTCAATTGGAGGGAGGGTACTATAGGACGGTCTGGATGCTGTGAGCGAGGAAAGAAGGCCGGGGTCATCTGCTTTATCGCTGATGTATTTGGCAATGTGTAGCACAGTAGAATATTCCTCGGCCTGCGCAGTGGTCTACAAGGGTCTTAAAACGCATACGAGATCCACTAAGAGCTACATCTAACCAATGAAATCCATCCAGAGCTACAGCCTAATAGTAACTTAAGTGCTCTTAAAGAAAGGAAGAAGAGAAAGAAGAAAGGAGATGAGAAAAGGAAAAAAGAAACAGAGAAAAGTGAGACAGAAAGGATGGGAGGGACAGAAATTAGTGACGAGAGGGAGAGGATTGGAGAACCAAAGGCAATAAGGGTGAGCGAGTGAGGGAAAAACAGAAAAGACAGAGAAAGGGGAGGAAGCTCACCAAAAGGGTGAGAGAGTCGGTTAGAGGAAGGTAGAGAGGGAAGACAGGCAGGAGGGCGAGAGGGAAGTAGAATGGGGGGGCAAGCACAGGAGAGGCAGAAAGATAGAGTAGAGTGAAGGAGTGTGGGAGACAGGGGCACAAGGTTGGAGGAATGAGAACAGAAAGCCAGGAGAGATAAAGATGAGGGGAGGGGGCGGAGGCTGACCGGGAGGAAGAAAGGTGTGGGGGCGCTGGAGGGGCAGAGAGACGGAAGAAACACAGGCGGAGAGAGAGACACTGTGAGAGAAAGAGATGATATGAGAGGAAGGAGGATAAAGGAGAGGCAGGGAAAAGAGGCGGTAGGAAGACACAAAACCTCTCCAAAGTATGATCAAAGATTTCCCTTAACAAAACGAGAAACCTGATGGCTTTGCTGAACTTGTTGAAGCAGATGACACAATAACCCCCACAACTTCACATACAATATGGCGTGTTTTGTAATGACTAAATCTGGAATGTAAACATGAAAATACAAGCATTGGCAAAGCCAATAGGTCTCGGCAACCCGAGAGCTATAGACGTTGTTCATATTAATGTCTTTTAGCTATGTTTTATGGAGTGGATGCATGTGATGTGGAGTGGAATTATATGGCTTGGAGTGCAATTGTTTATCATGGAATTGTGTGGACTTATGTGCAGTGGAAATATGTGGCATGGTGTGCATTGGAATTATGTGGCTAGTAATTATGTGGTGAGGAGATTATCTGCTGGGTGTTGATGACGGAGCAGCAAGATGGAGGGATGATCAAGAAAAGCAAAGAATGTGGAGAGAGACCAGCACAGGCTGCTTTGGAGATGCAGGAAGGTTTACTTTCCCACTAACATATAACTTGCCATATAATTAGGTTTACTTTCCCCACTATATAAAGTTGCCATAATATTATGGGTACCAGAGTAGTTCTCTGTTCCACTAGCAGCATACTTCATACAGTGTCTGGGATGTAGTCCTTGCTGAGGACCAATCCGGGGTTTAGAATTGTTTTAGCATCCTTACGTCCCTTTGCCAAACCAAGTCCAGCCCTCCTTGTCCTGTAACCATGGACATCATTTAGAGGTCGCCATGGGTCGCATTTGAGATCCCTGGCTTGTCTCCTGTGACCACTGGAACTGTCCTTGTGACGGCTGGGCTCAGAAATGGGAAGGGCAGTATCACAGACAGAAGGTAAACAAGGCTCTAGTAAGCCTTGTTAACTAGCTGTGCCTCTCTGCTATGTCACGTGCATGAGAAGGCATGAAAACTCTCAGCAGCAAGTGGATCTAAGCAAAGTAACACACTTTCAAAACTATTAGCTATTTTGCAAGTGGATCCAACCCTAGTAAAATTCATCTCTGTACCTCCTACTGCTCCCGAGCATGGTAAGGAAAGAAGAAATATAAGAGGGGGAGGGTGAGAGAGAGCGAGGTTAAAGTAGAAAAGACTATGAAGGGAAAAATAAGGCAAGGGAGAGAGGAAAGGGACGCTACAGAGAGGGGTGAGAAAGAGAGAAAAAGACAGGTTTGTGTGAGAGAGGGATTAAAGACATCAGCGAGAGGAGACAGGTGTGAAAGAGTGAGGCACACGAGAGGAATAGGCGATATACACATAGTCATGTAACAATGGTGAATGCAATTAAACACTTTGTGCCAAGAGCGCAGGTGGCTAGCAAAAGCCATAGTGGGAAGTGGAGAGCCAGTTCTATCCTGACACTAGCACACTCTTAACAAATTAACACTGCATCCAGAATGGCAAAAGGCGCTGAACAGTTACTAGGTGCAGCACGCTCGCGTTTCATAACATTACACACTGGATGCCCTCATTGATGTATACAGGGCAGGAGTTGGTTTGAAAGTGTTCAGTAACCACCATAAACCTAGCATGGGAACAGCAGAGCAACCTGTAGCAGCCAGCAAATGTAACCTGAGCAAACCCTATCTCCCACCTATCCGTCCTCCATCACACTGCTAAGCGTGGAGTCCCAAGACCCAATAAAAGCACAACTCTGGCCACTCACGTACAAAAACGTTTCCCGAGTGGGTCTAGAGAGGAAGTGCAAATCCTTCCAAGCAGGCATGCTTCAATGCCACGCACGGGCAGGGGGTGCTGCATGAGTGCAAGCACAAAACTACACAATTCCGTTTTTGCTTTTAGTCCGGATTATCCAATTGGAGGCTACTACTACGTACCACTTCCCAGAACTGGCTGGACGAATTGACACAACACAACTGGATCTTCATGTTCGTTTAATCTGCTGCCAGGTAATGATCCCACTGGTTTAAACAAGCATTGCCAACAAGTGTCGGCAAAAGCGTTTCACTTGCGGGAGCGAGCAGCGCCAGGAGCGATAATTGCTACCATATGGCGCCGTTCGCTCCCGCAAGTGAATCGCCAAACGTGCACACGTTGCCATTGAAGGCAATGGAACCCGTGCACGTTTTTGGCTGAAAAGCCGACCGATTGCTAAAGGTCTTTTTGCCTATGCAGCGCATGCGCGCTGCGTAGGCGAGACCTAACAACAATTGATGGACAGAATGCAGAACAATGTCATACATTCACCTCAGTACAGAAATCTGCGCCAAAATCCATCGTTTTTTTGCTCACCATGCCATTCCAGTTTGAACCCAGCCATATGCAAATCAGTCTTGTCCCTGTGCCCAATGGGAACAGTCCAGCCCGAACTGAAAGGCCAGGTCCTCCCTGGACTGGAAACAAGCATCCTAGGACCGGTTTCGGGGTTTCACCCCTCATCAGCCAGGATAGCTTGACTCCAGTGGCATGGAGAGCACGGGACCCACGTCTGGGCATACCCGTCCCACTCGGGGTGACAAATGCAAAAACAACAATTGATGGACAGAATGCAGAACAATGTCATACATTCACCCCAGTACAGCGATCTGGGCCTAAATCCATTATTTTTTTGCTCACCATGCCATTCCAGTTTGAACCCAGCCATATGCAAATCAGTCTTGACCCTGTGCCCAATGGGAACAGTCCAACCCGAACTGACAGGCCAGGTCCTCCCTGGACTGGAAACAAGCATCCTAGGACAGGTTTCGGGGTTTCACCCCTTATCAGCCAGAATAGCTTGACTCCAGTGGCATGGAGAGCACGGCACCCACGTCTGGGCATACCCGTCCCACTCGGGGTGACAAATGCAAAAACAACAATTGATGGACAGAATGCAGAACAATGTCATACATTCACCCAAGTGCAGAGATCTGGGCCTAAATCCATCGTTTTTTTGCTCACCATGCCATTCCAGTTTGAACCCAGCCATATGCAAATCAGTCTTGACCCTGTGCCCAATGGGAACAGTCCAGCCCGAACTGCCAGGCCAGGTCCTCCCTGGACTGGAAACAAGCATCCTAGGACCGGTTTCAGGGTTTCACCCCTCATGAGCCAGGATAGCTTGACTCCAGTGGCATGGAGAGCACGGGACCCACGTCTGGGCATACCCGCCCCACTCGGGGAGACAAATGCAAAAACAACAATTGATGGACAGAATGCAGAACAATGTCATACATTCACCCCAGTACAGAGATCTGGGCCTAAATCCATCGTTTTTTTGCTCACCATGCCATTCCAGTTTGAACCCAGCCATATGCAAATCAGTCTTGACCCTGAGCCCAATGGGAACAGTCCAACCAAAACTGCCAGGCCAGGTCCTCCCTGGACTGGAAACAAGCATCCTAGGACCAGTTTCGGGGTTTCACCCCTCATCAGCCAGGATAGCTTGACTCCAGTGACATGGAGAGCACGGGACCCACGTCTGGGCATACCCGTCCCACTCGGGGTGACAAATGCAAAAACAACAATTGATGGACAGAATGCAGAACAATGTCATACATTCACCCCAGTACAGAGATCTGGGCCTAAATCCATCGTTTTTTTGCTCACCATGCCATTCCAGTTTGAAACCAGCCATATGCAAATCAGTCTTGACCCTGTGCCCAATGGGAACAGTCCAGCCTGAACTGCCAGGCCAGGTCCTCCCTGGACTGGAAACAAGCATCCTAGGACAGGTTTCGGGGTTTCACCCCTTATCAGTCAGAATAGCTTGACTCCAGTGGCATGCAGAGCACGGCACCCACGTCTGGGCATACCCGTCCCACTCGGGGTGACAAATGCAAAAACAACAATTGATGGACAGAATGCAGAACAATGTCATACATTCACCCAAGTACAGAGATCTGGGCCTAAATCCATCGTTTTTTTGCTCACCATGCCCTTCCAGTTTGAACCCAGCCATATGCAAATCAGTCTTGACCATGTGCCCAGTGGGAACAGTCCAGCCCGAACTGCCAGGCCAGGTCCTCCCTGGACTGGAAACAAGCATCCTAGGACAGGTTTCAGGGTTTCACCCCTCATCAGCCAGGATAGCTTGACTCCAGTGGCATGGAGAGCACAGGACCCACGTCTGGGCATACCCGTCCCACTCCGGGTGACAAATGCAAAAACAGCAATTGATGGACAGAATGCAGAACAATGTCATACATTCACCCCAGTACAGAGATCTGGGCCTAAATCCATCGTTTGTTTGCTCACCATGCCATTCCAGTTTGAACCCAGCCATATGCAAATCAGTCTTGACCCTGTGCCCAATGGGAACAGTCCGGCCCGAACTGCCAGGCCAGGTCCTCCCTGGACTGGAAACAAGCATCCTAGGGCCGTTTTCGGGGTTTCACCCCTCATCAGCCAGGATAGCTTGACTCCAGTGGCATGGAGAGCACGGGACCCAGGTCTGGGCATACCCGTCCCACTCGGGTCTAGGAGGACCTGGCTTGGCAGTTCGGCTGGACTGTTCCCACAAGGAACAGGGTCAAGACTGATTTGCATATGGCTGGGTCCAAAGTGGGGTGGTGTGGTGAGCAAAAGAATGATGGATTTAACCCAGATCCTTGTGACTGGGGGTGAATGCTTGCATTGTCCAGCATTCCGTCCATCAATTTTTCTTTTGCATATGTTGCCCTAAGTGGGAAGGGTATGCCTAGACGTGGGTCCCGTGCTCACTACCCCACTGGATTCAATCTAGCCTGCCTGATGAAGGGTGATGCCCAGAAACCGGTCCCAGGGTGCTTGTTTCTGGTCCAGGGAAGACCTGGCTTGGCAGTTCGGGCTGGACTGTTCCCACAAGGAACAGGGTCAGGACTTATTTGCATATGGCTGGGTCCAAACTGGGGTGGTGTGGTGAGCAAAAGAATGATGGATTTAACCCAGATCCTTGTGACTGGGGGTGAATGCTTGCATTGTCCAGCATTCCGTCCATCAATTGTTTCTTTGCATATGTTGCCCTAAGTGGGAAGGGTATGCCCAGACGTGGGTCCCGTGCTCACTACACCACTGGATTCAAGCTAGCCTGGCTGATGAGTGATGCCCAGAAACCGGTCCCAGGATGCTTGTTTCCGGTCCGGGGAGGACCTGGCTTGGCAGGTCGGGCTGGACTGTTCCCACAAGGAACAGGATCAAGACTGATTTGCATATGGCTGGGTCCAAACTGGGGTGGGGTGGTGTGCAAAAGAATGATGGATTTAACCCAGATCCTTGTGACTGGGGGTGAATGCTTGCATTGTCCAGCATTCCGTCCATCAATTGTTTCTTTTGCATATGTTGCCCTAAGTGGGAATGGTATGCCCAGACGTGGGTCCCGTGCTCACTACACCACTCGATTCAAGCTAGCCTGGCTGATGAAGGGTGATGCCCAAAAACCGGTCCCAGGATGCTTGTTTCCGGTCCAGGGAGGACCTGGCTTGGCAGTTCGGCTGGACTGTTCCCACAAGGAACAGGGTCAAGACTGATTTGCATATGGCTGGGTCCAAAGTGGGGTGGTGTGGTGAGCAAAGAATGATGGATTTAACCCAGATCCTTGTGACTGGGGGTGAATGCTTGCATTGTCCAGCATTCCGTCCATCAATTTTTCTTTTGCATATGTTGCCCTAAGTGGGAAGGGTATGCCTAGACGTGGGTCCCGTGCTAACTACCCCACTGGATTCAAGCTAGCCTGCCTGATGAAGGGTGATGCCCAGAAACCGGTCCCAGGGTGCTTGTTTCTGGTCCAGGGAGGACCTGGCTTAGCAGTTCGGGCTGGACTGTTCCCACAAGGAACAGGGTCAAGACTTATTTGCATATGGCTGGGTCGAAACTGGGGTGGTGTGGTGAGCAAAAGAATGATGGATTTAACCCAGATCCTTGTGACTGGGGGTGAATGCTTGCATTGTCCAGCATTCCGTCCATCAATTGTTTCTTTTGCATATGTTGCCCTAAGTGGGAAGGGTATGCCCAGATGTGGGTCCCATGCTCACTACACCACTGGATTCAAGCTAGCCTGCCTGATGAAGGGTGATGCCCAGAAACCGGTCCCAGGATGCTTGTTTCCGGTCCAGGGAGGACCTGGCTTGGCAGTTCGGGCTGGACTGTTCCCACAAGGAACAGGGTCAAGACTGATTTGCATATGGCTGGGTCCAAACTGGGGTGGTGTGGTGAGCAAAAGAATGATGGATTTAAACCAGATCCTTGTGACTGGGGGTGAATGCTTGCATTGTCCAGCATTCCGTCCATAAATTGTTTCTTTTGCATATGTTGCCCTAAGTGGGAAGGGTATGCCCAGACGTGGGTCCCGTGCTCACTACACCACTGGATTCAAGCTAGCCTGGCTGATGAAGGGTGATGCCCAGAAACCGGTCCCAGGATGCTTGTTTCCGGTCCGGGGAGGACCTGGCTTGGCAGGTCGGGCTGGACTGTTCCCACAAGGAACAGGATCAAGACTGATTTGCATATGGCTGGGTCCAAACTGGGGTGGGGTGGTGTGCAAAAGAATGATGGATTTAACCCAGATCCTTGTGACTGGGGGTGAATGCTTGCATTGTCCAGCATTCCGTCCATCAATTGTTTCTTTTGCATATGTTGCCCTAAGTGGGAATGGTATGGCCAGACGTGGGTCCCGTGCTCACTACACCACTCGATTCAAGCTAGCCTGGCTGATGAAGGGTGATGCCCAAAAACCGGTCCCAGGATGCTTGTTTCCGGTCCAGGGAGGACCTTGCTTGGCAGTTCGGGCTTGACTGTTCCCACAAGGAACAGGGTCAAGACTGATTTGCATATGGCTGGGTCCAAACTGGGGTGGTGTGGTGAGCAAAAGAATGATGGATTTAACCCAGATCCTTGTGACTGGGGGTGAATGCTTGCATTGTCCAGCATTCCATACATCAATTGTTTCTTTTGTTACTCATCAATACAGCACTATCATATGCACTCATACACCTATACAGACACTCACACACAGCCACTCATCCATCGAGTTACTCACACACCTAGTCAGTCATGCAAAGAATTAATCACACTGCCATTTACTCACCTATACAGTTATACAAACACCACCTCACTTTTCATACAGATACTAACACATACTTAATCTCTTATACAATCACTGATGCAAGCACACACTCATCCATACAGCCACTCTCACAATCACTCACTCTCACATACAGTCATTTATATACTCCAACACTCACCTATACTGCCTTTCACATATGTAGTTACTCACACATGTACCACTGAGACATCAATTCACTCACCCATACACACACTCACCCACCCATACAGCCCTTCACAGATGCACTCTTGAACCCATACACCCAGTGAATCACCCACTCACACATCTATGCACAGCGTCACACACCCCCCACCCACCCACACAGACACTCAGGCACCCATACAGATACTCAGACAACCAATCAATAACCCATATAAACACTCATGTAGCTACTCACCAACCCATGCAGCTGTTTACACACCAACTGACAGACTGATACAGACATTCACACAGTGTAGTCACTAACCCATGCATTCAGTAAGACACGTTTAATCACTCACTTATACAGTCAGTCACGCCCCTACTAAATCATCCATTCAGACACTTATACACTCACTCATTCTTAAATACAGCTTGGCAAATATATATATATATATATATATATATATATATATATATATATATATAAAACATATTTAAACTTTACAGAAACACACAGTCACTGGATGATGTCATCAGTGATGTCATTTGAGATGTCATCAGTGATGTCATCAGTGATGTCACTGACCATGTCATGAATGATGTAATATGTGACGTCATCAGCAGTGCATTGCAGGGGCGCGAGTTATAGTTAGCTCAACTAACTATAATGGCCGAATTTCTCAGGTTTTGTATGAGTGAAATGTCCAACTAACTATAACGTCCCTGAAACCTATGGTTTTTTCTGTGAATTTCAAAGGTTTTTTAAATGCTAATTTCTAACTATGCCTACAGAGGTAGGACATGTGCAGAAAGAGGAAGAAAGGCGCAGAAAGAAGCAATAGAAATGCAGAAAGAGGCAACAGAATTCCAGAAAGACAAAGAAATGTGCAGAAAGAAGCAAGAGATATGCAGAAATAACCAACAGAGGTGCAGAAAGAGGCCTTGTTGCAAAATCATCCTGTGCCCCCAACTTTTTGCTGACTGGTACTGGTGGTAACTGACTCTGACTAACCAGGCCCGGAGCCAGTGCTATGCTAAAAGACACTTAGAATACAGTGAAAACACCTACATACACGGGGGTACACTATGGGTTGGGGTACCCCTGTGATTGGCATGACCTCCCCTGTAAGGCACAAGTATATAATAGGGCAGGGGGATTAAAACTACCTCTAAGTCAGAGGTGCAGAAAGATGCTTCTTTAAGTAGTAGTCACGTTTGCAGAGTGGTGGCAAAAGGGTGCTGGGCCTCCGACCAGCGCTCATGAATTCCGCTGCGTAGGACTTACAGGAAGTACCAGGAGGGCTTCTTGGCCCCCAAAGTCCCTCAGGAGAAAATTGGACTTCATCCCCCATCCTGTAGTCTGCCAGGAGGCGCGTTTGCAGAGTGGTGGAGAAAAAGTGGCATGGCCTCCGAAGACGTCTTAGCAATCCCACTGTGTGGGACTTACTGGAGGTAACAAGAGGGGTAGTTGGCCCCCAAGGACATCCCCGGGGCCAACTACCCCTCCTATTACCTCCAGTAAGTCCTACACAGCAGGATTGCTAAGTTCTTATAGCAGGCCACGCCCCCTTTGCCCACCACTGTGCAAACGGCTCCCTGGCGCACTCTTGGATGGGGATTTAAGTCCCCTTCGCTGCTGGGGGTCCTTTAGGGGCCAACTAGCCTACCTCTTACCTCCAGTAAGCCCCACACAGTGGGATTGCTGAGAGGTGGACACAGGCCACGCCCCCTTTCTCCACCACTCTGCAGACTCACCTCCTGGCGCGTTCTGGGTTGGGGGATTAAGTCTCCTTGAATCCTGAGGGTCCCTGGGGGCCAACTAGCCCACCAGGTATCTCCAGTAAGCACCACAGAGCTGCATTGCAGAGAGGTGGTCCGAGGTCACGCCCCTTTTTACACCACTCTGCAAACGCGGCTGCTGGCGCACTGCTGCTCAGAGGATGAAGTCCACTTGTGTCCCGAAGTCCTCAGGACACAAGAGGACCTCATCGCCCCACCAGCAGTGCGCCAAGAGGCGCGTTTGCAGAGTGGTGTAAAAAGGGGCGTGCCTCGGACCACCTCTCTGCAACGCAGCTCTGTGGTGCATACTGGAGGTACAAGGTGGCCTAGTTGGCCCCCAGGGACCCTCTGTATTCAAGGGGAATTAATTCCCCAACTTACAACGTGCCAGGGGGCGAGTGGTGCAGGGAGGGGGCAGGGCCTCCGGCGAGATGCCGGCTTTTTAGAAGGGGGCTGTGTGGCCCCCCTTCTTTGACCATTTTTGGGGCCCTGGGGACCCCATCCCCCAGGGCCTAAACCCCTTTTTATTAAAAAAAAAAACGGGAAGGGGACCCCATCCCCCGAGGCATGGCCAGTCTTTTTTTTATTATTTATTTAATTCTTTGGAGGGGGGCCGCCCCCCTCCTCAGGCCAATTATGGCCCCGGGGACCCCATCCCCTGGGGCCGGCCTTTCCGTTTTAAATTTTTTTTATTTCGGGGGAGGGGGGCCACGTGGCCCCCCTCCCAGGCCACTTCTGGCCCCGGGGACCCCATCCCCCGGGGCCTGGCCTCACCGTTGGGGACTGTGGGGGGAGCCCCAATGCCCCCACGGTCCCGCCGGCTCCCCGCATCCTGCGGGATCCAGCATTGCTTTTGCACAAGGGGAGCTGCTGACATGCAGCTCCCCTTGTGCCAAAGCAATTCTGCTTTGGTTTTTGGAAGCGAGAGCAGGTTTCCTGCTCTCGCTTCCAAAAACCGAAGCAGAGTTTGCTATGGCAGGGCGGGAGCCGTGCTCCCGCCCTGCCATAGCAAACAGCAATGTCCCGAGGTGGGCACCCTGGGACATTGCAGGAGCCGGCACTGGGGGGTGGCGGTCCCCAGGGCCATCAAGGGCTCCAGGAGGGGGGCAGCATGGCCCCCCTCCCTACATTTCAAAGCCCCGGGGAGGTGGTTGTCCCCGTGGCCCGGGGGTCCGCTACCTGACCCCCGCATTGAAATGAGTATGTGCCCCGGGGAGGTGGTGGTCCCCGGGGCAGCGTGGGGGGGTTGGGACCCCCCACGCATTTATTTTTAAAGTCCCGGGGAGGTGGCAGTCCCCGGGGCTGCGGGGGGGTCGCGTGCCTCCCAAATACAATTAAATAAGCCCCAGGGAGGTGGCAGTTCCCCGCAAATTAATTACGCATTGCCCCCCGGACCTGGCCCACCCGGGGGCTTAAATATAACAAAGCGCGGGAGTCCGCGCTTCGTTTTTTTTTATTTTGTCGTCGGGATTCGCGCACCCAGCGCGAATTCGGCCGATTTTTTTTTTAAATGCTTTTTTTGGCCCTGAGCAGGCCTAGGGGGTCAGGGTGTCTGTACCCTGCCCCCATTTCTTGTTTTTCCCCTTTTTTTTTACTCTTTTCTTGTGACTCGGTTACCGAGTCACAAGATGGCTGCCAACACTTCCTGGTTTGGAGTGTAGGCAGCCAATCAGAGTGAAGCTCGTGCTCGGGAGGAGTCGCGACTCCTCCTCGGTGCTCAGATATCAAAAGTTTTCTTTTTTTAATTTCTCAGGAACTACTGAACGGATTTACACCATTTAAAAAAAAGGGGCGTTTTCTGAACCAAGACCTACCTTTTTGCCAAATTTGGTGTAATTCCGTTCAGCAGTTCGGGCTGTAGCTTTGTCTAAAGTTCCTATGGAAATGAACATGGGGAAAATGCATTTTGGGATCCCCCTTTTTTCTCGGCCCCTGCTTGACGAATCACCCCGAAACTTTCAAGACAGGAGCTGACCGGAGCGCTCCATTAGTTTTGAAAATTTCGCGAAGATTCGTCAAACGGTGCCAAAGATATTGGCAAATCAAAAACGCTTTTTGAATAGAAACGATGTCCTAACTATAACTACCTACTGGCGACCGCCAGTAGGTAATATATATATATATATGTATATATATATATATTTGTGTGCGTGTGTATAGATAGATAGATAGATAGATAGATAGATAGATAGATAGAGAGAGAGATCTGTACAACTAAGAAAGACTTCTGCCATTTTTAAAAGTGGAAGAAAGGTTCTGGGTAGAAAAGGTGACACACACCCCTGGATGTGATCACCTCAGGGACGGATTACCCACTGGGCCAAGTAGCCCATTGGCCACTTGAACCCAGATCCCTAACACCCCTAAATCTAGGATTTAAGGGTTACCCCTGACACCAGAAACTCAGTTCTGATCTGACTTGCGACAAAGGACAAAGAGGAGACCTGTCTCTGCGACAACAGAATCTGCACAAAGCAAAGGCATGATACGCTGCACCTGTGGAAGCCTTCCTGGAACTGCATAACTGCGTCTCATCCTGGACCACAGCTCTGTTCCCCTAGACAGAGCAGCCACGGCCCGTGCAGGTAACAGCGGTTGGGCGGTGGGGCAGGGTAAGGGGGTATTTCGAGGGACGATGCCGAGGGAAAATTAAATAAATAATCAATTTTCCCTCGGCATCGTCCCTCGAAATCCCCCCTTACACGGTCCCACCGCCCCACCGATTTTACCTGCACAGACCGCGGCTGAGACAGAGGGACCCTTTGAGAGCCGAAGGTAACTACAGACTCAACTGGACTAGTGCCACTAGTCCCCTGCACAACACAGGTAAAAACAAAGTATAGGAACCAAAGAATAGCTGTCCATCGGGCCCTCTGATGGATCGCCCAAAAGTAGATGGTCCAGAGCACTGTGGAAAATGTAGTTCTGACCTCCACCAAGTTTCAGGTGACTACCGTTTTCCCCTGGACATCAAAATAACTTTC
Source organism: Calotriton arnoldi (assembly GCA_963921515.1). NCBI lineage: Eukaryota > Metazoa > Chordata > Amphibia > Caudata > Salamandridae > Calotriton > Calotriton arnoldi. The sequence goes on from CAWUFW010010483.1 coordinate 608,965, forward strand.
TGCTGACCTTACTGCTGCCAAGGCTCGTTGGTCGCAAGTCCGGCAACTTCCCCCTTTACTAGACGCTGCACCTCATGGGAACTCCACAAAACCTTCATCCGATGTCATCAGTGGCTTTATCATTGACTTTTTGCACCTGGTTCCCCACCAGCACTGTGTAAGCGGTAAAACCAGCTCTCCCGTGGCTCTGGCATCAGCACCAACGACAGCCAGGACAATTCTGCACCAGGCTTCTCGAGCCAGGTAAAATCAAACTGACTGGTCTGGCTTGGTCCGGGGACCCACATCACCTTTACCCTCCTTGGGTTCCACGCAACTCGACCTGCAAGTGACCAATTGTCACTAGTGCTTTTTACCTTTGACCACAATGATAAAGTTTTGCATTACTTTTTTGCACATATTTAATTTTGCTTCTAAAATCTATAACCCCGGTTATACTTATCTGATTTACTTCATTTTGGTGTCGAAATTTATATAAAAATCTTCTTTAGATTTATAAATTGGTGTTGGATTTCTTCAAAGTTGTGTCAATTACTTATCATACAAGTTGGTACTCTGAAATGCTTAACACATGTTCCTCTAGTACAGCCCGACTGCTCTTTGCCACTTTACCAGGATTGAGCTAAGGATTTATTATTGTGAATCCAAGGACCATATTTGGGGTATTGAGAAAGTATTGCATGGTGTAGCCTAACCAACATTACCACATAATACTCCACCTTCCTACAGGTATGTGGTGCAGTCTTATGTGGCACTTTCTCCCGCAGTATTATTTTACTCCACATGAGCTTGAAGCAACTTTTTGTTGAGAAATTTACAAATTATGTAAAAAAGTATGTGTCAAGTGTGGTAAATGCATAATTATGTGTTACCCACAGCAGGCACAAAATTACATAGTTGCAGTGCCTTTGACCATTTTTCATTACCATTAAAAGCATGAAAAAGACGACCATGAATTTACTATCATTTACTGGTTTGAGAATGTGTGTTATTTAATTACATGCTTTTATTGTTACTTATTTGTATAAATATTGTGAGGTCATAAGCATTACTGTTGGTGTGAGAGTTAAGGTTTGCATGGCCATTGTGAGAGTTATGGAATGCAGAGCGGTAACGCCATCTACGCCGGAATCAACAAAACTCTGCTACACATGCTCCAAACCTTCCAGAACATCGCAGCCAGACTCGTCCTCGGAACCCCACGACATGAGCACATGACCCAGCACCTACGAGACCTCCACTGGCTCCCCATCGAGACGAGGACAACCTTCAAGCTTCTCACCCACGCCTACAAATCCCTCCACAACATCGGACCCAAATACCTCAACGAAAGAGTCTCCTTCCACGTACCCAAAAGTAACCTCCGCTCTGCCGACCTGGCCCTGGCAGAGACCCCACGCATCCGCAGAACTAGAGCAGGTGGAAGAGCTTTCTCCTACGTCGCAGCAAAGACCTGGAACAAGCTCCCAGTCAACATCAGACGCTCCCCCACTCTGCACACCTTCAGGAAGAGCCTCAAGACCTGGCTCTTCGACTGATCCGGAGCTGCACCCCCCATCCCCCCCCCAGCGCCTTGAGACCCTCACGGGTGAGTAGCACGCTTTAAAAACCCCTGATTGATTGATTGATTGAGAGCTGACCATAACTGGCAAATGTCAGTGATTTGGGGTCTTGTTTTGTAATTATAACATAACTGTCGGCTTTTAAAGTGATTTCTGAGGTTTCTTACACATACACTAAGGTGTTATGATCATTCCTGACAATAACTTCACTTTAACTATAGATTTGTCAGCAAATTTCAGGGTTTTCTATGATCTACTACATCCAACGGCTTTGAAACCATTGCCTTCCCCGCTGCTCATAGACTTCAGCTGTACCCAGTAGGTACTGGCTTAATGGCCTGGACTTTAGTAAGGCCCTGCACCCAACCCAATGAGGACAGCCAATGACCGCTTCACAGACGAAAAGCTGTGTGCAGTGGGATTTGACAGCAAGACCTAGCCAAAGGCTAGCCCTCTTGCCCAACCTACAGTGGACGAACAATGCCACTACTCAGAGTCAGAGGCCATGCACAGCAGGCAATAGAGCCTGGCCTTTGGCAGTTAATCCCAGCTGTGCACGGGCAGAGGCTTTTGGGTGTTTGTGGAGACCAATGTGGATTTATGAATCCTTAGAGACTCTTTGACCCTTACTGGGCCTCTCTTGCAAACCTGAGAGGGACCCAACAAGGGACCAGGATGCCTTGGTGTAGTGTTAGTGAACCCTGAGGTAGCGTTCTCCAACCTCAGAACCTCGCTGGAGGTCCATGAAATCTCAGTTAGGGGCCTGTAAACCTCTTTTAAAATCTTAAGAACTACTGCCATGCTTTGGGTAGAATCCCATGTAGTTATTGACCAGGGCACAGAGTCAGAAAGTCCAGAAAAAAGCCTAAGGCTGTGTCCTGCCCTGCAAAACGACTAACTGGAATCTTCACTATGACTGACCAATATTGATACCGTACACTTGCGCGCCCTTTGCTTGCTAGGCGATGCCAACCAGTTAACATAGTCCTCAAAATCTCTTTACCATGGTGGCAGCAGGTGAAGCTCAGATCCCTAGCTCATAAGCCCCATCCAAAGCTATTTCAAATGCACTCTCCTCCCTGGGGTGCTGCTACCATTACAGCAAAGCTACAGAGATAATGAGTGGACTACCTGGTTTTAGGGAACAGCTTGAGATTATCTCGAAATGCGGGGAGAAGGATAGCCACTTTTCCTCTGTGCTCCGCAGCACAGGGTCACCAAATTGCATTAAAAAACATACAGCATCTACTACATTGATCTAAACACTACTTTGGAAGACAAGTATAGTTTGAGTACACATGGAGTTAAGAATCGTATATGTATACTTACATTGACGATGTAGTGGTAGATGATGTAGTTGATGCAATATTTTACCTGGTTGACGTCAACTGCCTTGCTAGTGTCACACAACCTCTTCAAAGTATGGAAAATGTTCGTATGATCGCACAAAACGTGGCCTCCACGCTTCTTCCCTCGCCCATAACTACTAGGGGATACCTGAGGGATGCCCCAGAAAACTCCCTGGTATACAAAACAGCCCGCAGTCATTCAGAATCTTGCATTCTGGCTTACCATGCAGATGCCTAGTCAGTGACTCCAAGATATTTCAGTATCTCCCAATGCATCTCCTTCATAAAAGTAGAAAATGGGTAACAAAGTACGGATAAGGGTGAGGCGTAACTAAGGGGAAAGAAATAAGAAAACTGAGAAAGCGCTGGCATATGTGCATTGTAATAGTGATTGAACTGGTAGATTTTTATGCGTGAAATGGCAATGGCATAAAACACCTTTCTTACAAAGTGGAATGATTAACATTTTTAGGGCAAATTCAATGCTAATAATGAAATTGGGAATTTAGTTTAATTAAAAAAATATATCGTGTAAATTGTGATTTTGTCGAACTAGAGGCACTGTGAATACGTCTAGATTTCTCTGTAAGATTTGGTTCAGCAAAAACAAAATGAAATGTGTGTGTACTTTGAGAGTGCTGATTGCAAATGCATTAGAAAGCCTGTTTTAATTATGATCCAATATTTACGCTGGTGAAAATTGTTCTTTTTATTTTAAAGCACTGAAACAAAATAACTTAGATGTCAACTTTTTACAAGGGGACTTTGTTATAGTCCATTTGTAAAAAAAAAACAAAGGTCTAATTCGAGGATCGAAACTTCTTACGGAATACTTCATCAGATTTAAATTTTTCTTCTCCGTCATTAATAGGCAACACAAACCCTCAATTATTTATGTGCTGAAACAAAAAATGGAAAACCCGATTAAAATAAACATATGAGGTGCCTTCAAAGAAGCAAAAGGCAGACAAAACCAACACCTAATTTTAGGAACAGATACATTGAAAAATGCCAGGATGGTTATACAGTGTTCTACCGATTAATAACATTGCTTACAGCTGCAGGAATTCAGCTATTTGCTAATGAAATGTAGTCGTACATTAAAGCGTTGTCAGATTGCCACGTGGGACTTGGGTCCCTGGATTCCTACTTGCTCCAGAAGCAATGGAGTAGATTCTCAAATGTTTTGGACAACTAATTTCAAATTAAGGCTCTTTGTTATAATGGATGCATTCCCATCCAGCATTTGGAGATGTCTGTGGTTAGTGAAGGGGTTGTGGGCTGTTGTAGGTGGGTCCTTCTGCAAAAGTTGGAGGGCATATGTTTGTCGGTTTTTTAATTTACAACTATTCTTTCACCCACACGTGAACAGAGAATTCCCTCTTTCTAGGGCAGGAAGAAAATGCTAGGGTAGCACTTGGTAGGGAACACCTACAAAATCGATCAGTGTGTGGAAGAAGAGGATTCTTTATAGTGGAACATAGTGTCCTAGTGGAAGATCAAAAAAAAGTTAATTGTGTATTTTCACATTTCTGCTCTAAGTAATGCATAAGGAAATGCATGTCTGGTACAATTACCTTTGCAGAAATAGTTACACCTATGAGTACTCAATTAAATCGATGTCTGTCATAGATTTCAATGACTGTTTCCGGAAATCTTGGGGCAATAAAAAAAAAGGTCAGAAATATACTCCAAACCCAGGGGTTAGCAAATTTCGGACTGTTTTTTGTTAACTTTTGGGACTTGAGATGTCATAGACCTCTGAAGAACTTGCTTAGTTGGGGTACCCTAGTGGAATACCAGCTGCCCAGGTGCAAATTAATACTAAAGAGTAACATTGCAGCACTGGGATTTTTTGGACCCTGGATTTTAAATGCTCACCAAAAAATCTACTTCAATGGATAAACACAATTAGACACCAAAAACCATTAGAAAAATAAAATAGTAATCACCTGGAATTTATTATTTGACATTAATTTGACACCTGAAAACCTGTATCCTACCAACTGGAATCTGCAAAACCATTTGCATGTGGCCAAATGGACCTTACTCCAAGAAAGAAGCATGAAAGATGACCTGAATCTAGATTTGTCTCAAGCGCTGCAACTTACCAAAGTCATTAGTCTACAGGTGAATGAAAACATTATCAAAACTTAGATGCAATATGGCAGCAATTGGTAAATATAAATGGCAAATGTTATTTACATGTTTACTAGCCTTAACGAAAAATTATATGTAGATATGTCATACCATAAGGTGAAACAATGACTAGGGGACCAGAAGAATAAATAAAAATAGAGCAGCAGCTAAAATACAAGATTAGTAACCGATGTTAAAAGATATCACATAGATGCAGAAGATCTGCATCGGATAATCAATGAGTACATTTAGCCGAATTGTAGAAGCATAAACTTAGAGAACAGAATTATTGGACTTACTGCCTCCGTACTCACATTAATGGCTTTCATAATGAAACTGAGTAGCCTAAAGTGGCAGCAAATAGATGTCTTGACACAGACCTCTCGATCCTAAATCTCCTGTAGAATAATAACAACTTGTTATATGGTACTCCATTTTGAGGCTTTCGACCTCTCTAAGCACTTTAGATAATGACTTTACTATTACCCATTTTCAAAGTACCATCTTCAAGAAACTGGAAGTTTGAGTTGACAGACTGGGGAGTCACCTCATATAACTAATGCATTCATGTATATGTATATTATCAACAACACATATCACATGTTTCATTGTCAATCTGCAACAATTTGCTGTAGTTCTTCATGTTTTAAGCCAAAAAAAACAAAATATTGAGGACAATGTACAAAGCATTCTAACCACTCAAACTAGCATCTGACCATTCTGATAATTTGAGCAGTAGCCCCCAAACACTGCACTGCACTAGCAGAAAGGAGGGGTGAAAATGGTAATATCTCATCAAAGCAATCCTTACCCTCATCATCATACCCATACAAACAACCCCTAGGATAGCAATTGAAACTGGACCCAGACATATACCGCTTAGTTCCAAAAATACTCCCTTTAGTTATTTGTCAATCCTCCATCTTAAATGGAACTGGTTTCACAATCATTGCAAATTATTTCCCAATATCTAATCTCACTTTACTTGCGGAAAAATGCAATTAGAGGCACCAGCTACAAACTAACCAAGAAGAATGTTCAGTTTGAGTATCAAGTAATGCACAGCAGTGAATCAATGAGATGTTCCCCAATGGAATGGAACAAGTCCCTTACACTCCAGTCTCAACTGAATGTCCCGCGCAGTGTTGCTGAGTCATACTGCAGCTCACGTGGCTTTGGTCCAGTTGCGACTGCTCCTGGGAAACAGCAGTGGGGTATGGAGGGAGGAAGAGGGGGAGGTTTGAAAAAAATTCACATACCTGCCGGCCGGCTATCCGGCTGCCACCTCTCCTCCGTACTCCCAGTCGTCATCCTGGCTTCTCCAGTACAAACAGGAAGCAAGAAGCACCCTGGCTTCCAGGCTTCGAATAGCCAATCACAATGCTGCAATGCAGCGTTGTGATTGGTCTGAGCACCAAGGTTCGACACGCAGCCAGGGAATGGGAGCCTGGGCATGTTCCCCACCCAGGCTGTAATGCAGCCTGGGTGGAGAACATGCTAAGTGCACATGAATGTATGGCCGGCCCGTGACGGCCGGCCAAACATTCATTCGCACTTAGGGAGTGCAAAACACTCCTCCCCAGATCCGCTCGCCCCGCCAAGATGCCGCAGCAGGAACAAATAAAATGGCAATAGTGTCCAGTTATTATCATTTTATTTTTAATTTTTTAAACTGTGAAAAGCAGTGGGGCGACGCTCGTCTGCCTTAGCGGAGGAGCCGCCACTGCGTTGGTCTGCCACATACAAGATTCTCAGTTTCTGGAAAAATGCAGAGCATCAAAAAATGGGCATGTATCAATATACTTGTTGCAATTTGCATCCAGACTTTTAGTGACCAGCATTGAATTTTGCAAGCCAACCTATGTACCAATAGGACAGAACGCAGAATTCTGAATCAGAATGAGCCGCAAACCAACCTACCTCTTTCATATTGATAAGGTAGGCCTCAAATGGCGTCTCACTCCAATTTGTACCAATCACAGGGATGGTGTACTCCAAGGGTCAGCAGAGCACCATGTTTGTGATAGATTTTTAATTAAAAAAATTCAAAAGCAGCTCAATTTCCTTGAGGAAACAGGGAGCTTTGTGTTTTTTGTAAATGTTTTTAAAAATGTTTCTCTAAAAATTGGCAGTGTGCCCCGGGACCACTGTCTTCTCCCCGTGAAACATTTTCTACAATTCACAAAGTAGAAGGCGACCCCTTTCCTTGTGTGAATTCGCCTCCCCAACTTCAATGATTTGCAACCAGAATTCTTGTTGCAACCCATTGCTACATCTGGTACCAATTTGCTATTTGAAAGAGACACCCACACCACACCCCTGCAAAATTCCAAATTGGTATCTAGTCACCATCCCATTTTTTTATTCTATAAAACGCTAATGGTGAGAGATCTTAGGAAAGCATACAAAAAAGCAATATTAAGCACAAACAGAAGTAAGGACAAGTCAATTGTGAAGAACTCTTCCTAATTTACTTCAGTAAAATTCAAAGGAATTATGGTTTGTTAATAGGAAAAATAAAGCTGAAATTCATAAGAAAGGTTGTATAGCTGTATGGTCTAGATTCTAGGTCTGATTCACTAATGTTAATGACACTTTTGACAAAGTTTACACTTTTAAGTAAGTTTAGTATTTTTCGGTAGTCACACATTTGGACTGCAGATGCCTATAATACTATATATGGAAGTAAATATACAAAGAGGATGGTGAGAAAAAAACCTTAGAGTAAATACTTGGAAGCAGTTTTACTCTTCCTAAGAATTTGGAAATTTTAAACACAACATTTAAATTGTTCGAAATAACAGTAAATAAAGTTATGAGAGTAATCGCTCACACAATGATAAAGCAGCATGTCGCAAAAGATCACATGCCTGGAATGTAATAAATTCACACAGGCAACAACATAGGCAAGTATGTATTTTCAAGTCTTTTGTGGCAATAAAAAATATAAGAACATCTACTTATGATTCTGACTAATTCAAACGTTAGACTTGTTAGCAACCTGGCCTCATAGATTGGATTTGACTGCAATTATAAATTTGAATCTACCTGCCCACATTTTTGTGTCTGTACAATATTCAGTCAAGTGCAAAAGGTGATTGTGAGAGTTGTTTAATTAGGTCAGTACCTATCATCAAGCGATCATCTTTTGCTTTATTGGAGATCATGCCTTTTTGATTGTAAGATTTATTACATTTATGGAAGTCATTAGAAAAAGGTAAGAGCATTAAGAAAATTTACAGAAAGTGAGTGACATGAGAAGTCTAAAAGCATTTATCTAATTTACTGGTTTTGGATGGACTTGTGGTTTAAAAAGTCTGCAATTAATCATGGTAGGCTACTTATAAGTTATATCTGCCAAGGACAGCCCAGTTATTTTATTAAAGAATGCTGATATTTTACAGCAAACGCTTGCCTTGTAATGTGTAGCTTTGGGAAAGGCCTCACTGACCAATCATGTTTTTACTTTCTGCAAAAAGGGTCATGGTGGCATTAGGTTAAGAAAATCTTGGTGGTACTAATTAAGATGTAGATAATTGTTTGTTCCAGTCGGAACTACGCTGAAATCTATTTTTCTTTTGTTTAATTTCCCTTTTGTAATTATTTAAAATAACTACCCATTAAACTGAAATTTGGTCAGTATGGTAATTTATGACATTCACAAATTGATAATTTTCTTCTAGCAAAAATAAACATTTTCCCATTTCTTTAATGTTAGACTTGATAACAATAGGCTTTAAGATCACATGAATTAAGCAAATAACGGCGAATACAGTCCTAAAACATAAAACAAAGTTTATAGTCCAAAGATTCAGCAATTATAGACTACACTTTGGCAACCTAATAGTTTAAATTGTCCAATTCTATTTCATTTTGTGCTTAATTTTTTATTTTAAGCCCAATAAAAGTGGATCTTCCCAGTTCCACTGTAATGCGTTATAAGTTCAATTTGTTAGCATTAGACATACTGGTCAATTTAGTTTTGTACACAATATAATTTATTATACATGCATTTATTTACTCTAACTGGAACGTCTCTATTCTCTTCCTGCCAGCTAATTATTACAATAGACACTATTCACTGGCTTTTACTATCAGTCAATAAAATGAACTATGACCCGGTGAGGCAGATAAAAGGTGTCCTTGAGATTAAATACAGGGTCATTTGCCATACATTAAAAGTGGTTCGACAAGATGTGGAAGTAATATTACTGGAAGGCCCAGGGGTCAGAAAAAGGAAGAAGCTATACATCAATCCAACACCTGCCTTAAAGGCACTATTGTATCAGACATCTTCAGTTCCATTAACTCTATATTTCCTTGAGTGAAGGGACCAAGAAATATGCATTCCCAAACTGACAGATTGGCTAAGGTCTTCCAATACTATTTCCTGAATCTCCTACTTAGACCTTTTCCACCCCAAGGACAAAGATCTACATTTATCCGAATTCATTTTAATGCATTCTCAAACAAGTAACAATCAAGTGCATTGAATTTCCTTTGCAGGCCTCAAGGAGTCGTAGGCTGTAAGGTGGTGAATTTTCAATATTACCAACACTTTAAAGAGCAAGTATCCAGTGTTCTTACCTTTGGCAGCAAATCTGTGAAACTATATTAAATAAGGTTGGAGTAAGGATACAGCCCCCCTAAAGATCACCATGGGTTATGATTCTTAACAACCCTCTCTAAAGACTTACTTAATTTCAATGAAGGTGCCGTTGTGCAGAAAAATAGCAGTTGCTTCCATTTCCTGGCTTCCAGATTTGCTCACATTAATGCTCAATTTACAAGATCCAGGTCAGCAAATAAAAACACAAAATAGCCACGGCATTTTGAACTCAATATGATTTTTAAGGAGCCAAAACGATATTGTGGGCATTCTTTGTCTGATGATGAGGTAAGAAATTATTTACCTCCACCCGGGCCTCAAACGTTTTGAAAAATAATTGTGAAAGCATTTATCCAAATTGACTGCAGGAGTTATTTGTCTATAGCTAGAAAGTTTCCTTCTTGAAAGCTGTTTGTAAATGAGGACTACAGGTTCACTTTCAGAGAGTTAGGAATCATCTTACAAACTGCTTTAAAAACAACATGTGCATGTAAGACTATAGCCAATCATTCATAAGCATATAGTAGAATTTATTTGGTTACTGAGGGCCTGATTACGAGTTTGGCAGTGTGGGAGCGGGCCGTCATGCCAGCGCCCTGCTCCCACACCACCAAAGTCGACTTCCGACCGCCCACCAGATCAGGAGTTTTGTCCTGGTCTGGTGGGTGGTGCTTTGACAGTCCCATGGTGGTGCTGAGCACGGCATCGCTGTGGGACCGCCAAAGCAGGTTCCTGCACACCATGGACTGGTGCAGTCCCTGCCATGCACGAACAGGGGCGCATTCAGACAGGGGGCCCAACAAGTGCCTTCCTGCACGCACCCCCACGGATAAGGGCAACAGGGACCCTTTAGGCCCCCCTTAATTTCCCGACTGCCACACTTTTCATGGCAGCCTCACAGCCATGAAAAGTGTGGAGGTCTGGAAACTCAGAATATGCGTGGTGGTAGTATATACTTTCCATTGGGGCTTCTGACCAAGAAGTTAATGTTTTTTGTGTTGTTAGAAGAATTAGAGGTCATCCTAGAGTAGTATGCCTTATATCCAGTCGCCATCACATGAGACTTTAATGATAACCTCCTTTTTTCACACAGAAAAGATATCTTCCCTGACGACCTCCCGGACACAGCTTTCAATGTGGCAGCCACATTCATATCTTGATGAGTCTAAAAGAGCCAACAAATACGCAATCATATGTAAACATTATTTTTCGAACTAGAGTTCTGCACAATGAACCTATGATGATTAACTGGTACAACCTGCATTAATCTCCCTTAGCTCAAAAAACGCAATTGACTATACGCTTCTTCATTTTTTCGATTTTTCGTTATGTAAGGCATTTAAGATAATACCCAGGAACGAAAGTGACCACAATCCACAACACATCTATCTATATTGGAAGTATGAACTTTGGCCAACAATCAAATACTGTAACAATGCCTCTTTGATACAGGGGAGAGGATGTAGCCTAACGGCTAGGGCGGTCAACCTCGCATCTGGCGAACCAGGTTCGAGTCTCGGCAACGATGCTCAACATCCTGTGATTCTGGGCAAATCACTTAATTTCCCCGTGCCTAACAAAAATGAATGTGTCCTTATGTAACACAACTGGTGCTCATGTAACACGCTCTGATACCCGATACCTTCGGGTCAAATTTGCGCTATATAAAACTCTGAAGAAAAAAAAAGGAATAAAGTTGGACAATGTTTTTAAACTCAAAAATCTTCTTGTTATAACAGCATAAATGTATTACCTCCTAAATGAATATTACAATTCTGCAGATCCATCCATCATTTGACTGGTGGAATGATCGAAAACAACTTTAAAGCTCAGTCTTCAACCATTTTGTTCCGACACCTATGACACACCTTGACCATACCTGCATACCAAAGACATGTTGCTAAATGCTAAGAAAAGATCAGACTGCAGACAGCTTAGAATATTTTTTTTTAAATCCTCTCAACTCTGAAAGTGACAAAGTGATCTTGGAGGAAAAAAGTACTACAAAATAAAAATAAAGAAATTATGGATAAGGCATCAAGAAACAGCTTGGTCTCAAATGTTCACAGCAGCAAGGTCAAATGATACAAAAATATTTTGGAAGTTAGTAGGCCATGTCCTCGGATCGCACAAAATTGCCTCAGATTTTTGATATACCATTTGAAAAGTGGAACACCTACATTAATGATCACCATCAAGATCCCGAGGAACAAAATTTGTGCTTTGATCAAAAGCTCCAAATCATCTAGAGCAGCTGGGCCATTGGGATATCCATTAATATTAATATATCGAGAGCAGACCTTTGGAGCCAACTGCTCCTGAACTTATTTTCAAAGATTCTTCAATCAGGCCGAATTCCTTCCTTGATCCGCTGCATAAAAAAGGGTCAAGTGATGATTCCAAACATTACTGTCTTATAGCCCTCCTAGATACTGAAGGAGAGCTTTTCGGAAACTTTTTGTTGAATAACATATTTGACTGGGCCATTAATTCCAACTTACTACCTTTCAATCAAACCAGATTATGGCCACGGTGCTCTACATTGCATAATATTGTCACACTGAAATCATTAAAAAATTCAACTTTGAGAAAACATCTCCCATTGTTTGTCTGTTATATTGATTACTCATCAGCATTCAATATGGTCTATCACAGAAAATTCTGGAAAAAATTAATGAAATTGGGAATCAGCCATTCATTATTGCATTTTTTGGTGTCTATGCAGATTAAAACCTGACTTCAAGTAAAACTTGTCATGAGAACTCTTTCACCAAAGATAAGAACCTTTAATGGCCTCAAGCAAGGTTGTAAATTGGCACCCCACTACTTTTTTCTCTTTATAGATCTGACTTGTCTCTATACTTTGACAATACAGAGGGTCTGTCTCCAAACTTCGGCCATAAGTCCATCTTGTACTTAGCGTATGCAGATGACATTGTCATTATTTCATTATCTTCATTCAGCCTGCATTTGCAGATGCAAAATCTTCAAGATTATAACAGTGCTAATGATTTGAAAATCAATTTGGGATAAACCAAAATTATGATATTTGACAGGACCAAGAAACAGCAAAGGTGGACAACCAACAGAAATTTCATCGAACAAATATGATTCCTTAGGTTTGACAGTAGATTAGAATTTAGCTTGGGTCAACCACATTTCAAACTAGAGAAAGTAAATATTATGGTAAATTCCCAAAACAATTTCTCTGAAATGTATGGAGGGCGAGCTACTGATCAGACACTAAAAGTGTTCGACACCAAGCTAATTCCTACTCTTCTATGTACCTCTGTCATCTTTAACAACAAAACAATCACTGACTTGAATAAAAATTCACATGAAGGGGATCAGATAATTATTAAATCTTCACTCATGCACGCCTCAAAGTAAATTATGCCTTGAGCTATCGGTACCTTCACTATCTGTCCTCCATGTGGGTGCCTCCATAAACTTTGTTTGTAAATGTTTTTTGGCCAAGAAAAATTCAATCAAATGGCTGAAATTTAAAACAGTAACCTAAGTTAGTGGATCTCAAAAGTATCCAAGCTTTGCAAAGGTTAATAAAAACAACAAAGAGAATAATCTACCATTCCTTACTGGCTTGATAAACACACCCCCATCCATTCAAACTCAAAGAACTAATAATGAATAGTTTGAAGAACAATAGCAAGCTAAAAGATCTTCTCCTTTTGCAGATTCATAAACACACGGGCGAATTTGTAACAAAAAACAGGACTATTTGGCTTCCTCTCTTGAGCAAGCATATAAAAAAATGCTGAGATTTACATTTTACATTCCAATATTTCAGTTTGAGGGCATATGGAATCCTCAGAGCTCAATATCAAGAAACTGAAAACTCTGTGGATACAAGCTTAAATAGATTGAACACCTAATCTGTTTATGCCCATCACTTTTAAACCTAAGAACAAAATACCTAAAAGAAGCATTTGTCAAAGTCTAACATCAGAACCTTTGAACAGACCATCAACTTTTGTTTCTCAGCAAATAATTATTGATTCATTGGCAAACTGATGAATTGTTGCTGCCTAAAAATTGGAACCAAATGCTTATATTTGCACCAAAAAGAATTGTATTTCTTTTATATTTACTTTGTTGTTTTTATTTTTGTGAGCTCATTTTTGTGATCTACTATTGTAAAGAAGTATTTATTTTTTATATGCAATCAAATTATTTTAAATAAATGGAATCAGGTGTGTTAGCTGGGTGAGTGAGAGGAAGGACCAACCTCATCAGAGGAACCTCCCCTATAATGGCAGAGATTACTGCCTTTGGCATCTGTCTCCCTGCATGGTGTCTGTGTTTACTGGAGCCCCACTAATGTTCCCTCCCCATGCTGTTGTTCCCCACCACTGCACTGTTGCAGTCTTCCCAATCCACCTCTTCCCCTGTGACAAGGCTGTGTGGGAGAGCATTTATGCACAATATTCTGTGTCTATTGTGGGTATATTTATTGAACTTGCTTCTGAGAAGCCTTGGTTACTCATTCACTCATATATAGCTGAAAGTCTAACAGAGACACTCCTGTTGTCCTCTCCATTTACCAGCCTCTTTTTGAGGTCGGGAAAACCTTTGTGTGGACCTACCCTCCTTAAGAAGCCATTCCCACTCATGTCTGTTTTCTATGGGACTGCTCTGGAAAACATTAGGGTACCACATGGAAAAAGTCCAGACATGTCTACTATTCAGTTTTCTAAGGAGCGGTTCCACTACAACGCATAAGGTGTATTGCTTTCAGCATCTGGCAAGGACTTTAGACCAGATGTACAAATATTTGGTCACAAAATACTTGTTGCAAACTGTTACCAGTATTTTTGTGACCATTAAAAAATTTTAAGACCCAACCTATATATTAATAGGTGAGCTCTTAAAAACCCGAATCTAGCAGATCAAAATCCAACCTTATGAATTTTAATGAGATAGATCACAATTGCCACTCACTACAATTAGATGCCATCGCAGGGAAGGGGGCCTGCTAGGATCAGCAAATCACCATGTCTGTGACTGCATTTCAATAAAGTTATTTTTTAAACAAATTGCAGCCCATTTTCGCTAAAGAAAATCAAGCTCCATTTAAAAAGAAAAGTTAATTTTTTTGTTTGCTTGAGAGTTTGCAGTGGTCCCGTGAGCCACTACCTACACCCAAACCTTTTTTTTAAACATTCCCAAACGGGAAGGATCTCTAAGAGGCCCCTTCCCTTTTACAAAACTGTTACGGCTCCAACTTGGGCGTTGGTAGCTTTACTATAGCTTGCATCTGTTATTTTGGTTCTAAACCATTGAGACATGTAGATATTAATCCCTATTTGGAAGGGACCCCTACAACACGCCTCTTCCAAATAGCGATTCTTTGTCAATTTCTAAATCCATTGTAGGAGATGGTTCAAAGTTACCGTCTTCTGAAATGAGTTTAGTACATTGATGGAACTAGTTTTGCTGTCACAAACTCCAAATTGCATGACTTGCAATAGAAAAATTGATTTGTATGTCTTTCCCTTTATGCTGAACACAGAAGCCTGGATGGCACCTCCAAGACATTAGTTATACTTTTTCCACAGAGAGATCCTTGCTAAGTGAGACAAGTGCAGCTTCAATAGACACATGTCCTTTGACACAGCAAACCTTTAAAATCATGAATGAATAGCTGTTGCAATGACAGCAAAGGTGGTGCCTCTGCCCCCCCGCCAAACTGTTGCCAATCTGTCAAACTTTAAACAATACGTTTAGCCCTTTGGTTATACTTGCTACTCGTGTAAAACTGGATTATTAGTTGTAGTGGATGGTAGCCCATCACCAGTATTAATGGCACCATTCTTGTTAGCTCCAGGAAAGTCTTCAGCAATTTAAACCTAAGCTCCATCCCCGTTAGCCATAACACAGAGCAGACAGCTTAACTTAAGAATATGTTTAAAGCATTTAGTAGTACCAAAACTGTTAATAGCACAACACAATAATAATCTCACTCCAATTAATGCAAATAGAGGATAATTTAATGAATAAAATGGCGCCAACACAACAACAAACTAACAACAAGAACCAGAAATATGATTTTTTAAAGCTTTAAATAAAAAAAAAAGCATTAAGCACCAACTGCTGTCATCTGGGTACGCTTGACTGTGATTTGGACGTGATTTAAGGCCGACCGTGATGGAGCACGAGTCGGATACGGAAACCAGGTTTGTCCTGGTTGGATGTTTTACCTTCTGACTGTCTCTTACTCTGAAACTGTAGTCCAAAATACTCAGCAGGGCAAGGCAGTAGGCTGTGGCCAGAAAGGGCTCCATGAGGCCAGATAGCTGTCAGACGAGGTCTCAGTGAGGCCGTTGACCTTTAGTGGGAAAGCTCATAGCGAGAAAAATTTAAAATTCATGCCCAATGAAGGTTCCTTGCTAACCAGACACTTTTGGTACTTTCGCTCGGTGAAGATTTCTATCGTCGTACTGGGTCACTTTTTGAAAGCTCAGATTCCTCGAGTGAGGCAAGGCTGAAAGCTATAGCCGAAGAGTACTCCATGTGGCCCAATAGCCACTCTGCGATGTTCCTCTGAAACTCCAGAAAAGCTCAGAGCAAGAGCAACTTGAATCTATGGCCCTGTGGCAACACACCTTCGTCAAATTGACTTGGCAAGTTTGTCCCAGTCCACCGGAGGTCACTTTGGCACAGCCAAGGTTCCGAGGCCCTCAGGAACAGTACTTGACGTTCAAGACGCACAAAAGCAGTAGCCACCAGCAGGGTACATGGCAGAATCAGTTGGAACTGGTCCACTGGCCACATCAGGAAAAGGGCTTCTAGTAGCCTGTTGTATCCCGGTAGCTTAACAGGAGATGGTCCAACTGACCCTTAAAGTCCACTTCTTTACCCTGGGTACAAGTAGGAGTAGCTCCAGTCTTTCAGATCTCCCCACAGGACTCACCAGCAGGTGTAGTCCTTCCTCTGTCTTTTATAGGTCCAGTAGTGTTCGGAAGAGTGTGCCGATGGGTGCCACATTTATGCCTGGCACTAGCCTGTGGGTGGGGTGACTACTGGCCCCTCCTTAGCCAATAGGGAAAAGGTTCCCAGAGGTAACCCTATCCACATTTTCAGCAGTTCTTGTGTGCCCTACTGCAAACAATCACACAGTGCCCCTCTCTAAAAAAAAATCCAAAATGGCAGAACCTTTCTCCCACTCTGCAGATCTGCTGTGACCACCCTAGAGGTGTGGTCAAGAAAATGGGCAACCTCTCTGCTGTGGTCATTCAATACTGGTTATGGGGGCAGCTCCTTGCCTCCTGGGATTGGTGCCTTACTGACTAGAGGGACAAAGGAGGGGGACAGTCCTAGCTTTTAGCTGCATCTGTCTGTGACAGGGTAGGCTCCTTTATTATTTAAATTCATGAACACTGCTCAGATGGTTATCCAGTCAGTTGAACAGAACACCTCCCCATACCCAAGGCCTTTGTCTCAGCTTTGAGAGAAAGTTCATACCTTAGCAAGGCGCTAATCAGCTCCTGGGTGACAGCTGGAAGCTCGTGCAAATGGCTGTAGGCAGGTAAAGGGTAACTTTTTAAAAGTACCTTTTGTAAACTATTTAGTACAAATCTGATTTTACCAGTGAATTGGGCCTGTATTAAATATTTTAAAAGTCCAAGAATTAAATTTGTAGCTGTTTCCTAAGCAGAGATAACAATATTTAATTTTAATATTATATCCCAATGCTTTCCTATTGAAGAGCTTACCCTGCTACACTGAAAATAGCTTTGGTGGCCTTGTCACCTTAAGGATGTTTTATATGGAACCTTTATATGTTCTTCTTTTAAATACCATGCACCAACCTTTAATGGGCATTGAGGACTACTTAAGGGCGGCTTACTAATATTTAAAAAGAGGGTTTAGGGAGAAGGTTTACCACGCGGACAAGATGGCCGTGTATCTCTGAAGCTCCGGAGAGCGGCTCTTGAAGTGGCGGTGCGACAGCAGCCTCCTGACTCCTACATACTTCTACTTGCCCTCAATGAACGAGAAATGTGCAGCAGTTGTTACGCCTCTAATTTTGACGGCTCAGGAGGGCGCTTATGATGTTTTACGAGCAGCTTGCTTCCTCTCCTCAGAAGCGGTCGCCATTTTGACTCTGGGGCGAACTATAGCATTCCACAGCATTTCCCTGTTCTGGATGACATTTTCTTTTAGCATTATGGTTGCAAAAAGCATTTAAGCTTAATTTTTTCAGCACTGTGACTGCAAAATGCATGTAAGCTTTATATTTAGGAAGATACATGTAGGGTTCAGTGTTTCTTCTTGGTTTACTCTTCCTGGACATGCTTGCTTGTCATTTCCTCCTCTCTGATTTCGTTTTAAAGTGGTCTTGGCTTTGAGTATTATTTGCTCTGCAGAGCTTGTGATGTCATCTCTGCCTGTAAGTGACTCTAATATATGGTAGTGCTGCTTCTTATCTTCTTAAATCTAGTGCTAAATACTACGGGGGCCAAAACAAATCTGGAAAGTTATTGGCCAATTATCTTAAACTTAAGCAAAACAAATTACTCATTGAATCAATTATTGATGATACTGGCTCCACTCATCATAAAGACCCAGACATTCTAACTCAATTCCAGCAATTTTATACTAATCTTTGCACAGCAGAATGCCTCCCCTCGGACCCTGAAATTTTATGATACCTGTCTTCTGTGTCCAAACCGGCTTCCTCCCTAGTAGATTTTTCATCTCTAAAGACTTAAACAGAACTTCAACTTGCACTTCTCTCCCTTAAAAAGGACAAGGCCCGAGGGCCTGATGGCTTTACAGCTGAGTTTTACATACACTTTTCCAAATTGCTTCTCCCCAAACTTTGTTTATTTATTCATTTCTTTGTTAATTCGACCACCTCATCGGGTTCTTTTTTAGATTCCCTTATCTGCCTTATTCCAAAGGATGGCAAAAATCCACAGTTCTGCAAGAATTATCGAGCCATTTCTTTAGTCAACGTAGAGCATGAGATCTTCCCTAAGGCATTAGCCTTCCAGTTGGAGCCGCTTCTCCCTGATCTTCTGGGAAAGGAGCAATCCGGTTTTGTCAAAGGTAGATATCTTTCGGATAATACTTCAACATTATTTCTAAATCCACAGGTTTGTCCGACTCTATGGTGGCCATTACCCTGGATGCCGAGAAGGCTTTTGATCTCGTTATTTGGTCTTTCCTATTTAATAATTTAGCCTGGTTTCGTTTTGGCCCAAAAATGATGTCTTTAATTTCTCTCCTTTATACCTCTCCTAAGGCGGCTATTTGTGTCAATGGTTTGACCTCCTCTTTTTCACTCTTCACAGAGGAGTTCGTCAGGGTTGTCCCCTCTCCCCCTTTCTTTTTAATTTAGCAATGGAACCATTTTTGCCTTGGATCTGTCAAAATGCAGAAATACATGGTTTCATCCAGGATGCTCAGCAAGTTAAATTAGCTGTGTATACTGATGACATTTTGGTATTTATTTCTCAACCCCATTTCCTCACTTCCTGCTTTTGCATCTGAAGTTTCCTCTTTTTCCTTTGTCTCCAGGTATAAGTTGAATACTGATAAATGTGAAGTTTTGCCCCTTAACAAATTCACCTTCTGACATGCTTTCTCCTCCTCTAATTTTAAATGGCAATCCAAACAACTTCAGCATCTTGGTCTCAATTCACTCAACTACTCACTTCTTCCATTTCTATTAATATTGACACCTGCATTCGGAAATTCTCTTCCCTAACCAGTAGATGGCATCCTCTTCACTTGTCTTGGTGGGGTCTCCTCGACACCATTAAAATGATGCTGGTTCCCATCATAATTTTTACCTTTTCTAATATTCCCCTACATGTTCCTCTTAAATCGTACAAGAAAATGCATTCAATATTATCTACCTTTCTTCGGCATAACCAAAAACCTTGTATGTTCTTAATCAAATTAAAGCGGCCTAAAGCTGAAGGTGGAGTGAACTTCCCTGATTTTCCTAAATATCATCAATCCTTTTTAGGTCTCGCCTACGCAGCGCGCATGCGCTGCTTAGGAGGGCCTTTAGCCGTCGCTCTGCTCATTTTCAAGCACACACTCGTGCTTGTGGCGGCATCCACCTTGCGGGAGCGAGCAGCGGCGCGCCACAAGCACGAGTGCAGTGCTTGAAAATGAGCAGACTGCTCTCCCAAGCGCGCGCGCGCACCACTCGCGGGCTCACCTCCTGCTCCCTACCTCATCTCCCTCTCTCTCCTCGCCCACACGTCCCGGCCACTCACTCGCTCCGCCCTCTCCGTCTGAACCTTCATCTCTACGTTTCGTAATGTAAAATCTTATCTAAATAGATAGCCGTGCTACTTGGCAGGGCTTTCTATTTACTGAAGTGCCCTGCAGCCGTGGCTGTTTGGTACCTAAGTTAGATGCACAGTTACTCTGAGTCTCTCTGAACGGAGCCATCATGAGCAGGTGATCACTACCAACTTTTCTAATTAGCATTGCCTTCTAAACTTTAACAAAGGCTTTCAACGAATCACCCTGCTTCGAAAGTCACAGCGACCTGACATGGGCTATGTTCTTGGATTAAATCCTGTTTCAAACTACATCTACAGTGAGGTGAGTACGATTTGTTTCATGCTTCTACACGGAGACGCTGCCACCTTTACTTATGCATAGGCCAGCTGACGTGGTACACCGATTGCCATTTGCTACTGAACACCATCAAAGTAGCAGCAAAAATGTCCTGTGTAGGGTTCAAAAAGACACCGTTTCATATCTTTGTTTGCTTCCATGAGCTGCCGTTTCTTGCTTTGCATGCTGGTTAAATTAGTCAGTTGGCTTTAGCAAGCGCATGCAGCATCTCAACTTCCTCAGGGCTAATTCTTGATCCTGCCCTGTATTTCTCATTGCATTCTGAAAATTGTAGTTTTGAGTTTTCTTTATAACTAGAACTATCACAATGAAGGATTGGCTTCCAATATGACACATAACTTGAGGACACGTGACACTTATGCGCACTTTTCAAATGCAAAGTTATGAAGAAGAAGGAATAATAATCAAAAGCGATTGCTAAGGCTACAGCTAACGCTTCTGTTACAAATAAGCGAAAGTTGTTATCAGACAACTTGCACCCCAGTTCTAAGTGTGACTAACGTTCCTGTCGTGTTTCTTTATTTTCGTACTTGTAATTGTAATCGTGACATTTTTCGTTCGGACTTTAACGATAAACCTAAAAATCTCAGCATGCAAAGATGATTTGGTTAAAACGGCAGCATTCACTCGAGGCGCTATATATCTTCTGTGACACTTTGTGCCAGATTTCGTTTATCAGTCACCCGCATTTTTAATCATGGGACTGTTCAATTCACTTTTGTAATCATAAACTGTAAACTACAAGACCCAGAATTCAGAGTGCTGCTAGATTCAAAGGTATGAAGTGACTGAAGATATCAAGCTTAACAAGGGTTGCCCGTAAGCGCTATACTGAAGGTCTTGCACACGATATGAGGGTATTTGGCAGTTGGGAATAATTAAGGATTAATCACTTCTTCTATGTGCGCACTGAAAAGGCTGTCGTTCGATGAATAGTTTCGCAATTGCTGAGCAAAGGGGAAAGATGACTGCAATTCCAAGCCTCGAGAATTTAAAACATTTACTTAAAATGTAGTAAACTGAAGTAACTTGTTAATTAAGAACTTTACGTGTTTTATGAACTTGCGTTTAAAAGCTAAACAGAGCAGAGCGAAGCATTCAAGCGTTCTCCATTTAGCCACCATGTGTGATCCTTGGCTAAGTGCGCGAAGAAGAAGCTTCTGGTACATCGGGTAAGACTGGGACTAACCTAAAACTCTCCTCCTAACATAACGCACCTGCAGTGATTTAGGTTAATTTACCAAATACAATGCAGCCGCCTGATCCTGAAAGGCTTGACGTCTCATTTGAGGCAAAGCAGGTGAAAAGGCAAGTTGTTTTTGAACTGTTGTATGGGTTTATTCAAAGAGATTGAAATATTGTTTATGCCCCTTAAATGAGGAGCTTTTCGCAAAGATGTTCGTGGTAGTCATTTCTGTCCTGGGTCAGATTGGGACAAAAAAATAGTCTTGGACACCAAAATGAAAGTAGCCCCCATCAGCGAAGCAGATAGCTGAAAAAAAGGGTGGGGGGGGTGTTCAGAGCCTAATTACTTGCTTATTGCATATTGTGGCATCATAACCTGGTCCCAGAGTTGCCACGTAATATCACACTAAAATGTGTAATTGACTCTCTCACTAACTGACTGACTCTCTCACTGACTCACTCCCTCACTCTCTCTCACTGACTGACTCTCTCACTGACTCTCTCACTCTCTCTCTCACTGACTCTCTCACTGACTGACTCTCTCTCACTGACTGACTCTCACTCTCTCACTGACTGACTGACTCTTCAACTGACTGACTGACTCTCTCTCGCTCACTGACTGACTAACTGACTCTCTCACTGACTGACTAACTCACTGACTGTTATAAAGGTACTATTTCACAACCTTCACCCTCCTGTTATTTATGCCCACCCATACCAAAAAAAAACATAACAAGCAACCATTGGTACAGGCAGATAGAAGTTGCCAGCATTGAAATGACAAAAAAAAAAACTCGACATTATTTATTGTTAATATTTTTTTAATATGGTCGTTCAGTTGTACATAATGCTTTCTTGGTCATATATACTGTAACAAAAATGCTTCTGACTCTTCTTTATTATAACTTTTCAGCATGCTGCAGACTTCTGTACAGCACAGCTTAAAGACATAGGCAAAGTCAATATCTCTGGCTAAACACTTATAAGGTCCCAAAGGCGAGACCTATTGGCTATGCCAATGCTTGTTATTAAGGCAATCCTCCCAATGGACTGCATCCTCATCACTTAACACTCTGCTGTGGATTGATTTAGAACGGGTGTTTCAATCCCCTTATTTATTTTTAAAATACTTAACTTTCACGTGAAAACCTCAAAAGCTTTCTACTACTATTATCAAAAACACAGGTAAATTATTAGCTTCAGTCATTTCCTATTCTCCCACAGATTTACACTACTTTCTCAATTCTACTAGTTGGTATAACCAATATATTCAAGTGAAGAACTGTTCTAGTTATTGGCATTCATTGAGAACTAAAGGGCATATATGCACCCCTTATCCCTTGTATTAAAATGAAAGGACCTTTGGACGCCTATTACTCAATTCCTTCACTATTCTGCCTTTGCGAACTTCGCCCCTCCACCTCACACCCAGGAATTTCTACAACCTTCCTGACTTCCTCTTCCTAATCATATGGTATTTTCTTTTTTTTCTCTGCTAAGGGCCCTATTCTGATCTCGTTCGGAAAGCATACCGACCGAAACGGTTCCAGAATGATTTCCATGCGACTTGGATTGGGGAAGTCCGACCGAACGAGTACGATACGGATTCGGTCGGTCTCCCATTGACTTCAATGGGAGCCTGTGTTCCGAACCTGAACACAGGCCACCATTGAAGAAAGGGGTGGCTGGGGAAAACCTTGTACTCTGTGGCGGGCACCCCATGGTGCCTGCCACAATGTGCATGGTTGGAAAGGGGGGACCCATGTGTACCCCCACAGGCCCGATTCGGAAGGCCCCGGGTGAAGGGGGCCCTGCTACAGGCCCCCAAAGACCGATTCCAGCAGCTGATTTGTTCCAGAGAAACCGATTCGGAACGGTGTCTGAATCGGTCATGGTACTCGCTCGCTCTTAAACCGAGCCCATAGAGCTGTACGAATCGGCTCCGGAAAAGCTCGACCTGTCCGAATGCCTTTTGAAACCGATTCGGTCAGCCCTAACGGTTTCCAGGCATCGTACTTGGTCGTTCAGAACTGGGAACGAATCAGTCGGAAACAAGTGCTCCGGATCGGATTCGGCAAACTCAAATCTGATTTGGAGCCCTTCCAACCGACATCGGAATTGACCCCTATGTATCAATCGTTATTTATTCTGGTATGTATATTTGGCAAATATTCAGACTGCAATTTTTATGCATTGTATGCCTCTTTCCTTGCTTTTCCTTCCTTCCTTCCCCTTATAATTTGGTTGCCTTGTACTATTCTAATGTATTGTTATTTCAAGCTCAATAAACTAACTTTTAATCTCTAAAAAGGAGGGTTTAGGCCTGTCAGATGAGGTTATTCGGACAGGTTAAAATTGCAGTGTCAAAACTGACAGACAGGCAACAGTAGTAGGTCTGCAGTCACGTTTTGCACTGTCACTTTAGTGGTGGCACAAGTTATACTGTGCTCTACTAATTACATTTAGGTCACAGGCCCTGGGTACAATTTACACCATATGCTAGGGACTTCCAGGTAAGTTAAATATGCAGTTATGGAAAAAAGCCAATTTCAACATGTTTTAGCGGTCAGAGCACATGCATTGGGGCCTGGGTAGCAGAGTCCCTGCATTCAAAGTAAAAAAACAAGCAGCATCAGTCCAAAAAAGGGGGTGAGTGTGAAAAAGATGCCTTTTCCTAAACTGCTTTTTAAAAATTGATTTGCTTAAGCATCCATAATAACAGTCAATCCTGTTAACTTTCAATGGAATGGAATGGATAAAACCATTTTTTTCTACTCCCCCTTTTGTGTTTTTCACACATTGATGTGATTATTAGTATAATAAATGTTTCCTTCTTATCAAGTTGATTTCAACCTCACATTTTCTGTAATGTATTAGTTATTTACGTTTTCTGTGATGAGAACCTTCCAGCATCTTCCATATATTAAGCTTTGAGATCAGCCAACACTATTAATGGGTGAGACAAAGATAGCTTGGAGATATCTTTGGTTTGCCTTTAACAGGTACCCATCCACATGTTGTGGGAGCTTCGACAAAGCACAACTTGGCTCTCCTCTCCCTATTTATTCTGCTAGAAAGACACCTTTCACTACGATGTTGGCTGCAGTACGGGTGGCTTTGGATCCTGATGCTCATGCTCTAATTGTGATAAAATTTTCTAATAACCTTAATGTGCTTTATTCAGAATTTGAAACTGCTTTAATTATTGCTGATATAGTTTGGCTAAAACAATTGATTAATTTACTTTCCTAGCACCCTCAGATTAAAGAAAATTGGCACATTTAAGATGCTTCACTCATAATGACTACCCAGCGTAGGTAATTTATTGTAATTATTCACACAGATTTTAGCTTCACATATGTAATAATGACTTTTGTCTTTAATTTAAAGAAGATAATGTACGAGGTTTTGGATGTACTGTGCCTGTGGAAGCACAATAAAGATGATTTTGTATGAGAAGTAAGCCACTGTCTGGAGCAAATTCTGCCACTTCATTGCACCTTAGGACCATCATCAGCTAGAAGAAATGTCAGAGGCCTCAGCATAACCACTGAAAGGAGGTAAGTGATGGGAAAAGTAGGGCTGAAGGACCATGAAAGACTCTTGTCATTCTGCACACAAGCTATAACAGTAGCCGGAACATGTTTCAGTCTTATAAAAGCACTGATTTTTTTTTTTAATATCTCCCATTATCGGCTAGAAATACAGTTGCTCTTGCCTTGATTACTTCTAGACCGGACTATTGCAATAGCTTGTACGCAGGTTCTTCAAAACAAACCCTGCAGAAACTCCAAGTGGTGCAACACTCTGCGGGCAGGCTGGTACTCAAACTACTCCCATCTGCATCAGCAGCCTTGAAAGTACTACACTGGCTGCCAGTGCATAAAAGAGTCCTTTTTAAAATCCTCTTATTCATCTTCAGAGACTTTAGAGGGCCAGGGCCAAAATATTTAACTTCTCGAGTCACCCACTATACAACCTCACAGACGCTTAGGTCCTCACAAGCCAACCTGCTCAAACCACCGACATTCAGACTTAAAACTCAAGAAAGTAAATCCTTTACTTTCCTGGATACAAGAGACTGCAACGTACCCCCTAGGCAGTTGAGATTCATTGATTCTGAAAGGGTCTTTAAAAAGCAGCTTAAAACTTGGTTTTTGGCATCTCCAATGATCTGTGCTATTCATTCATTCTCTGATGCTTTTCTCCTCCAAGGTTCGATCAAGATTGATTAAAGCCCACAGAGTCACACTCACTGCTGCTTAGCGCCAGGATGCGCCCTCCGGGAGTGGCAGTGCATTATATAAGTACAACATTCAAATTCAAAAAGAGCCTGAGAATATCAAGGTCTATCAGCAGACACATACAGCTCCACATACCTGCATACAAAACAACTGTGTGCGCCTGCCATTCAAAGAGGTTAGGCTACAGGAGACACAGAGAACCTCCCAGAGAAGGTCTCTAGGGTTCTGGAAGAATCAGGCCTCTGTAAACTCCACATCTGATATAGCTCACACTTGGATTTTGCCAGGCGGGGCTGCCAGCCAATTATTGCAGCATACAGGTTGCAATCCACTAATTATGACCATACTGCAGAAAAATGTGAGGCACAACAATGTGAGGAAATTCTAGGTTGCCAAGTATGGCAGCAAAAGAAGTATGTTAGAGTCAAAGCTTAAGCAACAAACAAACAAGATCTTAGAAGCCTGGTGAGGCGTTATGACCATTTGAAGTGATTCCCTCCCCAAAAGAGCATGCATGAAAACAGACAAAAAGCTTGAGTCTCCTTTTGAGCTAGAAAGGTAGGCACCTAATTGAAGCAAAAAAGCAGTGATTATGAGAGAGAAAGCTGAGTCCATTTAAGAAAACATACTCCAAATATTCAGTAGAATGACCAAACCAGGAAATCCAAATAAAACCCCCATGGGAATGAGCTGAAATGTATGACATTGCCAAATAACTGTATAGAAGGAGAGCTGGAAATAGGAAGGGCAGGAGGGAAAACTGGAGAGCCAGAAATAAAGGACTAGGAAGCTTAGCAAAAGTACATCATTAATTCCATTGAACTGCTTAGTATAGTTGAATAGAACGGATAAGGCGCACTGCCTGCTTGCAGCAATGGTGAAAAAAGTAGCCCTTGTCTTGGAATTCGGAGATCTAAGATTCCAAGAAGAAAGAGAGCACAAAATATGATCCTACACAGCAGAATCTTCAGAGTAAAATATAATTTGCTGTAATTCTTACTTACAGTAACAGAAGCAGAGGCTACTAGAAAAGGACCATGCAGGCTGATGGTATGGACAATCAAGTAATGTTTGGAGAATGCAACACTTCAACAAAAAGATGAGACATTACAAGTCTTCAAGTGGCCACAGAACACCTTTACCCTACAGTGTGTTTAAGTCCATAGTGATTAGTGTTGTCCAAAGATTAGCAGTGTAACTTGACTTCTACCGATGCCTTGTTGAGCTGATTACAGTGGCCACTGTCCTCTTCAGCTCTAAATGGGGAGCTGTTTGAATATTACACACTCAGCGATCATGCCTACCCCACACTTAAATTAAACAACATTACAGTTGAGCAAAATCTCATCTATAATTTCAGCAACATTTTCAAAGATCCAAATTTCTGATGCAAAGTAACTAGGAAAAGTGATTACAATACCATACATAGTTATTGGCATGAACATATTTATAGTTCACAATAGCTGACAATAGACCTCACTCTGATTTTTTCTATGTTTAATAATAAATAAATTGCTATCCTCTTTCTTACAGTAGAGTGTTCACTACCGGTCAAATGTGAGTCATTGAGATGGTTGTAATAGTGTTCTCTGTTACTTTAAATATTTGCTATGGTAAAACGCTTTTGGTTGGGTGCAACTTCTGTTATAATTAAACTAGAAATTGTCTACTTACACCCTCATTCCTTTCTATCAAAAGAATGGAAGATGACACTGTGATGTTACCCAGACGATCAGCAGTTTTTAAGAAGGGATTCAGGCATTGAACAGAGTCCATGAAGAATCACAGGAAATATGAACAGAGCCTCCTCACTAACTGTGACCAGGGGTGAGCCTAGTCCTGTCATTTTGTCGTTGTAAAATAAGTGTCGTTTTAGGTACAAAAAACATATAAAACACTTGTAGTGCAGTACGAGGTATGCTTCCAGGATAAAATAATTTACAAGCATTTGTAT
This sequence comes from Calotriton arnoldi, assembly GCA_963921515.1. Lineage (NCBI taxonomy): Eukaryota > Metazoa > Chordata > Amphibia > Caudata > Salamandridae > Calotriton > Calotriton arnoldi. Next base: position 636,630 of record CAWUFW010010483.1, read on the forward strand.
GTGAGTTTTCTTTGTCTTGAGTCTCTTCCAACAAATACTGACAAGTGCACAGGTATATGAAAAACAGGATATTTCTCCTCTTTTATATATATATACCTGCACAGTAAATGAAAGATGCCAGGGACGCGTGATCCGGTACTATACCTTGACACGCACGCGCCCCCCACAGGGATGATGCACCCAAGTACTTCACCCCTGACACTACACAAGTCGCCGACAAACACATTATGCATTTTTACTCCAGGGCGTTTAAGTAAATATAACATGCACCAACACCACACTGTTAAAAGAGAAGCACAACATTTAACATAATACAGCACACTAAATGCACACTTTGTTTGTTATTTACACAACAATTGTACATATATGTTTTCTATGTCTATCACTTTGTCACGTGGTATGTTTGACCACAACGACTATATTTAAATGGGATATGACCCAGGATAGGGTCAGGTGATCAAGACCACGGACGTGGTCGAAACGCGTCTTTTTTGTCAAGTGAATTAAACTACTGAACCTGATCAAGTGGGCTCGTGGGTCTCTTGTCTGCTGCATCCCGTTACATGTGGAATGTATATATATATATATATATAATAATATATATATATATATATATATATATATATATATATATATATATATATATATATATATATATATATATATACTGCCAATCCCAACAGACCCAAGCAGGATGTCTTTCCCACCAGAGGTACTGGAGTTTGTTGTCCCTTATGTTTCCTTCAAGCCCGGGCAGACCCAGTTCAATGACACAAAATCAATGCACACAATATTGATACAAAAATATTGGAAATTACATTTGTTAACAAAAATATTGCCTTCCTATAATTAAATAAACTAATAAAACCACAAATATCCCTGTTAAAAATATTGTTTTTTACTTATATTGAAAACAAAAATTTCGGAACCAAAAATGTTGTTACCTTTAAATAAACATATCATTAGTCAGAAATATTGCCTCCCACAATATTGACTACAATATTATCACCAAAATAATTACATTATCATTATTAATCATAAAAATAATGACTTTTTACATAAAACAAAGCATTAAAATAAACATTAAACAACATATACATGTTTTAACTAAAAGAAATTACATCACCAACATATTTATAACTCACCCTCAAATAAACCATAATTAAATACATAACAACACGAGTTAAAAAAGATATTTACATAAAGTACAAACACTTATACAACAATCTAAATATTAATAAATATAAGAATAAGGATAAATAAAGATTTGTTTGAAGTCATCCCGAGTGCGAGCAATTTGTTGTTGCCAGAAAGGACGCGACGCAACTTCCTTTGATATATAAATACAAGCATCCCGGAGTTGTCCTGGTGTTTCCTTATCGGCGGGGACGAAGGTTTTGAGATATATATATATGTATATTTATATATATATATACATATATATATATATATATATATATATATATATATATATATATATATATATATATATATATATATATATTACCTACTAGCGGTCGCCAGTAGGTAGTTATAGTTAGGACCTTGTTTCTTTTCAAAAAGCGTTTTTTCTTATATAGATAGATAGATAGATAGATAGATAGATAGATATCTCAACACTATCGTCCAACAAATATTTGAGGATATCTGATTGAATAAAAGATAATATTTATTGATAGCAATGCTGATTTTTGTGTGTACTGTTTAAACAGCCCATGTGGCAAATACTACATAGGCAGCACCATCCACAGGGCAAAGAAAAGAGTATTGGAACACAAACGAGCAATCAAACGAAATGATGAGCATTATCCTGTAACTTGACATTTCAAAGAAAAACATTTTCAAAATGAAAAACTATTGCTGTATTGCCTTGGTTGAGGGGAGGGGACAGAGAACATAGACTAAGAATCCTTGAGTCTAAATTCATTATAGACTTTCAAAAACTCACACCAATTGGCCTGAATTCCAGCGAAGAACTCTCGGTATATTAAGGATTGTAATATTACAGTCCGTCAATGTTCCTTGGATTTTCAATACTTGCTTTTTGAGTATTTGTTAACCAAATCAAATCAAATCAAATAAACTTTATTCGATTTTTAGTAGAAAAAAATCATAAAAGTTACACAATAAATAATATACAATCTACTGTTTAAAAAGGCTAATACCTTGCATATATACATCTTAAAATATCACTAAAATCTTAAGATCACATCCTCAATTACTCGATGCCCCATGTGTTCTAAAAATCAATCTGTCTCATGCTATGTTTCCCATGTAATACTTTTCCTTTTTTTCAAAATGGCCTTCAAGAGACCAGACATGGCTCCCACACAGTAAACATTATCCAATCTTTGTAAATAAAGGAAGGCAGGTCGACATTGTCTCCATCCCCCGCCCTTCAACATTGGCAAAATCCATCTAGATCTTTCTACTTTATAAAATTTACAAAATAAAATCACATGTATAGTCGTTTGGGGAGACATTTCATCACAGGGGCACCTACAAAGCTTGCTGTTCCAATCATTTTGTATAGGGAAGCTAACTAAACGGTGGAAGTTGTCGAATCTTAATCTAGTGAGGACAAACCTATCATAACTTCCTAAGCACCATTCCAAATAAGGTTGAATGGTGGGACATACAAGAGTTATCTGATGTTTAATAACTGTATTTTTATACATTTCTGAAGCTGCCCTTAGAGATTCCAGATGATCCTGACAAAGAACTTTGAACTCCTTCCTAGAAATTGTGGTCAGTGTAACAGGGTTTCTATAAAAATCAGGTTTTCCCATGTCTATTAAAAAGCTTCTAATGTACCTTAGCCATAAAATCTTGTTTGCGTGGGTTAAACTCATAGCATCACTTATAATCTCTCTATTTAACTGTGTGTGATATGACGTCCATACTCTGTGCCATAACAACAATGGCTGCATCTTTATCAGGTCTGAAATGTATGGAATCCCCAATTCGCTATGGCAATTATAAACTGATGTACTCTGTGGGATTGCTAATATAAATCGTAAAAACTTATTTTCCTCTTTTTGTAATGTAGCCACGTCCTGATAGCCCCAGACACCAGCCCCGTACATTGCTACACTCATACATTTTGCTTTGTAAATTTTAAGGAGGATCCCGGGGGTCTTTTACCCATTTTAATAGAAAAATTCATCAGTGCCCCAATTGACCTTTTAAAAAGAAGAGTTCTACTTTTGACCGCTGGACTCCATGATCCAGCATGATCCAGTAGTACACCCAGATAGGAAAATGTGTTGGTTGCATCTATCCTAGCTTTTCCCACAGGGAGACTTTTGCAACTTTTTTCTCCCTTTCCCACATGTCATCACAAAGGTCTTCTTAATGTTAAGTTTTAGGCCCGGCTATCCATAAAACCAATGTATGCATTAAGAGCACTCTGAAGACCCAACTGAGTTCTGGCCATAAGCACTGCGTCGTCCGCATAAAGAAGTGATACTATGGGCTTGCTGTTATAGTAAGGTGGATCTTTTGTCCTGGCCGTTAACTCATCTTCCAATGCGTTGGTATATAGTGAGAAGAGGAACGGAGCCAGGACGCACCCTGCCTCACGCCCTTTTCTACCGGGAATGACGCAGTGCATTCACCCCCAATTCCATGTCTCACTTTTGCTGAGGCCCCCTTATATAATTGCCTCAAAAACTGAACTAAAATTGGGTCTACCTTTAATTCCTGCAAAATGTCCCAGAGTCTATCGTGGTTTACGCAATCAAAAGCGGACGTAAGGTCCACAAATGCTACGTACATTTTCCCTTCTTTAGCTTGGGTGTATTTCCCTGATATCATTATAAAATTCAATACCTGCTCAATGGTCCCCAGCCCCTGTCTAAAACCATACTGCACTTTACTTAAGATGTTATTGTCCTCCGCCCAAGTTTGTAGTCTATTCAGGACTATTCTGCCTACTACCTTAACCAGGGAGTCCAAAAGGGATATCGGGGCGGTAACAAGCAGGGTTATCGCGTTCTCCCTTTTTAAAAATTGGGATGATCACAGATTCAGACCACGTCTTGATGAAGCCCTTCTCGCAGCATGCATTCAAAACCTGTGTCAGCAAAGGGGACCATAGTGCTGGAGAGTGTTTAAATAAATCCATGGGCACTCCGTCAGGCCCAGGTGCCTTTCCACCTTTACTTTCATTAATAGCTGCCGTGACTTCATCTAGTGTTATATTTATCCCAATGGTCACAAATCTATCCAGCCCATCTTGTAACTGTAGATCATAATCAGTTGTGCAATTATCTGCCCCCTGGAACTATACACCCTCGAAAAAAATTTGATCCAAGACTCCTCGTCTATTGCAACTTCGATCCTGGGTCCCTCATTATTTACAAAAAATGGAGCATTTACTGCCCGCCAGAACATAGTACTGTCCCTTTTCTTTGAAGCCTCATAAAGCGAGTCCCATGCCTCTTCTTTTATTTCTTTTTTCCTATTTTTCCTAGCCAGATTATAATTCTTTCTACATGCACTAATTTCCTCCTTATTTCTCACATCTTTGTGGAGGGCGCCCTTCAGCATGTTATATGCTTTCGTACACTTTGGGGTCGATTCCGATTCGGGCCGGAAATTTCTCCGACCGAGCCGGATCCGGAGAGATTTCCGACCGAATCGGACCCGTGCAGTCCGACCGAACGAGGACGATGCGTCCGTATGTTATCGGACTCGAGTCGGTCGGACTCCCATTGATGTCAATGGGAGCCGGTCGTACAACGCGTACGCGGGCTCCCATTGACTCAATGGGTGCGAGTCGGACAAGGCGCCCCCTACAGCGGGTACGCGGCGAAGCGATTCGCGCCGTACACGCACAGGTAGGGGGACCCATGGGTCCCCCTGTGTGCGACTTCGCGCAGCTACGCGTACTGGGGGTCCGACACGGACCCCAAAGTACGGCTCCGACAGCTCTTACGAGCCGGAGTGCGCGGCTCGGTCGGACTGCTCGCGGCGCGCATCGTACTTACCCGGCCGGGAAACGTCTCCATTGCGCGGTGCGAGGCGAGTCCGAGCGAGTCGGTCGGAGCGGTTCGTGTCCGAGCGAGTCGGTCGGAGCTGTCGGGACGCCCGGACGAGTCGGTCGGCGATTTCGCATCGTACTCGCTCGGCCGGACCCGCGTACGGTTCGGTCGGGAAACAGGGCTCCGAATCGGATCCGGTAAAGCCGAATCCTATTCGGAGCCCTACCGGCCGAGATCGGAATCGGCCCCTTTGTATCAAACCACCCATTAGTCCTTATTTGGGATGTCATCTTTTTTGCTCCTAGTGAGTTTTGGATCTCCAGAGTAATAGAGGAATAAGCCCTCAAAATATCACTATAGTCTGCACTCTCTTGTAAACATACCGCTAAATGTTCATTAGCATTAATTATAATTTGTTTCATCAATTCTTCAACTTTGATTTTTTTCCCCCATCGTAAAGAATAGCCATTTTGGCGCGCTAGGTAATATTTTGTGACAGTGCCAGATAACTACAATTTGGTTGTTCAACTTTATGTGGAATAATTACACGGATGCTCAGAGGCAGATGATCGCTAAGGGTAATGGAGTGAGTATTAAATTTATCGAACCAGGTTGCGTATCTATTGGGAATGATTATAAAATCTATTAGCGAGGCAAAACCTCTGCCAATAAAAGTTGGAGTAAAATCGACGCGTGGAATGCTCAGATAACCATTTTTTTATTCCTTTGTATACCTTCCATGTGTATATACACTGTTTTTAGAGCTGGTTTTTATGCTAATTGTAATAGTATTTTTTCACTTTAGTATTTCCCCACAGATTTGATCACTGCATGACACCGAAGAGTAGCCAGATGAGCACAGCACCGACTTTTGCGATTCGTACCTTTGGATAGATAAGAACAAGATGCACAAGCCCACCTGGGCGAGACGGACTGTTGACACAGGGATCATTAATTAGTCCTCGCATAGAGAGACACATAAGCCCGCTGTCAGGAGCACAGGGTTCACTTTTTCCTCTTTTTTCGGTATAGTATTTCACTTTTGTAATGTTAGTACCAGTTCCCTGCCTGCAGTATATAATAGATGTAGGAGCCCACTTGGGCAGGATGTTGTAACAATTCGCCACACATGTTTAACATTATTGCAGATATTTTAACCCAGGAGGCGGTACAGACAGACTACTGTGTTTGAGGTATCTGCAGTTTTTTACTGTTTTATAAGACAAGTATTGTACTTCCCTAAAGCAGGTATCGATGTTACTTATTGTTCAACATATCACCTTACCCCCTAGGGCAGATCGTCATAAGACAATGGCACAAGTCAGACATGACTGTGGTTACACAAACTCATTCGAGTGATATTTATGTACAACCATACTGCAGGCAGTTTGACATTAAACTTAGGCAGCTCAGACGCACAGACGAGTGGGCAGAAACGGCTCACAAACGTGTGGTCAATATTATTATGGTCTTGTATTATCAATCAAAATGAGTGTGCCTCCCTAGTTTTCATATTATCTTTTATTCAATCAGATATCCTCAAATAATTGATACTGACATTTAGTGCAACATGTGAAGCAATTGTATGTGTACTTGAATGTGACAATGCCATTTGGGTTATCCATATATACTCACTTTAGGATGGCGGCTACTCTTTTGTGGAATTGTTTACACTGTGCATGAGTTAGTCCTATCTTTATGTACTGACCATGACAATGTAAATGGTCATGCCGGCTCTGTCTCCAAATCTTGAACAAGGCTACGATCGAAACGCGTTGGTGAGGCAGCACTTTTTGAATAAACAATACAAGCATCCTGGAGTTGTCCTGGTGTTTTTACTTATCGGCAGAGACGAAGGTGTTGATATATTGGGCTTCTGGAGCCCGACCAGGACCGCCGCGTCACACAGCCCTGGGACTTCGGATTTCTTGGAAGGGGGTATATATATATATATATATATATATATTCACTGAAAAAACCATAGGTTTTAGGGACAGTTATAGTTAGTTGGACATTGCACTCGTACAAAACCCGTGAAATTCCCCGTTATAGTTAGTTCAGGTAACTATAACTCGCGCTCCCCGCAATGCACTGCTGATGACGTCACATATTACATCACTCATGACATGGTCAGTGACATCACTGATGACATCACTGATGACATCTCAAATGACATCACTGATGACATCATCCAGTGACTGTGTGTTTCTGTAAAGTTTAAATATGTTTAATATATATAGGGAAAGGCGTATTGAAGAATGAGTGGGTGTATAAGTGTCTGAAAGGATGATTTAGTAGGTGCGTGACTAACTCTATAAGTGAGTGATTAAACGTATCTTACTGAATGCATGGGTTAGTGACTAAACTGGGTGAATGTCTGTATCCGCCTGTCTGTTGCTGTGTAAGTGGCTGCATGGGTTTGTGAATAGCTACATGAGTGTCTATATGAGTTATTGATTGGTTGTCTGAGTATCTGTATGTGTGCCTGAGTGTTTGTGTGGGTGGGGTGTGTGCGACTCTGTGCATAGATGTGTGAGTGGGTGATTCACTGGGTGGATGGTTTCAAGAGTGCATCTGTGATAGACTGTATGGGTGGGTAAGTGTGTGTAAGAGTGTGTTAGTGAGTGAATGTATGTCCCAGTGGTACATGTGTGAGTAACTACATATGTGAAAGGCAGTATATATGTGTGTTGGAGCATATAAACAGCTATAAGCGAGAGTGTGTGATTGTGAGAGTGACTGTATGGATGAGTGTGTGCTTGTATCAGAGATTGTATAAGAGCGTAAGAATGTGCTAGTATTTGTATGAGTAAGTGAGGTGGTGTGTGTATAACTGTATAGGTGAGTAAATGGGTGTGTGCTTAATTTTTGCATGACTGACTAGGTGTGTGAGTACCTCTATGGATGAGTGGCGGTGTGTGAGTGTTTATATAGGTGTATGAGTGCATATAATAGTCCTGTACTGAGTGACTATAAGTATGAGTGATTGTACGGGTGAGTGAGTAGATGTGTGTATGTGTGTGTGTAGACCTAAGAATCAGTGAGTGGGTATGTAGTTATTGGTGTTGGAGTGTCTATGGTTCTGAGAATGGCAGTCTGTAATTTACAGTGGGTGTATCAAAAGTTATATTAGGGTGTGAGAAGATGCATCAAATTATCTTATGGATGATGTCATCAGTGATGTCATTTGAGATGTCATCAGTGATGTCATCAGTGATGTCACTGACCATGTCATGAGTGATGTAATATGTGACGTCATCAGCAGTGCATTATGGGGCGCGAGTTATAGTTAGCTGAACTAACTATAACGGGGGAATTTCACGGGTTTTGTACGAGTGCAATGTCCAACTAACTATAACTGTCCCTAAAACCTATGGTTTTTTCAGTGAATTTCTAAGGTTTTTTAAATGCTAATTTCTAACTATAACGTGCCTGAAACCTATGGTTTTTTCAGTGAATTTCAAAGGTTTTTTAAATGCTAATTTCTAACTATAACGTGTCTGAAACCTATGGTTTTCTCAGTGAATTTCAAAGGTTTTTTAAATGCTAATTTCTAACTATAACGTGCCCCGCCCCCTCCCTTCACCACTGTGCAAACGCACCCGTGGCGCGTTTTAAGTTGGGGATTAAGTCCCCTTGAATCATGAGGGTCCCTGGTGTCCAACTAGCCCACCTGTACCTCCAGTATGCGCCAGGAGCTGCGTTGCAGAGAGGTGTTCAGAGGCCACGCCCCTTTTACACTTCTCTGCAACGCAGCTTTGTTGCGCTTTCTGGACGTACCTGGTGGGCTAGTTGGCCTCCAGGGACCCTCAGGATTGAAGGATTTAATTCCCCATCTTAAAACGCGCCCGAGGCCTGTTTGCACACATGTCACCTGAAGCCCCGCCCCCTCCCTTCACCACTGTGCAAACGCGCCCCGTGGCGCATTTTAAGTTGGGGGATTAAGTCCCTTGAATCCTGAGGGTCCCTGGAGTCCAACTAGCCCACCATGTACCTCCAAAAGCGCCACAGAGCTGCGTTGCAGAGAGGTGTAAAGGGGCATGGCCTCTGAACACCTCTCTGCAACGCAGCTCCTGGCGCATACTGGAGGTTCCTGGTGGGCTAGTTGGCCTCAGGGACCCCCAGTATTCAAGGGGAATTACTTCCCCTTCTTACAACGCGCCAGGGCGCGTTTGCAGACTGCTGCAGGGGAGGGCGAGGCCTCCGGCACGATGCCGGTCTTTTTTTTTTCCTTCACTTTTTTTTTTATGGGAGGGGGGCTGCGTTGCCCCCTTCCCTCTGCCACTTTTGGCCCCGGGGACCCCATCCCCCGGGGCCTGAGCATTTTCTTTTTTTTTTTTTTAAATGATTAAAAATACGGGAAGGGGGACGCATGGCCCCCCTTCCCTGGGCCTCTGTTTGCCCCGGGGACCCCATCCCCCGGGGCATGCCCTCTTTTTTTCAAAAAATAAATATTTGGAGCGGGGCTGCGTGGCCCCCCTCCTCAGGCCATTTAAGGCCCCGGGGACCCCATCCCCCGGGGCCGTCCTTTATGTTTTTTTTTTCTTTTTTTCTTTCTTCTTGGGGAGGGAAGGTTTCTGGTCTTGGATATTAGTGTGTGGCCACGCGCACTTAAAGCCCCCATTCTGAAGCAGTTCGGCGGCAGCAGTGGCAATCTTTGGTGTAATCTCAACGTTCTTGGGGAACGCCGAACCGCCGCTAGCCATCAAAGGACTATGCCGATCTTAATTGGTTTGTGACTTCACGAACAACGCACACACTTACTTAAGGAGTATGCGTTTTGGCACTTTTGTGGATCAATGGCGGCTGAATGAAGTGTCCAGGGTTGCCTCATCCCATCCACTATAACATCCAGGCAGGTGAGGTGAAGCTGCAGGCACCGCCCACTGGGGATAGTACTTATGTCAACATGCCTGTAGCGCGCGAACTCGGAGCCCCGAGCTCGGGAGATTCTCCCTGCCTCCTAGAGTGTCTGCACCAATCGAAGCGGGGCACTCTATATTTAAAGTGGACAGCATCAATAGAACAGTGATGGAGGCATTTGAGAAAGGCAATGAAGCTCGAAACCGGTCATGCCGTATTTGCTGTGCTGGATCAAAAGAGGAAAATCCCTGTGAACCTGTGTGGGCTTGTTCCTTTCGTGAAGGGAAGGTTTCTGGTCTTGGATATTAGTGTGTGGCCACGCGCACTTAAAGCCCCCATTCTGAAGCAGTTTGGCGGCAGCAGTGGCAATCTTTGGTGTAATCTCAACGTTCTTGGGGAACGCCGAACCGCCGCTAGCCATCAAAGGACTAAGCCGATCTTAATTGGTTTGTGACTTCACGAACAACGCACACACTTACTTAAGGAGTATGCGTTTTGGCACTTTTGTGGATCAATGGCGGCTGAATGAAGTGTCCAGGGTTGCCTCATCCCATCCACGATAACATCCAGGCAGGTGAGGTGAAGCTGCAGGCACCGCCCACTGGGGATAGTACTTATGTCAACATGCCTGCAGCGCGCGAACTCGGAGCCCCGAGCTCGGGAGATTCTCCCTGCCTCCTAGAGTGTCTGCACCAATCGAGCGGGGCACTCTATATTTAAAGTGGACAGCATCAATAGAACAGTGATGGAGGCATTTGAGAAAGGCAATGAAGCCGAAACCGGTCATGCCGTATTTGCTGTGCTGGATTAAAAGAGGAAAATCCCTGTGAACCTGTGTGGGCTTGTTCCTTTCGTGAAGGGAAGGTTTCTGGTCTTGGATATTAGTGTGTGGCCACGCGCACTTAAAGCCCCCATTCTGAAGCAGTTCGGCGGCAGCAGTGGCAATCTTTGGTGTAATCTCAACGTTCTTGGGGAACGCCGAACCGCCGCTAGCCATCAAAGGACTATGCGATCTTAATTGGTTTGTGACTTCACGAACAACGCACACACTTACTTAAGGAGTATGCGTTTTGGCACATTTGTGGATCAATGGCGGCTGAATGAAGTGTCCAGGGTTGCCTCATCCCATCCACGATAACATCCAGGCAGGTGAGGTGAAGCTGCAGGCACCGCCCACTGGGGATAGTACTTATGTCAACATGCCTGCAGCGCGCGAATTCGGAGCCCCGAGCTCGGGAGATTCTCCCTGCCTCCTAGAGTGTCTGCACCAATCAAAGCGGGGCACTCTATATTTAAAGTGGACAGCATCAATAGAACAGTGATGGAGGCATTTGAGAAAGGCAATGAAGCCGAAACCGGTCATGCCGTATTTGCTGTGCTGGATTAAAAGAGGAAAATCCCTGTGAACCTGTGTGGGCTTGTTCCTTTCGTGAAGGGAAGGTTTCTGGTCTTGGATATTAGTGTGTGGCCACGCGCACTTAAAGCCCCCATTCTGAAGCAGTTCGGCGGCAGCAGTGGCAATCTTTGGTGTAATCTCAACGTTCTTGGGGAACGCCGAACCGCCGCTAGCCATCAAAGGACTATGCGATCTTAATTGGTTTGTGACTTCACGAACAACGCACACACTTACTTAAGGAGTATGCATTTTGGCACTTTTGTGGATCAATGGCGGCTGAATGAAGTGTCCAGGGTTGCCTCATCCCATCCACGATAACATCCAGGCAGGTGAGGTGAAGCTGCAGGCACCGCCCACTGGGGATAGTACTTATGTCAACATGCCTGCAGCGCGCGAACTCGGAGCCCCGAGCTCGGGAGATTCTCCCTGCATCCTAGAGTGTCTGCACCAATCGAAGCGGGGCACTCTATATTTAAAGTGGACAGCATCAATAGAACAGTGATGGAGGCATTTGAGAAAGGCAATGAGGCCGAAACCGGTCATGCCGTATTTGCTGTGCTGGATCAAAAAGAGGAAAATCCCTGTGAACCTGTGTGGGCTTGTTCCTTTTGTGAAGGGAAGGTTTCTGGTCTTGGATATTAGTGTGTGGCCACGCGCACTTAAAGCCCCCATTCTGAAGCAGTTCGGCGGCAGCAGTGGCAATCTTTGGTGTAATCTCAACGTTCTTGGGAAACGCCGAACCGCCGCTAGCCATCAAAGGACTATGCCGATCTTAATTGGTTTGTGACTTCACGAACAACGCACACACTTACTTAAGGAGTATGCGTTTTGGCACTTTTGTGGATCAATGGCAGCTGAATGAAGTGGCCAGGGTTGCCTCATCCCATCCACGATAACATCCAGGCAGGTGAGGTGAAGCTGCAGGCACCGCCCACTGGGGATAGTACTTATGTCAACATGCCTGCAGCGCGCGAACTCGGAGCCCCGAGCTCGGGAGATTCTCCCTGCCTCCTAGAGTGTCTGCACCAATCGAAGCGGGGCACTCTATATTTAAAGTGGACAGCATCAATAGAACAGTGATGGAGGCATTTGAGAAAGGCAATGAAGCCGAAACCGGTCATGCCGTATTTGCTGTGCTGGATTAAAAAGAGGAAAATCCCTGTGAACCTGTGTGGGCTTGTTCCTTTCGTGAAGGGAAGGTTTCTGGTCTTAGATATTAGTGTGTGGCCACGCGCACTTAAAGCCCCCATTCTGAAGCAGTTCGGCGGCAGCAGTGGCAATCTTTGGTGTAATCTCAACGTTCTTGGGGAACGCCGAACCGCCGCTAGCCATCAAAGGACTCTGCCGATCTTAATTGGTTTGTGACTTCACGAACAACGCACACACTTACTTAAGGAGTATGCGTTTTGGCACTTTTGTGGATCAATGGCGGCTGAATGAAGTGTCCAGGGTTGCCTCATCCCATCCACGATAACATCCAGGCAGGTGAGGTGAAGCTGCAAGCACTGCCCACTGGGGATAGTACTTATGTCACCATGCCTGCAGCGCGCGGACTCGGAGCCCCGAGCTCGGGAGATTCTCCCTGCCTCCTAGAGTGTCTGCACCAATCGAAGCGGGGCACTCTATATTTAAAGTGGACAGCATCAATAGAACAGTGATGGAGGCATTTGAGAAAGGCAATGAAGCCGAAACCGGTCATGCCGTATTTGCTGTGCTGGATTAAAAGAGGAAAATCCCTGTGAACATGTGTGGGCTTGTTCCTTTCGTGAAGGGAAGGTTTCTGGTCTTGGATATTAGTGTGTGGCCACGCGCACTTAAAGCCCCCATTCTGAAGCAGTTCGGCGGCAGCAGTGGCAATCTTTGGTGTAATCTCAACGTTCTTGGGGAATGCCGAACCGCCGCTAGCCATCAAAGGACTATGCCGATCTTAATTGGTTTGTGACTTCACGAACAACGCACACACTTACTTAAGGAGTATGCGTTTCGGCACTTTTGTGGATCAATGGCGGCTGAATGAAGTGTCCAGGGTTGCCTCATCCCATCCACGATAACATCCAGGCAGTTGAGGTGAAGCTGCAGGCACCACCCACTGGGGATAGTACTTATGTCAACATGCCTGCAGCGCGCGAACTCGGAGCCCCGAGCTCTGGAGATTCTCCCTGCCTCCTAGAGTGTCTGCACCAATCGAAGCGGGGCACTCTATATTTAAAGTGGACAGCATCAATAGAACAGTGATGGAGGCATTTGAGAAAGGCAATGAAGCTCGAAACCGGTCATGCCGTATTTGCTGTGCTGGATTAAAAGAGGAAAATCCCTGTGAACCTGTGTGGGCTTGTTCCTTTCGTGAAGGGAAGGTTTCTGGTCTTGGATATTAGTGTGTGGCCACGCGCACTTAAAGCCCCCATTCTGAAGCAGTTCGGCGGCAGCAGTGGCAATCTTTGGTGTAATCTCAACGTTCTTGGGGAACGCCGAACCGCCGCTAGCCATCAAAGGACTCTGCCGATCTTAATTGGTTTGTGACTTCACGAACAACGCACACACTTACTTAAGGAGAATGCGTTTTGGCACTTTTGTGGATCAATGGCGGCTGAATGAAGTGTCCAGGGTTGCCTCATCCCATCCACGATAACATCCAGGCAGGTGAGGTGAAGCTGCAGGCACCGCCCACTGGGGATAGTACTTATGTCACCATGCCTGCAGCGCGCGAACTCGGAGCCCCGAGCTCGGGAGATTCTCCCTGCCTCCTAGAGTGTCTGCACCAATCGAAGCGGGGCACTCTATATTTAAAGTGGACAGCATCAATAGAACAGTGATGGAGGCATTTGAGAAAGGCAATGAAGCCGAAACCGGTCATGCCGTATTTGCTGTGCTGGATTAAAAGAGGAAAATCCCTGTGAACCTGTGTGGGCTTGTTCCTTTCGTGAAGGGAAGGTTTCTGGTCTTGGATATTAGTGTGTGGCCACGCGCACTTAAAGCCCCCATTCTGAAGCAGTTCGGCGGCAGCAGTGGCAATCTTTGGTGTAATCTCAACGTTCTTGGGGAACGCCGAACCGCCGCTAGCCATCAAAGGACTCTGCCGATCTTAATTGGTTTGTGACTTCACGAACAACGCACACACTTACTTAAGGAGTATGCGTTTGGCACTTTTGTGGATCAATGGCGGCTGAATGAAGTGTCCAGGGTTGCCTCATCCCATCCACGATAACATCCAGGCAGTTGAGGTGAAGCTGCAGGCACCACCCACTGGGGATAGTACTTATGTCACCATGCCTGCAGCGCGCGAACTCGGAGCCCCGAGCTCGGGAGATTCTCCCTGCCTCCTAGAGTGTCTGCACCAATCGAAGCGGGGCACTCTATATTTAAAGTGGACAGCATCAATAGAACAGTGATGGAGGCATTTGAGAAAGGCAATGAAGCCGAAACCGGTCATGCCGTATTTGCTGTGCTGGATTAAAAAGAGGAAAATCCCTGTGAACCTGTGTGGGCTTGTTCCTTTCGTGAAGGGAAGGTTTCTGGTCTTGGATATTAGTGTGTGGCCACGCGCACTTAAAGCCCCCATTCTGAAGCAGTTTGGCGGCAGCAGTGGCAATCTTTGGTGTAATCTCAACGTTCTTGGGGAACGCCGAACCGCCGCTAGCCATCAAAGGACTATGCCGATCTTAATTGGTTTGTGACTTCACGAACAACGCACACACTTACTTAAGGAGTATGCTTTTTGGCACATTTGTGGATCAATGGCGGCTGAATGAAGTGTCCAGGGTTGCCTCATCCCATCCACGATAATATCCAGGCAGGTGAGGTGAAGCTGCAGGCACCGCCCACTGGGGATAGTACTTATGTCAACATGCCTGCAGCGCGCGAACTCAGAGCCCCGAGCTCGGGAGATTCTCCCTGCCTCCTAGAGTGTCTGCACCAATCGAAGCGGGGCACTCTATATTTAAAGTAGACAGCATCAATTGAACAGTGATGTAGGCATTTGAGAAAGGCAATGAAGCCGAAACCGGTCATGCCGTATTTGCTGTGCTGGATTAAAAAGAGGAAAATCCCTGTGAACCTGTGTGGGCTTGTTCCTTTCGTGAAGGGAAGGTTTCTGGTCTTGGATATATATATATATATATATATATATATATAATTTTTTATTCCCTGAAAAAAAACAAAGGTTACAAAGACGTTATAGATAGGCTCAGGTTTCACTCGTACAAAACCAGAGAAATTCAACAGTTATAATTAGCTGAACTAATATAACTCGTGCACCCGCAATGCACTGCTTATGGCCTCACATATTACATCACTTATGACATGGTCAGTGACATCACTGATGACATCATCCAGTGAGTGTTTTTAAAACGTTTATGAGTGTTAAATATATATACCAAGGTATATTGGTGAATGAGTTCATGGATAAGTGCCTGTATGGATGCTTCAGTGGGTGTGTGACTGACTGTATAAGTGAGTGTTTCGGTGTCTCAGTGAATGTATGGGTGACTGACTAGGTTGTGCGAATGTCTGTGTTAGTCTGTCAGTTGGTGTCTAAGTGGCTGTATGGTTTGGTGAGTGGGTATGTGAGTGGCTGTATGGGTGACTGGTTATCTGAGTACCTGTATGGGTGTCTGGGTGGGTGGGTGAAGGGGTGTGTGACTGCCTGCATGGATGAGTGAGTGGGTGAGACAGTGGCTATATGGGTTAGTGAATGCGTCTCTGAGGGGCTGTTTTGGTGACTGAGTGTGTGTATGGCTTTGTCGGTGAGTGAATGGATGTGTCAGTGGTATATGGGTGAGTAACTGCATATGTGAAAGGAAGTATAGGTGAGTATTGGAATATATGAGTGACTGCATGTGTGAGTGAGTGATTGTGAGAGTGGCTATATGGGTCAGTGTGCACTTGTGTCAGAGACTGTACAGGTGAGTGAATACGAGTGGGTGTGTGTATAACTGTATAGGTGAGTATGTGGATGTGTGATTGACTCTATGGGTGAGTGAGTAGGTGTGTGAGTAGCTCTATAGGTGACTGACAGTTTGTGAGTGGGTGTATGGGTGTATGAGTGGATATATCTGTGGCTGTATTAGTGAGTGAGTTGGTGTATGAGTGGCTGTATGGGTGACTGAGTGGATGTGTGTGTAGACCTTTGAATCAGTGAGTGGGTTTGTGAGTACTGGTACGGGTGTGTCAATGGCATTGAGAATGGTAGTGTGGAAGTTGGAGTAGGTGTACGAAAGGTTATATTGGGGTGTGAGTGGGTGCTTCAGAGATTCTATGGATGATGTCATCAGTGATGTTATTTGAGAATTTCTCTGTTTCAGTGAATTTTTAAGTTTTTTTAATTCTATTTCCTATCTATAAAGTCCCTGTAACCTTTGATTTTTTAAGTGAATTTCTATGTTTTTTTAAATGCTAATTCCTAACTATAACGTCCTTGTAACCTTTGTTTTTTTTTTTTAATTAATTTTGATGTGTTTTAACTAGTAGTCACGTTTGCAGAGTGGTGAAGAAAGGGGGCTGGGCCTCCGACCAGCTCTCAGGAATCCCGTTATATAGGACTTACAAGAGGTACCAGGAGGGCTTCTTGGCCCCCAAAGTCCCTCAGGAGTAAAGTGGACTTCATCCCTCAACCAGTAATGCGCCATGAGCCGCGTTTGCAGAATGGTGGAGAAAGGGGGCTTGGCCTCCGAAGACTTCATAGCAATCCCGCTGTGTGGGACTTATTGGAGATAACAGGAGGGGTAGTTGGCCCCCAAGGACGTCCTTGAGGGCCAACTGCCCCTCCTGTTACCTCCAGTAAGTCCCACACAGCAGGACTGCTGAGACCTGGTAGGAGACCATGCTCCCTTTCTCCACCACTCTGCAAACGCGCCTCCTGGCAGACTACTAGTAGGGGGATAAAGTCCCTTTGGCTATTGAGGGTCCTTGGGGGCCATCTACCCCTCCTTTCACCTCCAGCAAGCCCCACACAGTGGGTTTGCTGAGAGGTTTTCAGTGGCCCAGCCCTCTTTCACCACCACTCTGCAAATGCACCTCCTGGCACACTACTAGTTGGAGGATGAAGTCCCCTTTCTGGGCCAACTAGCCCTCCTGTTACCTCCAGTAAAAACCACACTGCTGGATTGCTGAGAGGTCGTCAGAGGCCATGCCCCCTTTCTCCACCACTCTGCAAATGTTCCTCCTGGTGCACTGCTGCTTGGGGGAAGAAGTCCACTTACGTTCTGAGTCCGTCAGAAGGCAAGGGGATCTCATCCCCCACCAGCAGTGAGCCGAGAGGCATGTTTGCAGAGTGGTGGAGAAAGGGGTTGTGGCCTTTTTCTTTTTCAATTTTTTAGGAAGGGAGGGCTGTGTGGCCCCCTTCCCTGGACCATTTTGGGCCTCGGAGACCCCATCCCCCAGGGCCTGCCCCTTTTTAAAACATGTTTTACTCAAAAATAGGGAGCCCGGCCTTTTATTTTTTTTATATATAATTGAAAGGGACGGCGGTCCCTTTTCCAGGACATTTATAGCCCAGAGGACCCCATCCCCGGGGCCTGCCCATTTTTAATTTTTCAATTTTTTTTAAAAAGAGAGGGGGGACACGCAGCTCCCTCCTGGGCAATTTTTGGCCCTGGGGACCCCATCCCCCGGGGCCTGCCCCTTTTTTATTTTTTTTATTTTTTTTAAACAAGGGAGGGGGGCTGTGCGGCTCCCCTCCCAGACCGATTTTGGCCCAGGGGACCCCATCCCCCAGGGCCCCACCTGTAGTGTGGGTGCCCTGGTCCCAACGTTGGGGACTATAGGGGGAGCCTGAAGGCCCACGCGGTCCCTGCCAGCTCCCCACCACCTGTGGGAGCCGACATTGCTTTGAGACCCAGGGAGCTGCTAACATGCAGCTCCCTGGATCTCAAAGCAACTTGTCTGTTTCCCTGCTCGCTGCTAACATGCAGCTCCCTGGATCTCAAAGCAATTTGTCTGTTTCCGTGCTCGCTTGACAGCGGGCAGGGAAACGGACATGCTCCGCTTTCAGCAAATGAGAGCATTTTCTGCTCTTTCTTGCTGAAAGCGGAGCACTGTTTGCTATAGCTTAGAGGTAGCGGTGCTCCTGCCAAGCCACAGCAGACTGCAATGTCTCGGGGTGGGCACCCCGGGACTTTGCTGGAGCCGGCCCTGGGGGGTGGTGGTCCCAAGGGCTGTGTATGGCTCGAGGAGGGGGGCTGCGTGCCCCGCCTCCTTTTTTCTTTTAGGTGCTGCCCGGAATGGAGGTGGTTCCTGGGGTGAAGAACAGCCCGGGAGGGGGGCCACACATCCCCTCTCCAATTTTAAAGTTTGGCCCCGGGGAGGTGGTGATCCCCGGGGCCCAGGAGGGTCTGTGAGGCCCCACCAAGCCAAATATAAAAAAGCCCCGGGGAATTGCTGGTCGCCGGGGCATGGGGGTTCTTGAGGCCCCACCATATTTCTGTAATTAGCCCCGGGGAGGAGGCAGTCCTAGGCTTTGATAAGCCCTAGGAGGGTGGGTCCCCATGCACCCCCTCCTATATTTATGATATGCCCCCAGGACCTGGCTCAACCGGGGGTTATTTAAAAACAAGCGCAGGATCCTGCACTTGTTTTTTTCTTATTTTTTTATGCCGCGAATATCACAATTTCACTGTAATTTAAAAAAAAAATGCTTTTACACCATGGCTGGATCCCAGGGGGACCTCAAGACCATCGCTTGGGGGTCAGGGTATTCCTACCCTGCACCCTTTTCTTTATTTTTACTTTTTTCTTTGGACTTGGTGAAGAAGTGTACGCAGCCAATCAGATCTCAGCACAAGAGTGGGAAGGGTTAAGGATCCACTGAATCCCTATATTTACAACTGGGATTTTTTATTTAAATTTCAGCAAATACTGAACAGATTTACACCAAACCGATTCAGCAGTTCGTGGTGTAGCTGTGTCTAAAGGTCCTATGGGAATTAACATAGGGAAATTGCGCGTTTTCCTGCATGTGCTCGGCTTTTTTCGCGAAGACTTCGAGACCAAAGATATCACTATAATTTTCAACTTACATTTCTGAAAAACTACTGAACGGATTTACACCAAATGACAAAAAGCACAATCTGCGTAACAACATCTACCTTCCTGCCAAATTTGGTGCAATTCCGTCCAGCAGTTTGGGCTATAGGTTCAACAACGCATTCCTATGGGTATTAGCATATTAGCATGGGAAAACGCACTTTATTTAACCCCCTTTTACTCAGCCTCTACTTAACGGATCACCCTGAAACTCCCCATGCACAACAGAGCTTACTTTGACACCTTTTTAGAAAAATGTTGTGATGATCTGTCAAAACGGATATAGGCAAGTCAAAAAACACTTTTCCTATGGAAACTAGGACCTAACTATAACTACCTACTAGCGACCACACACACACACATATAAAAATAAAAATAAAAGTATCGAACTACATATTAAACATTATAAATAAAACATGAATTCATAAATTAGTGTTTATCATAGAAGGGCAATTAGTGTTTACCATAGAAGGACATAACTGATAAAATAATTCAAACCAAAACAAAAATAACCAATAAAATTAAACTAAAAACAAACTTAACCAACGCAATCACAATTAATAATATAAAGGCATACAAATGTTATAAACTTACTACTCCAAAAACGACAAAAGCTGCAAGAAGAGGAAACTCTGCCAGATTATATGACCAGAACCTGAATACAGAAATATATATATCTCGGCAACTACCTTGTAAAGTAAGTAAAACTTATATTTAAACTAAATTTACTTTTAACTAAAATAAAAATAATAAAATAACAAATAATTAATAAAACAGCCTACAACTTCTATTTCCTTACATGCACTTACTAAAAGAAAATACTACTACATCGAGAAAGTGTTATCTTAGTGAAAAACAATAGGGATCACATACCAGAAAAAATACATTAAAACGTAAGTATATGTAAATTATTGTAAAACAGAAACTTACCCTAAAACTGAAAAAAATAAAACCTAATGACTTTAACCTCTACAACCTACCAACTGAAACTGATGGTCTTTTTTTCTACCAACAGAAAAGAAAGCACCTGCTCCACATTACACCATTCTCAATGGAAAAGTGTGAAACATCTAAGAAGAACATACATGTCAAGTATAAGAAAACTAGTTGCACAGTTTTATATGTAAATAACAAACGCATAAATATTTTATCATTGTAATTCTCTATACAACTACACTATTCTCAGACATAATGACAGAAATAGCAAGACATATAACATCACAGAAAGGAAAGCAATTATTAAGTCACATGGACTACACTTACAACCAATAAAGTATGTCTTGGAAAACTGTGAACTGGAAATGTACTAAATATTTCTCTATGCTATGGGAGGGCCACTAGAAACGATGATGTTGTAATTAATGTAAGGAAACACAACTAACCCCAAATGTGACAGAAACAGACGTAAGGGATGTATTGCAGGATATAAGAGAGACACGAACTAGCTCCCAGGAGCCCACAACAAAACTCCTAAAAGATATAATCCTTAAAGTCCCCAAAACACCTTATAGGCCAACTACCAACTATACCCACTTTAAAACGTTTAATTGTACACACTACAAAAAGCCACCAGGGATACCCCTCCTGCCTCTAGAAAATACATACCAAGATATAGAAATACCTGAACACTTAACAAGCATTGGCCAAGCCAAAACAAACAACGCAGTGGAAGTATGGCACAATGCCTTCCAATCCACACTAGGCAGAACCCAATTTACAATCTATAGATTTATGGAAGCACTACAAAAAGAGCAAAGCTACCAACAACTATGAATAGAGCAATATGTAACCTAAATTGCACCTAAAACCAAAAGAATGTACGACATGCTATAGTTTAAAGTAAAACTCCTCATAAACAACAAAGGGAGTAGATTACTTAGAATAATAGCCAAATGCCTATTATAAAATAAATACTATCCTACAAATAAAGTATAGCATAATCTTAATCAACGTTACAAATTGGTTTTTATATAAATAAAAATATATTTTATTAAATCAGTTAAAACATTCAGTTTTAAATAAGGCTGATATAATAAAATGATGTATATATTATTTATATAAAAACATAATCAATCACAAGAAAGAGGAGACCAAGAGCGCATGAAGGTCCAGCATACGTGCCCCAAGATAAATATTATCAACTAAGGGTATAATGTTCCTGGAAAGGAGGATATCAGGTTAGAAACACAGGAACCAGGGGTAGGAGGACGGTTCCTTTTGGAACTAGGGCCCTCACACACTCATATGGGTGTCATGCTTCATCATAGGGCTTGATCCTTGTCAGGTCGGTGCTGCAATGCTTGACGGGCACCATCAAGGTGGCTCTTTATCAGAGATCTTTTGTCGCATTGCCGTATGTGAGGTGCAAGTATAGGGCTCAAGGTGCAGATTGGTGAAAATAGGTGTCAGTGTATAAAAGGAGTGATTTAAAATAGACTAATAAATCTCTGAAAAGAATTTTAATCAGTGAGTATGCTTGTCCAGTTAGAGCAATGATCTCTGGTGGCCAAAAAGGTTTAAAAGATCAACATTTTTCTTGCCATCATGGAGTCGATAATAAATAAAAGGGCAATTCATCAGGACCGGTGGAATCTATTCTACACAGCATTTGGAACCTAGGCTGAAATGTATGGTAATCCAAACACTGAGTACCCTATTTAGGTGTACCTTACAATAGTTACCTAAAGGCTGACCTGAAAATCAAAAAGAACATGGATATAACAAGGGTGAATCATCCAATCAGATTAAACATATTATAATAAAGGTGTGGTTGGATGATTCAGCCTTGTTATACCCATGTTTGTTTTTGATTTTCAGGTCAGTCTTTAGGCAGCGATTGTAAGGTACACCTAAAGTGTTAGGCACTAAAGGGGTGACATTTACTATTATCACTCCAATCTAAAACTTTTTGGGGAAGGTGTTGGACACTAAAGCGGTGACATTTAGTAATCCCACTCCAATCTACACCATTTTGGGGAAGGTGTTTGACACTAAAGGGACGACATTTACTATTTCCACACCAAACTAAACCAATTTGGGGAAGGTGTTGGACACTAAAGAGGTGACAATTATTTCCACTCCAATCTATACAATTTTGGGGAAGGTGTTGGACACTAAAAGGGTGCCATTTACTACTCCCACTCCAATCTAAACCATTTAGGAGAAGGTTTGGTTACTAAAGGGGTGACAATTACTATTCCCACTCCAATCTAAATCATTTTGGAGAAGGTGTTGGACACTAAAAGGGTGCAATTTCCTATTCCCACTCCAATCTAAACCAATTTGGGGAAGGTGTTGGGCACTGAAGGGGTGACAGTTACTTCTCCCACTTCAATCAAACCAATTTGGGGAAGATGTTGGACACTAAAGGGGTGACATTTACTATTCCCACTCCAATCTAACCCATTTTGGGGAAGGTGTTGGACACTAAAGGGGTGACATTTACTAAACCCACTCCAATCTAAAACATTTTCTTGAAGATGTCGGACACTAAAAGTTTATCAAAATTCTATTCTCACACATAATTTTTCATGTAAAAAATTAAATACAAATTATGTAGAAGACACAATAACCTAAACTAAAAACCTTTGCATTTAATATTGAACATTAACATATAAAATAATATTTAGCCACTATTTATACATAATATATTTTTATTAATATTTATTAATATTCCTAAATGTTGAAACAAAACCTAAAAAACAATCCAAATATAAAAATTGTTGAAATTACAGAACAAAAATATAAAACAAATGTTCTAATTATGTAATAAATATAGATTATACTACAATTAAATTAATACATTTTAGAATATGTATTCTCAACAGAACTTATTCCAATAATAGAAATAACAAAAATGTAATTATTAATTGTTTTCATAAAATGTAAATAAATAAACCAATAACATATACATATACAAATAAATCTTAATTTGTACATCATAAATAATACATATTTATTCTATTTTCATAGTTCAACTATACATAATTTCAAATATTTTCAAATAAATTCATAAATAAAAAAATTCAATAATTATCAATGATGTTATAATTTCCAACATTTTAAGAAATATTATAAAATTTCCAATAAAAATTTAATTTAAAAAGTGTGAAATAAAAAATATGTAATATAACTGAATTTACAAAATGTTTACATGATTAAATGTAAATGTAATCAATTTTTATTTTTTCCAATATATTTATAATTAAAATAATTTCTTTTACTTTTTATACTTTATTTTGGCTTATAAGCCATAAAAGCACATGGAATAAAACATACATAAAACATTTGACATTTACAGTATAAGTGTACAAAATTCAATACAATAATATTACCAGTGAACAGCGTAAAGATTTAATGAAATTTGTTTGGGGGTGCTTAATATCTCCCTAGGCTTAAATTAATTGTTAACATAATTGCAAATCCAGCTATCCTAAATCTAAGTGAATGTGGCTTTCTAGGCAATGAAATAGGTTATTCACCTGCTAAAAGGTTAAAAGAATATAAAACTCTAATCTTAATCCTATTATACAACAAGTATTACCCTTCCTATTCTCAAACGATTGTACACCTGCCACGTTACTGTTTGCCACTTATACAAGTTTCTTATAAGGGATGTTTAACTTGTACCTTATTCTCCAAACACTCATCATAAAACGAGAGAGAGCAAAGATTGACAACCTGCATGTGTTGTATCTCAGAATCCTGAGCGCTTCGTAATGTTCCCTACCTCCCAGTTTCTGACAGAGCGGAATAATCCAACACCTCCTTTGCGACACAAAGATAATGTGCTCAGTGGTTTCTTTTTGATACCCACAGGCCGGGCAATGCAACTCCTTTGCCCATAGTACACTCTCCCACTTTGCAGTAAAAGCCCGGACAGGTAAAGTTCCATACCGGAACTGCAAGTAGAGACGCCTGGCTGGAGGAGGTTCTATTTCGTCCAGGAAGTCCTCTAGCTTGAGGGAATCCTTAACTGTGAGATAGTCATTTGTTAGGGTTCCATGGCTTGAATAGCTATACATACGATTATCTTTATATCGCCAGTATACAGTTTTAATATGTGATTTGGAACTAGCCCCAGCCTGGACCGGGGTATTCCATAGACCCTCAAGGCAGATGGCTATTAATGTACCCTGTACATGCTTTAGCCATGGAATTCTGCTAGAGCCCACTTGGGACAAGATTTTCTCTAACCCCTGTCGATAAGCAGATAGCTTTGGGGTGACCCAGATCCTCCTCCAATAGAGTATGGGGCACAGTGCCAATTTATCTTAAATATTTCTTGCCCCAAGGTCCAGTCTAAGTGGGAGCAAGGGAGTGCTTACTAGTAAACCGACCAGCTGTCGCATAAAGCGATTTTCCACCATTTCCAATGAAGTCTTACCCTGATGTCCCCACAGCTCGGCACCATAGGCAGCAGTCCCCAAGGCTTTAAGATTGTAAATTTGGATTGCTGGTAAAATAGGATGATACTGCGAACTGCGTCATATTTTGAGAATGCCACCCACTACTTCTCCGGTTTTAAATCGTTGCTGTGTAATGTGAGCTTGCCACCCCAGGTGTTCTGTAAGTGTGAGGCCTAGGTACACAAATGTATGGACACGTTCTAATGGGGCCCCTGCCAGAGTGAGATGTGTTGTGGTCGAATGCCCTGGATTAAGCACCATATACTTGGTTTTGCTTACATTGATCTCCAATCCCCTCATCCTGCAGAAGCAATCAAACTGATCCAGAAGCCTCTGAAGTCCCATCGGGGTTTTGGAGATCAGTAAAGTATCATCAGCAAACATGAGGGCAGGGACCCTCATGTTTGCTAAACTAGGTGCGTCGTTTTCACATTGGTCCAGAAATTTAACAAGGCCGTTAATGTAGAGTGTAAACAGCGTGAGTGCCGACACGCACCCCTGCCTGACTCCTCTAGTTACGGGGAAGGAATTGGTTAACTCTCCTGCTCTGCAGTGTCTTACCTGTGCAAAGTTGTTGGTATGTAGCCTGACTATGGTATCTAACAAATAGCTTGGCACTCTCATTTCAAAAAGGACCTGCCAAAGTGTTAATCTTGGTACCAAGTCAAAGGCAGAGCGCAAATCTACAAACACAACATAAAGTCGTCCTCCTCCCAGTGTAACTGTTTTCCAGTACAACATTTGCAGGCGAAACGCTTGATCAATTGTGCTTGTGGACTTTCTAAAGCCTGCCTGTAGGGGTGTCAAAATCTCATTATCAGCAAGCCAATACTGCAGTCTACCTAGGATCACTTTGCTAAAAAGCTTTTGTGTACTGTCTATAAGACTTATTGGACGATAATTTGCCGGCAGGTCGCGTGAGCCCTTTTTAAAGATGGGGATTATTTCGGCCCCGGCCCAGGTATGTGGTAAGGGAGCCCCCTTCAGGATTGCCGAGTACAGTACTGCGAAATAGGCACTCCAGAGTTTAATCTCACTCAGGAATAGATCGCCCGGAATTTTATCTATCCCTGGTGCTTTATTCGGGACTATTTCCCTTATTGCCAGGATAATTTCCTCCACTGTAATGTCCATGGACTCCTCTTCTTGTGCATTGGTGGTGGGCCCTTGGGTGACAATCTTGTGTTTCACCACCCCTTGAAACACTGAGCTGCTGATGGTTTTCCCCTACCACCAACTGTTTTCCCTATTAACTTGCTGAACTCCCTTCTGCGTATATAGACTGGTGAAATGTACCATCCAGTCTTGAGCTGCATTATTGTTTTATATGGTGCTATATCAATCCCTGCTTCCTATTGCTACCACGTTCCAAAAGGAACATTGGTCTTTCATTTTGGCAGCATCTAGGAGAGCCTCCCAAATTCCCTTGTCCCATTCTTTTTTAGCCCTCATTAACACAATCGTATAACTTCGCCTAGCAGCCTGAATCAGTAATCTATCACTCTGTTTGATCGCAATGATCAGAGCAGACTTAGATTCTCGACACGCTTTATTAAACCAAGATTTGGGGCGCTTCCTACCCACTGTACACCCTGTTTTGGCTAAAAATAAGCTCCTCAGATTCATATACATTCGAGTGTGCATTGCGATTATCTCCCCATATGACTCAGGGGAACTCCCTGAGCTGATTAATGGAACCATATCCTCTATACCTACCACAACCGTCCTGTAGATCTCACTAATAGTCTCCTGGGAATGTCCTTTTGCACTCCATTTGACTCTATGTCCATTGCTAGATACTCTCAGTCTTCTATCGAAGGGCTCCCCAGATAAATTATGTTG
The DNA here is from genome assembly GCA_963921515.1 of Calotriton arnoldi. NCBI lineage: Eukaryota > Metazoa > Chordata > Amphibia > Caudata > Salamandridae > Calotriton > Calotriton arnoldi. The sequence continues at coordinate 663,143 of CAWUFW010010483.1, forward strand.
TGCCCTAAATGACAGACCTAGCTTGAGAGTCAGAGCATTGTGATCGCTATCTGGTCGTGGTATAACTACCATATCCACAAAAAATGGCCATAACTTAACGTCCAGCATTATGTAGTCAATTAAGCTGGTTTGATTCACCCAGTTAAACATGTGATTACCTGATTTATCAGAGACTGTCCTGCCATTACAGGCTAGAAGCCCCTGATTTAAAGTTAGGGCATTAATTTGGACTGCTAAAGGGGACCATTTCTTAATTGGGGACATTTCCAACTCTGGTATAGACCATCTTGCATCCTCATCTGCTGTCAACACATTGCAATCTGTACTCAATGGTTCAAATTGACAATTAAAGTTTCCCCCTACTATTTTCCTTATTGAAACTGAAAGTGAAGCTAAGTGCTCATTCAGTTGATCTACAACAATTGATTCTGTCCTATTCCTGGTCGGTCTACAATAAACATTGTATATGTAATATGTCGCATCCTGGTGTATGGCCAGGCTAATGCATGCAATGTGGGAGGAATTCACTATAACCTCCTTCAAAAGACCCATGATGGTGGTTTTTACCCATATCGTAAGACCCCCACTGAAGGCCTTCCAGCCCCTGAGGATGTGGCTGCTTTGAAAAAATTAACATAACCTGTGCGGTAGAGGGGCTGCAGAGACCATGTTTCTTGAAAGGGGTAGGCGTCATATTGATCAATAAAATCACCCCATTCTGGTATGACTAATTTGGATGCCAGACCAGCTACATTCCAGGATAAAAAACTTGTTGACATAAGGTCCTCACCAGTGGAGGCCCTATTGAAACCATCATACGATGGAAATGCAGAAGCAATCAGGCTAGGATCTAAAATTCCTGGTGAGGACAGATAGTTAACTTGGGTAGTTTGAATACTGTGGTCACTAAGGGTAATCCATGTCGATGGAAAATCAACCAACCCTTTACATTCATCATGGCATGCAACAGCTTCCCTTGCTGTTATCTGCGCAATGCTAGGGGAGAGTCAATTATTATTGTCCAGCCCAGATAATAGCATATCCTCCTATAGCATTAGGTTGTTGACTCTCAGACCTTACTCTACTCTGCTAGCTGGGTGGGATTGGTCTATAAAAGAATCCAAGTGAAAAGGTGCTGATCACAGCAATTGACTCACTCAGCCTACAGCCAGTTTTAATCAACCGATATGCCAGGCCTGGTTACCTGCAGTATATAATCACACAATCCTCGTCTATGGTTTTAGGGGTGGTCCAAATCCAATTAATTCTCCTTACTAGTAGGATATCATCATACCCAGAGAAGGAGAATTTGGTATTCCACGATAGCCAGTGGCACACTCTGTTCTTCAATTCCCAATGGTTCTCTCTGTCACTGGAAAGTGAAGGTACTCTAACCAGGACTGCCACATAAGGGCAGCAATCTGGGGGTAGATCGAGATTAGGCAAGGGCCGACAAGGTTGGGATTGTGTCTTCTGGTCCTGTGACAGCCACCTGTCTCTTCTATTAGCGTCTTCTTGTTCCATATTTCCCCTTCTTACAGAGGTCCTGCAGGACACGGAATGGCCTAATCTGCCCTGCGTGGGTGGGTTTACATGCACACCTGGTGGTGGTGCTGGATTTTGTGGCAATTGTGATATCTGGTCCGCTAAGTTGGTGTCGATGTTAGCACTTCTCCCCACATTGCCTACATTATCCAGCGCTTGATCAAGAAACTGCTTGATGGCTGGGAATGCCAGCAGGGGCTCTATTTTAGATGACAAGTCTCTTACTGCCCCTTCCAAGGCATGCACCCTGTCCAGTAGGGAGGGCAATGACAGTTCTCACCATTATAGATACTTGATCCCGGGCACTGTCCCTCCCCAATATCATCTCCCCTTTATCTCCACAGGCGCTGACTCGGCCACTATATCAATCAATCAATCAATCAAGCCGTTTGTTAAGCGCGACTACTCACCCGTAGGGGTCTCAAGGCGCTGGGGGGGGGGGGGTTTAGCAGGTTCCAGTCCATCAAGGGGGAGACTGTCGAAGAGCCAGGTTTTGAGGTTTCTTGCGAAGATGGGGAGCGATGTTGTCTGTCTGAAGTGGAGCGGAAGGGCGTTCCAGGCTCTGGACGCGAGGAAGGAGAAGGAGCGGCCTCCCGATCTGGTCTTTCTGGTGCGGGGGACCACGGCGTAGGAGAGCTGGGCTGATCGTAGGGTCCTCTGGGGTGCGTGGAATTTGAGTCGGCTGTTCAGGTATGCTGGTCCGGTGTCGTGGAGGGCCTTGTGAGCGTGGGTGAGCATCTTGAAGGTGACTCTAGCTTCGATGGGGAGCCAGTGGAGTGTGCGCAGGTGCTGGGAGATGTGGCAGTGTCTTGGCAGGTCGAGGACCAGTCTTGCGGCGGCGTTCTGGATGTTCTGTAGCTTGCGGGTGAGGTTTTTGTTTATTCCGGCGTAGCGTGTGTTGCCGTAGTCGAGTCTGCTGGTGACCAGGGCATGAGTGACGGTCTTTCTGTGTTCGAGGGGGATCCATTTGAAGGTCTTACATAGGAGGCGGAGGGTGTGGAAGCAGGAGGACGAGACGGAGTTGATCTGGCGGTCCATTTTGAGCTCGGAGTTCAGGATGATTCCCAGTTTGCGTGTGTGGTCTGTCGGGATGGGCGGGTTTCCGAGGGCGGGGGGCCACCAGGTGTCATTCCAGGAGTCGGGGTTTTGGCCCATGATGAGTACTTCTGTTTTGTTGGTGTTTAGTTGTAGGCAGCTGTTTTTCATCCATTTGGCGACGGCTTCCATGCCTTCACGAAAGTTGTGTCTGGCGGTATTGGGTTCGTTGGATAGGGAGAGGATGAGTTGGGTCTCGTCTGCGTATGACACAATGTTGAGTCTGTAGGTTCTGATGATGGGGGCGAGCGGAGCCATGTAGACGTTGAAGAGCGTAGGGCTGAGGGAGGACCCCTGGGGGACTCTGCAGGTGGTTGGTGTATGGTCCGAGAGGAAAGGGGGGAGTCTGGCCCGCTGCGTTCTGCCGGAGAGGAAGGAGCGGATCCAGTCGAGGGCCTTGTCTTGGATCCCTGCGTCGTGGAGTCTGCAAATTAGGGTGCGGTGAGATACAGTGTCGAACGCCGCTGAGAGGTCGAGGCGGATGAGGGCTGCTGTTTCTCCTTTGTCCAGTAGGGTGCGGATGTCGTCTGTTGCAGCGAGGAGGGCCGTTTCCGTACTGTGGTTTTTTCTGAAGCCGGATTGGGAGGAGTCGAGGATGTTGTGCTCTTCGATGAATGTGGCGAGTTGGCTGTTGATGGCTTTCTCAATGACTTTCGCTGGGAACGGGAGCAGGGAGATGGGTCTGTAGTTTTTGAGGTCGGTGGGGTCCGCCGAGGGCCACTATTGTGCTTGGGCCTATTGATTTACTGGTGCGGGTAGAGGGACCAACACCTGTCTTCAGCTTTTTATGGTGACTGGTTGCTGGACCTTGTCTTGCTTTCCTCTTTCTCCGGACCACCGTCTCGCTGGATGAATTGGTCACATTGGTCACATTGTCTTCAAGGAGTATAGCCCCTTTTAGCATCACTGATTTATCTGTGTTACTTGGCTTGGGCCCCTCCATGAGCTGCACCCTTTTCTTAGTCAAAGAGGGTGGATAGTCTACAGCTTCAGAAGTGGATAGGGGAGGTGAACAGCCGGCGCAACCCCTAAAAGGTGACGCCAGCTGTGTCTGTGTCAGATCCCCTCTCTGAGAGGGAAAACTGAGTGTCTCCCCTAAATCAAGAGATAATCATCTCTCTGCCAGGTCTATCTCCTTAGCGACAACACTCACTGCCCGTGCCAAAAAAGAATCCAAGGTGGTCCCACTTCTTGGTCCGCTGAGCTCCTTTTTCTTGCCCATCTCTTAAAAGATCAGAAGCCAGAAGAGTGGGTGAAAATTAATCTTTAGGGTTGCCAATGGTTTGTCACTGATGCTATCAATATCAATGTCAGTGACAGCAACAGCTATACCAGGGCCAAGCCAACAGCCAGGTCGATGTCCAGAGAAATTCACCAGTGAGCCAAGTGGGCCGAACAGCGTGCAGCTCTGTTCAGGATTCAGGATTTAGCACACCAGGCACCAGCATCTGCTGACCAGCGGTAGATCAACGGTAGACCAGCGGTAGTCGAAATGCGACTAAGCTCTGCCGATAGATATAATCAATAAGACAGACAATTGCTTCCCTTTGATCAGTAACTCTCCCAGGTGTAAGCCAGGAAAAGGCCACCCGAGAAATCCAGCAGTGGTACAGCAGCAGGGGGCAGCAAACAGGTAGCAAACCAGCGGCACGGCAGTGACGATAGCATGTATGGCATCAGGCAGCATCAGGCAACAGGTTGAAGAAGCTTAGGCTATTAACATTGCCACTTACCTTCTCCCCTGTTCCAGGTTCCAGTACGATCCTAGTCCTGCCGCCGCCTCCACCCATGCAACAGTGTCACGATGTTTGATGATACTGTGAATGGCTGATGGGACGGTAAGACTCAGTAACTATCCCAGTAGCACAGGTACAGGGCATACAGGGCAGCACAGGGATGACACCCTTAGGTCAATATAATATGGAATATTCCCAAAAAAACTTCAAAGAGCCATGTCTCTGCACTACCCAGCTCCAGCAGCCCAACCATTGATTGTTGGCTCACCGCCCCCACTACTCTGCCGTTCGCCGTCCTACCGCACATCTGAGTCCGCCCGCATCAGAGAGCGAGCTGGGCGCAGTGACTATAAGCAGGAAGCTCGAAATGGATTGAATTGCAATAGGGTGACTCTTTTTCTTAGTCCTGCAGGAGGGAATCGAGTCAGCCAGACCGGAGCCTCCGTAGACAGACCGGTATTCAACTTGCAAGGCAGCAGTTGTGATTTAATTACAGCTTCCTCTCCTCCTTGCTCGGATGCTCCTGTGTCGGTGAGTCTGCATGGGCGGGCAAGAGCACGGCGCGGCGTCCTGGCGTTGAGGGGGAGGAGTTTTATAGTAAAATACTTTTTTTGTTTAATATAATTTATCAATACATTAAACATTATTATGGAATATTATTTAAAAAAAAAATAATTTAACAAAATAAATGTATTGATTTTTCAATATTAATTTGCATATCATTAAAAATAACATTACATTTAAATTAAAATATTCACTGTTTAAACATCTTCCCATCCTAATCCCCTAAAAACCTAACATCTCGCAACTAAAACAAATTATGTACACATTATTTTTAAACATTAATAGAACTAAAAAGAAAAATTTCAAAAATGTCAGAATTAATAAATTATCTTACCAAACACACAGATTAAAAGAATTAAAAACACATAAAATCAAAACACTACAAAAAATACATATCAAATAACAATATTATGTACAATATTTTCCAAAACTATATTTTTTACAACATTAACAACAATATTAAAAACAACACTTAAAACGATATTCTAACCATCGATATTCCTGTCCACAATATTTTTGACATCTTGATGTACTTGACACAATATTTTTGTATCACAATATTTTTTATTCAATATTTTGTCCAAACAGCGCGGACCCAGTCTTAAGAATACTAGCAGTCATTTCCTATATGTTTCAAACTTCTCCCCAAGTTTTGGGGTATAACCACCAGAGACTACAACTCAGCTGGCAGCAAAAGACCACTGGAAACGCAAGAGTTCTGTCTAGAATTTAATGGAAGTTATGTGTAATTACTATGACCTTTCCAGTTTTTTCAGCGTAATGAAAATTCTGCATCCATGTTTATGGTATGGGAGGCATTTAAAGCGACCTTCAGAGGCCACACAATATCATATAAGGCAAGAATAAATAAACTAAGAAAAGATAAGATTCAAGAATTACAGACTGAAGTAGAGAAGGCGAGACGAAATGTAGATCTAATAAATACAACAGAGTCCATTTTTAGAGTACATCAGCAGGAATTAGTAAAAGCAAAGGAGCATTTGAAGGATTTTTTTTGTTGGAAGAAATATCAGGGAGTAGGGCTTATCAACAGAAGCTATATGAGGAAAGTCAACAGATTGGGAGATTTTTGGCTTGGTCTACAAAAAATCAGAAAGCAACTCAAATAATTGCCCAAGTTAAGAACCCCTCAACTGGTATGTTAGTTGATGATAAACAAGCTATTTCTGAGGTATTTCTCTCACATTTTAATCAAATTTATGCAGAAACACAAGGGGTAGACGAAGCAGATTTGACAGACTATTTTGAATTGTTGGAGTTACCCCAAATACCCTTACAAGCTTCTGAGATATTAAATAAGGCAATTGAGACTATAGAAATCTTAGCAGTGTTAAAAAGTATGCCCAATGCTAAGGCAAGTGGTGTAGATGGGATCCCAGTGGAAGTTTTTAAGGCATTTCAGGAAGAAATTCTTCCTTTTTTGGGAAAATTGTTTAACCAGATAAAGGAGGGTCTATATATCCCGAAGAGTTTTAAGGAATCGGTTATAGTAATCTTTCTTTAAAAAGATAAATATCCCTGCGATCCCAATTCCTACCGCCCAATTAGTCTATTAAATACGGATTATAAATTATTTATGAAGATTTGGGCAAAAGAATAGTCCCATGCGTACAGCAGGTGGTACATGAGGACCAAAATGGTTTTATTCCTGGGCGATTGATGGCAGTTAATACATATTTTTTGACACAAGCTATTGACTATTTCTCCACTAATAAGATGGATGCAGTGATTATGATGTTGGATGCCGAAAAGGCTTTCGATTTGGTAGATTGGAGCGCTTTATTTTTTATTTTGGATAAATTTGGGTTCCCGTCACATTTTTTACGAATGTTAAAAGAACTTTATAGTTGTGTGGAAGCCAAGGTTGTCGTAAATGGAGAAGAAGCGGGTAGGGTAAAAATCAAGCGTGGTACACGCCAAGGATGTCCACTATCCCCCCTCTTGTTTTCTTTGTTTATCGAACCCTTAGCTGTTAAGATACGGAAGAGCTTGATAATCCTGCCTCCAATTGAGGGGATGGCGAAAGTCAAACTCTATGCAGATGATATTATTTTATATCTTAAGGCTGGGGATTTTAATGTGCAAAATGCACTTGATGAAATACAGAAGTTTACGCAGGTGGGGGTATAAGGTAAATCAAGCAAAACCGAAATCCTTATATTTAATTCGACTTCATTGGATATTCCCGCATCCATCTTCTTAAGGACATCACATCCAATTAGATATTTGGGGATATACGTTACACATGATTTTAGTCAATTGTTCCCCTTAAATTATAATAGAATGCTCACAAAAGTGAAAAATTTATTAGACAAATGGACTCTGCTTAATCTATCATTAATAGGACGGATTTCGATGATTAAGATGTCGATACTCCCACTGTTCTTGTTCCTTTTAGCAATCTTCCCTTGAAAATCCCGAGTTCTTATTTTAAGGACTTAGATCAAATAATTCGGAAGTTTGTCTGGAATAACAAGCATCCTCGAGTGAAATTTGCCACTTTACAATTGGATGTAGATTCAGGAGGTTTAGCTTTACCACATTTTCCAACATATTATCAGGCATCGTTAGTAAATTTGTTTTCACAATTGGGTGCGGAAAATTCAGTATTTGATAATTTTTTTGGGTACAGATGTTGAAAGAGAGTGCAATAAGGCTCCCGAATTTTTTTCGGCTGGCGAAATTGCCCAAAAGGACCAGATACAAAGTGATATTAACATTAGTAGAAAGAATGCAGCTTTTTTTCAAATTACGAGATATTCCCGCATTCCATGCTTTTACCCCTATTGAGGACTGTGCAGTAGGTGGTCTTATATTATCTAGAGGCCTTTATCAACAGTGGCAAGAATTAGGCTTTAGTCGGCTTGGGGATTTTTTTAATCATGCGACCTTAATAACTTGGGAAACAGTCCGACTACAAGCTAATTCTTTAACTACAGCCCTCCCTCTGAGTTTCTATCAGCTAGTTAATTTTCTCAAAATCAACTATGTAACAATGAATAAGGTGGTAGAACAAATCGCCAGGCAAATGGCGAATAAAATGGTGGGGGTAGGATGCTGGTATCGGCTATTGCATCAAAAGGCCCATTCAGAAGACAATCTGACAATAGAACTTCAGAAAATTTATTTAGAGACCGGTTGTAAGTTCAATATAAGGGAATGGCAACAACTTAATGAGTTAGCAAAAAAAGCACTTAGAGGGGCTAACTACAAGAGAATGAATTTTTATCTAGATGGCTCGCCTATTACACCCCCAGAAATTGCATAAGATGTTTCCAACAAACCCAAACCGATGTTTTAGATGTGATATTCAGGATGAGGGAGGATGGGTGCATATTTTTTATGAATGTAATATGTTACGACTTTTTTGGGATGAGGTTTTTGTTAAGATTTCCTCATTTTTGTCTTTGAGAATTCAACCATCGGTTATGTTATTGTTTTATTTGGCACCTCGGAGGAGGTGAAAGGGTTAACTAAACATCAGCAGTATTTCATATTTATCTCTATAGCTGTTGCAAGATCACTCGTCCTACAAAATTGGAGAACAAATAAGCAACCTAGGATGGATCACTGGCTTAACAAAATGTATAGAACTTTTAGGTTTGAGGAGGCCTATGCGAGGCGGGTAGGAGCAACCAAAAGATTTAGAGCTATATGGCAGGAGTATTTCGATCAGGATGAGAGGGAAGGAGATGGATCTTAAAGGCAAGGTGCTCCAGAGTTGCCTACCCTCCTATAGTGTAATAAGGTGAGACAGATTATGTATATTGGTATCATGTTTGATATAGGAGAGGAGCAAGTCTATTAAAGTAGAGTTTAAATGTTATGCACTTTATTTAAGAATTGCTGCTATTTTGCACTAGGCACTTTAAATAGCTTATGTATGGCATTTTATTCAAGAACTGCTGCTATTTGCACTATGCACTTTAAAGCGTTCTCTGCTTCTTTATCCATGAAAGGTCAGAGTTATGATACTCCCAGGCTGATTTATGTAAAGCCTAAATACTAAGCACTTTATTTAAGAACTGCTGCTAATCGTCTGAAGGTCTAGATGTTGTATACAAGGCTTTAACGTTTGCACTTTAATTACGAACTGCTGCTATTTTATTAGTTGGTCTTTTTCTCTATTCAAGCACGGAATTATATTTTATATTTTCAGGGGGGAAGTTAGGATTGCTGCTAGTACTAAATGTAATTTGGATATAATTTAGATATTGAATATGCTTTGTACGCATTTTTAATACTCACTTTCTCTGTTTGTATTATGGTCATAATATAGTATTGGTGATGCTACTAATGAGATAAATATTATTTTTTTGTTCGTTATGTGCAATTTTGATGATGCCATGTAGTATGTATGTCCAAATGTTATTCAATTACTTTCTTGTTAAAAAAAAAAAAAAAAAAATACATATCAAATAACAATATTATGTACAATATTTTCCAAAACTATATTTTTACAACATTAACAACAATATTAAAAACAACACTTAAAACGATATTCTAACCATCGATATTCCTGTCCACAATATTTTTGACATCTTGATGTACTTGACACAATATTTTTGTATCACAATATTTTTTATTCAATATTTTGTCCAAACAGCGCGGACCCAGTCTTAAGAATACTAGCAGTCATTTTCTATATGTTTCAAACTTCTCCCCAAGTTTTGGGGTATAACCATCAGAGACTACAACTCAGCTGGCAGCAAAAGACCACTGGAAACGCAAGAGTTCTGTCTAGAATTTAATGGAAGTTATGTGTAATTACTATGACCTTTCCAGAAAAAAAGGTGCTTCAGGTCCTGGTAAGTACCAAACATGTAGCTAATGGTGCAAAGGTGAAAAAGTGTTTGGTAACCCAAATACCAGATATTCATTCACTCCTCTACCATTACGGTTATGTTTTAGACTATGGGATCTTTGAACATACCCACTGACAGTCCAGTGGTGAAGCTTTCAGCGTGTTAATAACATTAAGAATCCAAACTTGCATTTGAAATAGAACATCTCAGATCACTCATTAATAGCGCCAGGCGGATCCACACCCAGGTTCCAAAGGCAGCAGTGAATGAGTACTGTTCCTAAAATGGCTGGCAATCTTTCAAAACCCTAGACACTCAATCAGTTTGTCTTGTACAATTAACATATCACCCTTGGTGTTTCATCTCTAACACCACTGTGGAAGGCAAGGAGTGATTAGAGGAATGGAGCGTTGGAGTAATGTACAAACTTCTGTAAAGTTGCATAATACATTCTAAAGAACTTCATTGTGTTTTAAACATATTCATCACTGAATGTTTTTGAATTTGGTTTGGTCTCTCTCACTTTTGTTTGTTATTTTGGGAGTAAGTCGTTTTCTGCATTCTGGTTTGTATTTGCTGTATCTGGTGCCGACTGTGAAGGGTCAATAGATGTCATTTAGTGTATAATTTAAAAATAAATCATCAATCGATGAAATTTTCAACTGAAAATATACATCACCAACAATAAGACAATAGAATTTGTAAAGGTGTGTACTTGATTTCAGTGGACATTGATTCTTCTAAAAAACTCACTTAACATCATAAGAGCAAAAACAATTATTTTGCTCAGACTATTGCTGTTCTGTAACCCATCTGCACGGACGACGGCAATGCTCATTCTAAGCCAGGAGGCTTACAGAACAAATGCAAACCGATTTGTATCCTAAATGTGTTTCTGTCACACAGTTTTACTTCTATTCTGTCAATTCTAGACTTTGCAGTAAACATGTCAATGAAATGATTTCCTGGTAGGAACTTCAAAAGGTTTTCATCTGTTACTGAGTGAAGTACATTAACATTATTTCAGTTCTCGGAACCCTCTCTTCTCCACAGTATGCTGGCCTGGTTCTATTGATTCAATATGATTCAAGGTTTAACAAACTTAGGGGCTGATTACGATGGCGTAACGTTCGCCACCGCCGGGCCGGCGGTGGCGACCGTTACGCCATTGTAACGTGATTTACCCACCACCATATTACGATGGCGGTGGGTATTGCGGCGGATGGAAAGTCCGTCCGCCGCTTTTCCGCCGGTCGGCAATCGTTACGATTGCCGGCCGGGCGGAGCTGGGGCACAATATGGTGGCGGTGCATAGCAGGCACCGCCATCCATATTACGATGTGTGCTTTACACGGCCTTTGCCATGGCGGCGATGCCGCCATGGAAAGGCTGGCGGGATTTGCTTTGGGGGCCTGTTGTGAGCCCCTGGGGGGGTGGAGGGTGCACTTGGGGGGTACCCCCCTGCATGTTCATGCACAAGGTGGCAGACACCGCGCGGTGCCTGCCACGTTGTGCATGAACATGCACATCATGGCATTTTCATATTGCGGCGGGTGCTGCAGCCAGCAGCAACCGCCGCGGTGGCGGTCGCATCATGATTTGGGTGGCGGGACCGCCGCATGGCAGGCGGGCGGTCCCGTTACCACTGGGATGGCGGGTGGACTAAAGTCCGCTCGCCATCCTAATCAGCCCCTTAGTACAGACAAAATCTTCTAAGCACTTCCACCTGAATGAAAGTAATCGTGGCATGGCGCAATGAGCCTATCCTTTGGTATGCTCTTTCTCTCATGGGGGCCATGCAACAAAATTGCTACTCAGAGCAAACAAGGACAGTGCCTACCTTATCTTTTGGGGGCTGTTTTGTATTACTGATTCTGATGTGAGAAGTAGGATCCTCTTTGACAACTCTCCAGAGCATGTCCAAATCATCCTCTATTTTCCTTTCACACAAGACTGCCTTCTGTCTTATATACCTAAGAGATAAAACTTGCATTACATTTATCTGAGGTGAATTTCCCTAGCCTCATAAAATCAATAAATAAGACTGTGGCTACAAATGTATGCACACTGTAGACAACTTGGATGAATTAGATCAAACTTGCTATTTTATCATCATTAATGTGTTCTGTTCAATCCCCCTTCAAAGAAGGTCCCACTCAAGCAATATTCAAAGTAAAGATATGCCAGTCATACAGGTGGGACAGAGGTTCAGGGTGTCGTGGTGCATCTTTATGGAACCTATATTTATCTTTTATATATAGATCAAGACCTTTCGAAGGTCGAAACGCGTCATGGCGGATTTCAAGGGCGTTTAATCAATAAATATACTGCACCTTATTTTTGGGTCTGTCTTCGTTCATCCAGCACGATTGTAGCAGCGGAGTTTTTTTCGCATATATATATATATATATATATATATATATATATATATATATATATATATATATATATATATATATATATATATATATATATATATTTTCCATCAAATTTGCCCTCAGCAACGAGAGTCACTCAACAACATCCTGCCATCCGGCTCTGATAAGCAGACTGCCTTGCACATTCATAATTATTTTCCTTTTTGCCGACGCGTTTCAAGGCCATAAGCCTCTTCTTCCTGGGCTGCAATACAAACACATCAGAGGCTCGCATTATTTCATTTCCTGACTTTATTTATTTCCATGACCCCCAATGGGCGTATGCTCAGTGCAAAGTCCTTAGTGCATTCTGGGGTATGGAGTCACTAATGCGAGTATAATTATTCACTTGTAGTAAGTTCCAATGTGCAGTTTGAATTGATGCATTTTTTCCTCCCTATAGTAGGTAATGATTGTGAAAGCAGGCTCATTACGCATTGAATGTTGTGCCATTAAAGTCCCGAACAGTTCAGAACAAGCTTCTCCCAACCGGCAATGATATTCCTACCCCAGCTGGTGACGGTGCTCCTCTCCACGGCCAGGCCGCCGTGCGTAATTTTTTCCATCAAATTTGCCCTCAGCAACGAGAGGTCACTCAACAACTCGCATTAGTGACTCCATACCCCAGAATGCACTAAGGACTTTGCACTGAGCATACGCCCATTGGGGGTCATGGAAATAAATAAAGTCAGGAAATGAAATAATGCGAGCCTCTGATGTGTTTGTATTGCAGCCCAGGAAGAAGAGGCTTATGGCCTTGAAACGCGTCGGCAAAAAGGAAAATAATTATGAATGTGCAAGGCAGTCTGCATATCAGAGCCGGATGGCAGGATGTTGTTGAGTGACCTCTCGTTGCTGAGGGCAAATTTGATGGAAAATATTACGCACGGCGGCCCGGCCGTGGAGAGGAGCACCGTCACCAGCTGGGGTAGGAATATCATTGCCGGTTGGGAGAAGCTTGTTCTGAACTGTTCGGGACTTTAATGGCACAACATTCAATGCGTAATGAGCCTGCTTTCACAATCATTACCTACTATAGGGAGGAAAAAATGCATCAATTCAAACTGCACATTGGAACTTACTACAAGTGAATAATTATACTCGCATTAGTGACTAAATACCCCAGAATGCACTAAGGACTTTGTACTGAGCATACGCCCATTGGGGGTCATGGAAATAAATAAAGTCAGGAAATGAAATAATGCGAGCCTCTGATGTGTTTGTATTGCAGCCCAGGAAGAAGAGGCTTATGGCCTTGAAACGCGTCGGCAAAAAGGAAAATAATTATGAATGTGCAAGGCAGTCTGCATATCAGAGCCGGATGGCAGGATGTTGTTGAGTGACCTCTCGTTGCTGAGGGCAAATTTGATGGAAATATATATATATATATATATATATATATATATATATATATATATATATATATATATATATATATATATATATATATATATATATTATCTACTGGCGGTCGCCAGTAGATAGTTATAGTTACAACCTATTATCCATAGGAAATCCGCGACATTCTATTTGAAATAACTCTCTTGCCGGTTGACGTATCTTCGCGAAATTTTCAAACTTTGTGGCCCGCTCCGGTCCGCTCCTACCCTGAAAGTCTCGGGGGATTCGTCAAGCGGGGGCCGAGAAAAAGGGGGTCCCAAAACGCGTTTTCCCCATGCACTTTTCCATAGGAAACTTTAGACACGGCTACAGCCCGAACTGCTGAACGGAATTACACCAAATTTGGCAAAGAGGTAGTTCTTGGTTCAGAAAGAACCCTTTTTGTTAAATGGTGTAAATCCGTTCAGTAGTTGCTGAGAAAATGAAAAGTAAAAAGTTAGTGATATCTATGGCCGAGGAGGGTCCGCGTACCCTCAGCGCACCCTGCGCGCACCGTCCCGATCACGAGCTGCATGTTAATTGGCTGTCAGCTGGCTGTCAACATTCCGATTCAGGAAATGTTGGCAGCCATTTTGTCCCTCGGTAGGGACAGAAACAAGTGCGCAAAGCGCACAAAGGGGGCAGGGTAGAAACACCCTGACCCCCTAGGTTTTTTAAAAAATCGTCAGGATGCGCTCAGGGTGCGCGAATCCTGCCGAAAAAAAAAAATCGAGCGCGGTCTCCCGCGCTTTGATGTTAATTGGCCCCGGGTGGCCCAAGTCCCGGGGGCATGGTAGAGGGGATAATTTAATGTGTGGGGGGCCTCAAAGGGCCCCCAAGCCCGGGGACCGCCACCCCCGGGACTTTTTTGAAAAATGGTGCGGGAGGGCTCTGAGCCCTCCCGCAGCCTCGGGGACCACCACCTCCCCGGGGCTTTTTTAATTAGAAATAAAACCAGTGTGGGGGGCTCCAGCCCCCACACGCCCGAGGACCGCCACCTCCCCGGGGCACTAAACATTTTAATATGGGGGTCCGTTACGGACTCCCAGAGCCCAGGGGACCACCACCTCCCGGGGCTGTGTACTGAATGGGAGGGGGCCGCACGGCCTCCACTCCTGGAGCCCTTGATGGCCCTGGGGACCACCACCCCCCAGGGCCGGCTCCTGCAGTGTCCCGGGGTGCCTACCCCGGGACACTGTAGTTTGCTATGGCAGGACGGGAGCCTCGCGGCTCCCGTCCTGCCATAGCAAACTGCTTTGGATATTGGAAGAGAGAGCAGGGAAACCTGCTCTCTCTTCCAATATCCAAAGCGATTACTTTTCCACATGGGGAGCAGCATGTCAGCTGCTCCCCATGTGGAACAGCAATGCCGGCTCCCAAGGGACGTGGGGAGCCGGCGGGACTGTGGGGGATTGGGGACCCCCCACAGTCCCCAACGGAGAGGGCCAGCCCCGGGGGATGGGGTCCCCGGGGCAAGTAGTGGCCCGGGAGAAGGGCCACGCGGCCCCCCTCCCCAAAAAAGAGAAAGAAAAATGGAAAGGCCGGCCCCGGAGGAGGGGGGCCACGCTGCCCCCCTCAAAATAATAAATATAGAGGCCATGCCCCGGGGGATGGGGTCCCCGGGGCCAATACAGGCCCAGGGAAGGGGAGCCCCCTTCCCGTTTTTTTGGGGGGAAAAATTAAAAAAAGGGGTAAGGCCCTGGGGGATGGGGTCCCCAGGGCCCAAAAAGAGAAAAAAGGAAGGGGGCCACACAGCCCCCTTCAGGAGACCAAAAAAAAAAAACGATCGGGCCCGCAGGCCCCGCCCCTTCCTTCACCACTCTGCAAACGCGCCCCTGGCGCGTTTGCAGAGGGGAATAAATCCCCTTGAATACTGGGGGTCTCTGAGGGCCAACTAGCCCACCAGGAACCTCCAGTATGCGCCAGGGGCTGCCTTGCAGAGACGTGTAGAGAGGCCACACCCCTTTTACACCTCTCTGCAACGCAGCTCTGTGGCGCTTTTGGAGGTATATGGTGGGCTAGTTGGACTCCGGGGACCCTCAGGATTCAAGGGGACTTAATCCCCCAACTTAAAACGCGCCACGGGCGCGTTTGCACAGTGGTGAAGGGAGGGCGGGGCTTCAGGTGACATGTGTGCAAACAGGCCCCGTGGCGCGTTTTAAGATGGGGAATTAAATCCCCTTCAATCCTGAGGGTCCCTGGGGCCAACTAGCCCAACAGGTACATCCAGAAAGCGCCACAGAGCTGCGTTGCAGAGAGGTGTAAAGGGGTGTGGCCTCTCTACACGTCTCTGCAACGCAGCCCTAGCGCATATTGGAGGTTCCTGGTGTGCTAGTTGGCCCCTAGGGACCCTCAGGATTCAAGGGGACTTAATCCCCCAACTTAAAACGCACCACGGGCGCGTTTGCACAGATGTCACCTCAGGCCCCGCCCCTCCCTTCACCATTGTGCAAATATTCCTCTAAAATCAGCCGAAATCCGAATTCCGATTTACTCACCTGTTATCAGGAGAGACCTCAGTGCTGCATCTTTCAGCCCAGTACTGATCCTGAAAAGTAATTTTAACCGTACTTACCAGTAACTTGAATTTCCTTCATAGGCTAACATTGACTGGTATCACTTGGAAATTCTTCTAAGTGTGGAGTTTTGGAACTTTAAAATATTCCTCTAAAATCAGCCGAAATACGAATTCCGATTTACTCACCTGTTATCAGGAGAGACCTCAGTGCTGCATCTTTCAGCCCAGTACTGATCCTCAAAAGTAATTTTAACCGTACTTACCAGTAACTTGAATTTCCTTCCATAGGATATCATTGACTGCTTTTTGCTGAAAAAGTTTCTGTGTTGATTTTTGAAACATACAAATATTCCTCTAAAATCAGCCGAAATCCGAATTCTGATTTACTCACCTGTTATCAGGAGAGACCTCAGTGCTGCATCTTTCAGCCCAGTACTGGTCCTGAAAAGTAATTTTAACCGTACTTACCGGTAACTTGAATTTCCTTCATAGGCTAACATTGACTGGTTTCACTTGGAAATTCTTCTAAGTGTGGAGTTTTGGAACTTTAAAATATTCCTCTAAAATCAGCCAAAATACGAATTCCGATTTACTCACCTGTTATCAGGAGAGACCTCAGTGCTGCATCTTTCAGCCCAGTACTGATCCTCAAAAGTAATTTTAACCGTACTTACCGGTAACTTGAATTTTCTTCATAGGCTAACATTGACTGGTTTCACTTGGAAATTCTTCTAAGTGTTGATTTTTGAAACATACAAATATTCCTCTAAAATCAGCCGAAATCCGAATTCTGATTTACTCACCTGTTATCAGGAGAGACCTCAGTGCTGCATCTTTCAGCCCAGTACTGGTCCTGAAAAGTAATTTTAACCGTACTTACCAGTAACTTGAATTTCCTTCCATAGGCTAACATTGACTGGTTTCACTTGGAAATTCTTCTAAGTGTGGAGTTTTGGAACTTTAAAATATTCCTCTAAAATCAGCCGAAATACGAATTCCGATTTACTCACCTGTTATCAGGAGAGACCTCAGTGCTGCATCTTTCAGCCCAGTACTGATCCTCAAAAGTAATTTTAACCGTACTTACCGGTAACTTGAATTTCCTTCATAGGCTAACATTGACTGGTTTCACTTGGAAATTCTTCTAAGTGTTGATTTTTGAAACATACAAATATTCCTCTAAAATCAGCCGAAATCCGAATTCTGATTTACTCACCTGTTATCAGGAGAGACCTCAGTGCTGCATCTTTCAGCCCAGTACTGGTCCTGAAAAGTAATTTTAACCGTACTTACCAGTAACTTGAATTTCCTTCCATAGGCTAACATTGACTGGTTTCACTTGGAAATTCTTCTAAGTGTGGAGTTTTGGAACTTTAAAATATTCCTCTAAAATCAGCCAAAATACGAATTCCGATTTACTCACCTGTTATCAGGAGAGACCTCAGTGCTGCATCTTTCAGCCCAGTACTGATCCTCAAAAGTAATTTTAACCGTACTTACCGGTAACTTGAATTTCCTTCATAGGCTAACATTGACTGGTTTCACTTGGAAATTCTTGTGTGTGGAGTTTTGGAACTTTAAAATATTCCTCTAAAATCAGCCGAAATACGAATTCCGATTTACTCACCTGTTATCAGGAGAGACCTCAGTGCTGCATCTTTCAGCCCAGTACTGATCCTGAAAAGTAATTTTAACCGTACTTACCGGTAACTTGAATTTCCTTCATAGGCTAACATTGACTGGTTTCACTTGGAAATTCTTCTAAGTGTGGAGTTTTGGAACTTTAAAATATTCCTCTAAAATCAGCCGAAATACGAATTCCGATTTACTCACCTGTTATCAGGAGAGACCTCAGTGCTGCATCTTTCAGCCCAGTACTGATCCTGAAAAGTAATTTTAACCGTACTTACCGGTAACTTGAATTTCCTTCATAGGCTAACATTGACTGGTTTCACTTGGAAATTCTTCTAAGTTTTGATTTTTGAAACATACAAATATTCCTCTAAAATCAGCCGAAATCCGAATTCTGATTTACTCACCTGTTATCAGGAGAGACCTCAGTGCTGCATCTTTCAGCCCAGTACTGGTCCTGAAAAGTAATTTTAACCGTACTTACCAGTAACTTGAATTTCCTTCCATAGGCTAACATTGACTGGTTTCACTTGGAAATTCTTCTAAGTGTGGAGTTTTGGAACTTTAAAATATTCCTCTAAAATCAGCCGAAATACGAATTCCGATTTACTCACCTGTTATCAGGAGAGACCTCAGTGCTGCATCTTTCAGCCCAGTACTGATCCTCAAAAGTAATTTTAACCGTACTTACCGGTAACTTGAATTTCCTTCATAGGCTAACATTGACTGGTTTCACTTGGAAATTCTTCTAAGTGTTGATTTTTGAAACATACAAATATTCCTCTAAAATCAGCCGAAATCCGAATTCTGATTTACTCACCTGTTATCAGGAGAGACCTCAGTGCTGCATCTTTCAGCCCAGTACTGGTCCTGAAAAGTAATTTTAACCGTACTTACCAGTAACTTGAATTTCCTTCCATAGGCTAACATTGACTGGTTTCACTTGGAAATTCTTCTAAGTGTGGAGTTTTGGAACTTTAAAATATTCCTCTAAAATCAGCCGAAATACGAATTCCGATTTACTCACCTGTTATCAGGAGAGACCTCAGTGCTGCATCTTTCAGCCCAGTACTGATCCTCAAAAGTAATTTTAACCGTACTTACCGGTAACTTGAATTTCCTTCATAGGCTAACATTGACTGGTTTCACTTGGAAATTCTTCTAAGTGTGGAGTTTTGGAACTTTAAAATATTCCTCTAAAATCAGCCGAAATACGAATTCCGATTTACTCACCTGTTATCAGGAGAGACCTCAGTGCTGCATCTTTCAGCCCAGTACTGATCCTGAAAAGTAATTTTAACCGTACTTACCGGTAACTTGAATTTCCTTCATAGGCTAACATTGACTGGTTTCACTTGGAAATTCTTCTAAGTGTTGATTTTTGAAACATACAAATATTCCTCTAAAATCAGCCGAAATCCGAATTCTGATTTACTCACCTGTTATCAGGAGAGACCTCAGTGCTGCATCTTTCAGCCCAGTACTGGTCCTGAAAAGTAATTTTAACCGTACTTACCAGTAACTTGAATTTCCTTCCATAGGCTAACATTGACTGGTTTCACTTGGAAATTCTTCTAAGTGTGGAGTTTTGGAACTTTAAAATATTCCTCTAAAATCAGCCGAAATACGAATTCCGATTTACTCACCTGTTATCAGGAGAGACCTCAGTGCTGCATCTTTCAGCCCAGTACTGATCCTCAAAAGTAATTTTAACCGTACTTACCAGTAACTTGAATTTCCTTCCATAGGATATCATTGACTGCTTTTTGCTGAAAAGTTTCTGTGTTGATTTTTGAAACATACAAATATTCCTCTAAAATCAGCCGAAATCCGAATTCTGATTTACTCACCTGTTATCAGGAGAGACCTCAGTGCTGCATCTTTCAGCCCAGTACTGGTCCTGAAAAGTAATTTTAACCGTACTTACCAGTAACTTGAATTTCCTTCATAGGCTAACATTGACTGGTTTCACTTGGAAATTCTTCTAAGTGTGGAGTTTTGGAACTTTAAAATATTCCTCTAAAATCAGCCGAAATACGAATTCCGATTTACTCACCTGTTATCAGGAGAGACCTCAGTGCTGCATCTTTCAGCCCAGTACTGATCCTCAAAAGTAATTTTAACCGTACTTACCGGTAACTTGAATTTCCTTCATAGGCTAACATTGACTGGTTTCACTTGGAAATTCTTCTAAGTGTTGATTTTTGAAACATACAAATATTCCTCTAAAATCAGCCGAAATCCGAATTCTGATTTACTCACCTGTTATCAGGAGAGACCTCAGTGCTGCATCTTTCAGCCCAGTACTGGTCCTGAAAAGTAATTTTAACCGTACTTACCAGTAACTTGAATTTCCTTCCATAGGCTAACATTGACTGGTTTCACTTGGAAATTCTTCTAAGTGTGGAGTTTTGGAACTTTAAAATATTCCTCTAAAATCAGCCAAAATACGAATTCCGATTTACTCACCTGTTATCAGGAGAGACCTCAGTGCTGCATCTTTCAGCCCAGTACTGATCCTCAAAAGTAATTTTAACCGTACTTACCGGTAACTTGAATTTCCTTCATAGGCTAACATTGACTGGTTTCACTTGGAAATTCTTGTGTGTGGAGTTTTGGAACTTTAAAATATTCCTCTAAAATCAGCCGAAATACGAATTCCGATTTACTCACCTGTTATCAGGAGAGACCTCAGTGCTGCATCTTTCAGCCCAGTACTGATCCTGAAAAGTAATTTTAACCGTACTTACCGGTAACTTGAATTTCCTTCATAGGCTAACATTGACTGGTTTCACTTGGAAATTCTTCTAAGTGTGGAGTTTTGGAACTTTAAAATATTCCTCTAAAATCAGCCGAAATACGAATTCCGATTTACTCACCTGTTATCAGGAGAGACCTCAGTGCTGCATCTTTCAGCCCAGTACTGATCCTGAAAAGTAATTTTAACCGTACTTACCGGTAACTTGAATTTCCTTCATAGGCTAACATTGACTGGTTTCACTTGGAAATTCTTCTAAGTTTTGATTTTTGAAACATACAAATATTCCTCTAAAATCAGCCGAAATCCGAATTCTGATTTACTCACCTGTTATCAGGAGAGACCTCAGTGCTGCATCTTTCAGCCCAGTACTGGTCCTGAAAAGTAATTTTAACCGTACTTACCAGTAACTTGAATTTCCTTCCATAGGCTAACATTGACTGGTTTCACTTGGAAATTCTTCTAAGTGTGGAGTTTTGGAACTTTAAAATATTCCTCTAAAATCAGCCGAAATACGAATTCCGATTTACTCACCTGTTATCAGGAGAGACCTCAGTGCTGCATCTTTCAGCCCAGTACTGATCCTCAAAAGTAATTTTAACCGTACTTACCGGTAACTTGAATTTCCTTCATAGGCTAACATTGACTGGTTTCACTTGGAAATTCTTCTAAGTGTTGATTTTGAAACATTACAAATATTCCTCTAAAATCAGCCGAAATCCGAATTCTGATTTACTCACCTGTTATCAGGAGAGACCTCAGTGCTGCATCTTTCAGCCCAGTACTGGTCCTGAAAAGTAATTTTAACCGTACTTACCAGTAACTTGAATTTCCTTCCATAGGCTAACATTGACTGGTTTCACTTGGAAATTCTTCTAAGTGTGGAGTTTTGGAACTTTAAAATATTCCTCTAAAATCAGCCGAAATACGAATTCCGATTTACTCACCTGTTATCAGGAGAGACCTCAGTGCTGCATCTTTCAGCCCAGTACTGATCCTCAAAAGTAATTTTAACCGTACTTACCGGTAACTTGAATTTCCTTCATAGGCTAACATTGACTGGTTTCACTTGGAAATTCTTCTAAGTGTGGAGTTTTGGAACTTTAAAATATTCCTCTAAAATCAGCCGAAATACGAATTCTGATTTACTCACCTGTTATCAGGAGAGACCTCAGTGCTGCATCTTTCAGCCCAGTACTGATCCTGAAAAGTAATTTTAACCGTACTTACCGGTAACTTGAATTTCCTTCATAGGCTAACATTGACTGGTTTCACTTGGAAATTCTTCTAAGTTTTGATTTTTGAAACATACAAATATTCCTCTAAAATCAGCCGAAATCCGAATTCTGATTTACTCACCTGTTATCAGGAGAGACCTCAGTGCTGCATCTTTCAGCCCAGTACTGGTCCTGAAAAGTAATTTTAACCGTACTTACCAGTAACTTGAATTTCCTTCCATAGGCTAACATTGACTGGTTTCACTTGGAAATTCTTCTAAGTGTGGAGTTTTGGAACTTTAAAATATTCCTCTAAAATCAGCCGAAATACGAATTCCGATTTACTCACCTGTTATCAGGAGAGACCTCAGTGCTGCATGTTTCAGCCCAGTACTGATCCTCAAAAGTAATTTTAACCGTACTTACCGGTAACTTGAATTTCCTTCCATAGGATATCATTGCCTGCTTTTTGCTGAAAAAGATTCTAAGTGTTGATTTTTGGAACTTTAAAATATTCCTCTAAAATCAGCCGAAATCCGAATTCTGATTTACTCACCTGTTATCAGGAGAGACCTCAGTGCTGCATCTTTCAGCCCAGTACTGATCCTCAAAATTAATTTTAACCGTACTTACCGGTAACTTGAATTTCCTTCATAGGCTAACATTGACTGGTTTCACTTGGAAATTCTTCTAAGTGTGGAGTTTTGGAACTTTATAATATTCCTCTAAAATCAACCAAAGTACGAATTCCAATTTACTCACCTGTTATCAGGAGAGAACCCAGTGCTGCATCTTTTAGCCCAGCACTGACCCTGAAAAGTAATTTTAACCGTACTTACCAGTAACTTATATTTTCTTCCATAGGAATCCTTTGTCTGGTTTTCAGCAGAAAAGTTTCAAAGTGTCGATTTTCACAAACTACAAATATTCCTTAAAAATCGCCTGTATGACTTAAACGCATTCTTTCAACTGTTTACAGGAGATGCACCAGTGCTGGATCCAGGATCCAACACTGAGTAACAAAAAGTAACGATAACAGTTTTTACCTCCTAAGTGAATTTCCTTCCATAGGATAACATTGGTCATTCTATGAGAAAAAGTTTCTAAGTGTCAACTTTTAAAGTACAATAATATTCCTTAAAAATCACGACTGTAACCAAAACGCTTTTACTCAACTGTTTACAGGAGATGTCCCAGGACTGAATCTAGGATCCAGTCCTGTGGTTAGAAAAGTAATCCATAAAGTAACTAATTGCATTTAACTAGAAATTCACATTGAGCTGAATGTTGCATTGTGTTTGAAAATGTGTTGCCCATTGCAACAACTGTAACTACTGTACTTAAAAGTCTATTGCCTATGTGCAAAGTATTTAAACTAAAGTAATTCATTCTGAGAAAGTATTTTTTGTAATGTATAATATAATTACAATGTAATTTAAAAAATAAAATATGTAAAAAAAATGTTTTCTAAAAAATTTCGAAATCAGTATGAAAAAAATGTATATAACAATTAATACATTTAAAAATTGTCATTTACAAAACCTTTGAAATTCACTGAAAAAACCGTAGGTTTCAGACATGTTATAGTTACAAATTAGCATTTAAAAAACCTTTGAAATTCACTGAAAAAACCATAGGTTTTAGGGACGTTATAGTTACAAATTAGCATTTAAAAAACCTTTGAAATTCACTGAAAAAACCATAGGTTTTAGGGACAGTTATAGTTAGTTGGACATTGCACTCGTACAAAACCCGTGAAATTCCCCGTTATAGTTAGTTCAGCTAACTATAACTCGCGCCTCCGCAATGCACTGCTGATGACGTCACATATTACATCACTCATGACATGGTCAGTGACATCACTGATGACATCACTGATGACATCTCAAATGACATCACTGATGACATCATCCACGTGATAATCTGATGCAGCTCTTCACACCCTAATATAACCTTTGATACACCCAATCTAAATTACAGACTGCCATTCGCAAAACCATAGACACTCCAACACCAATAACTACATACCCACTCACTGATTCTTAGGTCTACACACACACATCCACTCACTCACCCGTACAGTCACTCATACTTATGGTCACTCAATACAGGACTATCATATGCACTCTTACTCCTATATAGACACTCAAACACCGCCACTCATCCATAGAGGTACTCACACACCTAGTCAGTCATGCAAATAATTAAACACACTGCCATTTACTCACCTATACAGTTATACACACACCAGCTCACTTAATCATACAAATACTAGCACATTGTTACGCTCTTATACAATCACTGATACAAGCACACACTCATCCATAAGCCACTATCACAATCACTCACTCTCGCTTATAGCTATTTATATACTCCAACACACATATATACTGCCTTTCACATATGTAGTTACTCACACATGTACCACTGGGACATACATTCACTCACTAACACACTCTTACACACACTTACCCACCCATACAGTCTATCACAGATGCACTCTTGAAACCATCCACCCAGTGAATCACCCACTCACACATCTATGCACAGTCGCACACACCCCATCCACACAAACACTCAGGCACCCATACAGATACTCAGACAACAAATCAATAACTCTTATAGACACTCATGTAGCTATTCACAAACCCATGCAGCCACTTACACAGCAACAGACAGATACAGACATTCACCCAGTTTAGTCACTAACCCATGCATTCAGTAAGATACGTTTAATCACTCACTTATAGAATTAGTCACGCACCTACTAAATCATCCATACAGACACTTATACACACACTCATTCTTCAATACGCCTTTCCCTATATATATAAAAAATATTTAAACTTTACAGAAACACACAGTCACTGGATGATGTCATCAGTGATGTCATTTGAGATGTCATCAGTGATGTCATCAGTGATGTCACTGACCATGTCATGAGTGATGTAATATGTGACGTCATCAGCAGTGCATTGCGGGGCGCGAGTTATAGTTAGCTGAACTAACTATAACGGGGAATTTCACGGGTTTTGTACGAGTGCAATGTCCAACTAACTATAACTGTCCCTAAAACCTATGGTTTTTTCAGTGAATTTCAAAGGTTTTTTAAATGCTAATTTGTAACTATAACGTCCCTAAAACCTATGGTTTTTTCAGTGAATATATATATATATATATATATATATATATATATATATGAAACCAGGATCCCAATGCACGACCGCCGTGGGCCAAACAAGGGCACAGACACCAGTTGGAGATGAAATAAATCCGTTTATTGCTTAACAAGTCAGGATGACCCGTTTCGACCACAAGCCTGTAGTCTTGATCACATGGCGCGCTAAGGAAATGTGCAGAGTATTTATAGTGACTGTAAGTGACTTTACTATGTTCATTGTGACATAGCAAAAACGAGGCCCTTTTACAGCAAGCAGTAAAATCTACTAGTCATCAGCTGATGACTAGGGGTAATGACCAACATAATGTGGTGGCAAACATAGACAACAGACTCTTCTGCTATAAAACATGGTTCATGACTTGCAGTCTGTAACTCCATTCCTGCGCGGTTTGCTTATGAGGTAAGGTGTGTTATGGCTGGGAGGAGTACTAAGCCAATGTGTCGTGGCTCATACTAGCAATCTGTAAGCAACCTAGATATCCTAACATCTGTATGCAAAAAGCAGTTTCAAATATAGAATGTGATAACTCTGTTGCATGTGAAATAGACTCAAACGTGGCAGTGCTTGAAGTCTAACTGTGTTGATGCCTGAACCAATCAACTGTAAGAGCGAGCGTGCTTGTGGAGTCCTGTAATGATGTACGCTAAGTGCGGGTACTCGAGAATGGGCCAAGGTGTCATGTTGGACCTATGTTCCATGTCGTGGTCTGCCAAAGGTGTCTGTGCATCACTGTGAGGCCTCAAAATGCGGAATAAAAAC
This sequence comes from Calotriton arnoldi, assembly GCA_963921515.1. Taxonomy (NCBI): domain Eukaryota; kingdom Metazoa; phylum Chordata; class Amphibia; order Caudata; family Salamandridae; genus Calotriton; species Calotriton arnoldi. The sequence goes on from CAWUFW010010483.1 coordinate 688,772, forward strand.
GGTGTTTCTCAGTGTGAACAAGTCACTGACGTGAAAAAATTAGAAAAAAGTGAAGTGGGGAAGGGAAAGCTGTGATAGTGTTGTGTTATGTGCTCCAGAGAACCCTGGGCTCGCTCTGTGTTCAGCCGAAACTAGAGCAGTGGATACAAACCATGTCTAGAGGTGTAAGATCATGTGGTGCAGTGGGTTAAAATACTGGACAACCAACTGAAAGTCAGCCGACTTTCGGAAGTCAAATGGGCGAAACTTTCTGAAAGCAACTGGAGTGACTCCTTATGGAATATTTTGGCGGTGACATCGCCACCAAGCCCCGTCCCGACTGGCAGGGCGTCCCTTTCGTCACAATTCATCTTTAAATATATATATATATATATATATATATATATATATATATATTCACTGAAAAAACCATAGGTTTCAGATAAGTTATAGTTAGAAATTAGCATTTAAAAACCTTTGAAATTCACTGAAAAAACCATAGGTTTTAGGGACAGTTATAGTTAGTTGGACATTGCACTCGTACAAAACCCGTGAAATTCCCCGTTATAGTTAGTTCAGCTAACTATAACTCGCGCCCGCAATGCATTGCTGATGACGTCACATATTACATCACTCATGACATGGTCAGTGACATCACTGATGACATCACTGATGACATCTCAAATGACATCACTGATGACATCATCCAGTGACTGTGTGTTTCTGTAAAGTTTAAATATTTTTAATATATATATAGGGAAAGGCGTATTGAAGAATGAGTGGGTGTATAAGTGTGTGTATGGATGATTTAGTAGGTGCGTGACTAATTCTATAAGTGAGTGATTAAACGTATCTTACTGAATGCATGGGTTAGTGACTAAACTGGGTTAATGTCTGTATCTGTCTGTTGCTGTGTAAGTGGCTGCATGGGTTTGTGAATAGCTACATGAGTGTCTATAAGAGTTATTGATTTGTTGTCTGAGTATCTGTATGGGTGCCTGAGTGTTTGTGTGGATGGGGTGTGTGCGACTCTGCATAGATGTGTGAGTGGGTGATTCACTGGGTGGATGGTTTCAAGAGTGCATCTGTGATAGGCTGTATGGGTGGGTAAGTGTGTGTAAGAGTGTGTTAGTGAGTGAATGTATGTCCCAGTGGTACATGTGTGAGTAACTACATATGTGAAAGGCAGTATATATGTGTATTGGAGTATATAAATAGCTATAAGCGAGAGTGAGTGATTGTGATAGTGGCTGTATGGATGAGTGTGTGCTTGTATCAGTGATTGTATAAGAGCGTAACAGTGTGCTAGTATTTGTATGATTAAGTGAGCTGGTGTGTGTATAACTGTATAGGTGAGTAAATGGCAGTGTGTTTAATTATTTGCATGACTGACTAGGTGTGTGAGTACCTCTATGGATGAGTGGCGGTGTTTGAGTGTCTATATAGGAGTAAGAGTGCATATGATTGTCCTGTACTGAGTGACCATAAGTATGAGTGACTGTACGGGTGAGTGAGTGGATGTGTGTGTGTAGACCTAAGAATCAGTGAGTGGGTATGTAGTTATTGGTGTTGGAGTGTCTATGGTTTTGCGAATGGCAGTCTGTAATTTAGATTGGGTGTATCAAAGGTTATATTAGGGTGTGAGGAGGTGCATCAGATTATCACGTGGATGATGTCATCAGTGATGTCATTTGAGATGTCATCAGTGATGTCATCAGTGATGTCACTGACCATGTCATGAGTGATGTAATATGTGACGTCATCAGCAGTGCATTGCGGGGCGCGAGTTATAGTTAGCTGAACTAACTATAACGGGGAATTTCACGGGTTTTGTACGAGTGCAATGTCCAACTAACTATAACTGTCCCTAAAACCTACGGTTTTTTCAGTGAATTTCAAAGGTTTTTAAATGCTAATTTCTAACTATAACTTATCTGAAACCTATGGTTTTTTTCAGTGAATTTCAAAGGTTTTTAAATGCTAATTCCTAACTATAACATGTCTGAAACCTACGGTTTTTTCAGTGAATTTCAAAGGTTTTGTAAATGACAATTTTTAAATGTATTAATTGTTATATTAATTTTTTCATACTGATTTATTACATTTTTAGATTTTTTTACATATTTTATTTTTAAATTACATTGTAATTACATTATACATTACATTACAAAAAATACTTTCTCAGAATGAATTACTTTAGTTTAAATACTTTGCACATAGGCAATAGACTTTTAAGTACAGTAGTTACAGTTGTTGCAATGGGCAACACATTTTCAAACACAATGCAACATTCAGCTCAATGTGAATTTCTACTTAAATGCAATTAGTTACTTTATGGATTACTTTTCTAACCACAGGACTGGATCCTAGATTCAGTCCTGGTACATCTCCTGTAAACAGTTGAGTAAAAGCGTTTTGGTTACAGTCGTGATTTTTAAGGAATATTATTGTATTTTAAAAGTTGACACTTAGAAACTTTTTCTCATAGAATCACCAATGTTATCCTATGGAAGGAAATTCACTTAGCAGGTAAAAACTGTTATCGTTACTTTTTCTTACTCAGTGTTGGATCCTGGATCCAGCACTGGTGCATCTCCTGTAAACAGTTGAAAGAATGCGTTTAAGTCATACAGGCGATTTTTAAGGAATATTTGTAGTTTGTGAAAATCGACACTTTGAAACTTTTCTGCTGAAAACCAGACAATGGATTCCTATGGAAGAACATATAAGTTACTGGTAAGTACGGTTAAAATTACTTTTCAGGACCAGTACTGGGCTGAAAGATGCAGCACTGAGGTCTTTCCTGATAACAGGTGAGTAAATCGAAATTCGTATTTCGGCTGATTTTAGAGGAATATTTGTATGTTTCAAAAATCAACACTTAGAAACTTTTTCAGCAAAAAGCAGGCAATGATATCCTATGGAAGGAAATTCAAGTTACTGGTAGAAGTGCGGTTAAAATTACACGAAGATCAATCCCCAGGCTGTAATACGTAAAAGC